>KQ964259.1:0-741935 GCA_001566295.1 Microdochium bolleyi
CGAGCGGATCGACGATGTCCTCTTTGCAAAGATTGGCGCGGCTTGTCTCTCCCTCGCCCAGAGCGTCCACGGCTTTGCCGAATCCTCCGGGCCCGGCCGGCAGGTCCTCACGCAGGTGATCTGGACCGCCGTGTCCGACTCTGGCGGCCAACTCTCAGATACAGACATCGGCAGCGCGAAGACCAGCATACTGCAGCGAATCGGGTACCTCGTCCACTACCCGGACCCGGTCTACTTTGTCGACTACGTGTACCCTCCGGCCTCCTGCGATCCCCTGGAGCACCGCATCCGCCTCAGGATCCTCGACATCCTCCGCGCAGCCCTGATCGAGCCTTCCTTCTTCCGCTGCTCCGCGAGCGAGATGGTTGCTGCCGCACTCTCTGCAACATGGCGCCGCATCTTCTCCCGCCCGTGGGCGCAGGATCTTAACCTGGTCCTTGGCCACCCGTACGCCGACATTGAATGGATTGCCGTCTTGTTGCAGGGTTGAGGCAGTGGTCTTGCAGCCAGTCAAGGCCGCTTGTCATCGTTGTCAACTTATTCTGGACACTAGGTAGCAGGCCACCTCTTGTATTTAACGCGTTGTCCGGGATGCACCGCACGTCCAAGAAACTGTAAGACCGATGTCCAACTGTGGCGCGACGTCGACACCGGCTCAGAACCAAAAGCGGGCTGGAACTCTATATGTTCACATCCCTGGTGATCTTTCCATGGTGCTAGGTTCAGAAGTGTTCCTGTCGCTGTGCTGTCTGATAATGTCCTGGAACAGTTGTTCCATGATTCGCCAAAGTTAACCTAACCAAACCTATGCGGAGTGCATGAAGCACTTGATGAGTTCGTGATAGAAACAAGAAGGTGGCATGCGGGACAAGTGCGTGAGTTATACGCAGGGGAGATCCTCGCTGCAGCCAAACGAGACTACACCGGCCAGTCCTGCTATACTGACCGGAGTTGGATTCCTGTAGATACTAGGCTAACTAATCATTTCTACGACTGAATACTTTTTGATCTGTCGTTGTTAACTCCATGTCTTCGCGATTTATACTTGATAGCATGGACGAGTTGGACTCGAAGGCGGCAGCCTCCTTTTAGAGATGTATCGTACCTCGGTATAATATAAATGTATACGCACCGGAGCAAGGCTGATACACCTGGCTTGCAGCGTATCCTGCTGGTTTCCCCGTGGGCTGACGAGTCACTCTTCGAATCTGAACAGAAATCATCACATCTTAGGCCTGCCCGATACACCGCAGATACACTCGGTCTCCCTGTCGCCGCGCCATTAGACAACGGCTGGCACTTCTCAAACGACCTGGCCGATGTGCAGTAGTGGAGTAGACGCGCCATCGAGTGAAAAGGATTTCAAGCAGCTCGAGTCCGCAATACTGGAGGTTCGCACACGAGATGCCCTCGCGACAAGACGATCTGAGAAGGCTATTTGAAGTGTGATAAGGCACAATTGGAGTTTCTGCTCGGCGTGGAGCACAACGAAGTAGCAGAAGCATCGTTACTCGCTGTGATGGTTGTTGCAAGGCTGAGCTAATACGTGGTTGGCTCCTTCTGGACCTGCAGCCGCTCCATAATAAATATTCCCCACCGCGGCCTAAGCGGCCGCGGTATCCGGTCTATCCGGTCCGGGGTGGATCTCCTTTAACAGCACCGGGAACAAGACAAGCAGTGCCGGGAGCGGCTTTAGACAGATGCGGGCTTGTGCATGATATGCTAGTCATTGCACGCCTCCGTTGCGTCAGGTTCAAGGTGAGTGGCGGCAAGAGTCTCACTCTCTCCGCTGGTCGCATCTGCAAACACAAGTGCTCCTGCGGCACTCACCTGGACAACTGGGTGGGTATGGGCACGAAAAGGGGACCACCTCGACCCAGTCATGCAGAGCCAGCCTCAAGAACAACCAGCCGGATGATGCGCCGTAGTCCCGGTGAGTAACAAGCCTCGTTGCGACCGGTCAACAGACTCTGATAGGACCGGAGAGACAGTGACTTCCCCCACTACCCCCTTGTTAGCTGTAGACTGGTGCTCCGTGCTTACATAGATCCTCCGAAAGGCGGTGCTTAGGCGCCAGTTTTCGTTACGCCTCGTGGTCAGTTTCTTGACTATTGAATACCACGATGTTCCTTTGATGTACTGGCAACTTTGTGACAGGAAACAGAATCCTGTCGAGCGCCGAACACTTGTGTGAGTGGGGTTATGAGTGGGGCAATCAGCAGAGGTTGGGTGGGGCGGGCAGCTACGATGGACGGCACAGCCGCCATTGGCCTCCCTAACTCGTGCATCATGGGCCTGTGCTCCCACGAATCGTGAGGACTCCGTGAGAACTTAAGAACGCAGCAGAAGACACAACAAGGGTGTCGAGTAATGCTCAGCACGTCCAAAAGTCTTCAGTCCTGTCACAGGCGCGGGTCATGCCTCCCGCAATGTCGTCAAAAGCGGCTTCCGATTTTCTCCAAGTTTTCCTACCTAAGGAAGACTTAAAGGACCAAATAGATGCGACGCAGCAGTTACAGGCAGAAACGAGTCAAAATAGTAGTCGCGCGAGGAGGACAGAGACGCGCGCGCGACGCTGTGGCGTCTGCGGGGAGCCTGGCCATAATGCGCGTACCTGTCAGAAAGTTGAGTCTGCCTCTGAAGAAGAGGATTCTGAATAGTTTGAATTGATTTAAGGCGTTGTGGTTGAATTAACTTATACATTGTCGTACGAGTGCTCGGAAGGTGGGCGGGCCACCCGTGTGGGCGGGTCACCCGTGTGGTACGTTAAGCAGCGATAAGAAATGGCTGTGACAACCCGACCAACAGGTCGCAAGATCGGGCCAAGGACAAGGGCAGGTCATGCACGCGGTCTCTTATGTAATCACCCCATTACGTCAGCAAAGAAGGAACAGGGTTGGATATGTTGGATCGGCCAGGACACGGCATATCCAGGCATATCCAGTTGGATATGTTGGATCGGGCGGATCACTGCATATCCCGCATATCCAGAACGATCCAACGAAGCGCACGATGAAGGACAAAGGATATATAGTTGTGATGGATTCCCTAGACAGACAGTCATTACCTGTGTACTTCAGCGATCAATCTAAGTATCATTCTCACACATCACTTGAACCAGTCACTCAATTGACGAGAGTGGTATCTCTTCCAAGAGACACGGCAACACCCAGAGAAAGCGACATTCGACAGGGAGTGATATTGCGACGGCTCTACCTACCCGCAGGACAGCAACCCACCGAAGCCCGACCGGACGGTTGACCCCGGAGGTCGGATCGTGACACCACCATTCCGTCGATTTCGAGCTCTACTGCAAGGAACAGAACATCTTAACGCTCTGTATGCCTGCTCATTCATCACATAAGCTCCAGCCTCTCGATGTTGGGTGCTTTAGCCCTCTCAAACGGGCGTACGGCAAAGAAATCGAGGGTCTTATGCGGGCGCATATTACCCACATCTCAAAGGAGGACTTCCTCCCAGCCTTTTATAAGGCGTACGACGCTACGATGCCAAAGTCAAACATCCAGGCAGGCTTTAGAGCAACTGGCCTAGTACCGTACGACCCGAATTATGTGGTTTCGCAGCTGGATGTGAAGTTTCACACGCCGACACCGCCAGGTTCCTCTGCTGGACTGCTACCCCCTTGGGTTTCGAAGACGCCGAACAACCCAATTGAGGCCGAATCGCAGACGGAGTATATCAAAAATCGCATCGTACGACACCAGAATAGCTCTCCTTCGTCTATTATTGAGAGCCTGCGGCAGCTTAATAAAGGAATCACAATAATGGTGCATGAGCAGACCCTTATGCGCCACGACCTGGCCGAACTTCGAGATGCAAACGACCGCCTTAGCCGCCGTCGTCGTACGAAAAAAAAACAGCTATAGAAAGGAGGGTCCCTAACAATTGATCAGGCAAAAGATTTGAAGGCTCAAATCGACGCGACGGAGCAGTTAAGGGCGGAAACGAGTCAGAATACTGGTCGTACGAGGAGGCCAGAAACGCGCGCGCGACGATGTGGCGTCTGCGGCGAGCCCGGCCATAATGCTCGTACGTGTCAGAAAGTTGAGTCTGCCTCTGGAGAAGAGGATTCCTCATAGTTTCAATTGATTTAAGGCGTTGTGGTTGAAATCTCTTATACATTGTCGTACGAGTTGCTAGAAGGTGACCCGTCACCATCTCCGGTTTGAAGGTGGCACACCTAGCGCCAAGACGCTAACCACCAAAATGCAGGGATACGCGCCCCAACTGTTGTTGACATCGCGAAATGGCACGCGATGCCATCACCGTCATTCTTACTATTGTTACAATTGATTTACGCTGTTCTGTAGAGCAGGCAATTCTACACACGCTCGTTATCACCGCTTCCTTGAATCTCTTTCCTGGACCAAGAATCGCAATGCCCGGCCCAGAGCATGTCACACCTCGGCGGGCACGCCCCCTTTGGACCATATGGTGGCTCCAAAAGCGCGGCCTCCTCAAGACCAGCAAAACAGGCACTGCAACGCACAACGACAACGGCGACAGGCTCTACTCGAAGCTCGAGGTCTTCGCAGACTTCGACGTACCTAGAAGCGCTGGAATGCGCTGGCTCAGTGCTATTCCTAAAGGTCTGCGCGAGCAAAACGACTACGAGGAGGAGGCCTCTCCATCACCTCCACCATCACCATCTCCGTCAAAACACCAACCTCAAGACATCGATTACTATATGCGCCGTACTGCCCACAACCCTCTAGTCGAAAACCGACGCGGCAGGCGTGTTGAATTTACTGTTGAAGATGGTCTGCACCTGCATCATTGGCTCCTCGACCTCCACGACGCTGATAAATGGCAGGGTCACCGTCTACCGTGGTCGATCGCAGCAGTCGAGTCAGGCCTCGAGGTCAACTGTACAGAGGCCGCAATTCGCGATCGCATGCGCGACAGCTTCAAGTACCATACCTGCAAATCGACAGTCAAGGACGGCCTCAACAACAGCGCCAAGAAAGCCCGAATTCGATGGGTTCAGGACCGCCTTCGAGAGGGCAAGTACGACAACGACAAGTGGCTCAAAACCACCTTCTCAATGGACGACGTGCACTTCGGATTCCAACCATCCCTGACCACCAAAGTCCACCGCCGGCCTGAAGATAAGTACGAATGGTGGACCGTACAGGCAGAGGAGGCTACCAAGAAGAAAAAGAAGCTCAAGAACGCCAAGAACACTATAAAGAACAAGGAGAAAGACCCCCAGGGCGCCCAAGAGCTAGAGGACGAGAATGAGCAAACCCTCCTACATGCAGTGTGCGCAGTCGGCTATAACTTCAGGTCGAAGTTATATTGGTACACAATACCTACGAACAAAAATGGCAAAATGGCGTCGAGCGTCTTGATTCCAATCCTACAGCAATTATACAGCGAGATCGAAAATCATTTAGGTCATCAGTCTTTCCGCATCCAATGCGATAGTGACTCCTCCCACAACTCGCAGGAGACTCAAAAATGGCTCAAAGACAATAATCGTGAACTCATCATTGGCCCGGGCCTTTCTCCTGACCTCAATTGGATCGAAACAAACATCAGGAGAGTCAAATATCATGTCAAAACACGCCTCATTTGACAACAAAAGACCTAGAGAACATAATCGACGAGGGCTGGCGTAAAGTGGCTCAAAAGAAGCTCAACGACGACGTTGCGAGTCTCAAAGAGAGGCTCGAACAAGTGCTCAAAGCAGGTGGTGACCGTATTGCGTACTGATTGGAGGAGGCTTTATAAATTTCCACTTATATATGCAATTTGTATGGTCAAATGAAAGAATTGTTAGTACAACCCTGTAAATCCACGCTAGGTGTGCCACCTTCAAACCGGAGATGGTGCCCGTTCACCCGTGTGGCCCGCTCACCCGTGGATTACGTTATGTACCGATCACTAATTTACTTTACAAAGCATGTTTAGAGATCAAATATAGTTCCACAGCTATGCCCCGCCCCAATTGTCAGGTGTAGTCACTACCTCCTAGCGTAGAGCTCGATACTGCTGTGTTCAGCTCTATCTCTTTTTCTTTGTTTCTCCGCCTTAGCCACTGCCTTTGCGTTACTAAGGCTACTACCTGTGTTGAGCGTGCGGCTACGCAAGCAGGGTTGGGATATTACCCCGCAATGGAGCCTGGGTGCGGGGCACGCAGTTTGTCCCCCCGTGCTGCTGGCTAAATCTGCTCGCTGCACAGAACTAAAGGGACCTTTACAGCTGACTTATGATTACCTGCAATTACTTTTTTCTGGACTTGGAGTTCTGGACGATGATGATTTCTTTAGGATGCCTGAATGGCTTAGTAATGGACTCAGTTGCGTTCCACAGGTCTTACTGCCTATAGTTCGTTGAGATCCTGAAAATCGTACGTAAGATGCAATTATACAGAACAAAGTATAACCAGTTACGTAGCTCGGTCACGGCCAACAACGCTGCTAGAGTACAATACAAATTGTTATCACTATCTCGACCTCAATATGACCGTCGAATCCGACAAGTCCCTTACCTCGAAAGGAACCATTACGAACCCTCAAAACAAGTTCGTGCCGTCGACTCTCAAGCTATGGGCCAACTTTCTTAAGCAGCAAAGGTCAATCTACGGAAGACTGTATTCGAAATATCCTGTAGACAAGCAGGTACTCGAAAGCACCACGTTCCTGGTAGAACTTGGCGGACGACTGGCCAAGAAGAAGGTTGCGAACGAACGCGATCTCGAATATGTCCAGCACAACATTGTCGAACACCCATCGCTAACATTGTCGAACCGCTCAGAGACCAGGAGGCGGCAAAACGATTCTTCGCTCTAAGACACGGAGACATGGGGTTTTCAACTTACTACTTTCAATAGGCTGCTGTCTCTGCACAGCGCCGTCTGAGAAGGACTGTGTATCTACACTCCGACTGTGAGTAGGGTCGTGGTTGGCA
This sequence comes from Microdochium bolleyi, assembly GCA_001566295.1. Taxonomy (NCBI): domain Eukaryota; kingdom Fungi; phylum Ascomycota; class Sordariomycetes; order Xylariales; family Microdochiaceae; genus Microdochium; species Microdochium bolleyi. The sequence goes on from KQ964259.1 coordinate 6,934, forward strand.
AGACTTGGAGTGGTTAACAGCATAAGCATACAGCGATCATGCCTATGATGAAATATTAATTAATGCCAGATGTCATCAACACTGGAGCTGCCGGCAATCTGTTTGCATGAGTGCCATTGGTTGCTCTTGTCGCGGGATTAGATGACAAAGCTGGAGCTCCTCGCAAACCCCTCTCAAAACAGCTCTGCAACCAGCTCGAAACAAAAGCTACGAGACGCTAAAAGTTGCTTCGCCGTCTTCATAATGTACTCTTGTATTGGCGGGCTCTCGCAGGTGCCGTGGCGCAGGATCTCCGTCTTGAGCGAGAAGATCTCATTGCGCAGGTATTCGACGTCCGCTCTGAGGATGTTGTTCTTTTCCGAGAGCTGGCTCTCTTTCTCCCGTAACTTCTCTATCTCTTTTTTCGTCTTGTTGCGGTATTTGGTCGCAGCGGTCCTGTTCCTCTCTCGTATTGTTTTTTTCTTACTCCTAGTACCTCCGGTGGCGATAGTAGTGGAAGCACTAGGGCTGTCAATTTCTATCTTCACTGCCGTTGTGGTTGTTTGTGGTCTTGACGCAGATGAGCTTGCTCTCCGTTTTGATCGGGTGATTTGTGACTTTATCCTGTGTTGTTGCGGCTGTTGATATTTGTGGTGTCTTGACGAGGGGGACTCAGTACCAACGTCGTCTGGGCTTGTGTGCGTGGAGGCTGGGACAGCGTCGGAAAAGATGCCGGGCAGGCTGTCAGGTGATACAGGCCACGACTGTATGCTCGAAGCGATATCGTTTATCACGTGGGTGTTGAGCTCGGCAGGGCCAAGCGTGTCAAACTGCATTGTGTCGTGTGGTTGTATCGACATGTCGTATTGTCGCGAGCAGAGCCCTATGGGGAAATTGTGGTTGTATCCCGCAGGCATCTGACCCGAGGTGTTGTCGACGGGTATCCAGGAGGTATCGCCAAAGCTGTCGGAAGAGTGATCGTAGCTTTGGACGGCCCAATCGGATGTTGTGTTCTCTTGTATCTCTTGTGGTAAAAGACCCATGCTAGTGGGTGACAGGTTCTTCATATTGGTCGAGGACAATTGGCTGTAGTCGTGTCTTTGGCACTGCATCGACGCAGATATCTCGTGGTGGAGGTGTTATTGCGTGTGGTTGTCGGAATGAGAAGGGCTGACTCTGCATGTTTTGGTGATGGTGATGCTGTTGGCGTAGTGTAGATGTAAGAGTCGAAACTAATACCACTGGTAGGGAGACTTGGTTGAGCTGCTCAAGGTACAGGCTCTTTTGTAGGAGCTGACTGCCCGCCATGGAAGTCCAGCGACAAGTCAATGTGGGCATTTGCCGGATTTTTAAGAGTAGTAACTGCGAATCCGCGGAAAGGCGCGAAGGAGCAGCAAGCAACGGGTAGGCAGGAGCAAGAGCTCCGGTGGCGAGCTTCCCCACCCCACCACCCCAATACGGGTACACATGGCCATTGGCCAGGCGGCAGCACAGTCCCCGGCGCCCAAGCACTGTCAGTGGCCGCACCGCCCACGATCTCGATGACACGTTTGCCTTCAGCTAAAGGATCGCATTCTCATGTTTCCCATCTTTGACCCTGATCTGCACTGACTTTCTTTGCCCTCGCCATCGCGTGTTATTCCAGTATGCACATCATGTCAGGTTTCCACCCACGCTGGCTTACGCGCTGGGCCGTTTCTCTTTCTAGATCTCTCAGCCACTAAGCAGCGGGATCTAGTTGTTACGACCTGCACATATGGCCGGGCTTCGGCTAGGTAGACATAAAAGTTCCACCTTCCTGTAGTAGCGTCTTGGCCAGCTAGACACGTTCCTCAGATTCAAGAGTGGTCGCTACACGAACGAAAATGCGGTATCCAAAATATGCATAACGTCCACTAGGCCATACACACGGCTTTCTCACCACCCCAAGCGCGGGTGATGACAGTCGGGAGCCACAAAATCCATTCTCATGGCCGCTTACCCTTCATGCCGACGGTCTGCTCCTTAGTCGGCCCAGATTGTGCCGTGACGAGCCTCAGGTATTTTGCTTCGCCGAGTGCCGAGGCTGCCTCGAGCTGACTTCATGGGTTGCGATCCGTCCTGCTGCACATGGATGCTTCCTGGGTATGGCATCGTCTGGCGTGTCGACATCTTGAACTTGACCATCGAAAGGGTCTGTGGGGAGAAGGTACGGGCGGCCTGGATGGCAGAAGGCTGATATGGGCGGCTTATACTGCCGCGGCAGGACTTGAGGACGGACTGGGCATCACCTAAAACCCGCAGGCGGAAGAGGATGCCGAGAGCCTCGCCCATGGGTGCGGTGCGCATTATGTGGAGGAGCTCGCCCTGGCGCTTGTGAACCCCGAGGGACTGCTTCAAGATATCAGCGCTGTAGAAGCAATGGACCTGGCGCTTGGCACAGAGGCTGCACCTTGGCCGGCTCCGGTCGCACTTTGGAGGGGAGAGGCCATGGTCAGCGGAGAACAGGCAGGAGGGCATAGTGAAAGGAAGAAGAGGAGGCTTACACGACTCTTGTGGCTGCGGCAGCGGGTCACAGGCGCCCGAGTTCTGGCGGCGGCCTGCGGCTGACTTGGCGGAAGCGTCGGTGGTGGTATTGCCGGGCTCTCGGGGAGCCGGTAGCAATGGCCGAAGGTTGGCACCACTCATGGGTAGAGCGAGGTCGTGGCTAGCCAGCAGGCTTGAGGCTTGCGACGCTGCAGGAGAGGCGTGGGAGAATTGGCGGGGCGGGCAGCTGGGGGACTGGGTTGGCTAGTGCTTAGTGCCGCCAGAAGACGTGTCGCATGGAGTGCCGGGACAGTAAGAGTAAAGCAATGCTCTGATGTATTCCGTAAGCGATGATCAGAAATCGGAGCGCGACAGCACTAGGAGATCGGCAGTCCGTCTCTCAACACTCATAAACAGGATGTTCAACAGACATATCTAGTGGGAAATAGTGCAGCCTTGAAACAGATATTGAGTGAGTACCAAAGTACTCACTCAGACACTACATTAATATGCTAAACAGGAACTCCGATGGATCAGTCACGGACTGCTGCCGCATTCTCCAACATCCTCTTCTCCTCCCTCACAGCTTGTTGACTTCCCTGCGTGCGGGCCTTTATAGACATCCCAGTCAATCTGTCGCTTTCTCAAGTAAGACTTCTTACCATCTCTCCACTCAACATGGTACTTCTTGACAGGATACCCGTTCTTTCTGGTGGTGATGATTTTGAGGATTTCAATTCCGCGCCCATGACCGTTAAAGACTTCTTCGAAATCGCTTATAAGATCCTTATCGATCAGTTCTCTTGGCTGCCAACTCGGCTCGCCGCTTTTCCACTGTACGAGGAACGTTCTACCCCATTTTTCGAGGATACTCTCAACATCATATTCTTTATCACTAGCTACATTCGTAGGCGCTGTTAGCACTTGTACACGACCGAAGTTTTGGAGTAATATTAAGTGCTCACTTGTTTCAATGTTCAGCTGCTTTTTCTTAACCCTTTTGGTCTTCGGCTGGGAAGCTGGGGTTTGGTCCGTCTGCTGTTGACGTGGGCGCTTTCTGGTAGGATACTTAGTTGGTTTCTCTTTAGTGTCCCAAGGAAAGTGCACTGTAAATTCGTTGTCGCCCATGAACTCTAGTCGGGCGTCTTTCAGATCCCAGTTTCCGGTGCGGATTCGGCTGCTCGTGGCGATATCGCATCGAAATCCCAGCTCAAATTGCGGTGGAGAGCCGAAAGCGGTACACGTCAAACTTGACTGTTGCAGCAACCACTGCTGAGACGCGGCGATGACAGGATCTGACTTGGAGAGTTGTTTTTTCTCGGCATTGGCCGATCGCTGATAACCGAGCTCTGGTGACGGGAATCTTTCAGTAAGGGCCTCAGCTGGCTCGGGAGAGCAGGATAGATTCGCCACTGCATTCTGCGATTGAGTTTCAGTAGGGCGCTGGCAGTTGCTGAGATCGTCTTCGGAAACTTCATCCGAGATCTGTTCACCAGTAACACGGCTGAGCTCCCGTTCGTCTTCGTCAGGCCCAAGTACTGGTCCTTGATCGACACTGATCCCTGGTGGACTTGCAAGAAGTGTGTCACCCGTCGCTTGGAGATCTGACTTAGGTGGCATGGGGAAGTATACTCGCGGGAGTTCATCTCCTCCATGGCTATCATGGTCCTTGGCATGTACTAGAGACGCTTTGGTGTTACCGAAACAAGAAGCTCGCAACCACAGCGTTATCCAGGGGTTAGCTTACCAGGTCGTTGATCTGCATGCGCAGAAAGACTTCTGGTGTCTTTGAGGTTAAGATCTGTGTTCCTCAGATCACTGCGATCGTCGTCCGGCCCCATATCAGCCACATTATCGGTTTGAAGGCCCTCGGCATGCGACGTTGAAGATGAGGGACATCCTGGAAGCGGTATTAATTCTGTCAATGATTCTCGAACAATAAACAATGATACCGTGTCTTGAGAAGGGTATATACCTTGTGCGCGAAACTTAGTAGCTATACCGTCTGGGCCCAGCCGTGAACAACCGTTGTTGCCTAGATAAGGGACAAGATAGTTATCCCCACAGCGGTTCGCGGCTCGGCTCGGCTGCTCGCTGCTAGGTGGACCTGCGCTGACAATAGGGATTTGCTGGCCAGATCCCGGACACTGTAGAGCAGGATCAAGCGAAGGCACAGCCGCATTCCATCTCTTTGGCTGGCCTGTAGTCGCGCCATTATAGAACTGTTGATTTCCCGGAGTGATGAGCATACTGATGGTGGAAGGTGATGATGGTGGAAGGTGATGATGGTGGAAGGTGATGATGGTGGAAGGTGATGATGGTGGAAGGTGATGATGGTGGAAGGTGGTGATGAGGAGAAGAGTTCTTACCTATTGACCTTGCGGTTCCATGAAGCTTATATACTCGACAGATAGACAGTGCAGGACATTGAATCCCATCTCTCCTTGACTCTCGACAGGCGCTCGTGTATACCTTGAAGCCCAGGGCCAGAGTCCAGGTAGTGCAGGAGATAATTTTAGCGGAAGCCGTGCTATCCGTTGATTTAGGTAACGAAACTACTCTTGATTGGGTAGAACATACATCGCAGAGGCTGAGGACCCAGCCGGGGCCAAGGTTTTGAAGGTGCCTCATACGCACGGTCTACGATATGCCATTATTCCAACGAAGCCTACTCCGTGTTTTCCCGTCAGGATACTGAGATAAGCGTGCTCGTGCTGAACTCTGAAGCATATGGACTTCATCGTATCGTAAAAGGCTATACTACTGCTAGCACGTTTATAATTAAGGGCCACGCAAATTTTCCCTCGATGACACGCATGTCATAAGGCCGCATAGCACCAGCAGAGTCGCCTGCGATGCTAACGAAGGTGCTGCTGCATTATGTCGCCGTCGGGCGCGGAATAAGCGGATACACCGGGAAAAACGAGAGTTGTCATCGCCCAATGTGACATCTGTCAATCTTCTTCCGTCATGCGCATCGACTCCTCTTGCGTCTTCAACTTCGACGGCTCTGGAACGGCTAGTAGCACCTGTGGCATTGCATGCTCTTCTCTGATGGTACCTCGCATATCAGCTTTGTCCGAGGCTGCTGTGCCACTTGTATCTTGACTTCGAAACTCCGTAGAATCGAGTTGCTGGAGACGATCATCGACCGTAGCAAACCTCTCGCCTGTGCTCGTGATGAACTCTGTGATGTCATTCTCTCCCTTGCGCTCCGTGGTGGAGCGCTGCCCGCAGATTGAGGTGTGCCTGGTGTGGTGATCACTGACTCTCTCTTACTGTACAGTACCATGGGTAAGGGACAGACAGTGTTGCTGTGTTCATCACGTGAGTCAACGTCGAGTGGTCATTCTCTAATTACTCAGTCATGGCCTTGATCTGCATCTCTAGGAAGATGCCCTGGCGATCGCGCCATGAGTTGCTGAACATCATTGATTGAACTTCATTGATATTCCGCGCCAACCAATCATACTATGCCATCGACTCAGCTTCTTGCACGCTGATGGGCGCACCTATTGGTCTCCCAGCACCGCGTCAACCACGACTCTAATTCAAGCTCCATATGTGGCTTCCCGTGGTGCGACTCTATATATGGCTAATCCTAGATGTGGATGCGGCTCTGCATATCAGGGTGAGTACATTCTGGGTGGTAGCGCCTCTGGATTATTGTGGAGCTACCGATAAGCTTGGAGGCGAAAGTGCAATCGGGTTGTTCGCTGTGAGTACAGTACTGTAGTGCTGAGCATAAACTGTTTGTGAACCCGGATTGTGGTCACGACTGTACTGTGGTTTGTTTAACAAAAAAATTGAAGGTACTGAAACATCCTATTTATGCAATACGTGAAGGATGGGATAAACCAAAATGCAACCAGAACTGGCTGTCGTCATTGCCCGCCCCGCTCACCTGCAGGCAGCTTCGTTTGTGGCTCCAGGCACTTGGCATCGCCAAGACAAGGAGGACCGTGCGCAGAGCGAGTTGCTTTCAGCGAGACAGGACACCAATTTCGAACTCAACTGTAGGAGATTTCCGTATGGCGCGCCAAAGATATCAAAAGTGTCATCACCCGTTAGCGGCTGTACTCATCTCGCCTTGTAGAATTCGCCCTAGTGCTTGCATCGAAGCTAATCTTGGTACAAGTCTGCGGGCGGCTACGGCTATTAACGGCCTTCGTTAAGGTCGCGTCAATTACACTTTGGGTTTCAAGCCCAGCAGGCCAATAGAGATTGAAAAGCAGCATCAAGTTGGACACGTCTCGGCGTCTCTGAATGGTACAGTAGCCCTGGCACAGCGCTTCCCTGGCTGAGAGGCTCTGGCCAAGCGAGGATCCAGTTTTGGCAACTGCCGACAGGTGTGTGAAGCTGCTTGTTCGGGCCACCTGCAGGGATATCATAATTATGGTTTGGATTAGTAATCGTTCAGACAGGCTTTGACATTGCGTGGACTACGGCGTATGGTTGTTCGTCACTGTAACGCCAAGTGTGAGCAGGCAGTGCACGCGGTACCGGGACACTGTTGTGGCGGTGTCGCGTGGCTGGTTTACACTGAGCCATAGGTGCAGCGCATTGGTGCACGGCCTGCAGCACGGGCCACTTGTCTACAGTGCTGCACTCTGAGACGATGCCGATGCGACACCTATCCGCCAGCGCAGCAGGACATGAGCGCTTGAGTAGGAATTCGACTCCTCAACGATCAATCTTTGTAATAGCAGAACCCCCACCAGCCGTCTGACTTGCGTTCGTGCCAGATGCCCCTACAGTGACGTCATGAAGACTCGTCTTGTGGTTTGTCATCGTTATACGGAAGTCAAATGCAGCCATTTTTGGATAATGAGAGAAAAAGCGATGGCTGAATTGTGCGCATTGTTCCAGTTGTTGGTCCATCCTATCAAGAATATCAGTGAACCGTGATCTACTACGGTGTGGAAGCAGCTAGTTTTGGAGAGCATGTCACGCGAGGGAAAATAACGGCATCCGTGCCCTAGGATATGCGCCGAATGGGCCCAGCTGCACCTTGGTCTAAACCGTGCTACTAGCTGGTCCAAGCTGAGCCTGTGACCTATGGGCGTGTTCGGCAAAAGTCTGGGATGGGCTGTGCGGTTTTTGCCGAACACGCTATCTACAGAAACACCTTCACCTTCAGAGTGTGTGCTTGGTGTGACTCCACATAGATCCATGCTAGTGGGGCATGCCCCACTGCTAATAATGTGCTCCGTATTTGGAGGTCAAGTATCTCAAGGTATTTGGAAGGGCAGACTGCTTCAGCAATTGAGAAGCAGTTGTACTGCAAAGTATCATTCAGCTTCGTCAAATGGCGCCAGTCTTGGAGCAGAAATATCGTCACAGCATCGGTGGTTTATACCACTAAACCACTGATGCGATGGACACAGGACTGATTTTCATTCATTATATATGTGATACTCTATATGTGGATCATTAAGTGACTTCGAATGACTTAGTTACAGATATGTATACATTACGATATATATCGATAATATGTCTAATACTAATAAGCTTAAGCGATGTCTAGAGGTTTGGTGTGGTTCAGGGTTTGCCCCTGGAATGTGGATAAACTTTCAGTTTCCGTAACTCTAAATTTAGCGAAAGACCCCTAATGTTCTAGTTAGCTAGCAGACTCGTAATCAGTTTTAGCTCCTAAACCCTAAGGGGTATAAAATGATAGTACTTTACAACTTATAAGTAAAATAAGGATCCAGAACTAGCTATAGTATAAGCAGTAAGCGAGTATCTCTATAGTACTACTTGTATAAACTGTCTCCTTTATCGTTCTACTCTAAGTCTTTTCCATGTCCTACCTATCGTATATTTTTCTAGAGTCCTATTCATAACCTACTCTACTCTATTACTCACACTATGAGGAAGGGACAAAAGGGTTCTACTGTAGCCTATATGAATTAATATATTAAGACCTTATAAGCGGTTCCTAGCCTTCCTCTCCCTCTAAGTCCAGATAGAAGCTTTGATAAAACGACTATATTAGGTGAGAAGGGCAAGTATAGACACGAGAGAATTAAAAGTCTCTAGGATGAATAAGCAATCTTTTCTCAATTACAAAAACGTGCACACTGACTAGTTTGCCTAAAGATATCTGACGAGGTACCCCTGGACCCGACTGTTGCATGGGCCAAGCTCCATCTCTATTGTCAAGGCGCCATGACGGCAAGACGACTATTAGCACAGTCAGATTCGTTAGTAAGTAAAGGATACCATTAATCGGCCAGTCTATCGACACTAGACTTCAGACAACTGACTCCCGACAATCAGCTGAACACGTGGTGGAACTCCAAAGCATAAAGCAGTTCTTCATGTTCTGCTTGAATGGCCACCACAAAAGCCTTCAACGAGATAGCTGGCCGAACCTGCCAGACACACTGTTTGGTAACATCGATTCGATTTGGAAACCGCACGGCAGTGACACCATGGACATGATCCGGTTGATGGATTTCATTATAGAAGGTGACAACTTCTGGTGGCAGCAGAATCGCGAGACTCCCATTAGCGAGATACTGCATACCCTTGGTTCAAATGAGAACCCGCTCGTTCTCCGCAATCTACTGAGCGACATCAATGGTATCAAAGCAAAGGCAAGTAGTTCGCGATGATGGAATTTCCGTCACACCGGCTTCCAGAGACTCCTCGCCTTGTATCCCAGCCTTTGCTGAGATCGTACTCGGGTCGTTCCGCGCTCATTGAGATCTCTAAGCTAACTCGAAGTCCATGGGGCGCATGGTTTTTGCAGTTGTGGGTCCTCAGTGCCGCGATATCTACCAGGAAGGTGACCGAGGTTGGCGGCGATGTGTTAAATAAAGGCGGTTACGAGGCTGCGATCAATCTTTGGAAGAAAGTAAGGCCGGCCACGTCATCGCCACTAACTGACAGAGCAGATACTAATCGTGCGATCAAATTCTAGGTGCTTTTCATCTGGGACTATCTACACGGTGTAACGGATGTCCTCGCGGAGATCGTGGATGTCGTCTCGACCATTCTCGTCCGTGTTAACCAATACTGGTCAGACAAGTACAACAACGGCCTTTCGCTGTACCTCTCTGAGCGGTGGGAGGAATTCTTCATACTCCACTTTAGTCGTATGCTGCGCTGGACCAAGTGGTACATGCGTCATATCCTCATTGAGCCAAAGCAGCGTAAATGGATCAACCACCTCCTTTCAGGGACAACGAGCCTGCAGGAAACTCTAGACTTGATATGCGCTATCATCACCGCCCAAACCATTCTCCGTCGTCTGGACGCAATCGAGCCCATCCCCGACAGCATGTTTTCGAGTGGTGACGGGCGGCTCGCCATGTTATCCATGTAGCCAATGTATATTCCGCGAGCAACCTTGAATTGTCCGGCAGAACATCTGCAGTATTACATTGGCCGAGATATATAGCCTTCATCAACATCATCTTATGCCTGCTCGCCCAAGCGAGTATTGCCGAATGACGTGGCTACAGCGCCTGACAGTGCCTTGATGACAAGAAAGCCGACGAACAGGTTCATCCTTTGACAAAGATATCACATTATCTTTGCTAGCGGCGTTCCCCCTTTGCACCGTGGAAGACAGCTGAATGCACACGCCAGATAATTGCGACCACCCACCGTGCCAATTTGCCCATCGCGGATCTGTGCAATGGCAATGTTTCTACCCGCGCTCGCTTATGCCTGCACAATTATCCCACAGGTACATGTTAGATGTCGGGAGCACGTGCACAGTGCCTGGGAGTGCAACCATAACAAGCTCGTGTCAGTGAACAAATGCCACATACGGGTTGAGCCAGACAGACGATGTTCAGGGTAAGTGCTGTTGTGGACAGGGGTTTCGATTTGGTCTGGCGGCGAAGTGGCCCTTGGCTGGCATACAAGAGGGCGACCCCTCGACTTCGAGAGGCCCTGCCCGGGCTCTCTCCTTCACAAAATTGCTCCTCTCATAGCATCCGCATCACAGTAGCCATGCGCGAGTGCTACTTTCCCGAGAGCATGCAAACCCACGTCCAGTCGGGCCTTCGTCTCGATCCGGGAGACTGGAAGCTCAAGCACTCGTTGGCCGATTGGGACTTGGTTGAAAAGGCAGTGGCTTGTGACGGCGACCCAGTCTCTCTCAGTGATGGCGACCGCCAACGACTGTTGGACGTGTGCGGCCCATTCTGGGGCCGTGCTCTTGGCCAGCCGTCCTTACTGACCCCGATCGAGCGCCGAATCGCCAAAGGATGGCCTTCCGAGGATGTCATGGCTGCGAACGTCGCCAAGGTGGCACCGGGACTTACGCCAGAGGGTTTCCTCGCCAAGGTGGCTGAGGGTCCAGGCTGGATGACTCTGGCACAGACAGACCTCGTCGACCAGCGCTTCAACCTCCTGAAGCCAGGACAGCGCCGCACGTGGTATAGCATGGCTCACTTTGACCGCTACCGGGCCGGGTGGCTGCTAGCTTCTGCAGAAGAGCGCAACGCTTACCGCAACTCCCAGCTCAGAGGCCAGCTGCTCCGCAGACCAGGCTTCGTCCTTGACGAGACTGCGCTGATCGAGAAAGCTGAGGCAGAGTGGGAGAAGCACCATAGTCGGCTGAAAGACCTGCGAGACCAGCCACCGTGGATCAAGCATATTCTCATGTCCAAGCTCTGGGGTGGATTTCCGCTCCGCTATGGATTCCCAGTCTACTTTACTAGCGAGCTGCACGCAGCCCTCGAGGAGAAACTGGTGTACGGCCGCGCACTGTACGGTGACAGTGAGAAAGGCAAACTCTTCGAGTCGCCCGTGGGTTTTGTTGCATCATATCTCAGGAGCAGGATCTTCCAGTTTGGCAACTTCGTCGATGTAGCTAAGCAGGAAAGCTCCAGTCCGAGGGACGTCTGGATAGCCCAGCGCCTCAAGGACACGACGAACTACATCATCTCATACACTCCTCTGCCGCAGGAAGACGGTATCAGGATCCGATATCTCCATCGGATGGTGCGATATGGCGGAGCTCTCGAGGGGGGCGAAGAACCAAAGTGGAAATCCCACTGGCTTGACGAGCAGTATTTTGTTGTCCTCGACGCCTCCAGCCTACCGCCGGTGTCCGATATCTTGAACGACACAGACAACTCCATCAATGTTGCCGCCTGGTTATACGACGTCGACTGGGATCCCCCCACGGGTGCCACGCATGATGATGACGGCTACGCAGGTAGAGTCAAGGTGAGCCTTGGCTATCACCTCTATGTCGGGCTCTACCCGTTCTTGCTTCGCCCGGACTTCACCCTGAAGAAGGTTTGGGCCATCAAGTCATCCGACGATTACATGTACCGAATCAAAGACTTTTCCGCGATAGCTTAGCCTAGAAAAGGAGAACACGTGTTATCCAGCATGTCTGAGGGCGTTGGCGAGTCCTCATGATAACACAAAAGCTTTTGCGACAGAACCCCACTCCCTTGGCAGCGTGATCATTATTTAATTCTTGCTACATTTGCTATACAGAGTGCATGGTCACCTTTTGAGATCTCCTCGAGCAGCCGAGAGAGACAGGCAGGCTGCCCATTGTAGCGCAGGTCACGACGCTGACGGGACGTAGTAGGTAAGGAGGTCGTCGAAGCTTGACAGCGGCAGTCCTTGTTGTCCCGATCTACTGCCCATCAGACTCGCCGTCCTTTCCTCTAACTTAGATCCGGTCGGGCCAAGTGGTCTTTGGCATATCAAGCTAGGCGCGGCCAGAATATGAACGCGGGAGGTTGCGGCTTCCCTGTCAACCAACATAATGGCACCTTGACGGTGACGGTGACCGGCTGGAGGGTCCTGTGCCGGATGGCCGTTGGGTGACCACGAGCGCCCTTGAACAAACTCCCCTGGATCTGCACGACGACGGAGCGGTCCGAGATGGTTGTTGGTCACGTCCAACAGGTACATGGAGGTACAGCAGGTACGTGGAGGTACAAGTCGTGCCTGGGAGCGCAGAATCCATCAAGGTTATCCCCGACAGGACAGGCCTCTGCCCCTATTTGGCGGCGGAGGTGCCATCGACTTTTCCGGGGCATCCAGCTCTGGGCCAACATCGTCCTCTCAAGTGTTAGTAATTTTGCATCGCCTTTTGTGGCTCTCCGGTGTAGATACTAGTGACCGCCAATCTCGGCAGGCATGGATTTGCATGAGTCCGCGACAATGGGCGCGCATATGGATGACCGAGTCTACCGAAATGACTCCAAAAAGCCACCCGTGCACGGCTCGACTGAAGGGCCTCCATGTCCTTCGTGCCAAGGCTGTGAACAATCCCTGAGCCCGCAGGACTTTCCTTCTCGAGACACACCTGACAGACAATGTAGTGCAATACGGAAGGCGACGAACCCGGTGGCTTTCGTAGGCTAGCATACTGCTGCGAAGCTGAGATCGGATGTGCTGGGGAAATCTAGGAACTTGGTCGCCTTGATGGAGTCAAAGGTGCGGTCTTGCTGCGTCAGCCTTGGTGTATAAAAACCACGGATGCTCAGCGTGCTCCAACCTGGAGGCGTTTAGAACATCATCGACAGTCGCAAACAAAACCTCTCAGCCACTTTTTTCCTGGCGGCTACCATCATGCGTTCCACGGCCTTGTTTCTTCTGGCCGCCAGTCTGCCTGTTGCCTGGGCAGGTCCTGTAGCGGTCAGACAAGCATTTGAGGTCGACCCCAACACGACCAAGTACTGCACGTGGTACCACGACGTCATTGAGGGAGACACCTGCGAATTTATCCTCGCTTCATGGGAGATCTCCCTGGAGACTTTCATGCGCTGGGTGGGCTGAACCTTGTGCTAGGAAAACTGTTGACTTGCAAGAAGCGATGGCTAACTCAAACACTCCAGAATCCATCCATCACGGCCGGCTGCGGTAACGTCCAAGTAAATCACTCTTACTGTATCGAAGGTATGATATTGTTCACAACTCAATGTGCTCGTGATGAAATTGGATCGAGACTGATTTCCGGCTCTGCCACCATCTTCCACAGCGATCGGCGAGCCTGCGCAGGCATCGACGACAATGACATCGAAGCCTCCCGCGGCCACCGCCACCGCGCCTCCGACAACCACCAAACCCTCCGCAACGGCCGCCCCAACCCAGCCCCCGACGCCCGGCACGAGCACCGGTGCCAACGGGGTTGCAACGCCGCTGCCGGTGCGCGCTGGGATGACAACAAACTGCAGGCGCTTCTACAAGGTCCAGCCCGGCGACACGTGCGACGCCATCATCGCTGCCGCAGGCATCTACGGACCCAATTTCTATATCTGGAATCCCGCCGCCAGGAGCGACTGCTCCGGGCTCTGGGCGAATACATTTTGCTGTATAGGTAACACCGTCGGCCCGTCCATCACCCTGAGGCCTCCGACCCCGACCACGACGACCAAGCCGCCCGCGGGCAACGGCGTCGCCACGCCCACGCCCTTCCAAGTCGGCATGGTCTCGAATTGCAAGAGCTTCTATCTCGTACGCAGCGGCGATACATGCTCCAGTATCGCCTCGGCCAGGGGCATCTCCGTCAACAACTTTATTCGCTGGAACCCGGCCGTCGGTGCAGGCTGCACGGGCATGTGGGCGAATACTTGGGCTTGCGTGGGGCTGATTTGAAGCGGCAGACCACTGTTGTCTCTAGATGGCAAGTATCTGAGCAAGTCCCCCTTTGCGTCATGGGGGGCCCGAGAGGCATCGCCCTGCGCAGGGCTCGTTTGCAAAAGGATTCTGGTGACGTGCCCCGGCGCACTGCTGTAGCTAGTTTTCATTCGCATTCGACCTTGGCCTGAACATTATAAAGTCCTGCGTTCTCTTGTCTTGAGGAATGTGTAATTAGAAGTGCTGCCACGCCCTCGTTCGTATCACCCTGTGTACCCCCGTATGGCAACTCCCTCGAAAAGTACAATTAGAGTGTAGCGCTTGCTACTACAAAGTGGTTAATCATTAATGTCTGGTTGTTACCTTTGTCTCTCCAGAAACACCATGCATCATTGTGACAGTGGGATTGCAGGCTGCAGCCAATTCTTCGTAAAACACTCTCGTTCTCTCACAAGGGCGTTCCTGGGGTAAAATTGCACAGCTGGCAAGATAAAGAATGAATTGCGCCCCTGCAGGCCGCGCCTATCTGAAACCATCAAGGAGGCAACGGGGATGTCCGCGGACTGGAACCCAACATGATCCTGAGCCGCTGAGGAAAGCCCATGTCACTCAGAAGCAGAGAAGGACAGCGTCAAACCTTTTTTTTTTATTGAAAGGAAAGTTGCAATGCCGTTGTAGATGGAGCAAGAAGTGTTATGGGACCATCTACCACGTGGATAGGCTGAAATTCAGCTCGAGTATAAGTATTACAGCAATTCCACATGTCGCTGTTCAGACAGACGAAGGGACGGCAGTTCGGAATTCTCCTGGTGCTATCCTGCTGGTCGAAAGCCGAGTTTTCGTGGTCTGGCCACTCCGTATCTTGTCCTCAGGCACTGCACCCGACCACCCGAGCATTAACCGCGAATAGTCTAATTACTGGTGCTGCTGCTTAATTGAGACCGACAAAGAAACCTGGTGAGTTGGTATTGGGGTTTGCGATGCTTTTGAACACGACAGCAGTCCCTCCCAGTGTGCACTTGATCTCATTGGACTCGGTGTCGATTCTGGAGTGCCGGGCTGCAAGAATCCTTGCCCGCCACGAACCCAGCTACCTCCCCGATGGGGCTGTGCTGGTTCACACCGAGGGGATCCTCAGCCGAGTCCGTCGCTAATTGAATACTTCTCGGGCGCACCGTTGGCCTTGAAACCCAAGAGGAGAGGCTAGGGAGCCCAAACCACGGTATTCATCCAACCCAGAAAGAGTAAGCCGTTCTCGGCGCGGATCTGCATGGATGTAGACCTGGTAGGAACGGCTGTGACAGTCGTGGTCATGAATGGACTGACACGAACAGTCGTGGGTGGCACGTTGGCACCGGCAGCGACTAGACCCATACAGCTGCATGCCGATGTGATGCCGCTTGCTGGAGCCTGCCTACTCAGGCACGCCGGAGTCGGCGCCGCAGCAATAACAGCGCGACGGCTAACCGGGTGTCCTACAAGGGAGGGTTGCGCCTCTCGGCGTGCTGCTTGAACGCCCATGGCAGCAGCAGCGGCGCCGGGGCTCAGGTAGTTCTGGCAGTACTTTGATGCGGCGCGGGTTGACTTGGAGAAGGACTGGTGCGTCGTGTGCGGTAGTAGCCCCAGATGCAACTAGGCAGAGCGAGCAGCCCATGGTGGTGGGCCGGGGATGTTGTGTAGAGGTGGCAGTGCCCTTGCCAGGCGCCCTTTACAATGGGTGAGATTGGCCCCAGACCCCCAACATTTGAGGTCGCTCCCGCAGGCGGTGTTGCAGGTCTGGGCGAACTGATCTTGCGAATCGAGGATGCCCTTGTAGGCCTTGCGGGCGTAGTATCCTGCAGGCGTGCAAGAGCAGCCGAACCTGACGTACTCAGACCCTTGGAGGACGCCACAAGTTCAGAAATCTCCGGGGCTCCACCTGCAAAGCATCTGGGACTTAGGCCCCGAAGGGTAAAAGCCCAGATACAGACCCGCCTTCTTCGGGACTTTTTTGAAACTTTGCGAGATGGAGAGAGAGAGGGGGGGATTTTGGTGACCTGAAAACTTGACTGACTTGGCTGGCACTCTCTTTTTCTCGGCCCAGGTTGGACACCTGTCATAGCGCCTACAGCTCGCGGCCTCGGGGTTGCCCATGATCCCCATCTTGCCCTTGATCATGTGGGCGCCACAATCACCTGCTTGGCTGGTCAAGCACGACGGAGGACGGTACGACCGCGCCTTTGAGGCGCTGCGGCGGCTGAAATGGACGGACCCCGAGGCTGCGAGGGAGCTGTTTCCCATCTACCAGGCAGAAAAGCAGCAACACATTGCCACCAACCGCTCAACCCAGAGGCAGAAACAACAATATGAACACAATCACAATCATCAGCACCGTCAGCATCGGAAGGACTGCAAACCCCGCCATCCTCCTCCGCCTTGACCAAGCTCGCCCAGCTCGTCACGGTCCCGCGCATCCGCCACGCGACGCTGGCCGCGCACACCGTCATGATCGGCCAGCAGCTCTGCGGGATCAACATCATCAGCTTCTACAGCACATCCATCTTCACCGCCGCGTCCTTTACCCCGCTCGCGGCCTGCTCGCGTCGTCCGGCTTCGGCCTGCTCAACTTCCTGTTCGCTGTCCCGGCCCTCTGGACCATGGACTCGTTCGGGCGGCGCAGCTTGCTGCAGTGGGCGCTGCCCGTTATGGGTCTGTGTATGCTGCTCGCGGGGTGTCGTTTAGTATCCCGCCTGCTTATGGGTGGTGTTCGTTATGGTAGTGGTAGTGGTAGTGGTGGGGATGATGATGTTGTTGTACTGGCGGGAATAATGACGATGACGACAGCGACGACGACGACAGCGACGACCGTGTCCGCACGGTTCGTGCTGCTAACGAGCATGGTGTACTTGTTCTGCATCGCGTACTCGCCTGGTATGGGCCCCGTGCCGCTGGCATACTCGGCCGAGGTCTTCGCACTCTCGCATCGGGAGCTTGGGATGAGCAGTGCTGTGTCGGCGACAAACGTGTGGGCGGCCGCGCTGTCGGTGGGTTTCCCCTGGCTGGTGGTCGTGGCGGGTAAGGGTCCGGTGTTTGGCCTGTATGCGGTTGCTGAATGTCGTGGCGTGCGTGCTCGTGTGGGTGTTTGTTCGCGAGACTAGGAGGAAGACGCTCGAGGAGCTAGACGGGGTGTTTGAGGCGGGCATGGGCGAGTTTGTGAAGTTGGAGGCCCGGAAGCTTGTGAATGCGGTCAAGATGTCGCTGGGAATGGGTAGGAGCTAGCCCTAGAGATGGAAGAAGTCTCTTGAATGACAAACGCGTCTGTGAGTAACATCACTATATGGTCCATGCAAGGGAAGCATATCGGCCGAAGAGGTTGTTTTGTCGTTCCCTAGACGGACTGCTGTGGAACCTGAACTCCCCATCACCATTGATCCATGCATGCCGTATCTCTGCAACTCAAGATCGATATCACCTTGTGGCTGGCGCCTCAGGCTGCCAACATGGCCTAGTTTTGCCAATTCAGGAACACTTGAGCGGCGAGCAACGTGGCCCGGGAGGCTAGGCTGGAATTGGCATGTGTGGTGTGAGGGCTGCCCCTGAAGTCAGCCGCACGCACGCTTCACCTGAGGACCAAGCCTTTACTGATTACCTCCTTTGTCGATACTATGCTTGGAGTGCGCTCTTCGTAGCATATATGTACTCAGATTCGAATGGGCTATCTCGCCTGGACAGGTTCTTGTCTGCATTATTCCTCAAGGTTGAAAGCACTCGATGATTCCCTACCTCCCGAGCTGCCTCTCCTGTCTAAAAGGGTGTTCCTCGCCGTTACAGTTTTTCAGATCGGCCACGTGCTTGTGGGCCATGATCCTTGCTTAGTCGAGACTGGGTTCGCATGATAGGCGCCAGGGGGGTCCCGTGTGCCAATCGGGCGAGAACTTAGTGGAATCGGTTGGTGGGTTACATGGCCACCCTCGGAGGCGATCTCTCCTGTACCCCTCTTTGCACGACAGAACCGCGGAATGCGTGAGCGCCTCACCTACGTTTCATCATTAGCGTCACTTTCTGCGAGGCGTGTGCCTAGCTGTGCGCAGGAGTGTCTCTGTTCGGCATTCCAGACCCAGGAATAAGGACGTGGAGAATGGAGAAGTCGACAGAGTACGTTGCACCATTGCGACCATATCATGTGGCTTCGAGCTCGAGGGCTTAGTCTCACAGTAAGCCTTTCAAGTTTCGCCACCACTTTCCTTTATGTGGATATTCCCCTCCTTTGAGAGCCGGCCATCCACCCTGTCCCAGACACTGCCGCCGAGGTCCGAGTGTGACGATCATGACTCGCGATGCACGGCCCGCAGCAAGTGGCGCCTCGGCCAGAGGCGTCCAAATCATTGAGCAGTCGGCTGCTTCCGACAGATATGGTCATGGTCCGCTAATCTAAGCCGAGTCCGGCTATGCATCCGATCGGAGGCGTCAATGAATCGTTGAGAGCCCCGCAGAGGCGCCGGCGACATTGCTTCGAAATCAGCAGGCTAGCCCAGCCCGGCGTTGTAGATTGCTCTCAGACAAGCCTTGATAAACGTAGTTATCCTGCCCCTTGCTTCGCGATCATCTTTAGACAGACGATATCGAGTGAAATCTGTTCCTCAGCTCAAGATGAGACTCGTTGCTCTGATCGTGCTCTGGTGCTCACTTCTTGGATTCGGCTTGGCGCAGCTACCTCCAGGTACACCATCATGCACACTCCCCTGCTTCATCAAGGGCGTCGCCTCCTCCCCGTGCGGGACAAACGCCACGTGCCTCTGTGCTGATTCTGGATTCGCATCGAGCCTACTGGACTGTGTGCAGACAACCTGCGAGGTGGAAGACATTCTCCGTGAGTATGATACAAGCGAGCTGCAGGAGTTTTCCAAGGTTCTCAATCATGTATAGAGAACTGCGCTAATCACTCCGCCTATTCGCTCCCGATCAACAGGACTGAAAAATGCAACAAGTACTGCCTGCGGCCTGCCGGTCCAGGACGTGGCAGCCCAGTATAGCATCATCTCGCATACCCTAACGGCTCTCGTCTTCGTCTTCGTTACTGTACGCATCGTATACAAACAGTTCCTGACCTCCCTCGGCCTGGGCGCCGACGACTGGGTTATTATTGTCGTTGCAGCGCTCGTTATCCCCAGCTCAGCACTTAACTCACGGATCGCAGCCTCTGGTGTAGGTAGAGACATCTGGACATTAACGCCAGTGCAGATTACCGACTTCGGTATCTGCCTCTGGACTATTACGCTTCTCTACTATATCGAGATCGCCCTACTTAAGATCTCGATCCTACTTTTCTACTTACGCGTCTTCCCCCAACAAAACTTCCGCCGCGTCGTCTGGGCTACGCTCGCCTTTACCGCGTGCTTTGGGCTCGCTTTTAGCCTTGCCCAGATCTTCAAATGCTGGCCCATTAGCTACGACTGGAGGCAGTGGAACGACCGTGGCTCGATCAACGGGCAAGGCCCTGGAGGAAAATGCGTCAGTACGATCGCCGTTGCTCGAAGTCACGGAATCATCGGCATTGCACTGGACGTGTGGATGCTCCTCTTACCACTGCAAAAGGTCCGCGAGCTGAAGGTAAGCTCTAAGAGGAAGCTTGCCATCGCCTCTATGTTCGCCGTCGGCACATTTGTCACGGTAGTAACGGTCGTCCGCCTCGCCTACCTGGTTATATTTGCGAACAGCAACAACCCTACATATGACTACACCGCGCTGCTAGTCTGGTCGACAATCGAGATCGCCACGGGTGTCATCTGCGCGTGCATGCCTGCTTGTGAGTAGCCATCTCTTTCTTATTGCATTCTGTCTCTATACCCAACCTTGGGGGTAATTTCCCATTCACTTAGTGGAATTAACGCATGTTTGTCCCGACAGTACGACTCATCCTCGCCAAGATCTGGCCGCTTGTTTTCGACACAAAGAACACCCGGCAAGCCAAGTATGCAGACCAGTACATCTTCCCCGCCAACCGGTCACTACCTCCAAATCGCGCGCAACAATCGCAGCTCACGGCGGGCACGACGACGACCATCTCCAGCACTACCCGAGCAGAACAGAAAATTCTAGGCTCGCGCAGCAGCATCGGCAGCAATAGCAGCGCTGTACTCAACCAGCACCCGGCGGCCACCGGCGCCTGGAAGTCGGGGGGCACCTTCTCGATACTTGGTCACCACAACGGCGTCGGCCGGACCACGTCCGACAGCCCCTTTAGCAATTTCAAGGGAGGCAGTGGGCGCGCCGCCCTACAGCGCATCGACTCCTCCGAAGAAGACGAGGGCAACAGCACAGAGATGCAGCCTACCAGGAGGACCGCCCCTCAGTCCGGAGCGCTGAATTTGCCCTCCTCCAGATTTGCAGGCGGCTGGAATCAGGCGGGCTCGTTAGCGAGCAATCCCAAAAACGATTCTCGGGGACAGGTTGTCCGCGAAGGGCCGCTGGGGATAAGCACTGTCCGGGACGGATCTAAAAAGGGGTTCTCGGAGTTTTGAAGACCTTACAGATGTGATGACAAGTCAACAAAACGTCCTTTACTTACGCGCCTACTAAGTATAGAGATTAGACTCATGAAGTATGATTTGTTGATTTTACGATTATCACCAACAGTACGACTTCTCTATAGAGTGGTAGAAAAGCTATTGGTTATCGCGATCGTCCTAGTTGTTTCACCATGCTTCGTCTGCCCGGGAGAGGTTTGTTCGGACTTTAGTGAGGAGGGGTGGTGTGAGAGATGGAATGGCTCGATAGCACATTACGCGACAAAGCACACGAACCGAAGCTTCAACCTCGCATGCTAGAAGCATTTTTCAGCAGGTTCAAAGGAAATCATGGCATTTATTCATGCACACATCTCAATACGCGCTTTATGCTCTGACGGTGGCCAAGATCAGATTCGGATGTAGTAAAGTTTGTGTTTTTGCGCTTGTCATTTGCTCTTCTCTACATCAGCCTGGAGACCGGCTGACTGGGTACTGCTGACATGCCTCGTTTCCAACATCCATTTTCCACCTCATCTGACAGCAAAGTCTTCCTTGATTATGGGCATAGTGGAGGCTGAGATCGCAGTGACCAAAGACGTAGCGCAGCCCAAATTCGTCATCTCTTATCTCAGTAAACGCACTCACAGTCGATATGTGACAAGTCTAAGCGGAATGATGATCTACGGTGTCCTCGTCTTTTGTATTCAGAGAAGTGGTGTCGGTATTGTGTCTAGGCCGAAGCACTGAGACGGCTCAAGGTGTTAGTGAATGTACGTCATGACCCTCACTCGTGACGGCTGTGAAATTGGCGCAGTGAGGTGTAATTCAAGATTACATTGGCTGGTTGAAGCCATTAGTGATGCGGGTTGCTGACTGAGTACCGGAGCCATTTCGTCCACTGCACTCTGCCAGACTTGAATTGGTCTCTCATTACAGCAAGATGTAAAAAGTAAGAACAACAAATCAGCTCAGGAGGGAGGAGAGAGCGAAAGTTATCTGATGAAATCGTGCCAACAGGAGTATACAAGCATTTCTAGCACTATAATTGCGGATAGTTACTTTATGATCTGTTGCAAATGTCGCCCTCACTCGGAGTAGCTACGGCGCACAACTGCCGTATCACTAACAGGAACCGGGCTACGAAGTAGCCCAGGATATGAGTCAAGAAGTCAGCCACCTTTTATGTCCTCCACCACTTATCTTGTCGTCATGTGGGGTTGAGAGGCGTACATCAGTGAAAGGTTTCAGGGAGAGCTCGCATCATTGGGTGTAAATATGCTCCTGGCTTTCGCGAAATGTACATCTTTCATTGAAAAGCCACCTCCGACGCTGCCGACGATACAACAAGAAGCCCCCACCCTGGATCCTGGCTCAAGGTTTTCCAGTGCATTCATCTCAAACTCTATGCAGCGAAGGGGCACTCGTCGGTCCAAAGGGCGGGACAAAGAAGGTCCGCACTTGCTGAAAGCCAGTCACCAGCTGAGGTGGGTCCGTTGAGCCGAGCAGGCTCCGATATGTGGTGGCTGCCCGTTGCGGGATAGATTGCGAGTGCACAAGGCCCCAGGAGGCGGGACTGCATGTCCGCCCTTCAAGAATGCGGGGGAGATCTCTGTCGAAACACTAAATGGACTACAAAGCGCCTTGGTGCTTGGAAGGGGGGGCGGGGGGTGCGTAGGTCGGCAGTTAAGTTGAAGCATGTGCTCTGTTATTTGCCGCAGAATCGGAGTCAGCGCGCACAACCTGCTTTAACTTACGTCGCGACTAGAAAACAGGTCGCCCTATTGGGCGATCCGGGCAGGCAGCTGGACGAAACCCCAGCTCTCATGGGCTGCATTCCTCTATATATGTCTCAACGAGGATGCGTTACCATGAGGTGGTTGAGACGCGCGCAGCCGACCATTCCCTTTCTAACTGAGGTCTCGATCAGAAGCTTCTGCGACAAACATATTATTTGCATATTCCATGATGGATGCAGCTATCGACTACAGAGGCCTCCAGAGCCGGTGGCCTGCGGCAGCCGATCTTGCCGGCTCGCAAGCTCCCTGCCGGATCGAAGGAGAGATCAAGGACCTAGTCGTCCTGGGCACCATCCCATCTGCTATTGATGGAACATTCTACAGGGTCATGACTGATCCTGCTGTACCACCCCACCCGAACAACGTGCCACTCGATGGCGACGGCAACATCTCTGCCTTCCGAATACGCAATGGTCGCGTCGACATGAAGATGCGGTACGTGGAGACGGAGCGCTACAAACTGGAACGCAAGGCCGGCAAAGCTCTTTTTGGTCTATACCGCAATCCATACACGCACCACCCCTGCGTCAGAGCAGCTGTCGATTCTACGGCCAACACCAATGTTGTATACTGGGCAGACCATTTTCTGGCTCTCAAGGAAGGTGGGCTTCCATATGCCGTCGACCCAGACACCTTGGAGACGCTCTCGTACGACCCATTCCGTGGCCAGGTCAAGGCCAAAACCTTCACAGCTCATCCCAAAGTCGACCCGTACACCGATGAACTGGTCGTCTACGGCTATGAAGCCAAAGGACTTGGAACAACAGATATCGTGCTCTATTCCCTCGACAGGGGAGGCAACAAGCATAACGAGCAGTGGATTCAGAGCCCATGGACTGCTCCGATTCACGACTGTGTTATTACCACCAATTGGATAGTCCTCGTTCTCTGGCCCTTCGAGGCGGATGTGGACCGTATGAAAGCAGGAAAGCACCATTGGGCATGGAGTTATGACCGACCAGCAACTTTTGTGGTGGTTCCTCGACGACCTGCGTCGACACCACCGGTACCCGGCTGGTCTCCTGGAGAATACAGGACATACTCGTGGAACAATGCAATGCTGATCCACACTGGAGGAGCCTGGGAGACCGAGGATGGAAAGCTCTACCTTGAGACATCGCGGGTTCACGACAATGCATTTCCCTTTTTTCCCCCTGTAGATGGGAGGATGCCTGAGCCCGATGCAAAGGCTGACTACGTGCGGTGGGAGATCGATCTGAGTAAGCCAACCGGTAGCTCGGTTCCAGATCCTTTCGTCATGCTCGATATACCATCCGAGTTTCCACGCACAGACGAGCGTTTCCTGACTCGCAAGAACGAGACTGTCTTTCTCAACGTCCACATCCATCAGAATGGCGCGCAAAGTATCTTTCACGGCCTCAACGGGCTTGCGATGCACAACACCACATCGGGAGAAACCTCGTGGTTTTATGCCGGCGAAGATTCGCTCGTCCAGGAGCCCATATTCATTCCACGGTCTCCTGATGCCTCAGAGGGTGATGGATGGGTCATAGCGATGATTGAACGACAAAGGGCACATAGAAATGATCTGGTGGTCGTTGACACCAAAGAATTCGCTAAGCCCATCGCCTTCATCCAGCTTCCGATGCATGTCAAAGCGCAGGTCCATGGAAATTGGGTCGACTCCAGATCTCGCACTCAGACTTGCAGTTTGGTCAGGGAAATGGCCGAGTCCTCCATAAGTGGTCATGGAGCGTTGGAGCCGCTCGTTTGATGCGAGCACGGTTCTCCTGGTTAATTTTGGTCGAGCTGGGTCTTGGACTTTTCAACTCAAGTTCATAAAATTGTCTCAAGAGACAAGTTGTCCAGCAAGACTACCGCATTTTTATCTTCCTCTCCATACTAAGCAAACTATGAGTCCCGTGGCACATAGTTTGGGTGTAGGGGGCTGGATGGGACCCTCAGTTTTCTGGATTGTATGGTCATAAATACTGCGCCTGCTAACTCTCTGACATTAGCTACCACGGGCGCCTTGAAGCACAAGTATGTGTCGGCTAGATCTGTGATACTCTATGGCATGTGGTGATATCCTCATCCTTCGCAATGTATATTCACTATCAAAGTAGGATCTCTCGAATGTTCGAGTGCACTTAAGACGGTCGTCTAACCCGGCTAGATGATGGAGTTCGCAGTTCTTCTCGTGACCTTACAATACCGAAATCGACATCTGCGTCTTGAGCTGTCGTTATAAGAACATAATTCCAACCATGTAATTTGTTCGTCGATGTTGAACTTGAAACGCTGCACCGCCCACGCACGTTGGGCGCGGCTACGCTCCTTGGCGGGGGTTAGCACGGCATAAATGCGGACATCCATGTCACCTATCACTCACAGTCGGTTCACCCGAAAACTGTCCTTCTTTTCTCACAATCCTCCTCTCCCAGGATAACACTCCAAACATACTGCACCGACACGACACTATCTCACTCCTCACTACCAGTATTTCCAACATGCGGTATACATTGCTCTTTGGCTCATACATCGCTATCGGCCTCGCAGCTCTGGCTGCGCTAGCTGGCGCAGATGGGATGGAGCATGGCAAGCTCTACGCCAACGGCACCGAGGTCATCTGGGATCTCGGAAACCCCGATGCGCCGCCTCGGATTATCGAAACTGCCATAGACTCCCAAGAACCGCTGGCAGGCGATCGACGCCGGATGCGGAGAGGGAGGGTTGATGACGATGATGCCTAATCGCGGGACCATCGACGTCAGGCTGCCAGGGTTGCGCGCATCGCACAGTTTGAATCTGATACGCCGTAGTGGTCGACCTCGCAAATCTCGAGTACAGACGAGGCATACGTGGGTTGTGCAGGCATGGATGCTAGTGATGTGTCATGCGGTCTGCGCAGGGAGACACGAGGTGTCACGCTGCGATCCCAGGAGGGAGAGGAGCCATGTGAGAGATGGCACGAAGACTGTAAATTTGACGAAAAGGCAAGACAACTGCATTCACTAGAAGTGTTTCGGAGTGGTGCCTCGCCTAAGCATCACACGGACTATGTTACAGCCGTATAATTGTCCTGAAGCACAAGTAGACGGGCACTGAAGGTTCCCTGCGCTCTCGAAGGCTTCTGTGCCAGCACACGTGGGGTCGATCCCGCACACACATATGTGCTCCAGTTCTCGAGCATAAATCCCATGTGGACATGGAAGGATGAACGTGATGCTCCATCGCAAGGTGAGCGCGGGGAAGCTCTCGCTTTTCGGCCCGGAGTTAAGGGACCCTTGCTCCCGAGCCTCCAACATTCATCGCGTCTCCTCAAGTGTACTTAAGCGTGAGTAGTCTCGGCAGTCTCGGCGCGTCTACATCATCCAAGTCAGCAACCACGACAACATACTCACTCCTACTCCTGCTATTCTACAGCAGGCTGCCTTGACGCAGCATGTCCAGCACCACATCCCTGCTCCTCCGTGGTGGCACGCTTCTCCTCCACGACGACACCGGCCATGTCCGCCCCACCGTGGCCGATGTCCTCGTCGAGGGCGCTCTGATTTCCAACATTGCCGCCGGCATTGCGCCCCCTAGCAAAGACACCCGCGTGATCGATGTGACGGGCAAGATCATCGGCCCTGGTTACGTCGACACCCACCACCACCTATGGCAGACCCAGAACAAGGGCGTCCACGGCGACCACACCCTCGTCCGATACCTGCCCTCTGGTAACAACCTTTCTGTCCTTTACTCGACCAAAGACCTTTTCTACGGCCAGCTGTCGGGCGCACTCGAGGCCATCGATGGCGGCACGACCACCGTCGTCGACCATGCCCACTGCAACCCTTCTACAGAGCATCGTATGTCATTTCGTAAGACTCCAAGGCATGAATGAACAAAGACCAAACCGCTCACTCTTGTCTTGTAACAGCCCACGCTGCGGTCCAGGCCCTCATTACTTCGGGGCTGCGATGTGTTTACTGCCTGAGCCCCCGCATCTCTCCCGCCACCAGCAACCCGCCCACAGTGAAGATGGACTTCTACGCCTCGGAAACCGTCGAGGCTTTCAGGGCTCTAGCTGCCCATGGACCTTATGGCAGCGGCCGAATCCATATCGGCCAGACCCTTGACAACGTGTACGCTTCTGGCGACGCCATCCGCGAGTTTTACTCCGAGATGCGTGGAGGCAAGGACAAGAAACACCCAGCAGCCAAGATCATCACCACCCACGCCGCCCGGGGCCCCTACTCAGGGGGCGACGAGGCCCCCTCTGTCATTCAGACGCTGCATTCGCACGGAGTCCTCGGCCCAGACGTCCTCATCTCGCACGGCAACTTCCCCTGCCCGGATGATGGCAAGCTCTATGCCGACTCGGGCGCACACGTGTCCAGCACTCCCAACACGGAGCTGCAGATGGGAGTCTTCCCCATCGCGCTGCGGCCCGACCACCAGCCCAACGCCAGCCTCGGCGTCGACTGCCACAGCTGGGGCGCCGGCGACATGGCTACCCAGATGCGCATGATGCTGCAGGCCGCCCGTGTCGAGCGCGGCGAAAAGCTGGCCGCGGGGACCGCCGAGGGCCACGAGGGCCGCAAACTATGGTCAATCGACACGGGCTTCACCTGCGAAGACGTGTACAACCTAGGCACCATCGGCGGGGCCAAAGCTGCGGGTCTGGCGGACGAGGTGGGCCGGCTCAAGATAGGCTACAAGGCGGACATGGTCGTGTACGAGACTGACTCGCCGAGAATGCTCGCCGCGGCTGTCGAGAACCCCATTGCCGCCATTGTCCTACACAGCTGCCCTGCCGACATCTCGATGGTGGTTGTAGACGGCATCGTCCGCAAGGAGGATGCCAGGCTTGTGGATCTGGTCGTGGCGCCGGCAGAGTCCGCACCGCACCAGACGGTCAACCGAGGTGCCGTCGAGCCTGGCACAAGACTGACATGGAAAGACGTTGCGACAGAGGTAATCGATAGCAGGCTCAAGCTAAAGGAGAAGACTCGAGGGCTGGATTTTAAGGCCGCGGAAGACCTAGTTGTTGACGCCTTCCATTGGGATAGGAAATCGCTACTCGAGGCACAGACCTGACCTGTAGTAGTACTTTCTCATGTTGGTCTCCCTGCAACTAAAGCAGTATCACAATTTTACCTCCAGGGTCAACCGTACATTTGACTTCGTGGCGGTATTAAAATGACATCCATAGGTAGTGTCTCGAACACATTGACTTAAACAGGAGGCATTTGAGCAAGTTGTGGAATCGCCTCTACGGTTCATTATATTTTACAGAATTGCACCGCTAAACTATCCATCCTCAGAATATTGGAGCTCAATAATCTAAGAAGACTCAGGGGTGAAGAACTTGAACTCCTGGGGGCCTCTGTAGACCTGGTAGGCGCCGTTGGGGTTCTCGGGGGTAACAACCTCGAGCTCCGAGTCGAGGATCTGGTGGACACCGACGCTGTCGGAGATGGGGGAGATGGGGGCCGAGATGGAGAGCTCGAGACCCTGGTCGTTGCGGGAGACGCTGAAGGTGCGCGAGGACAGCTCGCAGACACCGCCCTCGAGCTCAGGCAAGAGGTTGCCGTTCTCGGCGGTGGCGGTAGCGCGGCAGGAAGCGCCGGTGGTCTCGCCGGTGCCGGAGCGGATGACGGTGAAGGAGTAGATGCACTGAGTCGAGTGGCTCACGCACTGGGCGACGAAGTTGGAGACCTCGTAGACGGGGAACTCGGACTGGCGCTTGACAGCGGCGGCAGCCGCAGTGGCAGCGAAAAGGGTGGCGGCGGAAAACTTCATGGTTGCGATGGGGTGATTGGTTGTGAAAAACGTGGATTGCTCTGCTCGGGATAGGGTAGCAATTGTTGATGGTAGTGTTGAAGCTGATTTGCTGAGATGAATGCCGATGTTGATAGTGGTTTTGGACTTGAGTGTCATGCCGGCGATGTGAACATATATATTCAGTGAGACTGGCCTGCATGATGCTCAGGGTCCACACTACACAGCAAGAGTGGGAACAATGACGAGGTCGAGGCAAGGGGCCGGCCCGTGCCAGGCACAAACAAGACATCCCGGCTCGGTCATACGTGTAATCGTATTAATGCCTGCGCCTGAACCTGTCGGCCCATTGGGCGGCTTCCGGGATCATGGAATGATCCACTCAGACGTGAGGTCACGACAGGAAGCCTTGATGATCGTTACTTCACCGGTATACGACCTTTGACAGGACCGTGCCGGTGTCGAGAAACGGTGGGCGATCCTCACCATCTGTCCGCAGAGGCCCAAAACAACGGGAGTAATAAGCAAACTCACCGCAATCGCAGCAGACATCACCTGAGAGCGTCCCGCCATTGTGTGGCAAGTCTTGTGCACGTCATCGAGCTCCCACCGCAATGTCCCGCACTGCTAAATCGCTCAAAAATAAAACGAGACTGTTCTTGAGCCCACACCGCCATTCTGCCCACTCAACGCTGCTTCTCGTAACCTTACCTGGTGATCGTCCTGGCCGAGTCGAAGACTGCCGTTCTTTCCAACGGGATGGGGTCGAAGGCATACAGTAGCGCTCCCGGATTGAGCAAACTCTAAGTCGTCGCCGACATCCCTGGCAGCGGCCCCATACTTGGCGTACTTTTTTGGGGTGACGATCTCCATTTGGAAATACGAGAAATGACGGCAGCTGACCCAGTCTTGACTTGGCAGAGGCTGTCGCACAAACCTGACCGTGCCCTTTGTTTTCCCCACAACTCATGATCCCTGACAATATGTGCTCCTGGTCTTCGCAAGTGCCTCTCCACAATCACGATGACCCTGGCCTGCCCGTGCCATCATCTATGCTGCTCTATGCGCATAAAATACCCATTCGCACCAAGCGAACGCCATATCACAAGACTTGGTGGTTCACCACAGGAATCGGCAGCTGCGACACTGGCGCAGTGCTGTGACAGGTGCCTTGTCTTCTGGCATAGTCTGCCTCGTCTGTGTAATCCAATCCACCACAAGCTTGTGCTGGATCTCACAGGTGTGAAGGCTAGCACATTATCGTCATGCTCATCACTCGCGGTGCCGACGGAAGGTAGCACAGACGTCTATTTGGAAGTAGAGCTCGTTTATCCTGTCTTAAAAGATGTTAATAAGATTGATCCTCGATAACCAAAACACCTAGGGCTTGCGTTCACAGAGACTCTAGTGCAAAAGGACTACCAAGATGGCATAGAGAATTGCAAATATGCGATTAGAGATTTACTGCATTCCTCAGGTTCAATTGCGATAGTGTCCGCGTTTCGATTGCCATTTAGATTTTAGTTAGCGCCAATGCTGGCTGGTCGTGTTTTGGTTCAGACGAAGGTTAGATTGCAAATGTCCAATAGAACCTGCCAGATGGTTTGGTCTGGCGAGTATCAATGTGCTCGGAACCCCATAGAAGACCTCTTATGTGACTCTGAATACGGGGCGATCGTTTGGCTCAAGGGTGTTTCCGGTTAGCAGCAGCACTGATGCAGAACGCGGAGGGAAGGGGAGGTAACTCAACGCCCAATCACGATCTTCGCGCTAAAGTCCTTTACTTCATGGAAGTGCCGTGGAGGCTTCTATGGCTTCCCGCTAAGCTACCCACAAGAAGGTTCCCATTAATACTACCCACGCCGTTCCAGACGCGAGAGTTCCCGACTTTGTCGCTACGAGCAGCCAAGCGATCGCTGCATGCATTTTCAGATAGGCACGACTCAGTAGTGTTTATAAAGAGAATAACACGCGTCGCGGGAAATATACAGCTCCGGGAACGGCTGCAGGAAAACTCTAGAGGTCCAGGCGATGGAGATTAGATACGAGGGGTGTCGTACGGCGCCACGATGTCTCGAGAGATGGAAGTATGATCGGATTCTTTCGCTAATGACGGGAGGATTAACTTTTGACAGTTGAATATATCAGCCAGGGCTGCGAAGATGTCTATTTCAACCTCCTACACAAGTGTAGCCTTTTGAACGTGGAAAGCTTATGTGCTGCTACTAGTCTAGAACAGGCGATTTCAGGACAAAACACGGGTCCTCACCAATACAGCCTATGGGTTGATGCTGGTTTCGCAATCTAACTCCCAGCCAAGGTTGAGGGACATAAAAGCTCCCAGCGCATTTTGCAGCTAAATCACTGATGCTTTGGTACGCATTGGAATCTTGAAAAGACCTTGTATACATAATATATTTCCCGTCTCGCTGAACTTCCACCCCCCTTTTGATTCCTCCCAATTGGTGTCTGTCTATTCATTGATGTTTTCCAATGATCTAGCACCGACCTCCTTTTCAATTTTTTACTAGCTGCCCGAGCACTACCGAATCACCTTTGTCCCCTCTGCTGGCTCCAGCAGCATCCACTTGCAAGTAATATCCTGCTTGCGGAACAGCCCGATGATGCGCTCCGCAATCTCCTCAAAGTTGTCCGTGGCCAGCGCGAGGATGGTGGGGCCCGAGCCGGAGAGACACACACCCAGCAGACCCTTTTGCGTTGCGGGCGACATAGACTCGAGGACGCCGGTGAGGCCGGGGACCAGACCCTGCCGGTACTGCTGGTGCAGCTTGTCCTGCATGGCCAGATAGATCAAGTCCGGGTCGGGAGGAGACTGGCCGAAGGCTACGGGAAGCAAGGCGATGCGTTGAAGATTGAAGATCTAATATGGTGCATTAACGTGTTAACTTTGTGGGCTGACATACCCGCCCCAACTTGATTAAAGAGAAACTGGCAGATACTCACGACGTCTTGTCTGGGATACGTCTTGGGCAGGACCCCGCGAGATTGGGCGGTGGGGACCTCGAACTGTGGGACGATGGCAACGGCCTTGATCTCCTTTGCCCAGGGAAAGCGGATGTGGTGGCCGATGCCCACGGGGGGTTCTGGGGGCTGCTTGCCGGTGTCTTCGGCGCCGGCCGGCTGGGGGTCGGGCATGACCTCGCTCAGCGGGATCTCGACGCGGGCGACATCCTCGGGGCTCAATGGCTTGAGGTAGGTGCCGACGAGACCGCCAAAGAGGGTGGCGCCGATGTTGTCCGGGTGACGCTCTGTTCAGTTGGTGTCAGAACATGGATGGTACTTCGGGAGGCAGGGTGAAGAGGCATACCAATCATGAGGCAAAAGTCAAAGAGACGCTCATCGGTGAGGTGGTGCAGTCCACCGGCCTCCCTGCCGAGCATGACGCCGGCGACGACGGCGGCTCCCGAGGAGCCCAGCCCGCGGCCGAGGGGGATGGGGTTGACGACGTGGACATGGGTCTCGACGGGGAAGGCGCGCTGGCCATGGCAGCGGAGGACATAGAGGGCGACGCGGGTGATGAGGTTTGCCTGGGGGTCGAGGGGCACGCCGTCGGCGCCGTCGCCCTCGTAGGAGACTCTGCAGTTGAGCGGGTGGTCGGACGACGTCTTGGAGCGGTCGATGGAGACGTGCAGCTCGAGGTAGAGGGAGAGGGCGAGCCCGATGACGTCGAAGCCGGGGCCAATGTTGGCCGAGGACGAGGGCGCCCGGATGGTGAATTTCTCCATGGTGTTTTGCGGTGGTGATGAAGGTCAAGGGCCAGTGGATGCTCATCGACGGCCAACAAGAGGCGGCCGAGATCGGCTGGAGTGGCACAGACTGGTGGGGGCGCAGTCTAGGGTAAGCCGCCAGCCAACGTCCGTGTCTCGGTAGACGACAGGACGAGCAAAATCAGTGTCCGTCAGACAACCTTCGCCCACAATATATACTATTTCATCTAGTCGCGTAGGCCAATGCTGGACCTGGCCGGCCCCTCCTGGTCTCCCTTACTGGACACTTCGTACCTTAGTACACGGTTATGCTTATTCCCTTCGGTACCCAGGTCAGGAATGAGTAGCTGCTTCCTGAGCCCGGAAGGATAAGTGATATTGATCGGCTTGTTCCGCTGTACATTTTTGAGCCAGTCACCCATGCATGGCCCCCCTCCCACGCTCATCTTGGTGGTGGTAAGGAATAGCAGTTGCTGCCGTACCAACACTTTGAACTGGCCTTAGCTTTCGACCCCGGAGGTCGAGGCATACAAAGGGTATCGCGATGGAAGGGACCAGGAGAACCTCTCTAGATAACAGTGTCACAGAGGATCAAGGCCCATTCTAGATCTCCATTGCAAATGCCGTCCCACATCTACAATCACCATATTTGCTGCTCTTCAACCCGCACTACCTACAAGTACTCGCGACGAACACGCATGGGATATGTGACTCCCAGCACACTTCCTCAAACCCCTGACCAGACCAATCACTCCGCCTCCCTCTCAATCCGATTCATCTTCTCCTCCTCCCGGTTGTACTTGCTAAACACCACAAAGAACCCCGCCGCCAGAAGAAGCATCACCCCGCTCAGGCACGCGTACTGCACAAGCACCATGGGCTTCTGCGAGGTCGGCGAGATGATGAGTCCAATCGCCGCTCCGACGGCACACAGGACCAGGTTCAGCGAGGTAACGAGGCTCTTCATGGAGCGGGGAGCCTTGGTGTATGCGTATTCCATGCTCGTGATCAGTGCGAGGATCTCGCTGATGCCCGTCAGGACGTAGATGGGTATCAGCCAGAGGAAGGAAATCTGCGGGCGGTGGAAAATGTTTGATTAGTGCTCCTGGTGTCTTTCTCTCCCGCCTTGCTTATTTGCCTGGTTGATGTGAGTCATCTGTCGCCTTACTTACAGAGCGTGGCTCAGAGGCGTAAACAGCTTCAAAAAGCCCACAGCGTTAGCAAAGTGCGCCACGGACGAGCAGAAATCCAGAAACTGCTTGAATCGCACAATGGAAAAGGCCAAAAACATACCTGCTTGTATCCCAGCAGCAATCGCAATCGCACCAGACATGGCTATAAACCCACATGCCATCCTCGACACGGGTCGAAACTGGATACCTATGCGTCGTAGAGATGGATAGATTATCCGTTCGCTGTCAGGGGTCGGGCCATCAGCGAGTGCCTTGCTTTTCTTTGGGCGGAACATGATAGGGTGAGGAGGCTGTGCAGGGCGGGCATTGGATTGTCTCTGCTTACAAGATAGGAAGACAGACGGTGATGGCGACTGGATTAACGCTTCCTACCACTACAGCGAACTGGATTAGTTTCAATGCGACTGGATATCCAGGAGAAAAGATGGTTGGCAGAAACTTACACAGGTCGTTCGGCAGGCCCATCGTGTTCATCTCTCCGGCCAAGCTGATCACGTTGCCCACACTCGTGCCGTAGCAAAGCCAGAAGATCGGGCTTTGGGCGGAGTTAGCTCATAACTCTCAACATGTTTTTTGACGCACAAAGCTCACAATAATGACCTGTACACGATTGAAAATTAGCACTCTCGAAATTTCCGCCCCTCCTTCGCATGGCAGATTCCAAAGGACGACATCACGTACAAAACTCGGCAAGCTACCAGTGCGACCTGCAACTCGTCGACAAAGTGGTCGCTCCAAGGCACTTGACGTGCCGAGCCCCGTCGCTGTTGTTGTGCGAGGTAGGAAGGCTTGGCTCGTTCCATCTTCCTGCCGTTTCTGAAGCCAGTCCAGAGCGCTTGTGCGGCATGTGGCACGATGGAACCTTGAGGTGGGCGTTTGACTATTGCGATTTGGTGAGTCGTGTTAGCCAATAGGACTAAAAGTTTCTTGTACTCTCGAGGAAGGATCTTAAGTGGGAAAATGGGGAGATGAGCACCGTATTTGTTGCGCCCGATGAAGAGCATGACGAGCGCAAAGAGGTATGTGGACGCGGCCATTAGGAACACGGCCCAGAAACCGACTCTTAGCTCTACCCACTTTGCACCGACCGGTATTGTCAGTAAACCCTGTGATAATTTTCTATGCTCGAAAGAGAATGGGAATAGCCAAGCGGCATAAATCAACGAGAAAACTCACGGCGACGACCAGTCCTGCACAGGAACCTAGGTTCGTGATCCTTTTGAGTGAGCCCGGTCATGTTAGAAGACTGTATTCCCAACTTTCAAAGTTGGGGCCACATCGGTGGTGAACTGGACAGGACTGGTCATGTAACTCACCAGTAGTACCGGCTGAATATAGTCTGTACCGTGATGTCCGGGTCGAGGATCACGCGCTGACCGCCAGCCGACTTGCCGATCTGGGGCTGCTTGCTGCCGTACTGCTCGGCTATCAGTGGGCCGACGTTGCTCTTGATGCCGCCGGTGCTGCAAATTCGAAATTCTTAGATGTCAGTGAAAAGGGAAAAAAAAAAGACGTGAACGCCTCGTCGAGTATGCCAGACGCAAACCCCGAAGCTAGGAAAAGGTGGCCGTGAGAGATGAGCCATGCTCCGTTTTCCTCTGCTCCAGCGCGTGTGGTCTAATTACTTACCCAATTCCAATGATAAATAGGCTGACTATCAGCCCTGGGAACCCCGCGCCCGCCTCCAAGGAAACCGGCAGGGCGCTAATGAATAGTAGCAAGGTGCCTGTCGTCGCGATACTACACGGAGAGATTCGCACCCCATCCATTAGCAGATGGCTCCTTCGGACGTCGATCAGTTGTGAAAGAGTAAGGCGCGTCTTACACTGTCCCGATACAAATTGTCCGGAAGCGGCCGAGCCAGCTGTCGGCGATGTGGGCGCCGAGAATCGGCATCATGTAGCACCACATCTGGAAGAAGAAGCCCATGGCTGTGGCAGTCGCTTGTCCCTAGTTTGTAAAGGTTTAGTGCATGTACATGGGATTGTAACTTCAGAAACCAGACCGCTCTCCTCTGCTAGCAAACAAGCATCATTCGAGATGCGCGGGAGGGTATGTGAATCTACGGAATGGAGTATTACGCACCTTGCCAAGTGCTCCTGGAAGACCTGAAGCGCTGTGCGGGGGATTCTGGACATAATTCTCTGAGCAGGCGATTATCCAGTCAGTATTGCTTCCATGACAGCAGTTGTTTGATTTTTCGAGGTGAGAGAGTCGCAACATGGCAAGAAATCGGATCGGACTCACGAATGGGCCCGGCAATGGAGCGGAATGTGAAACGCTCAGCCACCTCCGCGACGGCCACGGTGAAGATGGATATGGGAATCTTGTCGCTGACGCGAGGGAGAGTCTGGAGCTCATCGGGCGATGGGACCGCGCTGACATCGTCGGCCTGTTCAGATACCAACATGGTTTCTGGAGGTACTTCCGCAGTGCCCATGTGTGCCTGTGCTTTTTCTTTGTCAGTAAGGAACGATTCTCCTCGAACTCATAAAATCACGTAGATGAAGAGCTGTAGATGGATGAACGCATGGGCGGCACAATACACTGGTATGAAGTGACTTGCTGGTTGTGTTTGGAATCGGCTTCCAGGTGAATCAGAGGTCCAGGGCTAGGCTTAGCCCTCGGCAATTCTTCTCCAAAGCTTCGAGACAAACTCTTGGATCCGAATATTGCTGGTCTCAAGAAGGCTAAACCGGAAACCACAAGGTTTCTGACCACGAAAGTTAAACTGCACGTTGAGATGACTTCTCTCTTATGTTATGATGTGATCAGAACCGGAGGCAGACATTTTGGGCCGCCAAGGGGGGGGTGTCCCTTGCAATACCACCTCGTCCAGTCTCGCAACCAACAGGTCCCCACATCTGCTGTGCGTAATGTTGGCTGACCTGAGCGGAGTCGGTGAGACAGTTGGGGAAGGCGGTTATGGTACTAGCATGATGATCTTACCTAAGGCGATGAGTCCCGGGCTTCCTATATCGGAGCCGATGCCCGGTGCACTGACGACCCTTGAGACTTTATGTTGCGTACGCACGGTCCCTCGAAGGGAGCCAATCGTCGGACTTCCAACTCCCGACTGCCTGAAAATGGATGTTCATGTTTGCATTGCTATGGATTTTCTCGACACCGCTTCACAAACTAAGCCCGTCGCCATGTTTAGATGTTGAACCTACTCCCCACGCCTCTGCGGCTTGATGGCGAACTGCTTGAGGTACAGGTAGTGCTTCATGTTGAGCTCAATGTGCTTCTTGATCAGAGCCGCTGCTTCCTTGCCGTGCTTGGCCTCCCAGGACGCCTCGTCAGGCCAGACATCCATGGATTCCTACAGAGCGAGTTTTTCTCCAGTCAGCCCCATGTCTTTTCTCCTTTTCATCGTAATCGCGCAGTTGCACTGGCAGATTACGTGTGTGCATTGGCAAGGGAGCGGAAAGGAGGACAGCTTACCTTGGATCTTTTCTCAAGCGCCTTGCTATCAAGCACAACATCGTGAAAGGGCTCCCAGTTCTTGAACGCCTGCTGGGCGCGCGCCTGCTGCTTCTCGTCGCCCCAACGGAGCATGTCCGGTGTGAAGTCCACCCCGAGCAGGCCACACACCTGCTCGACAACATCTTCTGGGTCCGTCAGCAGATCGTCCGCATCGACAAGGCAGACAGGGTGCTCGCCACCGGGCCCGATCTGGTCGATATCGCGCAAATAGTCAAAAAGCATGCGCATCTCAATGTAACCCGCGTCCTCGGCGCGGAAGCCGTGCCAGCCCGTGAGGTTCGACTTGGGCGGGACCGAGCACTCGTACAGGCTGGGGATGCTGCGCCGCGGGTGGCGGATGATGAAGGCGAACTGGAACGAGGACATGATGCTCTGCGGGAAGACAGTCGGGTTGTGCACCATGGGCGCGGTGAAAGATGCACGGTCCTCGGCGTCCTGCTCGCGCAGAGAGGGCGCGATGTACGGCTCGCTGCCGCCGTTGATGGGAATGAAGCATTTCCCCATGTCCTTGATGAAGACTCGCTTGCCCTACAAAGTTGACGATAACTAGTCAGCACCTGATTTCGCCGGTGAATCTTGGAAATCAAACCGCGAAGTGCATGGACTTACAGTCTTCTTTGCCTCCTCGACTAGGTTGAGCGCGGTGCGGTAGGTGTAGTCATGGTACCCACCCTCCTGCTGGCGCTTCTCAATGTCATCGTACCTATCGGTGAGCCGCTCCGGGCCCCAGTGGTATGCATCTGACACTGGCTCATGGATGCAGGTGATATCGTGCTCGCGAGTCAGAAACACCTTGCAGGATGTTAGCAAGTCGGATCTAGGACCCTTTTTGTCTCGAATTTGGGAATAGTGTCACTCTCGGCTTACTCGTTCCAGAGCAGTGGAGCAAGCTCGCGGGTGCGCGAGGAGAAAGATGGGCTTCTTGTATGGCTTATCAACAGTCATTTTGCTGATCAGTGTTGTCGTTGCTGGTCTGTCGTGGAAACTGGAGTTGCGTGTGACTCCTGTGGTGAATGGTGTGTTACAATGCCGTCTGAGGCCGAACTTTTATACAAGACATCAGTGTCTGTTATAAGATGCTGCTCTTGTCTATCAAAAGCTCGAGGCTGCGAATAGACATACAACGACGCCAAAGCGTACCGGCCACGACGCCGCGCAGCCGTGCCCACGCGCCTTGGTCCGGCATTGATCAGAAACAAAGTCACGACGCCCCTCCTCCAGGCTCCGTTACAATATCTTGCTGCAATTCGGACATGACGTTGCATACTAGCCCCATCTGCATGTTGCCCCCATTGTATTGACTTGTGTCTGCACGGCCGCTGCGCAGTCTCAAGAAGAAGCCTTCCTCGCAGGCTTGGGTAGCCATCTCGAAGAGGAGACAAGGCAGCAGGGCGAGTGGAACCTGAATGAATGTTATGAATCTGTATGACGAGGGTACAGTCATGTCATGCTGCCATTGTGCCAAGGCAAGCACGAGTAAGCAGTAGCAGCCTCGGGACCGGCTATCGGTCCGCACCGGGGCGGGCAGACATGCTTAGAAGGATCATGTACAGAGTAAATCCCTGCCCTGTGTTGGAAGCTGAACGGAGCCCACGAACCTGCTTGTCCGACACCGGCACCCCCGCTCGCCCCAGGGCGATTAAGGCTTAAGCCTTCGACGGCCGCGGAAAATAAGCCCTGGTCTACACATCATCCTTTTAGGCTAAGGCATGCACGGGCCGTTCCGCATGGTTACTGGCAAGCCACCGGGGAAGCTCCCCCGACCCTGGCCTGCCTGCAATCGAATGGAGATCCCCCGGCTGCTTGACTCAGGTGCCGGCAGCTTCAAGCTGGGATTACCTGTCATCATCACACGTGTCGTTGTATTGTCATTTTACACAATGATCAGAACTGGCAACATTTCCGCTTTCAATTGTGACAACAGCTGCTATTCACTCGGCGCCCCCTGTCGTGTGCAAGGGGTCGGCCGCAGGCGGAACGCTCTCAACCTGAACTCCGCCACGCTTAGGATAACAGCTGTCGTGGAAGGGCAGACACCACCCCCCCTCGTGCTCCGGGGTGCCCATCCACGTGCGCAACAGGTACCGCGGCGGCGCGGGCGGCTCGGCGTCGACAAACCCCGTCCGGCTATGCAGCGTGTGCAGGCACGATACAAACTGCACGTCGCCAACCTCGCATTCGTACTCGAGCCCCAGCTTCTGGCTCGTCAACTCGAGCACCTCCATTGCCTCCCTTTGTGCGGCCGTCAGCCCCGGGATCAGCCCCCTGTCGCTGAACCGCGAGAGCGACGTGACAAAGTTGGGGTCCCATTTCAAGAACACGCGCTCCTGGCCTCCCGGCTCCATCATGAAGACGGGCCCGCGGATCCACGGCTCCTGGCCGTCCGTCGTCTCGCCCTTGCGGTCCACGTACCAGATGGGCGACGCAAGCGTCTCGGCCACGTCGGGCCGCTCCGAGATCAGCGCGTTCCACACGGCATGTGCCGACGCGCATCCGGACGCCCCTCCGCTCGCGGCCGGTGCGCAGAAGAGCAGGCCGACAATATCGGTCTCGTCGGTATGGTACGGCTGACTGTATTGTTTTTGTGCGCATGTAAGCAGAGGCTAGCCAGGATGGATGTTGTGGGTGGAATGGGGGGCTCTGAGGTTCAGGGGTGAAGGGGTACGAGTGCCGGAATCCACTTACGGCGCATTGGTGGCCGAGATCTTGACTTTGTCGAGGTGGTTGACCCAGTCGGCGCCCTGGTCGGTGATGTGGCCAAGGTGCAGGCCCAGCTTGTTCTGTGACAAGAGGTATCCAAGATGCGCCGAGAGGCCCATCATGGCCACGCCGGCGGCATGACGGCCCCATCGCTCGACGGGGAGCCCGCGTAGGACGACAAAGCCTCGGCCGTCAAGGACCTCGCGACGCGCCTGCTGCAGCAAGGGGGCGAATTTCGGCAGTCGGAAGCTGGCCTACGGATGTCGGCCCCTCGTTAAGGCTGTCGTTAGCCGGGCGGCCATGCAAGAAATCAAGCTCACTCAGGGGCATTCATGCACGTACCTTGCTGATGGTGGTAAGAGGCTTGCCAGACGCGGAAAAGTCCTGGACAGCCTGCCAGATCTCGTCCAGCTCATTCTTCTCCAAATTGTAGATCCACTCGTGTGACGAAGCTTGCATCTGCTGAGGAGTCCAAACCGTTGGTCCCTCAATCTTGCGTGGAAATTGCTCAAAAGGTCGGAGCTGGCTTTCGATGGGCGGGTGCTGGCCGCTGGTCCGCAACCCGTCCGCGAACACTTTGCGGTCCACAGGGGGCAGGCGTGGTAGGCCACCTGGCATCCCGCGGACGCTTGCCGTCACGTAGTCAGCAACAGCCATTCTGCTATGCTTGAGGTACAGAGAGAAGTCTCCGACGTTCGGCCGATTCTCAAGGAAGAGGAGTTGTGCCTGCTGCTTCAAAGAAGGGAGCTCGTTCCGTGGCACTTGAAGCCTAGAAACTGACTCGGAGACTGGACGAATGTGGAATCATAAATAGGGCACAGCGTTTCAATCTTGTACACGCGTTCGAGGCCTCCAAAAGAAAGGGAAAAGAGGGTTACTTGGTGCAGGGAGGTGGTGCGGCCTCACCTCATGCAGTTGCATTTAGGCCGCGCGGGCAAGATGACCCTGGGATGCGCAGCGTAATCGGTGCACAGCCTGCAGGAAGCATGCGGCATAGAGGAGAGTATGGAGATCTACGTGCGTTCTTACAATAGTCTTTAGTAACACGAGTCTGGCGAGTGTTGGCCGCGTCAGGCAAGCCCAGGTCTCGTGGACTCTGGCGTAATCAAATACGTCAGGGTGAACCAGCAGGCCGGTTCTTGAATAGAAAACATGGCGAGATAACACCCATAATCTTGCGAATTCGCCAATACAGCTCGACGGTTGGCCAGACCTCTTCAGACCCAGATATTCTCCATTATCAACCATCTGCAGCCTTTTGATATGCTTCCAAGGGTGCGGGAAAATGCCACGACCGGTGCCATCTCCCCCTTATCAAGACAGTCTTGTACAAGCTTTGGATGCCTTGTCTCCTGCAGACATCATCCAATCCCAAGTAAGTTTTACTACTTTCTTTTTCAGAGTTACAAGGGAAGAGAATGGTCACCTCTGATAGCTTCAATTCTTCCGTGTACTGTCCCCTGCCACAGAGCTAATCTTTAATTATTCGCTCATGACTAGCGGCTACTCTCGTCATTCACAAATTTCTTGGCCCGGGGGTCAACTCATGACGTCTCGGCTCTGCTTCACGCAGCAGGCAGGGCAGCCCATAGATCGCAGAATGCAGGAATCTCAGCCAGCCAAGACAAGTCTGCAAGGGCGTCGACACCGCATGGGCCAAGCACCAACCGCAGCAGTTCCTCGACGGTATCGGAGAACGTGCTCGACCCCATCACGACACCGAAGGACATTCAGCTCAGCGCACGCAAGGGCAGCGGCGGCAGCATCGGCAATATGTCCCTACTGCAGACCGAAGATCCTCTGCGCATGGCTTCGATTTTCTTCCGCGCCCGTGTCCCTACTAAGCAGCGAATCATCGGCCTGCTGCGGGTCACGGAAGGCATCCTCAAGGCTCCGAAACACCCAGCCTCCTTCTATCGCGACCTCTGGTCAAGACAAAGCCCCGACATCTGGACCAGCGGCAGTGGGTGCAGCATTGCCACCTCGACCAAGTCGCGCTTGTCACGGCTATTCCGAGGGATGAAGATAATAGAGCGGGAGAGCGACCGGTTTGCAAGTGCCACACGGCTTTCGCTCATGTTCCTCGCCCACGACATTGACGTCATCAAGGACCAAGACTGGGAGCTCGACCAGGGCCAAAGCAGACAGAACGCTGCCGTCCAGTTTGTCGCACGACAACTCGCCGTAGATCCGGGAGAGATCAAGAAAGAGTGGCGGCGGGGCCGCAACTACATGAAACTCCTCATGACGTTTGGCCCGGCTTCCCTGCTGGAGCTTGGTAATGGAGTCAACTGGTAGTGAGTATATTGCATACTATTTCGTCTATCTCGTCACTGCAGACTCCTCCTGTGTCTCTCAATACCCCCTTTCCGTGAACTCCCATCCATTGGAAGCTGGCTGATCCCATAACTAAGCAACCCCGAACTCACCGAACAGCTGGGAGAAAGCACTGACAAAGGAAGATGTAATCGTATTTACAGACTTCCTCAGACAAGAGTAAATGCTGCTTCCCCATTTCACAATCAGTTTATTTCTTTCAGCAGAAGGAAGGCTAATGGTATCGTGACTTTGTCTCCTTCACCCCCATTTTAGACTACCATGCCTGAGCTCACGCATAGAAGAGCTCAACGAGGCTGCCGGCGACATGGTCATGTCGGGCATGACAGCTTACGGGTGGAAGCGTGAAGAGGTCATGAATACAGACTCGCGCCTGCGCAACGCATTGGTGTTACACTGTCCGAAGACCTGCGGAGACACCTCTTCCTCATCCTCTTTACCACCCCACCCGTATGCAACTCCGACAGTGACAACGATGACAGCGATGGAGACGGCCACAACGTTGCCGATAGCGACGATGACGACCCCGGGAACCTTTGCCCCTTTTCATGAGCCAATTTGCTACGACGAAAACATGAGGCTGCATCTGGACGACTTGGACATGATCGACAACGTATCGTGCTGTACGCAACAGCCTGGGTGGGGAGGCGAAGAGGGTATGGATGACAGCAGTGCTTTACCGCCAACTTCATTTATGGAGAATGTCATGCATGGATCAGATCCTGAAGTGCCGCCACTACCCCAGCTGTCCTGGGAGCCGGACTGGGCAGGCTGCTTGGTGACTCCGGCAGAGGCCCAGGCTTACATGTCATGGCCAACTTTGGACCAGGAAGGACAATTTAATAGCATGATTACATGAACGCGTGCTTCTGTAATACGCGGGAAAACGCTCTATGCGTTGTATCCATTCCATATATACAAAGACAGAAAGGAACACGGACAGAGTTGATATACTGCTGGCTCTGAAAACTCAGTTTGAGGAGAATCACTCTGCTGCCCTGCAGTTAGAATCTTTGTCTGAGGCCTATAGTATGGCCAAAATGGGATTCTCAGCCGATAAACGCCAAATCAAAAAGCTTTTAGCCATGCAAAATGACTGTCGAACATACTGCGCTTATTTCACAACAACGCTTTCGAGCTATGCTTATCTACCAGATTTCCTACTGGGATATTGAGCTGACGAATTTAGAGTGCCTTTGTGCCTTATCTCGTTCAAATCAAATCACATTAGAGACGGCCCCTCTTCCCTTGGTGGGAGGTCGGAGACTACACGGACGCTAATGGGAGAATCGTCGACAGGACTGTGTCGATCTCATTCGTGTATTTAAACTCTGACCATTTGTCTGAAAACCCATTACCCTCTTTCTCATGTATGCTCGACTCCTGTATCACACGAGACCTTCTGCGAAGATCACATCGTCCTTGCCTACAGGAGAACGATAACAGGCAACCCACAAAGCCAGACAATCACATCAAGACCAGCTCTCGACACCCGCATCATGGATATACCTGCCACAAACGGAAACCGGTTCAGGCTCCCGGAAAACATTGTGTGCGTATCCCTTGTCACGCCTTCCATACTTCCAATCTTGCGCTTCACTATCATCCGCCCTTGGCTCCCCATCCATCAAGACAAACTCTG
Organism: Microdochium bolleyi; assembly: GCA_001566295.1. Lineage (NCBI taxonomy): Eukaryota > Fungi > Ascomycota > Sordariomycetes > Xylariales > Microdochiaceae > Microdochium > Microdochium bolleyi. Next base: position 50,086 of record KQ964259.1, read on the forward strand.
GTACGGGGCTCGAAACATTAACAAGATATCCTTTTTCTAACCCCCATGCTATCCAACCCACACAGCTCGTCCGAAATCGCAGCACACCAGGTCCGTAACGAAGTGCGCCAGGACCACCAACCATGCTTCAACCTCGCCACGTTCAACTCGACTTACATGGAGCCAGCAGCCGAGGATCTGATCCTCGAGGGCCTGGCCAAAAACCTGGTCGACCCGCGCGCGTACCCCTCCATCATGAAGATGGAGCGGCGGTGCGTGGAGATGATCTCAGATCTGTTCCACGCGCCGGCCGCATTTGGAGTCGGGACCGTGGGGAGCTCCGAGGCTGCGATGCTGGCGACATTGGCGCTGAAGGCGCGCTGGGCGGAGAAGGTGAAAAAGAAAAAGAAGATGAGCAAAAAGACACTTGCCGGACACGCTACAACCATCACAGCTGCGGCGAGACCCAATCTCATCCTCAGTTCTGCCGCCCACGTCTGCTGGATCAAAGCCGGGTTGTATTTTGACGTCGAGATCGTAACGGTGCCTTGCTCGGAGGACCGGCTCGTGCTTGATCCACGCGCGGCAGTGGATCACGTGGATGAGGGAACTATTGGGATATGCTGTATTCTGTAAGTTCTTGGGATTCAAGCACTTTCACGCACGCCCACGCTTGCATCCACGCCTAAGCTCGCACGAGCATATGGCCTGTTGCCTTTGTGTGTGGGCATCGAATTATCATGGAACCCTCCCTGCTGAAAAAAATGTATAGTGGCACCACATACACTGGGGAGTTCGACAATGTTAAAAAAGTCAACGACCTGTTGCTCGAGCGCGGTCTCGATGTTCCCATACACGTTGATGCAGCCAGTGGAGGCTTCGTCGCCCCCTTCACGACGCCAGAGACACAATGGGACTTTCGCTTGCAGCAGGTACGTCACTGGACTTCACATAGATTGGCTTGACGACAAAACAGGGGTTCGGAGGCCCATCGTTTCTTTTCAGCAACCAGGCGGGAGAACAGACTGCTTACTCAACTCACCTTTCAGGTCGCTTCGATCAACGTTTCGGGGCACAAGTATGGCCTGGTTTATCCGGGAATCGGCTGGTTACTGTGGCGCTCAGCAGATTATTTCCAAAAGCTCACGTTCCAGCTGTCCTACCTTGGAGCACAGCAAGAGTCATGCACCCTGAATTTCTCGAGGTCTTCATCTCATGTCATTGCACAGTACTGTAAGTGATTCACTACCTGGAACGGGAGAAGATGAAAGAGGGCAGTACTTCTCCTCCAGAGAGAGGAAAGGAATTCGAGAGGGAGAAGATACCAAGAGCTTTCAATAACAATTCTAACCACCCGCTCGCACTCCAGACCAATTCATTCGTCTGGGTAGAGACGGTTACTCCCAGGTCATGCAGAAACTGATGCAGACTGCGAGACACCTCACACAGCAACTCCGCATGCTCGGCTTTGTGATACTGAGTAAGCCCGATGCCGGCCTACCTGTCGTGGCGTTTCGACTCGAACACGCGCACAGACTGCCATATGACGAGCACATGCTGTCGGCCGAGCTCAAGCGGAGGAATTGGCTTGTGCCAGCGTATGCAATGCCCGGTGGAGTCGAAAGAACTAGTATGATGCGCGTCGTGTGCAGGCTGGATCTTACACAGCTCATGTGTGATCAATTCATCAGGGACTTGGAGGCTTCTCTCGTAAAGTTGGGGTAAAGATTATGGACGCGCGGTTTCGAACAAATCTGCGGGTTTTCCATTCGCATCTCAGTCTCGGGTTCCTATCTTTCAAACACAACAGATTTTATGCCACCTTCAAAGCATGCAGCTCTTCGAGGCCTTCACGGATTGAAGTTAATACGGCATCCACCTCGTTCCGCGAGCCAATTGCGATCCTGAGGCAACCCTCGCAGCCGTGCTCGTAGCCACGATACCCCACTAGGATCTGCGACCTTGTCTCCATGTGATTAGCCAGATACTGTGCCACTGAGTTGTCTGGTACACCCCCGAGGTCCTCTGGCTTGTCCAGAAATCTGACCAGTACAAAGCTCGTGTGCTCACCACCCAGGATGCGATCAACGGCGGGCATCTCAGCAAGACCCTTTCGGAGCCTCTCGCTCTGTTCTGCCATCTTCTTTACGTTGCCTTCCATGAGAGAAATCCCTGCTGGCTGGAGAGCGTTCTTTGCCAGCGCAATCGTGGATGCAGAGAGGTTGAAAGGGTTCTTGACATTGTTGAGCACCCTGGATATCTCTGGCTGAGCAAAGATGGCGCCCAGACGGATACCCGCAAGCCCGAACGCTTTGCTCAACGTCTGGATCACGACGAGGTTCGGCCAGTGCGTGACCTTGGGCGCGAAGCTGGTCCCCGGTGGCGCGAAGTCGACATACGCCTCGTCCACGACGACGATCCCGTTCCAGCCCGAGAGATCGAGGATATCGGTGATATCAGTCGCAGGGAGTAAGTTGCCTGCAGGATTGCCAGGCGAGCAGAGAAATACAACCTTGATGCAAGGATCCTGCGCCAAAGCGGTCTTGATGTCCTTGGCCCGAAGAGCAAAGTTGTCGTCGGCGTCTAGGTGGACTTGCACTACTTTGTTGTCGTTGATTGAGGCAAAGGTATGATAGATGCCGTACGTGGGAGGGGTGATAAGAATCTTGTCTCTGCCAGGCGTGCAGAAGGCTCGAATGACCACATCGATTGCCTCGTCGGCGCCGACGCAGAGGGTGACGTTCTCTGCCCCCAGCTGCGTGCTGCACTGGTCGTCGTTTCGAAACTCGCAGAACATCTGCTTCAGCTTTGTCTGATTTCTAACGTACAATCGTTAGTGACCAAAGTTGACCATCGGTGGTCGCCTATCAATTGGATTGCCGAGCGTACAGGTCTGGGTAACGGTTCATCTTCAAGGTCTGAGCACCGAGGTCGCCGTTACAGCCCGATGCAGCATCATCTTTCGTGATGCTTGGGCCGAACGGATTCTCATTTGCATCGAGAAGGGTCATGGCCTCGTTGTCGGGATACTGACTAGCACGGAGATGTTAGCCCAAGGCAGACACAATGCGCCGATAACAAAGTTGACGAAGACTTACCATCTGGGTGTAGTGTAGAGCGGCAGGTCAATGACATTTGGTCGGGCGCATTTACGCACATCAAATGGTTGAGGCATGTTTCCAGCCCGGAGCAAACTGGATAGAGTCGGTTTTTTGTATTTTCGTGCCCTCAAAATCCCGAGTTTTGTGGCGAAATCTCATAAAGGAAGCAGCAAGTTGAACAAATCATGGTTTCGAGAGGTACTGCCAGCTGAGGAGAATGACACCTTATATAGTGAATCAGATGACTAGAAGGCGAGGAGAAAGCCACCAACAGACTCGTTTAGACATCGAAAATGAGAAACCATACTCTATGGACTGCAGTCATTACCATGACGCGGAATGAACATACCCGGACCCACCTATCAGGCGGCTGCTCTGCTGAGTGTCGTTGTCGCTGGATATATGTATCGGCGATCCTTGGAGTTGTTGTAGCCAGAGGTGGTTGGATTTCTTGCGGTCCTAGCGCAGACAAGGCTCTCTCCGAGCGATTGGGTAAGCCTGCTACGCTCCATCTCATCGAAGAGATCGGGTCAAGCTCGATCACCTCTGACAAAGGAGACATAAAGCAGACGAGACAGTCAATAGAAACACCTCTTCAAATATCTCACGCGCTCGACAGCTGCTTGCGGCACGTCTGGGGCTTGATGAGCACTCCCTCATCTAAACCCCAGTCCTCGAGCTCTCCCGCCAGCCTGTGGAACGCAGAGTTCCACACCAGCCGTGTCATGACCAGCTTGAGGTCCAGATGCGCCAGCCTCTTGTCCCAGCAACCCCTCCTCACGCTGCTGAGCGACATCATCTGAACGAAGTCTGCATTGGAGCTGCATCTGGCCCTCCAAATGGAGCCACTCTAGGAGCCTTCTCTAAAACCACACCTCGCTACGCATAGTATCGAGCCACGAGTGCGGAAGGGCGCAGGGCCGAGTGCGGAGGCAGGAGATTTACTCGATGGTCTAGTCCAGATTTGAGCCAAGTCGGCGGATCCACACTTCACCATTCTTGGGGATACACTGGGCTATTCACTGCAAGGCACAACATCCTCGATTGCAGTTATTTCAGTAAAAATGAGGCACTTGGCCATCGCCACACGACAAACGTCCAATTCCCTTCCTTTACCACCGAAACGATGCGATACTTTTCCCGGTCGCCATTGAACCTTTCAAGACATTTCTTGAGCCGCAACATCAACAGACGCACCCCCTTCTTTCATCAAGCCTCTGCCCACCTGCTTTCCCCCTTTGTTCAAGAGCTCCGAGAACTTCGCACAACTCGATCGCAAGGTTCACCTCTTGAGAACCTCTCCCCGGCCGTGGTGGACAGCACCGGGGTACCCCCTCAGCACCAACACATTGCCGGCGTGGCCGATGTGGCTGCCCGCATTCTGGAGCAAGAGCCACGCTCGAACAAAGCAAGCTCCTCGTCCGAGAGCAATGGAGAGGACCCCGCCTATCTAACGAGCTATCCGACGCTGATTGTGAGCCATGACGATTGCGAGGATATCATCTGGCTTGTTCTCTTGTATCGTGCTGTACCCTCCGGTAACCAGGCTGTCGGGAACTGCCGGGGGGTGCCCAACGCCTGCTCGTATGTTTTCGAATTCCTCCCCCGCCAGGGGTCGCGGACCAGCCGCGAGTCAGACCCCCCATGCTGAGAAAACGTGTGGCAGCAGGTACCAGGATCGAGGCATGGCCTGTGCCGCCGGCGCCGCGTGGTCTGATGCGATCAGTGACAGCGTAGTGGTCGTGCGGCCCAAAGGTTGACAGGGCCCTGACCTGGTTTGCAGATGCACCGTCGTCCGAACCCGTCGAGATTGAGGTCGGCATGGGCGGGAACCTGCACAACACGCGGACGGACCTGCCCTTGGGCACTACGATACTCACATAAAAGACAGGACGTATAGCATCCATCCTCGACTCTCCACGCACCTCCCGAGTCACTCGCTTGCGGCCTGGTCTACCCTACCACAGACAACAGCATGGCCACCAACACCACGGCCCCGGCCGCGGCAGCCGGCGCCTCCATCACCACTCACCAGGTCGTCATCGTCGGCGGCGGCATCACGGGCCTGACCTTGGCCGTCATGCTCCAGCAGCTCGGCGTCGATTACGTCCTCCTCGAGGCCTACTCCTCCGTCACTCCACAGCTCGGTGCCAGCCTCGGCCTGTTTCCTAATGGCCTGCGCATCCTCGACCAGCTTGGCCTGCTTCCCGCTGTCGAGGCCGCTGCCGTGAACACAGCCAACTGCACCTGGCGTGACTCCGGTCGGCGGGGGAAACGCATCATGGCCCGCGACGTCGGCTCCGTGGTCGCCGCGCGGCACGGCTACGCTCCCTGCTTCTTGTCGCGGCACCAGCTGGTCTGCATCCTCGAGGGCGCCGTCCGGGACAAAAAGCGCCTGCTGGTCAATGCAAAGGTCTCGAGGATCGACGATGCCGACAACGAGGGTTGCGCGAGGGTATATACCACGGACGGCAGGGTGTTTGAGGCTCAGGTCGTCGTCGGCGCCGACGGCGTCAGGAGCTTGGTGCGGACCGAGATGTGGCGGCATGCCGAGGAGCGCGAGACCCAGGCGGCTACCGCATCCCAGCCGCACGAGATCACCACAAAGTCCTCGTCGTGGACGATACCGGCCTCGGACAAGGCGCCCGTTCCCTGCGAGCACGCCTGCCTCTTTGGCACTTCACGTCCCAAGGCTGGCATTGCCCCAGGTGACACAATAGCGGCCTGCGGCGACCGGGCTGCCGCCGGCCTGATGGGTGCGGCCTGCGGCGACGTCATGTTCTTCTGGTTCTGGACGCTCCCTCCCTCCAATAATAGCTGCCCCATCACCGACATCCCGCGCGTCACTCCTGAGCAGGAGGCTCACGAGCGCGAGCGCTGCCGAGACGTTATTGTCACAGATGGAGGGGTCACTATGGGCCAGATCCTTGACGACGTATATGGCACCCTAGGCGCCACTGTACTGCCCAACTTTGTCCTGGACCGCTGGTCTTCTGGCGGTCGTGTGGTGGTTATCGGCGACGCCGCGCACAAGTTCAACCCCCTTGTCGGCCAAGGGGGAAACAGCTGCATCGAGAGCTGTGCAGCACTGGTGAATCAGCTGCAGGCGCACGTCTTGCTTTCCTCGTGCTCGTCCTCTTCCGAGCCATTGCCTCGGCAGTGGGCTCTCGAGTCTCTAACGACCGCCTTCGCCGCGCTCGAGGCCGAGCGGGTGCCCCGCGTCCGCTCTATGGTCGACCAGTGCCAGGACGCCATGCACAAGACCGCCTGGGAGTCGTGGAAGCCCAGGGTGCTCCAGCGTTACATTGCTCCGCTGCTGCCGGTCAGCATCCTCGCCGACTTCCACAAGCCGATGCTCACGCCATCGCTGAGGCTCAAGGGCGCCGAATTTGCAGAGCCGTCTGTGCGGGAGCACAGTGTTCCGTGGGACGATGAGAAGGCTGATATGCCCAAGTTGCAGGACGTCCGGGAGAAGGGCACCGTAGTGGTGGCGAGTGCTCCTGTCGCAGCTGCTGCAGCCTAAGAGCGTCCTGAAGGACCACGGAGATGTCCCATGAGACATCAACGTCGTTCTACATTGTTTCTTTTCTCCTCCCATAGCAGGCATCTAGCACAATCTATTTTGAAGTCTTCTCTGACGAGGAACCCTCCTACTGAGTTCAACCCAATGAATCCGCAGTTTATATGGACTTGTTCACATGATGTGCAAGTGCGTGTCCTCGATTTCTTGTCGTCAGCAGTGGCAGATGTGCAGTAGCACGGACACTGTACTGACGATTCCGGCCTCTAATGACAGCTTTTAAGACAGTCTCAAGGTCAAGCAAGGTCCCTTGCAAACACCACCGTTGGCACCCCTTTAATTGCGTGATGAGCTCCTAGACTAGATGCTATGTACCGTGTGGAGTGCTGCGTACCAACTGACCATGCCCGGGTTCCTTGCCTGTCTGGCTTTTTCAGCCTCTGCGTATCACCAGCGGTTTGTCGTGCGGCGCGCCATGCAACGATGTACCCACGCGGGCGGGTGTACCGATGCCTGTCAGGCAGGAAACCGGATCATACCCGCGGAAATGCGCTGAGTGTCATCTCGGGCATCTATTCGCCTCGCCTACGATGTGGCCTAGGATAAGCTAAGACTTGTCCCCGACTTCTGACACATGGTAACAAGACGCATGCTCACAGCCGGCCCAATTCCTGTGCCGTAGTCCGCTTCCAGGGCAGCCAATCTCTGGCGGCATGGAACTGATCCAAATCGCTCTGGTATAAGCGTGGTGAGTATGTGTGTGTGTATTTCGGGGAGCGGAAATGGAACCTTTGACGAGGTCGTGTGCCACGTGCGTGTCATCCTGGCAAGCAGCATGGCAGAGGCGCCACAGACGGTGCTTTGAGTAGCAGGGTTGTCACACCTCTTCTATACTTCTTACGAGTCGTCTTGGCCTTCTGGCGACTTGCAGGGATCAGGTTACCCTAGGGCAGTTGTCAGGTCCGTGCAATAGACTGGACACTCGGGGACCTGTAATATATCGTTGTGCCTTGCGAGGACATTTTCCAGGTATGTCCTCAGGGGAGATAAGTCACGCCGCGTGAGTACATGGCGATGACGGAACTCGTGAACAGTCTTGGTACCCTTAATGGCCTATCAAAGTGTCAGGTAGACTATTTACCTTCTGGTGGATTGGAGCTCCATGCTTGCATTTGGGAGCATGCCTTGAAACGGCGAAGACCGGACCAGAATGAGATTCCATGAAGGCTCTGAAGAAAAATGCCATGCCGAGCTTGTCGTGCCGCGTCAGAGCCGGTGACGGTACTCCCTACCAGTAGGTCCCGAGCTGCGAGGGACACACAATTGTTGGTTGGGTGTCTTACACTAGCCAGTCGGAAAACGCCCGGGGCCGGGAACACAGGAGATGTCCGGGTACCCTTCCTCTGACAAGTTCTGGGGTCGAAACACAAGCGGCGCGGAATACAGGTGTGGCTGAATGCGCAAGGGCTCCCCTTGCTAGCCTAAACTCTATTATCGTACCTGTACAGCACGACCCGAGTACACCACGCAATGCATTCTCATCCGGCACCATGGGAATGATGCTCTGTACGCGTAACCAGTTTCGTTCCCTCTCGTCTAGCTAAGCTGTATTGGTTCGCATATTTATTACCTGTTTTGTGCTGTCGTGAAGTAGCGCAGACAGGACCCTTGTAGCCACTATCCCGTTTATGCCTATTCCAATGAGAGCCGTTGGAATGAGTCGAAGTTGCTATCCTCGAGGGACATGTGGAGCACGCCAACGCGGACAATCCGCTGCTGACCTCTGCACGGAAAATGCTCTTAAGGCTCCGTACATGATAGGCCCAGTTGATCCTGTCGTGCCTAGCAGACGGAGTAGACTGCTGCGAAAGTGGATAAATGTGGCTAGTCCACTGCTCATTAACTGTTTCTGCCCGTGAATTCCGACGAAGACAGCGTATGGGCTAGCCATGAGGCCAAACGAAGCTGGAGACGGTATCTCCGGAGCTTGTCCGGGGCGGCTCTGTTTGAGTCGGATCATCAGGCTGATCTGACGATATGAGACAGGCTATGATCCTGCACTATCACTTCGCATAACTGAGCCCTGTGTCGTCTCTTGACCTGGCTAGTTTTCGCCAGCGTGGACGAGTGATGGACACAGCTACTTCCCTGGGCGAGACCCCTGGAAAGGTGCAGGGCTCCCGGCTCTTTGCCGCATTCATTTCCTACTCTCTCGAGCGAAAGGCGACCTATCTCCTCCTTCAGCATCCTTTGTGTTCCCGTGTTGCTTATACTCGGCATATCTGCAGGCACTAGTGGCAACTCAGAGAGAGTTCTGTGGCGTTGAGCCTGACATTGAAGGCTGACTGACAGCGCATTCCGGGATGTATCCGGCGCCGATCCTAGTCTGGACCTTTAAGCCAGATCTTTTGTATCTGTGGGAAGTCCGAGCCTGCCCAGGGGCGACTTGACTCGTCACCAAATGATTTGAAGCGTTCCCATGCTTAACCCCTGACACATCACATTGTGGTCCTCCAACCGTTCGACATGCACGACCGGTTGATCAACGGGGACATGACCGTTGACCCTGTTTGGTGAAGAGCAGCATGGCACCACAGACGGGGTTTGCCTTTGTTGAATACACGAACTTGCTCGCCCTGGTACTGGTTAAGCAATCTCTTATGTTCATGGGTGCGTGCTGGGCTGTGCATGACTTGCCGACGACGACCAGCATCATGCCCTTGCTTGTCAGCCGATCGACAATGCCAAGTCTTGTGTCAGCCGCTGCAGCCGCTGCTGGCCGCAAGAGCGCAAGTCCGGAGTGCTCAACAACTAAACGCAGGATGCAGACATTTTTCCTTCCCCTGCTGCCACGGCGGATGCTCATGCACCGACCAGTTCCCAAGGGGCCTGGGCTTTTTCCCGCGTTTCTGACTCTAGCGTCAAGCCACCCGTGCTGGCCCTCTCTCACTAGCATGATTCCTTTCCACGTCGGCGCAAATTTCATCATGGCATGATAAGGCTGGAACCTTCTGACTACTTCACACTAAGCCTCGACTGACTCCCGGAATATTCGTCTCGACGGCAACAGCATCACCGCGGCTTTCGTCGGGACCCAACAAAGAACTCTGCGCTTCACTCCGAATCCTCGGTACTCACGCGAACCCAGGAGCACCGCGCAAGGGCGGCGGCGCCGGACCACGAGGACACCGCCAAAATGACGCCGCTGACGACAGATTCGATGCTGCTTGCAGCCCGGAATGCGCAGGGCGAGTACATAGCCGCGGCTGTGCACCACATCCCTAAGGTCCCAGCGTCAGCTCTCGGCATCGCGATATGGGTTGTGAGCATTTTGTTCTCTGTGCTTTGCACTATTCTCATCTGCCTCCGGGTGTATGCGCGGTCATCTCTGGTCGGGAGGAGCCTGAAGGAGATGGGATGGGACGACTACCTAGCAGTTGCAGGATATGTAAGTCTTTTGCGCTGTGGCGCTTGGGATCTCTCGCAAGCTAGAGCTGCCAGCACACAACGACTCAAGGCAGCCCCTGAACACTATCCGACAGCAAACACATAATGGCACTTTTTTGATGCAGCTGATTGGATATCGCTAATGCCTTCCTCGTCGAAACAGATACCGCTCATCCCCTCATGCGCCGTAGCCATGTACGCCGTGGAGTACGGCTTGGGCGCTTGGGATTGGCAGATCCCCGCAGGCCAGATGTTTCTCTACCAGGCTCGAACGAAGGAGTTAATGGTATACTATGAGATCATCTACACAGGCTCTTCCTTAGCTACTAAGCTCTCCATGGCGCTCATGATCTTGCGCCTCAGTAACGAGAAAAAGTACTCGTATATGATCTGGGGTAGCGTTATCCTTATGGTGTTAGTGCTGGTAGCCTGCTTGGGCGTTATGTTCGGCAACTGCCAGCCATTCCAGGCTACGTGGAACGAGGAACTGTAAGATTGCCCCCTCTCGACGACACCCTTGTCGGGCAGTCTGCGAGACCTATGCAGAACACTAAACCGAGTCTCTTTGTCGGAATTAGGGGTTACTGCCGGTGGCCAAAGTCGCAAGGCTGGATCATTCTCAGTGTATTCGGCGCTATCGCCCTTGCCATTGTCGACTGGACCTGCGCTGTTACGCCCTTCTTTATTCTCCGCAAACTGCAGATGCCGAACCGCCGCCGGCTCTCGATCCAGCTGATCTTGGGCCTGGGCCTGATTGGCAGTATTGCGGGAATCATCCGCATCCCCTTCTTTCTGTACTACGACGTCGAGAAACATCCCAACGATACACTTTGTGAGTACCACGATCCTGAAGACAACTCGGTTCATGCATGTCAAGTATCGGCCGAATGGCTGGAGCATATGGCCCGATGCGATGCAACCAACACTGTACCCGTGTCCAACAGCGCGCTAATATTGATCATTTGCAGACTACTATGGCCATAACATCATCTGGACAATCATCGAAGCCGGCCTAGGCGTTGTAGCATGCTCGCTCCCGCCGCTCCGTGCTTTCTTCTCCAAATTCTACCGTGGCTCCTCTGGGGAATCCGGGAACGCTGCTAGTGCGTCCGGCATGCCGGGCGGTGTAAGTTCTCCTTGTTCTCATCATCTTTCTTTTGGCCCATGGGCGTCTCGTCGCCACAGATGCTCTGTGCGTTGTGGCTGCGGTGATTCTCGGGGCACCTATTGCAGCAAGAACTGAGAGTGCTAATTCACACACGTCTTCTACCAAATAAAGAGCGCACACGTCAGCGTCCTTGGTCGAACGCACAAAACAGACCACCGAAGCAAGGGCAGTAACTGGGACCGGCTCGACGACGATGATGCGAGTACCCAGGGGATCGTGCGCCTAACAGAGATCCGTGTTGAGACCAGTGAGGACAAGTTGGGCTCGCGGGAGAGCGGTGTTAAGGGCGTCCGAAAATCCGCGCAGCATAATTAGTCCAACCGCCGCCGCACATCAGGTAAGGTACAGCTGCCTGTCAGCCTCTAGCCAGAACTTTGGGATGTTGGGCACTCTTCGTGCGGCACTGTGCGATCGCTTGGTTCCTGAGAGTAGAATTGATTTCCTGCCACACTTACACGTTGGTCAAAAAAGCTTGGCTGAGGCGCGCAATTGGCCAAATTCGCTGTCGCCTTTGCAAGACTTAGTCTCCTTGATAAATAGGTGGACTGCGTAACAATATTCCGCAAGTGGGAGGTTGGCCAATTTCGGCATGTCTCGATGTCATTGAGATGGCAGCGGCGTTTCACTTCACCCAAACCGTACCGTACCCTATTGTAACTATCTTTAAGCTTCTGGGAGAGTGACATCGGACCGGGATTCGATTTCATACAAAGTTTGCAATGCCGTCATTGGATTTTATGAACATATGACTTTTGTGCATGCCAGTCTGGGCCCTGGCCAGCCGACGGGGCAACATCACGACCTTGAGCACTCCCGATTTTTGCTTTTTACCACCTCATACACGACTTTCGTAACGCATCTCGATCTGCGTTGTCCTGGTTATCTTGCGGTCTGCGAGGATCTCCTCCTCACTGTTGTTCGTACTGTCGAGGCGGGCGTGATACACACGGTTGCCCCCTCTGCCCCCCTTCAAGTCTCTCAGAGCAACGGGCTCGGCGTTCGCTCTGACCGCACCGGGGTGCAACCGACCTGTGCCAACGCCCGCACCATTGCCGCTGCTGCCACTGCCGCCGCCGACGTCGCCCGACCCTTCCCCAGAGCCCGCGCCCTGGCTCGTCTTGAGCTTGCGCGGCGCAATCCACTGCTTGGAGAAATTGTGTAGGGCGGGGACCGAGGCCGAGATGATGGCGATGTTGCATTCCACGGTCGAGTAGACGAAGCCGATGCCATAGGACCAGTCGCCCATGCGAGGCGTATAGTAGAGCTCGACGAGCATGTGGAGGCGCAGGATGCTGAAGATGGTAACACTATGAGAGGACAAGGCAGTAGACGGTAAAGTTAGCGTCGCACTGGTAACTACTGACGATAAAAACGGAGGAAGGCACGCCGAAAAGGCGAAAGTGACTTACACCACACCGGCACAGAGGACCGCGATGAGACCGATCTTGAGCTTCCGGGACATCTGGAGACCGGCGACGAGATATATCGGGATTGCGAGAACCAGGATGTCTGTCAGGACGGTAATGGACGAAGTGATGAGGTACTGCATGGGCTGGTTGTTGCAGACGCCCTCGACCGACCGGTTCCAGTATTTGTGCACGGGGACGCATGTAAAGATCGAAGCGAACAGAACGGCGATCAGGAGGGCGATGTTCGACCAGTTGAGCCAGTGGATGGCGCGTCGGAGCCCCCGCTTCTGCTCTCCCTCCAGGCGGAGGAGGAAGAAGAGGACGGATGACTTGACGAGTCCCAGCTGTGGGTTGTACAGCATGACGACGACGTAGTTGAAAATCCTGCCCAGTGTCGGGTCATATGGTGCCTGAGGGATCTGGTGCACGTGTACGCCGATGTAGGTGAGCTTGACCATGACATAGGATACTCCAGCCTCGGCCACGGCAAGGATCTGTAGGGTGTTTATGCTCACCGTCAGCAACTGTACCAACGAGGCGGGTGTGACGCAACGGTGCTCTCTTTATTTGATGCAACCAGCCACCAGGTGTACTCACAGTAGCTACTATGATGAAGGCATCGTCGATTCCAAGCGCCCTGGTCTTGAAGCGCCAGCTCACGCGCAGGCCGACTATCATGACGGCAAGCACCGGGAACAGAACAATGATGGCAAGGCCGAACTGCTGCCGGGGCGTAGTCGGATACGTCGACAGATCGAGAGATTGTTGTGGCAGCGCCGGCGCCGGCGCCGGCGCCTGACGGGCGTACAGCCACCATAGCGCAGTTTCAAGCGCCATCGTAGCTAAGTATGCGTCAACTGCCCTCGTGGCAGATTCCCTCACAGACGAGTGTGGTAGGTATGATGACCGTGGTTCAAGTGCCAGCCCAAAGGCGGAGGGTGCGAACCAACAAGCGACTGCTGGCGGAGGAGCCGCTACATTTGAGTATGATGCGCTGCTCGGCACCAGGAGCACGCCCTCGCCATTCCGCAGCGGCAGAGCTGGCCACAGTTAATATGTGTCGCGCCAATGCCGACAAGTTGCATGAGATGGTGGCTAGATTTGGAATGTGACTCTCGGCCGAACCAAACGTTCAAACTCCCGGGACAGAGTCTAGGATATGATACCAACCAGGGTTAGGGTGCAGATGCACTCCCCGGTTTATGCCATCCCATCTGTACGAAGGTAGCATTCATGTTGAAAGTGCGTCCGTTCTCAAGGCGTCCGCCGGGCGTCCGCTGGGCTGGCGGACGGGGACGGCGGAACACAGCCCTGTCACTCTTCAGGGTTGAAATTGTGGGCAAAACTTTGAACGCGCGGACAATGCTTGTCAAGCATGGATTACGATCCTACCCCGTACGAGGGCACCAGCAACGCCCCTGCTTGGAGTGCGACACCGGTGAGCGGCTTTCGATGCCGCTTCAGGTTCTAGCACAGGGATAATTAATCAGCCGGCCAGCTTGCAGACTTGGTATCAGAGTCCTGGCGTCGCCAAGCTGCAACTGCAAAGGGATCATAAGTAGGCCCCTGGGCCGTGTCTTTGTGACGGTGCTGCCAATATCTTGTGCCCCTTGCACCGACCGACCTGCGTGGAACGTTCTCCTGCATGTGAGCGTATTTGCAAGAACGTGTGTAGGTGTATTTGACTTTGTAGAGAACGCCACTCGATGCCTGGCCGTTCAGTAAATTATCGGACTCGCCCACGACCTTGGGCTCTTGGTGCGGAGTATCCGTAGGAAGTACAGTCACTCGGCCGACAGCTACGTGGGAGGCGATCGCGCGGTCAGCAACAGCCACCACACTACGTCGACGCTTGCTCGCATGGCAAACAATCCGACGGAAATGCGCGTGATCCTACAAGGTGACATGTTGCATGTGCAGTGTGTCGATGAACTTCTTTCGAGGGATGACAGGCAGGGAGTCTTCACTCGAAGGGGAGGAAACCCCGACCGGCCGGGGCCAAGAGACCAACATGTTTCGAAGAAAATGCAATGAACAAGGGGTACTGCGTATCCTGGCGCCCAACATTCCGCCAAGACGGGGAAACTCTACTTGCGCGGGGCCGCCGGCTTCCAAGTGGCGCGGTTGGCCATAAGATGGCAGCTATGCAGTATGCGCCAATTGGGTCTTAGTCCCCTGGACAGGTTTGATTGGTACGCCAGACCAGGATCATTGCGCGTACCTGGCGTGGTCCGCCGTCCCAGTGTAGAGGTTGCGTACGGAGCACTCCTCAGCCTGCTCTCTGTACTGTGCATACTCAAAGCAGTAGAGCCTGGCTGGTCCATTCTTGTCATTGTTCTCCCGGTGGATGCCATTCTCTACTCAAGTATCCCCCCGGCCCGGCCCGATGGTGTGGGGAATCTTCAGGAGCTCGCATCATTTCTGTCGGAGCAGCTTCCGTCACTCCGCGGACCCTAGTCCGAAGATTTCGAGAGGGCCCTTGCTTCGATGCTGCCTACCGAAATGAGTGATGACTGTTGTTGGTCGCTGCTGCTTGGCATACGCCGGCATCCGTTGGAGCCGATCACGGCTGCAATCCGCAGAAGAAGGAGAATGGAGGTTAGATTCGGAATCGTGACTCGTCGAGATATATACTCGCTTTCCGGCGCGAACTAATCCCACGAGCGTGAGCTTGTCATGTAAGTAAGTATACCCAGTGATTGGACAACTCCCTCCCGGAGCCGCACGGCACGGTGGCCATGGAAGATGTCCATGCTGTGGAACACGCCTCGGGATCTGCCGGCATATCTATGGGGGAGCACTGCCACGATCCCGGAGATAGGACAGCAACAGGGATTCGCAATTTCATCTCACCCCCCTGGCTACAGGAAGATTACAGCTCTCTTCGCTGTTCTCGCAGTATTACCTACGCTGCAACCAGTTATTTTGCCACTTATGGACCAGAGTGGTGGAATGCGCGGCCCCAACCTGCTGGTGTGCATTGCATGCTGAATCCGAGCCAACCTGCAAGTCCATGGCCACGTGCATGGAGGGTTCGCCGCAAGCTAGCTACCCCTGACGATGCAATGCACCTACTCTATGTAACCTTTAGACAAGCCGCGTTCGTCTTCCTTCCGCTTTACCTTCATGTCTGATCGCAGGATTCTGGTCCCTCCCCTCCAGTCACTCCTCTGTGCTCACAGCCATCCCGCCCGATCAAGATGTATTCCTCCTCCTGGCTCGCTCGCTCCGTCGTGGTTGTCTGTCAGGCCGCTCTCCTCGTCCCATCCCCGGCGTCGCTTCTTGTCTCAGCCAAGCCCTGCACGCCCAAAGATGTCTACGACTACATTGTCGTTGGAAGTGGTCCCGGTGGCGGCGTCGTGGCCAGCAACCTCGCCTTAGCTGGCCACTCGGTCATGCTGATTGAGGCTGGCAGCGACGACAGTGCCAATCTGGGTACCGTCCTGCCAGCTCTCCAGTACCCGGCGGACCCGGCTCTCAAGTGGTCCTTCTTTGTCCAGCACCACACCGACCCCGAGGTCGAAAAGAAGAACCGGCTTCTGGTATGGACGCTGCCTAGCGGTGACTACTGGATGGGAAGTGCCGAAAAGGCACCTCAGGGAGCGGAGCTGAATGGCATCTGGTACCCTCGTGGTGCCGGGCTAGGTGGCAGCGCGCTCGTCAACGCCATGGCATCCGTCCTGCCAAACGACGCCGACTGGGCTGAGATCGCCAACATCTCCGGCGACCAGACTTGGGCCCCCCAGCACATGCGCGACATCTTTATCAAGGTCGAGCGCAACCGCTATCTCAGGGCCAACGACTCCAGGGCAGGCCATGGCTTCAACGGCTTCATGGATATCGGCCTCGGCGACTCCGATTTCTACAAGACGCAGCCTGGCCGCCTGGCTTTCCTGGGTCAGCTCGCCTCGGACCAGGCTGGCGTGCAGCTCTCCGAGGAGCAGGTTCTCGCACAGCTAGAACGCGATGGCAACTACCTGGG
The DNA here is from genome assembly GCA_001566295.1 of Microdochium bolleyi. Lineage (NCBI taxonomy): Eukaryota > Fungi > Ascomycota > Sordariomycetes > Xylariales > Microdochiaceae > Microdochium > Microdochium bolleyi. The sequence continues at coordinate 66,692 of KQ964259.1, forward strand.
CGCCTCCCGCGACTCTGCCCTCGGCACCTATGGCCTGCCCATGCACAACAACAACGCCGGCCGCCGGTGGTCGCCCCGAGACCTTGTCCTCGACACAGTTGGTGCTGGCCATAAGCTCAAGCTCCAGCTCGAATCGCTCGCCACCAAGATCCTCTTCGACCAGACCTCGGCTTCCCCCAGAGCTATTGGTGTCGAGTATCTCGAGGGCAAGGGCGTCTACAAGGGCACGTGGGAGTATGCCAAGCGCCCAGCCCCTCAGGGGACTCTCAAGCGTGCCTTCGCTCGCAAGGAGGTCATTGTCAGCGGCGGTGCCTTCAACACTCCCCAGCTCCTCCAGCTTAGCGGTGTCGGCGATGCCGAGCACCTGAAATCCCTCGGCATTAAGGTTGTCGCCAATCTGCCCGGTGTCGGTCGTAACCTCCGCGACAATCAGGAGCTGCCCGTTGCCGGCCTCAGCCCACAGAACATCACCACCACCGGCCGCGATCCTGCCTGGGCGACCTGCACTCGCGGCGCCCCGGGCGACCCCTGTCTCGAGGCTTGGAAGAACGGCCAAGGCCCCTACGCCGCGCCCTCTGGCAACAGCGAGTCCGCATTCCTCAAGACTGACCACTCGCCCAACGGCGCGCGTGATGTCATTACCTTTGGGTGAGTCTATGCCTTCCCTCGACCCCTTGGCCCAGTACATCCTAGGCGACTAACCTCGATCGTTTTCTGTAGTCCGCCCGGTGTCCTCCGCGGTTTCTTCCCTCCCACTAACCAGACCGACGTCGGCCTTTTCACCGACCTGCCCAGCACCCTGTGGCGCAGCCTGGCGCGCATGAGCGTTCAGAGCAACGCCGGCTACGTCAAGATCAAGTCGAGCGACCCCACCGACATCCCGGAGATCAACATCGCCCAGTACGAGTCGCCCGTCGGCGGCGACGTCGACCTCGGCGCCATGATGGACGCGGTAGCTTGGGTCCGCCGCAACATGGCCGCGCTCCCTGCGCCCTTCGGACCCGTCGAGACCATCATCGAGCCCCCCTGCCCGAGCGGTTGGGACCGCGCCACGGGCTACTGCAGCGATCCCGAGGAGGACAAGCAGTGGATCTACGAGCAAAGCTTCGGCCACCACGTCGTCGGCACCTGCAAGATCGGCCCCGCGAGCGACAAGCTCGCCGTGCTCGACAGCAAGTTCCGCGTCCACGGCATCAAGGGCCTGCGCGTCGTTGATGCCAGCATCTTCCCCATCAGCCCCGGCGGTTTCCCTGCACTCCCGACTGTCATCATCGGCCAGAAGGCGAGTGATGACATTCTCGCTGATGCTTGAATGGACTGCTTGGTACTGGACTTTTTCTTAGACACTGGGTTAAGCTACTCCACGGCCACATAGTAATCGTTCGTGCCCGCATTAATGTTAAATACAAGTTTTCCCACTTAATTGAATTGAAGCTGAAAAGTGCAGCTCATCATTGTCGCCCTTGATACTGATGCTGTGATAGAGATGACGGAGGCCCACCCCTACTACGATATCAGATGTATGACTGTGAGGTGAGCATACTTGAGTTCGCAAATGGGACCTTCCCAGATGAAGCAGAAGTCAGACTGGTGATCGCAGAGCTTGAGACGTCAGTGATTCCCTGGCAAATCTGATCATATAACGTGAGATCATAATAGTCTCTAGCATAGGAGTTATCTGGCATGGGAGGAGGTTGTTCGCCATGACATAGTGTATCCCAGCGCAGCAACATCGGCCATCGGTGCATGGCCAGTGAAGCAAGTGTACTGTTGTCAGTAAAGATTGCCGGACTCGGGCGTCTTCCCTCGCTGGATTGGCGAATCAACTTGTCGCGGGTCGCTGGAAAGTGAAGTCACCATGACGAGGACGGAAGCTTCCTCATGGTGGAGGGCCCTCTTGTTCCTGCCTGTACCGGTGACAACTTGATGGGAGGTGGCCGTCCAGTACGGGAGGAGACTATATCGAGCCAGGGGAGAAAACTACCATACTCTCAAGTAAAGCAGCTAAACAAAACGCCCGCAGTTCGTAAGTCGAGGATGTAAGCGGATTGTGGGCGGGCTCCACTGTGGTAGTGAAAGCCGACGGACAAGGCGATACTCGCAGGCTAGTCCCTATTCGGACCTCTTCGGATCACCCCGTCGGGGACCTCGCAGGCTAGTCCTCTTTCGGACCACTCCCATCACTGGGACCAGAGCCTCATCTTTTCTTGACCCATCACGCCTACATTCTTGCCTCTACATAGTTGTCCTACCCGTCAGATAACTGACCGAAGAGGCTATGAGGCTAAGTCCGTCTCAACAGGAAACGATGCGAAGCTGGAGCTGCCTTTGTCATTTTGTGGACCAAAGACGTTGACAACCGGGCCCTACAGTCGTGTAACAGGGGGGCCTCGTCCTCTATGCTTCAACCTCGGAAAGGCAGTGTAGACTAGGTGTTGATTTTCCTCGTGGCGCTTTCGACTTCGGGGATCTTGGGTCTCTAGAGGCAGACGCGTCATCACGTGAGGAGTCTGAGAACCCGTGTCGACAACACAAGATTTACTTAACCGGCCAATATACCACAATATACTCCTCAATAACCTCTTCTCCATGTCGATGTGTCCATCCGGAGCAAACATGGAAGTGAGCGAGCATCGCAACGACCCGCCAAAACGACCAGCCTGGTTCGTTACACAAGGGTGGATCATATAGACCGGTGCTCGGAAGCTAAGACGAACATGGACCCTGACTGTCTAAACATAGGCACTTCCCTGAATGAATGTGAGAGTGGATTGTATCGGGCATCTTACCCATCGTGTTCAGCAGCAAAATCGCTCCCAGTCGACCGCTACAGCTCAGCTACATCGGGTGGGGACTTGCTGTATCTGGACGCTGCCGAGCTGAAATGCACAGCACATACCCGACCCATCAGCCGGCCCCTCGCGTCAGCGTCAGCAGCACCCCGGCAATCCACCATCGCAGCCATTTGCAAATGGTTCTGTGTGACAACGAGCACACAGAAATCAGCACCGGAAAATTCTGCTGTGTGGATGACTGCATGATTGTCCATGTAAGTCGAGTAGAGAAGGCAAGAGAACAGGACCAGCGGGAATCTCGGGGACCTTGGGCTTCATTTAAGTTGCCCACCAGGCCACGACTTGTCTCCTGCCTTGATTCCAATATCTCTCCACGGCAAAACAAACACTATCTCCCTTCACTTGACCACTTTGAGACTTCCTTTCGAGTCATTTGCCGTCAGCACCAACAGCCTGTCAGACTAGAGAGGCCACGACAAGATGTCCGACATTGAGATGATGGCTGGCAACGGCCACGCCCAGCTCACCAATACCTACATCCGTAGTTTCGGATGGAGAGGCATATCGGTGACCGTTAAGGACCGCCAATCGAAGGGGCAGAAGGAGATACTGTCTGATATCAACGGTTCTGTCAAGGCGGGCGAGCTGCTGGCACTGATGGGCCCTTCGTACGTCGACATCTCACCAACCAGAATAGGTCGCCCGAGCTTTGTACTGATTTCAACTATCGAAACAGGGGTTCTGGAAAATCGACGTTGCTTAATTTCCTTGCTCACCGTGCCGCTTCTTCCAATACGGAAGTTCAGGGTAATGTGTTCATCAACGGTCAAGACCCCGATCCCATAACATTTCGCCGTGTATCTGCCTACGTCGAGCAGGAAGACGCACTCGTCGGTTCCCTGACGGTCCGCGAGACGCTCAACTTTGCTGCGCGTCTGGCTCTGCCTCCGACCGTCAGCAAGGCAGAGCGTGTGCGAAGAATCGAGTCTCTTCTGACGGCCTTTGGACTGCAAGGCCAGGTAAACACCCTGGTCGGCACTCCCATCCGGAAGGGAATCTCTGGCGGGCAGAAGCGCCGGCTCAGTGTGGCTGCTCAGCTGATCACGAGCCCCAAGATCCTCTTCCTGGACGAGCCAACCTCTGGTCTCGATTCCGCCGCGTCCTTGCAGGTCATTAGCTTCATCAAGGCCATCGCCAAGGAGCACAACTTGATTGTGATTGCGTCCATCCACCAGCCCTCCACATCGACCTTTGACATGTTCGACAAGCTCCTCCTGCTCTCGCGGGGCGCTACCGCCTACAGCGGCCCCGTCTCCAAAATCCAGGATTACTTCGCTGCCTGCGGAGTTCCCATCCCTCTCTACATGAATCCGGCCGAATTCATCATCGACCTCGTCAATACCGACTTCACCCACGACCGAGCCAAAGTTGACGAACATTTGAGCAAGGTCTACTGGTCGTGGCAACAGTCACCTCTTGCAGCGGCTCTCGTTACAGAGTTGACCGAAGAGATGGACTTCCGCCCTATGGGCAGCGACAAGGCTGATACCGATATGCTTGGCGAGACCGCTGGCGGAGTGGCGATTCTCCTGGCCTTGATCCACCGGTCACTCATCAAGTCTTACCGGGACGTGTTTGCCTATGGCATCCGCATAGCCATGTACATGGGCCTGGCTATCATGATGGGCACCGTCTGGCTCCGCCTCAGCCCGAGCCAGGGCAACATCCAGTCCTTCATCAACGCCATCTTTTTCGGTGGTGCCTTCATGTCCTTCATGGCCGTTGCCTACATCCCCGCGTTCCTCGAGGACCGAGCGCTCTACGTCAAGGAGCGCGCCAATGGCCTCTACGGCCCGACCTCTTTCCTGGTCGCCAACTTCATCACGGGCGTGCCCTACCTGTTCCTCATATCCGTGCTCTTCTCCGTGGTGGCCTACTGGCTGGCCAACTTCCGCCCCGCGGCCGACGCCTTCCTCACCTGGGTCATGTGGCTCTTCCTGGACCTCGTCGCGGCCGAGTCCCTCGTCGTGCTCATCAGCTCCCTGGTGCCCAACTTCGTCGTCGCCCTGGCCGCCACCGCGTTCGCCAACGGCCTCTGGATGTGCACGGGCGGCTTCCTCGTGCCGCCGCAGACGCTCAACCCGTTCTGGCGTTACATCTTTCACTACATCGACTACCAGGCCTACGTCTTCCAGGGCATGATGGTCAACGAGTTCGGCTCGAGGAGCTACAGCTGCGACGTCGTGCCAGGGCCCCCCGGACGCCCGCAAGAGTGCACCTGCCTCTACCAGACGGACCTCGCCGACCAGTGCCTCGTAGACGGCAAGGCCGTGCTCGCCAACTACAACTATGGCCTGGGTCAGACGGGCAAGTGGGTCGGCATTCTCCTGGCCATCACCGTCGGCTATCGCGCCCTGGGCTGGCTTGTCCTGTACTTGAGACGCACTTAGATGACGTGTTGTCTAAAGCAGTGCTATCTCCAAACCCATACCCGTCACTTTTGTCTTTATTCCTCCTGGCGTTCCGGGCCGTATCTGGATTTTGCATTGTTGCTCATACATCATAATGTGTCTCGATAGCGCAGACGTACGTGGATAGTTCAGCAAGGGTCCAGGATCATCCCTCGCGCTTGAATCGATACTGAAAATACCGCTCAGACGTCATACTCCAAACTGTCCAATTCTGTCTACTACCATGTAACAAGCGCATTCGTAGTTATGAGCACCCTTGGTAAAATACCAGTCTGCTCAGTCTATGTCCCATGTAATTCATATGTACAAGCCTCTGCACGCCTTGAACAACCGCCCTCAGGCCCATCACTTCACTAAATCGCGTCAAGGGAGTCCTGGTAGTCGGATATACAGACATCCGCTGAACGTCAAAGCCCTTGCAGACCACTCCCTGCATCTAGTTGGCCGGGAACGTCTCGTTTTGATCCCACTATGACGCCGTTAGCGCTCTATATTGAATGACCAATACTTTGTTCCTCTTCCCTTTCATATCTCGAGTCTGAATTGCGTCGCGGAAAGAGAGGGGGCAAGACTTACGTGCTCCACGATGCACCCGCCCTCCCACCGGAAACGGTCGACGACCGCCCCAAAGTCGCTCGTGTAGTTCAGCCAGCCCATGTTCCCGCGGAACGTCGTGTTGAAGACGGTGATGTTCAGCCCGGGCCAGATCGGCGACAGGACGTTCCAGGCGGCGGCGGAGCCGTTCGCGACGAACGGGTTGTGGTTCTGCGGGGCGGAGGTCAGTCAGCGGGATGGGCTTTCGAGCTGTATTTGGAGTCACTGTTGCAAGATTGGTGCTTGGGTTTTGAGTAACACGCACAATGTAGTCTGCTGCGATGAAGGTGAACGCGTCGGTGATATTCTTGGTGACGAGGAAGGAGTCCGCAAACTCATTGAACCGCGCTTCGGTGTTGCATTCTGTCGGCGCTGGCGTCGTCCGCACACAGGGCGGAGGCGCGGGCAGGGTTGTGTTGTTCTGTGCGTGGACGGCGGCGCCGTAGACGGGCAGGAGGACGAGGATGCTCGAGACACGCATGGTTGGGCTGGTGGACTTATGATTGGAGGGACTCGAGACTGTTGGAGTGGTCACAGGCTGTCTGATGCTCTGGAGCAGCTGGTGAATGCGGGTTGGTGGTTCTCGCCTTATATGCAAGATAGACGAGTAGGTCTATATAAGCATCCCCAAAGTGCCGAGGCAGTGATCCCATCACGGTATTGCACCAGCACTGCCCTGGGCACTTACGTAGCATCCGAACCCTAGATTCAGCCTGGCTGCCTGACCGCTTTGCTCCCAATGGTCGACAGCCCACACAGCACGATCGGCAAGTGCCGATGCATGAGCCGAGATTTGGTTCTCACGACTCCACAACACTCAACCTTAATTGGAGCGTCCAGCAAGGTACAGCGTGATAATGCCTCCCTTATTGTAGTCGAATGAGGCGCAAGACCCCGTGGCGAGCATCGCCTCTAGGTTTGCAAGGGTGTCGTGTTACTTATCGGAGCCACGCGTTTTTACACAGCCACGGGCGTTGTTTGATTCGCCGGCGCGTTCATGCGAGCTTCTCACTATTCCAATGAGGAAAGAAACGGGGGTTTTCTAGTGAGCAGCATGATCCCTGTCACGCCAATCTAACGCGAGGTGCATTCGTCATAATTGAAACAATCCAGACCAGTAACCTGTTTATCTCAACCCGCTACCTGGCTCATCCCTCGCTCTGCCTGCCTTTATTGGCGAACCCAGCGCTGACGCCACAGCTCACCCGATCCGGGAGAGGCCGCGTACGCGTAAGCATAGGCGAAAACGTATCGACTGCTTACCCAATCCTCTTGGCAACAATGCTCAGAGGTGCATCGCAGACCGATCCGTATCATTTGACCACAGGCACAGACGCGAAGGTTTTCCCCCCTGACCGTCAATGGTACACTTGGTGTCTGCCTGAGCATGGCGTATGATGAGTTTCGTGCTATTCGGATCATTGCCTTCGACGCCCTGCATTTATGGCCCAGACTCTGCAACTTGAACCCCCCGTCTGGCAAGACAGCATGCATGTCGCGTGCCGGCCATCGCGACCACTCTGCAACTTGAACCCCCCGTCTGGCAAGACAGCATGCATGTCGCGTGCCGGCCATCGCGACCAACAGCCCGGACAACCTGGGCCGTTTCCAGCCCGAGTACGAAGCAAGGGCGTATGTTCGCGAACAAATCTCACAACTCGACACGGTTCTGCTAAAGCTGTACCCAAGCGTCTTACGAAGACATTCTGGTCACTCCGAATGCCCAGCTTCGTCAATGAGGCCGTTCAGCACTGCTCCTCGATGCCAGGTGCTATGATACAGCGCACTGTCGAATCTAAGCCAGGATCTTTAGCAGTATCCATTTCACACCAGGCACTACCAGTAACGCATCACAGAGCGCGCAGCAAAGGACACGGACACTGCGAAGCGGTAGCCTCCAAGATTGTCGGCCAATGCTGAGAAGTCACCAACCTCCGTACCAAATACCGGGAAAACAAACCAAAAGTCCTCAATCCGTTGTCTCACGGCCCTTTGCCAACTGATATTTGCAGCTAGCCTAATCTATGAGACCTGCCAGGTCCGGTTGAGAGACCAGTACTCTACGCATATACGCATATCGAGGTATCACCACGTGGCGGCAGCATACACCTTTCGGCCTGTCAACGGGGCTGTCCAGGTTGTGGCCGTAACAGATGTCTCATGGGAGAGGCCTCGCCGCACAAAATATACCTGCCCGTCGCCTCTGCTCAGGGCAATCTTCACTGCGGGAACCCGTCCTCCGCGCTCCACTTCATTTGTCTCCTCGTAGCCAGGGATCTTTCTGCAGCTCTGCAGCGTTATAGCGGTTCGACGGATCCCACTGGATCAGCTTCTGCATGAACTCCAGGAAGCGTATCTTGTCATTCCCGGAAAGCAGCCATTCATCAGCTTCGAGCGATGTCGGCTCTGGCACCTCGACCCCGCCTGTGAATTTTCCTGGTTGTTGACGTTCACTGTCAGTAAGCGTGCCTAGATTAATGATGTTCTCGAGCATGACTGTGTGCCTCACCTTCATCGGAGAAGAATTTACTTCCAATATTGCCTCGCGCGATGAGCTCCTTTGGCGGGAGCCCGAGAAGCGCAATGATCTCGGCAAGATGTGCCCTCCTTCGGTAAGCAAGGTGTTCTCGGTCCATACCACTGAACAGCCGAGCTCCTTCCAAGATCTCCCAGGCCTTTTCGACACGTTGATCAGCATGGGGTTTACACCAACACAAGGAAAGTTTCGTGAGCTCACCATGCAGCCGAGCATCCAGATGTCGATCTTGTGGTCCCACGGAGCCTCCAGTATGACCTCGGGGGCCCGATACATAGGTGGTTGTACGACCTCGCGGTGCTCGGTGTCACCAAAGACAGCCGCGCCGAAGTCGCATAGGACCACGCGGCCGATCGCATCGGTGCGCTTCAGTATCCGACTGGCGTAGATGGTTCTACCATCTACCTCTTTTCGAGGGGAGGGTTCTTGTATCTCTGCCTCCTCAAAGTCGGTGAAGATGGATGTGTCTGAGATGCTGAACATGACGTTGTCTGGCTTGATGTCTGTTTGAGAATGGTCAGCCCCTGTCTGGGCCAAGGTGTCCGAATACGGCGTCTGGGTCGTCAGTACCAGTGTGGACGACGTCGCACTCCCGATGCAAGTAGTCGAGGGCGAGGAGCAGTTCCCTTAGGACGAAGCGCACACCTGAGGGAGGAATTGTTGCAGGATTGTTGCACGCGATGACTGTTTCGATGCTCCGCCCGAGCGGTTCATGGGCGAGGACGAGGTGGTCTCCGTCGGGGCCCTTGACCTGGAACGAGTCCAGCAGGTGCCTGACGACGTCTCGGCCCGGGTGGTTAGAGTGACACTGCTCTATTCGCTTGTACATGGACATTTCGTTCTTGAGGAGATCGCCGAGGGACTGCGAGCGGATGAAGACCTTGAGCGCGACGTGGCGTCGCTGGCTGTGGTGGTTGCAGTCAGCAGAACGGCCTCATAGCCTGCCCAAGGCTGGAGGCAAGGCCGACAGCAGACGACACATACCTCAGATCACGCGCCAGCCACGCCGTCGAGGTGATGCCGTAGCCGAGCTTGCCGACTACCTGATAACGATTGACAAAGACCTCGCCGATGCGCACGGGATAGTAGCGCTGCGCGAGGTATTGAGGCAAGGTCTCCTCCTCGACCTTCTCTGTCGTCGGGAGACGCGTGAAGCTGGGATTGTCAAAGGAGCGCGGCCGCAGCGGGCGGCGGACCAGCTGGTTGCAGGCTCGTGAGAGGAACGACATGGTTGGTAGCGGAGGGGTCCTGAACGAGGACGCAAGATGGAAGCAAGATGGACGGGAGTGGCTGCTTCCATGGGCAGGGCCGAGTCAAATGCTTTCCAGGTCGTTGTCGTTGGTTTGTTGTTGGCCCAGCCTTGACTGCCATGGGTTGGGTTGGTGCCTTTGTCCATGTCCCGCCCCACCTCGATCCCCACTGAACGTGGCCTCGGAATAGAAACAACGTCCCAGTCCCAATCGTGGATTCCTCGGCCTTACTTGGAATAAGCAATGCTCGGCTGGTTCTCCATTGCGACTGACCTCCATGTCTCCTTGTCCCCTGCACGGCTTTGTGTTGCTCCGGCCGTGTTGGCCGCCGGGCAGTCCTCGTGACCATCGCTCTAGAGTCCCAAAGCCCTGGAACCTCTTTGTAGCCCTGACCCCGGTTGGCAACGATGGGATTCCTGCTTCAGTCATGATGGCGCATCGTCTTGCGTATGCACGAGCATCACAAATCAGAGTATCGTATAAAATGAACCAGCTCCTCCATTGCCTTCATGTGCGCTCGGCAGTATTGGAGCACCGGATCACTTCATTACGCCCTTGACCATCCTTCAATATCGCATCCGAAAACCTCCCTGACCGCCGCAACTCCTCGCCTTGAGAAAATATGCGTGCCTTCTCTATCTCTACCGCTGTGAATGCCATCAAGAGAAAGCTGGAATCTTGTAAGGGTCTCGAGAAAACCTGGATGGATGCGACAGACAAATACCTGAAAGAGGGGGCAGTCGCGGCACGTAGCTCCCGTCTCCTGGTGTGGCCTCATATGACCATTTCATGTTTCTTACATTGGTGGTGCAACAGAATACAGGGCGAAAAGATGTGGAGAAGATTCTTATCTAGTGAGTTTTCTTTTCCTGGAGTGATCACAACGAAGCCTAAGAGGTTTGATGCTGACAGTATACGACTTTCCAGCTGGCCCGATGATGGCAGCAGTCCAGTCCACACGTCCCGCTACAATCCAGAGGATAAGCGAGAATGCGTCAGTGCCAGGGTCGTGTTGAAGGGCGGCAAACTTCTTTCGGGAACCCACCACATATTCGAAAGCGGCAAGGGCACCGCTAAGGCAGGCGACGAACCCAAGTAGCGTTTTATAAAGGCGGAAGGGTGATTTGAGAGGGGTGCTGGTGTGTTTCTTTGTGTTCTTAAGGTATTCGGTCGTGGTATTTCATGCTTCTCGTCCGTTTTGTCGCCGTTTTTTCTGTTACAGTCCCTGACTTCGCGCCCCATGTTCGACCAAGATTGGCGTCTTGGTTCGCAGAGGCAACCGCGGCTTACGGGTTCTATCCTTACGTGGCAATCCAGGCTCTAGAACTCTCAAGGCGTCAAGTGAAATTAGGTAGCATTATGCAACAACATTCTGATCACCTGATTGACTCTATGCCAGGAGATGGAAACATTGTGTGTAGAAAATTGCTGCCAATGACATGGTCACGTTAGATAGAGGTTAAACGATAGCGTAATAAATTAGTGTAGAGGGCGAGGAAATCGCCCGGAAAAAAGACCTACAAGAATGATGAAGAGCCATCTGAGTGTTCAACTATGTGCAGCAGCAACAGAGTTCTGTTTCCGTTTCTGATAGTTACTGAGAATTTCAATTGCTCTATCGCGGAATGCTGACAGGGCAAATATCAGGGCATTGTATCCAAAAACCCAACCAAGGATTTTACTCCAGGATTCAACGTGGATCTGGAATACTTAACTATCCTTCCTTGTGGATGCCTTCCATGTCTCCGGGAATTGGAAAGGGAAGGGAATCATGAGATGCAATTAGAATGCTGCATACCACAAAACTGGTAAAGATAAGAATACAGATTGGATTCATACCCTCGTCATGATTATGGGAACAGATGCGGTTGATCTTGAAGTCACATCCACTGTTTAGTCAAAAACTTAGAGGCTCGTTGGCTATAGAAGCTCGTCAAGCAGCGGAGCTTTTCATGAATGCTTCGAAGAACTGAGAGACACTGTCTACTCGATCAAAGGAACAGACGTTTGCGATGTCTAGAAGAGTGTCAGCTTGGTAACACGTGGATGACACGAAAAGGGCGTTGTTTTGACTCACATTGGTCTGGCCGTATCACCACTATGAGTTCCGGCCGATCTGAGTGAATGCCGTACGACTCAAAGGCCCGGCCATGTCCTACATGGTGGGCGCAGTCATCGACATAGACGTTGTGCAAGCCTTTGCGGTGGAACTTTGTCAATATTGGGCACAATCTCGAGCATGAGAAGGGGCAGCTTTTCTTCCGCTTACTCTTAATCTTCCACTTTGTTGCTGTCGGAGTGAACACCAGAGGTACCAGACCATCATGGAGGTCTGTCCGAACCATCTTCAACACCAGCAATGGCTGGATGAGGCTCTCAGAATCTGACCCAGGGATCCTATACCGGGAGCAAAGGCTTTCGAGATGTTTTGAGACCTGGTAGTCGTTCGTCAGCATTTGCCACAGATAGACCTGCCAGCAGGACCGGCCACTTAGTTTTCACTCACGTGATCAAGTCGAGATTTGCTCTGTGGATCGGTACAGTTCCCAGAAAACACTATGATGCGCCAGTGGCACGTCGACTCCAGAGCATCCAGTAACTGGAATGTCTTCGCATCCGAAAACCGGACCACCTGGGCACTCGGCATTCTGGTTCCCGGGACGAGCTCGGTGGCCAATGCTTGCTCCTCCGGAGTCGGTTCCGAGACGATGAGTGATGGTGCGTAATGGGTGCCTTGGCCAGCCGTGTATCTCCCTGCCTGGACAAACTGAGCCGCGACCTGCTCGGCAGTGATGCCATTTGCCTCGCGATGCTTGATCGAAAAGAGCTTCGTGAAGTTGATGTCGAAGTCGATCAGGTCTTGCGCGGTCTGCCGTCTCTCCGACACATAAGTTTCTAGAAGGGCTGGATGTGCCCCGTCCCGGAGGATCTGGCCGAGCTTCCAGCCAATGTTGTAGCCGTCTTGCAGGCTGACGTTCATGCCCTGCCCGGCTTTCGGCGAGTGCGTGTGGCACGCATCACCAGTCAGGAAGACCCGGTGGTCTTTGTGGAAGAAGTCGGCCATGCGCTGGCCGATGACGTAGGCGGACCACCAGACTGTCTCGAGGAAATCGACCGTGTACGGGTGGAAGAGCTGGCGGGCCGTTTGCTGCAGGTTTTCAAGCGTGACCTCTCGCGCCGATGTCACCGAGGGGAGTTCGAGGTAGAAGCGAACCATGAAGTCACCCTCTCTTGGGATGATTACGAGACTTCCATGGGTCGAGCTCAGCACCGTCTTCTTGCGGATGTCGGGGAAGTCGGTGCGGCAAAAGATGTCCATCACGCCCCACGCGGACTCGGTCGTGTCGCCTACCATCTGGAAACCTAGCGACCGCCGGATGGTGCTGTGCGCCCCATCGCATGCCTAGCAAAAGAATCATCAGCAAGACTGCCTGGGCTGTATGCTGCGCTTCGCTAGTAAATACTCACTAAGACGTATTTTGCCTCCCATGTCTGTTCTTCGCCCCCGTGGAGCGCGCGAACGCGCACAGGATAGTCACTCGTAGCAGACGCGGTGGAGCGATCTTCCAGCAGCACTTCCTTGACCTGCGTGTCATACTGCGGCTGCTCACTACCGTTCAGCCGTGAAAGAAGCAGGTCGTGGAGCCTGGCCTGGTTCAGGATGACGTGAGGCCGATGGCTGATCCCGTCCTCCTTGTCCGGGGCGAATCGGAGCCTCTTTATGCCGGCAGGGCCACTGCCGCTGCCACCGCTGCTGTCTGGACCCCAGAATGCGACCTCCATGACATGGCAGGATTCCTGCACGAGCTCGCTGCCGATGCCGAAGCTGTCAAAGATCTCGACGGTCCGCGTCTGGACGCCGTCGGCCTTGCCGACCTTGAGCGGTCCCGGTGCCTGCTCGAGGATCTTGAAGTCGACACCGTAGCGAGACAGCCAGGCAGCGGCGCAAAGGCCCGCCGAGCCACTGCCGCATATCAAGACATCGGTGCGTTTTGTCTCCATGTCGAGCTTAGCGTCAACGGTTGGTGGTATGCTGATTGAATTATTGACCGCCTGGTGAGGCTTGAAGCCTGGTGTGCTGCTCGTTAGTCAGCTGTGAGCCGTGCCAGGGGACAGGTTTGGTTGATTTATACTCTGCTTCCACCAAAGCACTTGGGTTTCCAATCGGCGCAGTCTTTGGGGAGCAGGATCTTGCTTGTCACGGAGGCAACGGCGGAATCGCAAGTCCCAGCACGTACTCTGGAGCGCGGGAGATGACGCGGCAATTGGGCTGGTCAACCTTAGACAACGTTCCCCCTGCTTCCCCGCACAAGGCTAGTCAGTCTCCTTCGGCTCTCGCGTCCCACCGAAGCGCGAGGGGAGCTCTGTGTCTCTTGGCGTGGAGGCCGGCAGGCCACAACGGCTGATCTATAGAATCTGGAATCTCGAAGGCGGAAAGATCTATTCACAGAGTAAGGTCACATTTGAATGTGCATTTTGAAGTCGGGCGCAAACCGAACGGACGTGTTCTGACAGAAAACGCCCCAAGGCTGGTTCTGTGGCTCGAAACCCAGGGTGCGGCGCACGGGCTAGGATTTTGTCAAAAGAAAAGTTTGGCATGCACAATATCTTCTCTTCATAGTTTACCCATACTTTTGGGAATGATCCGGTGAGGATGCAGGTGGATCCGTGGTCCGGCAGCGCTTCATGCAGTAGGGTAATTAATGTTGAGGTGTCCGCAATGGCTTGTAGATCAGTCACTCGTGTCCTCCGCAGTTGAGTGGCAAATTGCCTATAGTCCGTAATATCAGGGCTCTCTTGCACCAGCACAAAGGACGTGAATCCGGTTCTGGACCAGATCGGTCAGCCACGGTCGAAACCCGCTACGAATCGGAACGAAATGATGACGACGTTCTACACCAGGTCTGTTGTCCCATGCTCAATCTGGGCTCCGAGGATCTCTGTTGATATGGGGGACTTCTCAGTGCCGATAGCAGTTCATATGTAATCGTATGAAACGCGACCCCACTGAAGATATTCTTGACGGCACCTGTCGAAACCAAACTACACGCCCGGCTATTGCATAACAAACAGACATTGTCAGACAAGATCGAAGCTGTCCAGAGTCTTACCCTCGAAGAACTCTTCCGTCAGGCTCTTAGGCGAGGCCATAGAGCAAGCCCCGACCAGCTCAAAACGATTTTCCACCGCGGGGCGGAGAACCAAAGGAAACGTGGAGCCCCTAGATGCCACCACCACGTCGTCTTTCCGAACCACTGCATCCCGACTTACGAAGTCGCCCAGAGTACCATCTGAGAGAAGGATCTTCCCCCACATCTTCAAGGTCCCGAAGCCCGTTTTCTTGGGTTGCGTGTACCCCCACTGCTTCATAGGATGGAGCTGCCCAGGAGGCGGGATTGACCCTTTTCCAAGCACGTCCTGACCGGCGGCCGCATCGACACCGACCTTCCTTGACTGGTCGTCGCTCTTAATTCTCTCGTCGAACATGGAGGGTAGAGTCATACATCTTAATACCGACCCGTGGAGCTCAAATACCGAGTCTTCCACGGATATTCCCAGCATTTCAGATCTTGGAGCCAGTATGTTCTCGAGGATGGCCTGGAAGTATTCTTCCCTCCCTCCTGCCCACGGCGGAACAAATGTCATGCAGTGACCCAGCCTGACGTCTTGCAGACTCTCAAGCACTCTCCTGTCTTCCGAGAAACTTAGCTTGGACGTTGCCTTCGAAGGCGGGGTCGAGTGGCTCATACCCAGATACCGAAAATCGGGCACCTAGGATGGCACTTCCTCCGGCAGAGCGCTTCGGTTGAACGCGAGGAGCCGGAGATCAGCCGTCGCGCCGATGAGGTACTAGGCGTAGTTGTGGAAGACTATTTGCCAAGGGCTCGGGTAGCCCGGTAGCAACTCCGGTGGAATGTCCTCCTTGAACACCTTGCGCACCATTCCCCAGAGGGCATATATGCGGTCCTGAGTGAGATAGCATTGCATGCCGCACGTCCTCAGCAGGAGCTGGACCAGGAGATCGCTGAAGCCTGTCCACTGGTTCGACAGACGCCACTCTGGACCGTGGACGCTCTCGCCCTCCCAGATATCTGCAGCCCAGTGCCACAGCCTTGTGCGCATCGTGGCGGTAATGCGTGGGGGACAACGTGTATGCTTCAAAGGCGTTGAAGGCCCTCGCGGAACACTCCAGGACAGCCACGGATGTCGAGTGCCCTCCAGCTGTTATGGTAGCCCGAGTAGTGGCTAGAGATATCTCCTGCACGATCCACGCCCGGGTGAAGAACGAGCGCTTGTCGATGAGCCCCCAGACGGACATCGTTTCTTGCAGCTCGCGATATAGAGCCCGGCGCGATGTCTCCAGGCCATGAAACCAAGTCGAAAAGTCTGGAGTCTCCTCGGTCTGTAACAGCTCTTCAAGCTCCGTGATCGCAGCGAAGGCGCAACCGATGCCCTCGTCCTCGTCTGGCACGTTTTCCCCAGCCAGAAGATAACGTCCTAGGCCAATGAGTAGATGTCCGACATGCGCGGCACATGCTTCGCCTTCTCGACGTCGTCAGCCTGGTTCAGGCAGATGGCGTCTATCCAGAACGGCTGCACCGAGATGAGGATCGTCTGCAGCGTGACCAGCAGCTCATGCAAGTTTCGCGTGCCCTGGAAGACGTGACCATCAACCAAGATGGGGACCGTGTCTGTCGGGTCGCCCCATGTGTACGATACCGATCGAAATTGTGCCAAGTTGCGGATCGGATTCAACCTTCGGACAGCGAGGTGGCACTTGACCATCTCGTCCGGGCCCCCAGGGAGGAGATACACAATCCTGATGTCGTCATCTCCCAGTGGGTGGTACAGCTTTCGGACTTGGCGAAGGCGACCGCCATGATTCAATAGCACAGAGACTTGTTTCGTACTGCCGGGAGTTCTGAGATATGGAAAGCTGGTGGAAACCAAAACAGACAACAGAAGACCGTCTTGGTGAAAGAGGGGCACCGGCCAGCACTGTAGTAACATTAGCCACTCAATTTGCGGACCGGCTGGTCTGACTGCAGGAGAGTGGGGGTCCCATGCCAGGCATTCCCATCGATTCATCAAAATTGCTTTTGCCGAAGCAAGAGATATTGTACATCAAGGGCAGTCGAATAAGGTGTGACATCTGATTATTCTTCATCGTAAGCGGACTCGGACTTTTCATGGTCGGTTGAGGCGAGTAAGTGGAAGTATATGATCCGGGGCACAGCTCTTCCTCTAGGTGCATTATGTTGCGGCTGGCACAAACTTGATTAGCTTCGATGCAACTTGCAACACACGATGTCTGTTTTCTGGCCTGGATACCTGTCTTCAACTCCATGACCCGGTCAAGAAGAGTCATACATGATCCGTCGCTCGCTTGAAGTGTCCCCCCTGCGAGCTCCCGGCATGGTGTTACTGGGCGGCCCAGGCTTGTCGACTACCACCGCGTTGATGAGCATCTTCCTGCCTGCGGGCCAAGCCTCGAGCGACGCCGCGTCGGATGGAGGAGCCTCGGTCTTATCGATGCTGTGTAGTATGTAGTTGTCTGTGCGCCCGCGATTGGCCCACGACCGGCTGTGGAAAGGGACCCTGTCCGACTTGGCCGTGCCACCACTCCTCCGGCTTTGGCACGCTCTGCCGTGGCTCGCGCCATCGAGACCGGCACTCTGGTGCGGCGCAGTGCCGAAGAGCCGGTGTCCGAGACCTGGCATGTGACGCCGTACGAAAGGCTGGAGCATCGCCAGCGAATTGCAGATGACGCCGAAATTCGTTTCGAGGATGGCCCACATCGACACATCCCCTTGTCTCCAGGTCACGTCAGGATCGGTGAGGAATTGCTGAATGAACGAAGTTCGGATGATCGGGAATATGACACATCTAGATGGGGATGCGCGCGAAGAGGTCCCTGAGTCAGCCGGCATAACTAGTACGATCTGGTTGGAAAGCGGACCAAAAAGGCAACTACTCACAATGATCCGAGGGTCAGCAGCGCACCGACTGTGACCTTCTGCCTTATCGGCATGTTGAGCCGTATCGTCATTTGGATTGGCATTGCGATGATCAAGAGGTCACTCGCGATGTTTGTCCCCGTCTGCACTAGGGCGATGCTGTTGAGGCACGTCGGGTCGCCTTTACGCGGGTCGCACGTGTCAATAAGGAGCGCTGTATACACAATCGTTGGGGCGATGGTGAAAATCGCCACACAGATCCCACAATATCGAAAGACCATGTGGGGGTTGATTTGGTGATATATCAGCAGCACCGAGAGCTTGACGCAGGTGGTCGGCCACAGATAGAGAATGAAGAAGGCTCTCAGCATGTTGAGGTAATCTTGGAGCTGGTGATAATTGACGTCCCAGATGTGTCTGCCGAAGCCAGCCGGGAATGCTGGGAGGCAAAGGATCACGCATTAGCAACACCAAACATCACAGCGAAGCGCGGGAGATGATAAGCACCAAATATACGCACATTGAGCCATTACGAAGAAGAAGCCTCCCGAAAACCCCCACGAGCAGACGAGAAGCACTACATGTCATTTTCATACGTTAGCAGAGGCTTCCTAGCGGTATGTGCAGGCACGGCTGCACTACTTACGAGCATCAAATCCCAGACGTTTGACCAGGAAAAGCCCAGTATAAAGCCTGAGGCCTAAAAGGAGCGTGGCCATGATGTACGTAATGCCAAAGATGATGGTAAGGCGTAGTTGGAGACTCGTGAAACTGTAGAAGTCGGGTGTGACGCCCGGCGGCGCCGTGGCGACAGGCGCAAGAGGATCCATTGTGCCTGCTTGCGGAAGAGGGCGCGAAGCAGTGGCGTTGTAGGACCTCCGCGAAGTATTCCTGATGGGAAGGCTCCTTACCTCAGGGACAGCGGCTGGGTTGGGGGTGACATATGAAATGAAATCATATCCACGGAGGGTAGACGGGGATATAGGATGGATGCCAGCATCAGGAAGGGTGCCGGCCTCACCCAACACAGCTTCGTCGCTGACGATCCTATGCCCCGGCCTGGTCTATGATTGTCTAGCTGTCCGCCGCGCGTCGATACGCCGGTTTGGCATCGTCAGCCAGAATCCTTACCCGCGACAAGCCAGGTCCCCTGGCCGCGCACTTCCAGTGGGTAGTTACCATTTCTGCACAGCGCTATCTCGGTGTCCGTGGGTGGCCGGGTGTCCTCCGCGGCTAGGGCGGATCCCACATTCAAGCATGGATCTGCGCATATCTTGTCAGACGAACCCTGTTCTACGTACTTCCTACCCGTGGTGGGAAGCCGAAATGCAAATTTCTATCCTTCTACTTTGTGTAGAACGCTGAGTGTTTGGGGAGGGCACTTTTGGGCACATGTCTTGGATTGTGTTGTAGTGCTCTAGGCGGCCGCCAGGTCTAGGCCTACACGGAACGCCAGCCTGGATGCCTGTACTGGCAGTATGAGGCAAAGTAATGATCGGCAGCGAGCGTCCTTCGCCGTATGATGAACTTCTCGCAAGCCACATGGGAGAATCCCTCGCCATTGAGTCACGAGACACAGTAGACTCGTGGATTTGTACTACAACAGTACGCAGTAGCATCCACATAAAATCTCCTGGCGTTTTTCATCCGTAGATCTTGAATGAGAGACATGATAAAGCTGTGGATCTTGACTCGACAGCGTACATACAACATGCATGGTGGCAGATCGATGCTAGGTCTGCTGAAGTACAGCTATGATGTTGGGGAAGGTCGATGACAGGTGGCTCTGGCGTGCAGGCATGATCATTGCGACCTGATGCTCAGGTGCTCCTCGTGGGCTTTGCCGACGGGAGATCTTGCACCATTGAGCGTATCTGCGTTCGCGTTTGTCTGCGGGCGTGAGTTAACATTGTTTATAGTGTATGGGATCGATCATCACACATTCTAAGAGCTCTTGATTGGAGCGAGACGGCTTATGGAACTCCGGTTCACGCTGCCCAACATACTTAGACCTGACAGAGAAATGACGGCGAATGCTGATAGGGCGCTGCCATGGATTAATACACAAACTCGGTGCCTCGGGGGCTCGTCTTCCCGTCAATGCCGTGCCGTGCCGCGTAAACGGATGGCCCGGGGACCACCCAGTCCTCGAACAAATCAGGATGAAGCCTCTATTCCCGATCCATGGAGATCTCCCCCGTCAATTCGGGTTTACTCATATCCCTGTCACAATCACCCTCCGCTGCCAAGGTTGCCGGAAACTCTAAACCCCTGAGCTCGAGTCAGACACATAGGAGAAGGGGCCGGGAGCTTATGCATCTGAGGTGTGGCGGGATGGCTGTAAAGCATACCGTGGCAGAGATAGACCTGGAGTGAATCGCCCTGCATATCTATCGGATATATAGCCCAATGACATTCAGTCCGCTTGTTCCGTTATCCAAGCCACGTAGGGGATTCCATGACTCCTATACCCTGCTCCTTGTCCATCAGTCGTCCTTGGCTTGTTTGAGAGCGTGAATGTCATTTTCGGGACCTCGACTGGCGCCGGGGACGCGAGATCGACTGAGCAGCGCCTGGTATCTCTGTCGCTATGATACTGCCACGAACTGTCGGGATGATACGGATTCCCTGCCATGTTCAGCAATGTTCGCAGAATGGAGATACTGCGGAGTATCGTTACATGTTCCTGTACACAGAGAAACGTGACATTGGAAAGTACACAGAGCCTCAGAGCAGGGAACTAATACGGCATCATTTGCATGACAATGGAATAGGTTGGGCAAAATACCACAACGCAAGGAGAGGTTGAAGGGATGGAGCTAGCCTGGAGTCTACCCATACAAAGCATATCTGCCTGATGATTATTGCAACAACGGTATCGTGTTTACAATATCGGCTTCATCAAGTTAATTTGAGGAACAGCCGCAGTTTACGCGGTAGCAGCATGGTTCTTCACTCAATATGTGTACCTGAAGGCCGTGTTCTGGATATCGGTCAGGTCGTCCTTATCCTCCTCGAGCACCACCTCTCCGTCGTGGAGAGTAGCCGGGGCGACCGCGGGATCGCCGTGCGCAGAGTCACGTCGGCGGTTCTCGGCCACGCACAGCAGGTAGTAGACGATACCCGCGGCGGCCATGAGCGCAAAGGCAAAGATCATGGCGCCGATGCCGAGCTGGTAGCGTGGGGCTTGAGTGGAGAGGAATAGCTGCGGGCCGACGATGTTCCCGACGGCTATGTGATAGGTTGTTTAGTATGCCTCCATAGAAGTCATGGAGATGGTGGAAGTGTTGGATGCTTACCATAGACAATCGCAACGGAGACGCCCATGAAGCTCTTCTTCGTTGCACCAGCCGTGTTGGAGGACTGCAGACTCAGCATGAAAACCCAAGGCACATTGTAGAAGCCCATGATATACACTCCAGCCAGCGAAGCGTTCCTGTTGGCCGTAGGATCGAGCGAGTGCACCATGACCGCACCAGCCATGCCAATAAGAGACGAGATGGTCCAGAACACGCACCGCAGGTTGGGCACAAAGTACGAGACAGTAGTGAGAACTGCGCCGCTGACCATGGCCACGGCGGCCTGCGGAGTCGCCATGAGGGTGGTCTTGGTTGGGGTGAAGCCGTAGCCCGAGATGATGAGCGGGTTGAAGTTGGTGATGCCCGCGTTGGCGATGGCGTAGCCGAAGACGCAGACCCAGACGCAGTAACACCGGGGGTCGCGGAAGGCCTCGAGAATCTGCCGATTGTTGAACTTCTTGCGGACGTCGGTGCCGGTCTGGTTGGCAGCAAGACGGGCGATGGCGAGCTTGCGCTCTTCGGGTGTGAAGAACCAGGCCTGGGAAGGAGAATCGGGGAGACCGAAGAAGAGTACGACACCCGTGAGGACCGTAACGGCGCCGTAGATGAGGAAGATGAGCTGGGTAGGTGTCAGTCGGCGCTCATGGCACGATTGGCCGGGCATAGCATACCTTCCACGTTGCGATCGACCCCTTGATCCCACCAATCGCATAAGACAGGATCCCACCGAAGACACCAGCGAACGTGTTGTACCAGAAGGCGGTCCGAAGGGGCTGCTCCTCGCGGAGATACCACATGGAGTTGATGACGAGCATGCAGGGGAGCAGGGCAGCCTCGAACACACCGAGGAAGAAGCGGATCGTGGCGAGGCCGGCGAAGTTGTGGCACACAGCCATCAGGCACAACGCCGCACCCCATAGGACAACGCAGATGCCGATGAACTTGCCAATCGGGACCTTGGTGATCAGCCAAATGCTGGGGAGCTCCATTGCGAGGTAGCCGAAGTAGAAAATGGAGCCGAGCCAGCTGTAGTCCTGGCCCTTGAGGTTGTTATCTTCCTTGAGGCCGAAGAGGGCGGCATAGCCGAGGGCGTTCTGTTTTGGTGTCAGTAAGAGTTTCTCTGGACGCTTGAGACGCTTCGCACCTTGTCGAGAAAGGCCAGGGTCATGCAGAGGATGGCCATAGGCATGATGACCATGTCTGTCTTGAGCAGCAGGCGCCGGTTCTGGGCGGCGGTGACCTCGAGGGTCTCTGGGTCGGCATTCTGGCTCGACGGTGACCGCTCGACATCGCCCATCTCGGCCTTGTCGGCCACTGTGTCGCCCCTTATGGCCATGCTGTTCTGCTGCGTAGAAGGCACGGGGTCCGGATTGTGGGAGCAGTTCGACTTGAACTGGCCAGGTAATATCTGGAGGGAGCCTGACTCGTGTCTCTAAGGGCGTCACCGAGAGTGCCTTCTCCGAGGAAACAGGGACATCTGCGAGTGGCAGATTGCCATGTTTTTAACCAGAAGGCTGGCCAGAGCTCGTCAGCTCCTAGCTTCGGGTCTCCAGGCCGATGCGCATGGGATGGGCTGAGGGCTATCTCGAGCTTTGGGGCTTGTCGTCGTGTGGCGCCAAATACGGAGCCCGGTCCTTTATCAAAGTTGGAGAGGATTGGCCGCCGTTGAGCATGACGTGCTCTTACGTGCTTTTTAGTGTCGGCACAGTCCGTGGCCCGAGTTCGCACGATGCACGCCTGCTCTTCAGGGGTGAAGCCATCGCTGGTTCCAAGTTTCTTGCAGCTCGGCAACGTCCGCCATTCTCCCTCCACGGACCATGGCCACCTCCGAGCAGCTACACCAACCCCAGATCCTCCCATCGCTGTCTCGGGCCTGCGCCCGCTGCCATACCCGCAAAGTCAAGGTCAGTGGCCATTTGTGGCTCCACCACAGGCTGCCGATGGCTTGAATGCTGACTCCCTGCGTGGGTGAAGTGCGATCTCAAAGTACCTCGGTGCACGTCCTGCACCAGACAGGACGAGGAGTGCAATATTACAGAATGTGTCGCCTACTCGCATGCCTCGGTTCAGCAGCTACGTGATGAGCTCGAGAGGCTGAGGGCGCGCAGCAGCGTGCTCGAGCGTGTGCCGGCGCGCACCTCGGCCATGACCGAGCAGCAGGTCCGCAGCGAGGCTGACGAGCTGGGTGTGCTCGCCATCGGTGGACCCAGGCGGGCGGATCTGCTTGGATCATACGGTGAGCCCGTCTCCTGCCCGGGGCGATGGCATCATCTCAACGGCAAAAGCCAGTCTCGAAACCTGCTGACATTGCCATACACCAGTCGGAAGCGCAACTGGGTCGACTTTTGCCCGCATCTTCCTCAAGCAGCTCGGCTTGGCCCCGCTTCAAGCTCACGATGGTGACGGGCCATCTTTTGAGGATAGTATCACATACCCGTATGCTGCGCTTCCGCCTGAGAGGGTGGCGGCACATTTGTTGCACACATATATCGCGAGGATTCATACCTTCTGGCCCTTCTTGCGTCTCTCACACCTGAGGAATCTATTTCAGGCCATATACCGGGAACCTCATCGGTCCAGTACTCAGGACAAGTTCACGATATTCATCGTTTTAGCACTTGCTGCAGCCTACTGCGCAGATGACAAGACGTATCTTCGCATGGCCGACTTGAACAGTCCTGATGCATACTACCAGACGGGTCTGCGACTCTTTTCAGCGGTGGCTGGCAGTGCGCGGAACTTGGCCGGCTTGCAAAACCTGCTCCTCCTGGGACTCTGGATGGTCGATGCCGGCTGGGACACCCATGTTGACGACCTGTGGCACTTGAGTCGCTATGTAATGTCCGTAGCCATCGAGCTGGGCATACACAGACGAAATCAAGCCTGGGCGATGACACAAGACGATGCCGATACGCGAACCCGGACCTGGTGGTGCATCTACAATCTGGAGCGTTACGTTGCGGTCACCACTGGCCGCGTCCTCTCTGTTCGCGAGCATGCTATCGATGCCCCCGAGCCGTCACCAACCAACGATGACCGCCTGACCCCATCGGAAGCAACATCATCTCCGGCATTGCATAGGGTCGGTGTCAAACTCTTCCAACTTGCAATAAAGCTGAGGCGCATCGGCGGACGGATTCTTGAGTCTGTGTATATCGCTCGCGGCGCTGACGGCCGGGCGCCCCTGACGACGTTCAAGCAGATCTGCGACGAGTTCGAAAGTCTACGGCTCGCCCTGGAGGACTGGAAGCGGAACTTTGACGCGCTCGACATCAAGGAGACGCGGGAGCACTCTGAGCTGAAGGTCGACTACTGCCAGCTGCTGCTCATTATGCATCGCCCGTCGCCGACGTTCATGATCCCTTCGCAAGACATGGTGACTGTGTGCTCCAAGGCGGTCTCGAGCAGCGTGCGACACTGGCAGAGGATGCAGTCGGTGTACGGCGTGTCATCTGTGTGTCGGTGCTCCCGACAGCTGCACTCAATCTTGATGGTCGGATTAGCCGGCCTGTATTGCGACTGGTGAGTAACACTGCTCCGCCTGCGTGAATCTTGCACTTGATGAGCAGCGAGTGCAACACCGGCTAATGCGATATTGTGGCAGGCAATCTTCCAATGTCTTCGAAGCCAGCACCACATTCCTCCACCGCCATGGCCCTGACGTGGACTTCTGCATTGACCTCGTAGAACGAGGTCTAGCTCACATACAGAAACCAAACAGCCACCTCACACGGTATCGCAATCTGCTCCAGGCCGCGAGGTCTAAAGTCTACGGTGCGAGCCTGGGTGCCATGCTGAATCCGGACATCCGCGCGCAAGCCGGCTCGTCACAGCAGCTGGGTCCTGACACGGGCTTCTCCAATTTGTCGGCCGATGCGTACACCACTTTTGGCAGCAGCGGTGCTGCCGAGTTCGATGCTGGCCAGGGCATGGAGTCATACTTCAATCAGATCTCGGGCTACTTCGACAGCAATCTCGTTGGCCTGGACGAGAATCTGACCATCTGGCATGACGCTTTCTTGGAGGAAATACGGTCAAACCGACTTGCCGAGGGCTAACAATAACATTGTGATACTGTATGTGGCACGCGGGTCGCAAAGGGTAGGTAAGCGTATATGGCCAGACCTTAATTGAGTTGTTGCCTTTAATACATGACATCGTTCAACTCGCAGCCAACGAAGATCGGCCGGGCGAATTGCAGAAGATACTCCGGGATGGCGCAATCGCAAAGAATTGTGGACAATTCCCAGCATCACTGATCTGCACTGTTTGAAAGGAACAACAGCCAGAATGACTCGTGTACGTTCATTCCATGCAAGGGTCAAGTGGATATCGCCTCGGGGTTCTCCGGGCCAGGAGAATCCACACTCTGGGACCCCCCGACGATAAGCTCGGTGTCGTCCGAAGCCACACCAACTGGCATCGGATGACACGACCTCCATGCCGACAGATTGGAGCTCTGTCACTGATACTACCGAGAGGACTGTGGCCCAATCCGCACCTACAGAGCGTGCAAAGCACTGTCTTCCTTCCTCACCAATTGCTGCACGCATCCGTTGATTACAGCTCGAATTAGAGACAGATTGAATCATGACTGCTGCACAGGACGTATCCGCCGAACCGGCGACAAGCCACACGGCCGTGTACAACGAGAAGAATGCGTCGATCCTGGTAAGTCGAGACTTTCATACACAATAAATGTGATCTTAAGGACCCATTAGCTAACATGAAAGACCAGATTGGTATGCGTGATGGCGTGACGGGCGACTTTGTGCTCAAGCCCCGCGAGCAGGCCGTTGTCTCGGTCTTCGACTCCAACTTCCTCGTCGGGGACGGGATCTGGGTGTGTGCCCAACATCACAGCTCTCAGCGTGGGCCTTTTTTGCAGTAAGACATGCTGACCTAGCTCCCACGACTCTCTGTAGGAGGGCATCCGCGCAGTCAACGGCCGCGTCCAGTTCGCCCGCGAGCACATTGACCGGCTCTTCCAGTCCGCCAAGGCCATGTTTATGGACCTCGGCCTGACCAAGGGCGAGCTGCTCTCACTCATCCACCAGACGCTCGACGCCAACGACATGGCCTCCGAGCCGCACGTGCACATTCGACTCGTCGTGAGCCGCGGCCTCAAGCGCACGCCGTACCAGAACCCGCACGTCAACATCGGCCTGCCCCTGATCGTCATCATCCCGGAGATCAAGGCCGTCGACGCCGCCGCGAAGGCGCGCGGCCTGCGGCTCGGCACGACGTGGGTGCGCCGCGGCCCGCCCGACGTCAAGGACGAGGCGTGGAACCACATATCCAAGGCTACCGACGTGCAGGCGTGCATCAGCGCCAACGTGATGGGCGTGGACGAGGCGCTCATGCTGGACCTGCGCGGGTTCGTCAAGACGTGCAACTCGGTCAACTTCTTCATCGTGCGGGGTTGCGAGGTCTGGGCCCCGACAAAGGACAACCAGATGCAGGGGATCACGCGGCAGAAGACGATCGACGTGTGCCGCGCCAGCGGGATCATGGTGCGGGAGCTCGACTTCACTCTGACTGAGGTGTATGGCGCGGACGAGGCGTTCTGCACGGGGACGTTCCCGAGCCAGCTGCATGTCACGCATGTTGATGGGCGAGTAATCGGGGATGGGAAGAGAGGGAAGGTCACAGAGCTGATACAGAGGTTATACCAGGAGGAGGTCAAGAGGGATACAGAGAGGTCTCGAGAGGAGATCATGGCTGGTGTCGAGGCCCCAAGGGACTTAAGGAGTCTAAAGGAGTTGGAGCATCTTCTGAAGTGAGGTAACCGCCGAGCGTAGAGTATGAGCCTGTGCGAATAGGGAGATACAAAGGCAAGTCGCTAAGTCATGAGTTCGTCTTTTGGACGGTAGCAATGGCCTTATTCTGCCACGCTTGCCAGAGAATCAACTGCCTACATCAGGTCGATCGTTTTCACCTTTGCAACCTCCCGTCGGAGCCCCTACAGCACCATCTTTGTTCTAGGATGACCGCCCTTGGTCACAGTCCATTTGAAAGCCAACTATCTCATGCAGCTGCTGCAGGTCGTCGATGACCATTTCATTTCATTTCGCACTGACCCAGCGTCATACGTTCACAGAGATGACAACACTCAAAGGTGAGCCTCTTCACCTAGGAGCATCATTCGTTCATTATGACTCGTAGGTCCCGGAGCCCCTCATAACCGCTGCAGTCCAACAGAACTACTGGCCGTTAACGTTGCGAATATCGACGATCAGATCGCCGTTGCCCCAAGCCTCGTTCGCGCCCTTGACCCAGTTGACTCCGTCGGCAGTCTTGATGGTGCATCGGTCCATGATGGCGCCAGCAGCACGGGCGACGTTGGCACTACACCATCGCGAGAAAGTTTGTTAGCATTGCCGTTCTTGGGGCTCATGGGGAGTCGCTCGATCCGCGCAAGGGTTATGCGCGGCCCGAGCGGGAGGAAACACTTACCAGCTGGATGTGGCACCATTCTTGCCCGTCTTGGAGATTCCGCTGATCTGGACGTCGCCACGGCGGCAGAAGCTCACGGCGCTGACGGACGAGACACAGGCCTGATTGCCCAGGCTGGCAAGGTAGTTAATGCACTCGACGGCAGCGTTGCCCTGGTACACGTAAGAGGTAAGTCACAATTCGCCCGGCAGTTTTCTCCGATCTTGGTCAAGGGGGTTCGTGCAACGGTCTATGCTTACATGGGCAAAGTTCGAGGAGCCAAGATGCTCATTGCAGTTCAAGGACCGAGTCTCGAGCGAGGGTGCAGCGCTGGCGGCGGCGACGAGTCCAAGGACAAGAGGGATGCTAGTGGCGAAGTTGACCATCTTGCTGGCTGGAAAAAGGTTTATTTGGTGATGCGAGGCGAGGATTGTCGTGTGCTGGGAATCTAGTGTGAACGCTGAAGATGGTGGAATTGAGTGATCCAGACTGTTGCTGCGAAGCGGGAAAGGCAGGTTTTATATACTTTTCTTCGACGCAAGAAGCACGAGCCTCAAACATTCGCAGTATCACTGGATATCATCGTGGGCTAGCCACGAGCTCGTCTGATCCCTCACCGTCCAGTTCGTGGATAACGGTGTGCTGGACCCGAGGTACATCAGGGCACTACGCTTCGCTTCCTCTACCCCGGGACGGAGGGACTCGACCTAAGGGATCGCAAAAGGCTGGAGCATCAACTGCCCACTTCTTGCCCATAAATAGAAAGGATCCACGCCGAGTAGCTCGACGGGGCCAGCTTAGGCACGGGCCAGCAGGCAGACGGCACGTCCCGGGAGCATTCAGCCACAGTCTTGATGGACGTGAAGGCCGCAAGGACTGGCCGCTCCCTCCTGGCGTCCCAAGAATTCGTTCAATGTAGTGCTCCTTCAGGTTGTGCAAAGGTTGGTTTACTCGTTGTTGCATTGCGACAATGCCCAGGCAACTTCAGAACCTCACCATCGCGCCGTTCAAGGCGATGTATGCTCGTCGTAACCCAAGGGTATCCCTTCTCGCCAGATTTGACTAAGCCTGTCATGCTTCCCAAATCTTCCGGCATCCAGCAAGTCGGTACGCATGCCGTACACGAGCTTGGTGGCCAGGACGTGTCTACCTGCCCATCCGGCTGACCCGTTCTCCATTGGAATATATTAAGCCGAACAAGGAGGACCTAGCGTCCGTTGGGATCATGCGTCCTTGTCCGGTCGCCGTCCGATTGTTACCCATATTTCGAAGGCTGGGTCAAGTCTCATTGCGTGTAAGCTTTAGCCATGCTTTGTGGATAGTATTCATATTTGGCCGGAAGGCCCGGAATCTGTCACTGAGGTCCAATCAATAGCAACCGGGGTGGAAGTGGGAATCTAGACCTATCCATACTGTGCGCTCAAGCTTCCATGCCCAGCTCATGAACATTACAGGGTCGTCCATGATAAGGGCGACGATTCTACAGTGTGGGCTTGTTCCGGCCCACTTCAGTATCCGCAAGGCAAGTCGAGCGTGGCACGAGTCAGTGCGTCGTCCTTGGTTCGGCATAACCTTGCGCGTGCCACGTCGAGCTTGATGATCCGAAACTAGTAAGTTTACCAAATTTGATACAAGAAGGTCTTTCCATGGTCTCTAACTTGACGACTGCTTAATTGAGAGTGGGTGAGCCGAGGACGCCTGGATTCTACACCGCTCACAGCATCCTAGCGTTAAAGTGGGTTATTCGTATTGCTAGACTCAACTAGTAGCAGTCTTGTACTCGCCACCGTTGACCGGAGCCGTCTTGCTCTCGATATTGTTCCAGGAACAACGAATGCTTCCGTTGTCTGTGCTTGACACCGCGCCCACTTAGGAGCTAAGACGGTCCTCACCCACATGCTCTCGAGGAGAGCTAGATAGGTGAACTTTGGGTACGTGCCATTACAGCATTGTGTCTCCGCTAACAATGCTACTTACAGCCACTAAGCTGCTTGGGCACCAACAATGCCGCTAGCAGTCTTCTGAAGGCCGCATGAAATATAGACGCATATCTTTTCCACCTCTTCACCTGGTCACAAACGATCCAGAGCGTCCATTATACATTGACTTATCGAATTTCCCTGCCGCAGCTAAGTCTGCCGAGGTTGGTCTGCGTCATGCGCTGCTGATTATTCTCGTCCCTCCTTCTCTAGTGCTAGACATTCTCTGTGAGAGTCATCGAAGTTCTATTCCGAGGATACTTGCTTGCCTGATTATCGTCTAGTTTTGTAATGTACTGGTGAATTGCATACGCATGCTCTGAAACCATGACTAGATTTCTTATGATTGCCAAGACCTTATCAGCATTGAGATTGAAACGGACAGCGACAGAGTCGCCTTACAAACCATATAACATAAAGTTGCCGCATACTGTGCAAGAGAGTATTATTGCATGACCCCTGTATTTCTACCATTTTACTTCCCCGCGTAGCCATCTTTATATGCTCGCATAATCTAGGATATCGTTAGTTCAAACGAAAGCTTTTGATGCTTACTCCGCCTCAAAAACTGACGTCCGAATTATTGGGATTCATGGTGAATGGCTAATCATAACGCATGACATCATTGGGCATTGAATATGGTCCCATCTATGGCTCGGTGCTCGTATGTTGTTAGGATCATCCAAGATCTCTAAGAAAGGAAAAGATATGGAAAAAGAGAAAGACCGTCCAAGCAACCAGACCAAGTGGTAGCACACTGTATGCCCTTTAGCATTGAAGTGAACGCCCGTACACAGCTACTCCGAGTGTGCCGAATCTTATGACGACAGTGAGCTCTGTAATGTTCCTCCTGGGACGCGGGGACGTTGCACTGCTTCCAGCATGGTATATTGTGCCTCCAGAGCCCCGGGCCAGTATCGCTTGTCGCACAGCAGAATGCCTGCTACAGTTCATACAGCCTTACACTAACGAGTGCCGTGCCCAGACTAGTACTTCCCCCTCCTTCACCTGGGAGCTCAGGAAGTTTCACTGAGTTGGGGCCGTATGCTATGAGTTGCTCAGTCAAGATCTGTTGCGCATCACTTATCAGCCGGTCATACTAAGAAATACACGATTTCTTTGCGTGTTGCGAACCTGGTTGTACAAAGCGAGATCGGGACCCGCTTCGGGAATTTCCGCTGGCCACACTAAAAAGGCAGGAGATACACGGACCTGGCTTGATCTGTGCCCGCGCCAGATACAGTGGTTTCCGGCCCACAGAACCCCCCTCGATTTCACAACGGGTGGCCCTCGCCAAAGACAGCAGCGCTTGTTTGGCGTCCGATCATCATTCATAGCACGAAGCAGAGGTGGACAGCGTCAGATACGATTGGCTCGGAACAACGCCTCTCTCCGATGGCATCTATACTCTATGCAAGGGACACGATGGGGGGAAGGTTGTATCCCTCGGCGTGGCAGGTGGCCCTGGGTCGCCGTGATTGGTGCAAGGGACAATTGTCTGCCCGATCTGGCCACGGAGTCTGAGTGTCCGTTGACTCCGCCGTGCCATTGTGCGACGTTGTGCTATTTCTCCGACGTGCGCTTAACAGAGAAATACATGGCCCCAGCGGTCCGTCAATCACCCCGTGGAAATGATCTGCATTGCCAGCACGTGGTCGGGCTCAAGCGAGCCGCGTATAAAGATGGTCGGCCAAGCACTGATGAGCGTCGCAACATTCCGGGCGACACCAGCCCCCGCCGCCTTATTCCCACCCAGCCTCGGTCGACCAAAACTGTGCCAACATGGTCTCTCTCCGCAGCCTGCTTGTCCACGGCCTCCTTGCCGCCACGGGTACCGCCAGCTCTCTCCTGAAGCGGCAGTACCCCGGCCCCGGAAGGGTCACCGGAGACACCGGGGTTCATGATCCCACTGTCGTCAAGACCCCGTCCGGGTCCTACATCCTCGCCCACACTGGCGACAACATCTCCCTCAAGACGTCTACCGACCGCACCGCGTGGCGCAACGCTGGCGCCGTCTTCCCTAACGGCGCTCCGTGGACTACCACCTACACTGGCGGCAGCAAGAACCTCTGGGCGCCCGATATCTCGTACCGCAACGGCAGATACTACCTGTACTACTCGGCCTCGACCTTCGGCTCCTCGCGCTCCGCTATCTTCCTCGCCACCAGCTCCACCGGCGCGTCCGGCTCCTGGACCAACCAGGGCGTCGTCATAGAGTCCACGGCCTCGAGCAACTGGAACGCCATCGACCCGAACCTCATTGTCGATGCGCAAGGCAAGTGGTGGTTGAGCTTCGGGTCCTTCTGGTCCGGCCTCAAGATGATCTCGATCGACCCCAGCACGGGCAAGCGGTCGGGCAGCAACCTCCTCTCGATCGCCGCGCGGCCCAACAACGGCGGCGCCGTCGAAGCGCCTTACATCACCCGCCGCGGCAACTGGTACTACCTCTGGGCCTCGTTCGACAAGTGCTGCAACGGCGCGGCCAGCACGTACCGCATCATGGTCGGCCGCTCCAACAGCGTCACGGGCCCCTTTGTCGACAAGAACGGCGTCAACATGATGAACGGCGGCGGCACGCAGGTCATGGCCAGCCACGGCTCGATCCACGGGCCGGGCCACAACGCAGTGTTCACGGATTCTGATGCCGATGTACTGGTGTACCACTACTACGCCGACAACGGAGTGTCTCTCCTTGGTATCAACCTCATCCGCTACGACAACGACTGGCCGGTGGCCTACTGAGAGAGGCTCGAGGGATTTGCACACCTCACTTGGAGCTTGCGGACAGGCACATTCTTTGGACATAGTCATTATAGCTAGTTTGTATATACCACAGCCGAAATACTGCGCATAGCGTCGTGCACTGCCCAATGAAACATAAACGTCTTTGCCTCGTAATCGTTTTGCTCGTGTGACGAAGTGCAGTACCAACAACACAGATGCCGTACCCGGGCGCAGACGTTTCCATTCTGCTCAAATAATCAATTGCATTGTCATCATTCCAGTGTGACCTTCCTCGACAAAGGGCTCAGCTGGACCCCTTCCTAAATGGGAGCAAGACTTTTCAAGGCTCACTTCCAAAGTCAATATGACCACTAATCACAACCAGAAACGCTGGTCGTCTGGCGCCGTCGCGTGGTTGTCCGTCTCCCAGCCGATCCTCGCTTGCACCGAGAACTGCTCCAGCAGTGACGCCGCGAATCCTGGGTCCGAGTACGCTTCGCGCTGGAATTGGACCTCCCCGAGGCTCACATGGCGGCGGTTCTCGTAGCTGTTGGTTTCGGACGCGGCAGGGGCAGCTGCGTGCGCGCTGGTGTCGATGACACCGGGTGTGGGCTTGCTCGTCCGGACCTCGGCGTCCTGCCTGGATATATCGGCCAGGATATCTTCGAGCTTCTTCAGCCGCTTCATAATGTCGTCGCTCTGCTCGCTGCTGGCACGCCTCGGTGCTGGGGCGGTGGTATGCGCATTGTGGGGATTGGACGCCAGCTCGGGCTGCCGCATCACGGCTCGCAGCTCTTGATCTACATCGAAACCTGCGAGGAGACGGTCAGCATGACTACAGGCGAGTCTCTGGAGAGAAGATCTGGGAGAAATTCACCATTCTTCACAAGGATGTGCTCGAGATACCTCGCCCTCACAGAGAGCGGCAATTGTGATGGATTCGCTAGTTCTCTCTGGGAGACAGGTGTTGGAGGTAAGGAGACCAACTCTGGCGGGGACAGCGCCAGGCACTCATTGTCGCTTTTGACAGATGAACTGCCCGTTGGCGTAGAGCTCCTCGACATTGATGCAGAAGCTGTTGGCTCCGGAAGAGGCTGCGCGCAATCAGCAGCAGCAGCACTGTTCTGGCGTCGTCGCTGGTACTCCTCATCGCAGGTCCTCGACCTTGTGCAGTAAAGGCCAAAAAGGGAGCTGAAGTGGCGTGTCAGCTGGGCGCGGCGGGCAAAGCGCCGGCCACAGCCCCATTGCCCGCGGCCGTCGCCCAGCTCGCCTCCGCAGACGAAAGGCCTGTCCCCGGAGTGTAGTTTCTCGTGCTCTTTGCAGTCGTGCTGCCTCGTGAAGGTCCTGTCGCATTGTGAGCAGCTAAATGGTCGGATGTCGCCATGGGTGCGCAGGTGGGATCGTAGGTTGAATGATCGGGTGAACTTCTTGGGGCAGAGAGTGCACTGGAGAGTTGCCGAGCGCTTCTGGCGGGCTCGGTACCGAGAAGAAGCTGGGGTGCTCGGAATCGGCTGCAGTAGCTCGGCCATTGGGGGTGTCGATGATGTCGTGACAGGTCTTGACGAGACTGAGCAATAAAGGAGTAGTTTCAAGTTGCTGAGACTCGCTGGAATGACGAATTGGCATTGACTCTGGAAATAAAACAAAAAGGCGTCCAGGGGCCAGGAGCTGAGGGGCTCTGTGCATCGCCACGACGTATGGCGACGCCCTCCCTCGAGGGCTGCACAGGCCCAGTGCCCAACAACAGACACGACACAGGCCCAATGCTTGGCTCTTGCTGACGCTGCAGCTGGTTTGCTCTGCTGTCGTTGGCTCGGTGCGTCACTGGTTGCTCCCCTTGATGGCACGATTCGCCAGACTACGTACTGCGTAATGAATGGCCAGCTCCCTCACAGGGGTTTCTACACTTTCTGTTCTGCACAGGCTCGGTGCGAGGACATGCATGCACAGGCTCAATCCCACAAGATGCCCGCTTGCAGTCAGTGACGTACGGGGAGCAGAAGCAGGCATCCTGCAGTGGCTCGACGCCCCGCTCGTCTACGCTGAACGACTCACACGCTCTTGAAGCTCAACTGCAGAGACAGAGAGCACATACTCAAGATCCGGCTGCGCTCAAGCTGAGTGTGGAAGCGGAAGAGCTTGTGCATTGTCACTTTAAGTCACTGACAGAGAGACGGACTGCCACTTGTCTGGTGTCGTGGTAGGGCACAGCCCTTTTGGGATTGCACAGCCCCCTGGCGAGCGATGACGCCGCATCACTTTCTTACACCTGCACAGGCGCACTCTTTCTGATCCATGCTTTCGTGGCCCGCCCAGTCATCCGCAGTTTCCTGGCGGGCGCTCCCGTCGTGGCTGCACAGGCTCACTCGGGACCCAGATCCCTCCGCCCGCTTGGCAACATCTTTCGTCTTCTTCCATGCACCTCCCACCGCAGCTGCACAGGCTCACTCGCAAGGCTTTGGTCGCCACCCTCGGGCTGAGCTGAGCACAGGCTCACTCTGGCCTGACGCTGTCTCATAAGCAGCTTCTTGCCCACCGGCATGTGTCCCACCCTACGATTTTGCTTGCACAGGCTCACTTGCCTTCAACACCCCTGTCTCACACAAAGCCTTTCACCCCGCCCGACGACGACAGCATGTAAGGCGAGGTAGAGGGATCGGACGCTGACGGGCCGCTTGTCTAGCTCAGGTCCCATGCGTGGTCAACCACACAGGCACGCTCGCAGCCTTTGTCCTCCTGAGCGCATCTTGCACAGGCCCCTTCCCCTTTTCCCTTTGCCTCTCCTCTCCCACGCGAATTTCTGAACACTGAGCAGTCCCTGGTGCAACTCTCGCGTGTCGACACAGTAAGGCCCAGTGCAGTGACGTCTCTGGGGAGGCCAATGTTGGCACCTGCCAATCGCAGGTCGATGGATTACTTCGGGCCTGTGTTGAAGTTGTCAAGCACAGGCCGCCTTAGCGTCCGCACCTTGCACAGGCTCACTTTTTGTCGCAGGACCCTAGGGGTCGCACATTTCACACCTTGCCAGGGCCAAGTCCCGCGACACCATCAACACATCCCACCACAAGCAGCAGCCGGTGCCTGTGTACGCAATTGTGCACCGCAGATTCGCCCGCCGTGGCGTTGAGTGAGCCTGTGCAGCCGCTGGCGAGCACTGGCTCAATCATTTCCGCAGGCTCGAAGCCTGTGCAAGCATGGCCGCCCGCCATGTGCTAGATCTCGCATATATCAGGGCCGCCCACATCTTGTGCATTCTCGACCTTGCAATGAACTTGCCCACGAACAGCACAAAGGCATTGTATTGGTTTTCCTCTCCTACAAGCATCTCCAAAAAACCAACCAGCTCGCAATCGTTGATCGATCGCGCACCACTACGCACAAGCACATCCACTTCTCAGCCCCTTGCAACTTCGTTCACCCACACCGCCGACGCTCAGCAACAAGCTCTACGAATCTTCCCATCTCAGCACGAGCCCAAGTGCCATGATGTCGGAAGAGCTCCTCTGTGCAATCATCGTCGGTGCTGTCCAGATTGGACTGAACCTGGCCGCCATGGTCCAACGTTACTATATCTCCAGCAGGCCGAGGAGTAAGTCCGACTCCTCTAATCCTTGTAATCTTCCTTTTCACACTCATCATCCGCTCCGCTCCGCTCCTCTTGTACTCTTCACATCGCTCCTTACATACAAATCTAACTCAACTCGTCTTCTCAGATGCAAACGTTGAGTCTTACGCACTCTGACCTGACACATCCGAGCTCTCATCTTGGCCAGCGCTGAAGTGCTTTTGCCATGAAATCTCCAGTCCAACGAACCACGTCGCAGAAGATCCCCACACCCCCCACGCCCGGCCAGTGTAGAAGTGGTATAGGGATCAGGAAAAAGAGTAAAAGCAATACTTTCCAGCAAATCATGTAGACAATGTACAATTTCGTTCCCCATTCCGTCTAGGAGCCGGGTCCCGGTGCCCTGGATCTGATACATATAATCAGCGTTGACCTGGATTATCGTCGGCACTCTAGATACTCGCTGGATTTCAAAGCTTTCTGTCGTTGCCATTTTCTCCTCTTAGTGGGCTAGTGTTAGTTTCAACGCTGACGTCAGCTCCCACTAGACGCAGACACCGAAGCACAGCGCTCGCGTGCCGGCACGCCTAAGATCTCTATCGAAGGGACTTCAGAGCCTGCGACGCCCATCATTCACGACATGGGCATCCAAACACCACCGTTGTAGCCACTCCGCAGAGCTTACATGACGAATAGCGCGAGTTACCAGACCCCACAGGGGTGGGACAACGCGTACATGACTGCAGGAGAACGCTGGCGGCAGTCCGGCAGAGAGTCGGAAGTCACAGCATTATGATCCTGATACATGCAAACGGGAAGATTATAAACGGATTGGGTGACGGAACGACCAAATTGTTGATACTTGTTGTTGACTATGTTATGTCCGACAGTCCGGTGGAAATGTTGATTGAGCCGGACAGGCTCGAGGGAGTTTGATGCCTTTTGTTCTTTCTTTAGATAGAATCAGGAAGCAATTCGAAACAATACCACTCACAGTGATCAGCGCTGTTCATCACTTGAGGCGACCGTGTGGTGCAAGTCTCGTAGTTGTGCTCATTTTCGCGGTGATTGTACCCAGCTGGCATACTGAATTATACCAGATCCAGCCAGACACAGGCAAGAGACGGATTGTGTGGCTCATGGCCTTGTGGCAGTCCAACCCGTCCGTCGCGCGCAAGTGGTTCGCACGATCAACGATTGACTCAGTTGTCTCGCTCTCAGGCGGACTGTGCTTGGCGTAGGTAAACAACCTGCACGATCAACCATCAGCGCACGACCAGGAAACCCGTCGGATTCTGTTGCGAATGCTGGCTGCTGAACCAACGCAGTAGCTTCATTTGACACAGAATCTGGCATGCTTTCATGGAGACTCCGATCAAGAGCCGGTGAAGAAATGCTGATACGGGAGATGACCTGGGAGCTAACTCTTCAGCTGAGGCGTTTGAAACAATGGTCGCATGTCGCCGCGCCAGCGGCCCAAGGCTGGCGTGTCCTGGACCAGCGCCTCATTCTATCAGCAGGAAGACCCAATCGAGGGAGGCCCACATGGGGGCCCTATGGTGCGAACCTCACGTCAAGACCACGGGGGCGATTTGAGCCCGGGCACGCGCGCGCATGGCACTGCCACAATATGTCAAGACGGCATTTGCCAAGTCGCGGACATAAGCTGCAGATGGGATATACTCGGGCGGCCGCGCTGACATCCAAGGCTGGCGCTTGGCGCATCCGTACCCTGGCTGTTTCCTATTCCTGGTGGCTTCGAACATGCGGCTGAGTGGGAGTGACCCTGGGCCCGGCCGGGACGGCAACTTCTGACCAATCAAGACCCCCCGCCGGATCCTCTGCCAACATCGCCAAGAGAGCCGCAGACATGCAGATTAGACAAGGTCAGCATGAACCTTGGTGGAGAAACTAAAGATAGCAAAGTATTTTCGGTGTTCCTGCCGAGTGCTTTGTCGTGATAGTTATTGACATCAGACGAGGTGTTCTGGTGGTGATTGTATAAGTAGGCTGGATAATTCCGCAGAATGACAGAAGGAGAGAAGAGACACATCTCACCAACCCGCTTTCTCCTTTGTGCCTTTCCTATCTATTTTCCTCATCTCTATACTCTTTTTTCACGTCTCCAACTTCATTCTTCAGAACACTTAGAACTTTCTTGTTATTTTTCTCTCCACCTTCTCATCATGAAGTTCATCTACGCACTCATGGCCACCGCGGCCTCGATCGTTTCTGCTTCATGGCCCGACGACATGCTCCAGTCAAGACATCACATTGGCGGGCAGGGCGGCGCAAAATTCTGGACCATTGGCGCCGAGGGCGTGACGGTGGACAGGATCCGCGTGTACAAGAAGGATAGCCTGGTTGGGATCAAGACCTGGTTCAGCGACGGCGGCGTCTCGCTCGTCGGCAGCGAGGACTACACCTCGCACGAGTACACGTTCGACTCGGCCAAGAACGAGGTCATCACCAAGATGACACTCTGGGGCAACGGCAAGGGCACACGAACCGGCCGCCTGTACTTCGAGACGAGCACCGGCGGCAAGTTCGACTGGGGCCAGAACACGGACGGCCAGTCCGAGTACCCCATGAATGTCGGCGAGGGCATCCTCGTCGGGTGGTCGGGCGGCGCCGGCAAGCAGATCGACAAGCTGTCGCCCATCTTCCTCAAGAAGATGCTGCGGGTCTACTACGACGACCTCAAGTACTCTGCGTTCGATAAGAGGGACAACCTACGGACCGTGTCGCTCGATGAGGTCAGCTTCTCCTCCAAGGACGTGACCGGCGGCGGCGAGTTCAAGGGCAAGCGCGAGTTCTCGAGCTCGGCCAGCTGGACCAAGACGTCCGGATCGACCCTCGGCTTCGGTGCCTCCTTCTCAGCTGGTGTCCCCGAGGTGGCCCAGGTTGAGGTCTCCACGCAGTGGACCATCAGCCAGGAGTCGCAGACTTCCGGATCCAAGACATGGACCAGGGGTCTCGAGTGGTCCCGCACTCCAGACCTGGACGTGCTAAAGGGCACCAACAACATCATCTCGTGAGTATCCCCCTTCGAAACGTCCCTCAAATGGTCGTGAGCCCTTGTAGATGGCACACATAACGCTGACACATCCGGAATAGCTGCACCGCCGAGGCAAGCGAGGGTACACTAGATCTGGACTGGACCGGTACTCTCAACCTGGTCGTGGACGCTGGCAATGGCGTTGCGGGACGCAGCTGGAAGGGCCCGGCGCGGGGCCGCGTCAGCAGTGTCGACGTGTCCAAGGTCCACACTGACTGCAAGCTCATCAAGAAGTCGAGCAAGCGTGAGCACGTCGGCAGCCCTGCAGTCCGGGCCAGACAGATCCTGGCGACTGCCAACTGAAGTCCGCCCCGAGCTGGAAGCTGCTCCACAGGGTTGGTGAAGCTCCATCAGCATCCTCTCCTGCACTATATCTTGTTTTGCCTTCTTAGAACTCGCCGTAGCCTGTCCTTATCCTCATAGTTGATCCTTTCAAATGACCATATCTTATACCTTACGCGCATAAATGATCGCTTAGCAATCCAAGACCTGGGGAGGGCAAGACTGTCCTGACTAGTCTGACTGCGTCAGGATCAGTAGCCAGGCCAGTAGCAGGCCAATGGCAGGCCTCCCTGCGCCAATAATGCGTCCTTCCGAGTGCGGTTATACGAAGCCAGGAGACTATGATCTACGTAGCTTGCTGGTTTCGGACCAGCTGACACTTTCGAATCCTGTGGCTGTTGAACGTCATGGGAACAGCCGCCTTGGACCCGCCTAGCATGCTACAAAACACACTGCGAGAGACACAGACCTACTGCCATGGTCGAACTCAGAGGTCTTGTCGAGTCAATGATGTCACGACTGCTGGCCGAATCACAAAGAAGTAGCCATCTTGCTTGATCAGTCGAGGAACTCGGTGTTCGGTAGCATTCGATAAGACCCAGGCAGATGTGCTTGTCATCAGTTGTCAGCACGTGGCTCAATACATGGCTTCGAAAGGGAGACACGGGTTGCTCTGGAGTTGAATGGAAGCGTATGCGAGACCGATCAGGGTCCTGTCTTCCACGAGGCATCCGAATAGTGGCTGCCTGCAGACTGACATCACGACCCGATGCGGTGGAATGAGCGCCAGCCATATAGCCTCACCCCTGTCGTGAGCCTGGCAGTCTGATCAGATGGTCTGTGCTCTCGAATCATTTGGTTGAGGGTTGCAGTAGAGCTGACTCGCATTCGCACGCTATACTCACCCCTGGTCTACTCCACGCACTCCGGGCTGTGCCGCCTCAACAGCAGAGGGAGCGAGTGCGACGGGCGCCACTCCTCGCTTCGTTGGGGCTGTCTGAGCCTTGTCATTGGCTGAAGCATGATGGACGTGCGAATGCGAAGCCTTTCCGTAGGGCTGATGATGCACCGCTGCCTGTCAGCTACGACTCCGAGTGCGATCCATGTTGAAGACAGCTTTCAGCGTCCGCGGCGCAGCTTCATGGATGCAAACCAACTATATCAATGGCGGCTGATTCCTCTGTTCTTATTCTTTCTCATATCCATCATCACAGCACCACAACATCACAACCACCACAACACACTCAGCACACAAAAGTAACACTTCTCTCAGCCACAATCAAGGCAATCGGCAAGACATAGGCATTGTATACCTAACGAGACTGAGCTTCAGATCTCCACGACATCAACAACAACAGTCTACTGCAACTCTTCAAAGACACCCAACTCCAACCGCATACCACACCTTCCTACATCGTCTTGGCCATCCAAAACACACCAAGGTCTTTTCCATCCAGACATTCAAAATGGTGCACACAGCTATTGTCGTCGGCGGTGGCCCCGTTGGTCTCATTGCCGCCCATGCCCTCTCCCGCGCCGGCATCGACTTCCTGCTGCTCGAGAGCCGGCCCGACATCATCATCAACACTGGCTCCGACCTCGTCCTCAACAACACAGGCATGCGTGTCCTTAACCAGCTCGGCCTCCTCGACACCCTGGACACTGTCAGCACAACCCTGAACGAGATCCAGCGCATCGATCACAAGGGCAACAACATCGGCCACGTCAACTTCCTCAGGCACGAGAAGGAGTTGTAAGTCTATTGTTGCCTCCACCCCAGAAATTGCAGCACGGAAACGACTAACATACAGCCGCCTCTCTCCTCAGCTTCGGCACAGCACCCTGTGTCCTCAGCCGTCACGACCTGACCAAGGTCTTCTACGACAGCCTCCCCGAGTCCACAAAAGCCCGCCTCCACCCCAACAAGCGCGTCGCCACCATCACCTCGAATGCCAACGACGACGGTGTCATCATCACCTGCAAGGACGGCAGCACCTTCGAGACGCGCCTCGTCATCGCGGCTGACGGCGCCCACAGCATCGTCCGCCAGCAGATGCGTGACCTCACCATCAGCCACAACGCCTCCCTCCCCGCCGACGCCACTCCCGCGCCCGTCAACGAGGAGCAGCCATACCTCACCACCTTCCGCTGCCTGTGGGTGCGCATGCCCTCAGTTCCGTCCATCCCTGTAGGCACCACCAGCGAGACCCACGGGCCCGGAGCGACCACGCAGCTCTTTGCCGCCGATGACACGACCGTCACGGGCGTCTACGAGCGCCTCGACACACCCACAAAGGAGCGCGTGCGGTGGACCCAGGCCGACCAGGACGCCTGCATCGCCAAATGGGGCCATCTGCCCATCGCCAAGGGCAGCGCTGTGACCCTCGGCGAGGCCTACGCCGCGCGCACAGAGGCCGGGCTCGTCAGCCTCGAGGAGGGCGTCGTCGACAACTGGAGCTTCGACGGGCGCGTCGTGCTCACGGGCGACTCGGCGCACAAGTTCACACCGAGCACAGGCGCGGGCTGCAACAACGGCATCGTCGACATTGTCGCGCTCGTCAACGAGCTCTACACCGTGCTGCCCTCGTCGGCCTCGGCCGAGTCCGCGGCCAGGACCCCGACGAAAGTCGACGTCGCCGCCGCGCTGCAGCGGTACCAGCGCAAGCGCCACGCCGCCGTCGTCAGCGGGTGCGCCATCTCGGGCAACGCGACCAAGGCCGCCACCTGGGCCGACTGGCCGACGTCCATGGTCGACCGCTATCTCATCTCAATCCAATTCCTGCAGCGCTACATGGCCGGCAAGGCCGCGAGGCAGGCGACGGCCAAGACGCCTGTGTTCGAGTTCATCGAAGGGGAGGACCGCGCCGGCGGCAGCGTGCCCTGGGTCAAGAAGATGAAGCCCCTGCAACGCGCCGTGGCCGTGCTCTAAACCTGGGGAGCAGGGATAACGGGTAATGATTTGTTTTGATACATGCTTTTTTCCCTTGTAACACGAATGGGTTTGGATTTGAAGTGTCCGAGCGGGCGTTCCGGAAAGATTTAGATCTTGTTGTTGTTTTGAGCGAGCTTGAACTTGTTTTTTAGAACTAGACAAATCAGTTAGTAACTTTTCAATGATATGACTTATGCTCTTGAAAATGCACTGCCGCGTACCACCGTGTGGACCCCTCCGGATGGAAATTGGGCTTTGACCTCCTGCCAGACTGAAGAGCCTTTTATTTGGGTCATCAAGCAGCCAGACAATGTCAATGCAAAGTTAGCCGCGGAGTCGAATACCCCCCCCGGTGTACCCAGTGGGGGGACAGGGTTAGTCGTTGATTTTCTTGTTATAGAGAACATCACAAGTACAGCGCACGTGCTGAGCACAAATAATGAGACAAGTAAATGAACAAGATCATTGAATATTGACTCGAATCCCGCGGAGCGCGGTAGACTAATAGGTATTACATTATCGGCAAGCCCTGTCCCAGTTGTCCCATGTTTGGGGCGGGTCGCGGGCACCGTGAGAAGAAGTAATGAGTATCCTGCACCGTACACGCTTGGCCACGAGCTTAGCACTTGCTGCTGCCGAACTGGCCGCGGACGGCGCCGGGGACAGCGAGGGAGGAGTGCGTGTCGGCGTTGAAGGCCGAGGGGTTGGCCTCGAGCTTGGCGATGGTGAAGCCGGCACCAGTGTCGGCGCCGTTGGCCGTGATGCCAGTCTCGAAGGGGCCCTTGAGGCAGCCAATGCTGCGGCGGATGTTGCTGCCCTCGCCGCCCCAGGGCTCGGGGTTGGGGAACGCGATGCGGGGCGGGCCGGTCTTGCCGGGGGCGCCCTCGTGGATGTGCGTCGACGTCTTGGCCATGGACTGGTAGTCGCCGCGGAAGTTGACGAGAGTGATGTTGTAGCAGATGACGTCCTCGTGGCTGTTGAGGCCGAAGTTGAAGTAGCCCAGCGCGCCCTCGAGGCCGCCGGTGAACTCGTTCTGCGGGTTCACGACCTGCTTGGGCTCGGCAACGATCTCGTAGGTCGAGGTGAAGTCAAAGGGGCCCCGCGACTTGTACAAAATCTTGTTGATCAGGCCGCGGACCTCGTGCGAGTTGGAGGGCAGGCTGTCGATGCCCAGGTCCCGGGTGATAGAAGGGGCGGCGGACGCGCCGAGGCCGAGGCAAGCCGCGATGAAGGGGGTAGAGAAGTGCATGGTGTCTAGAAGGCTGGAGGTGGTTCTCGGAAGTGTTTTCTGACTGTGATATCCTTGAAGATAGGCTGACTGCGGAGTATCAGAAGAGTGAATGTATTGCTGGAGTGCCTCCTACTCACCGTTTAGACCGAGCGGTTCAGACCATCCTCTTATACCCAGATCGCGCGCCCAACGCGTTCTCATCATCAACGGCAGCTTATACTTCGCCAAGGACCATCATGAGCCCATTAAGATTGCAGCATCTTGGCTCACGATGTGCTGCATGCCTAGCTCCGGCGTGGGATATGCTCCAAGACCTTGGCTCAGGACAATATTGGCAGTGGCCACTGAGACATGACGACAGAACCGACGGGACCGTGGTCACTCGCGGTGCCGTAGCTTGCAGGCCGGCACAGCCCACGCCTGGGAGAGCAAGAGCCCAGCGTTTACCGTCGACCCGTGCGGGACTGCCGTAGAGTTCGGAAGGCCCGCCAGCCAGGCTTGGCCCTGCAGGCAAGGAGTCAACTGTTTACTTTTCCCTCCCCGCTCTGCTACAAAGCGATTATTCGGCGTGCCTCCACCCATATCGGTGGTGTCTTGAATCGTGTGCGGGCCAAGCCCTGGCCGATCCCGCACAAGCCAAGCAACAAGCTGAGCCCGATCGAGCCAGATGACAGCCCTCGAGGGCCCTGCCTGACCGGGAATGTGGGGGAGCCAAGCGCCCAATTAGACAGACAAGCAGAGCTAACAGCTGCGCTAATCGTGGCAACGCGTCGATCGCCGGGCACCTACAGCTCTCACACAGCTCTTGGGAGAGCAGGAAGTGCTCAGCCCCTCGGGGGCCTCCCTGGCGCGGGCAGCTGCCAAGCTGGCTCCAGCAGTCCGGATACTTGGGGTTCCGGGCGGGATAGTGGGCTCTCCGGACCACCACGCCTCACGATCGGCCTTTTGCTTTCCTCTCTCTTTCTTTTCAGCACAGGTGACTACAGCGAGCTGCTCCAGACTCAGGCTCCGCGGGCTGACAAAGGAGGCGCAGCAGCTGCGGCAGAGAGCTTGTGGAGTGCATGCTGGCGGACAAGCTGCTGGCGGCTTGGTATTGTTTACCACCTCCAGCATCACGAGAAAACAGATTTCCCACCAGGCACGCAGGCGGTCCTTGGCACGGCCTAGCCAATGTCTCTTGTCGCAAAGTCGTGCCCGACATGCTCACCAACAGAGACAACAGGGTCCCTCTGAGCCGCCAGCCAACCAATGACCAGTGTAAATTACCGCAAGGTCTTCTTGGCAGCACGCTCTTGCCACAAGTTGAAGGTTGACGCCTGACCTAATGAGAGGAAGAGAGAGGAAGGGAGAGGCTTACCCCGATTCCCAAGTCCACGGGGCACGGAGGTCTCGGCTCCCCGTGCCAGGTTCATCGCTCTGGGGGGAGGACCTACTGGTACAACTGATGTTGCTACCACTCCCACGTTGCTGAGAAATTGTGGCTTTGATTGTTCGGGGCTTTTCTCCATCCCCCGCGGCATCCTAGCCTGCGCTAGATCCGACGCCGTCTGGATCTTGCTCTGGACGAGTTTCTTGCTCCAGACACTCGTCCATAGCACTTC
Source organism: Microdochium bolleyi (assembly GCA_001566295.1). Lineage (NCBI taxonomy): Eukaryota > Fungi > Ascomycota > Sordariomycetes > Xylariales > Microdochiaceae > Microdochium > Microdochium bolleyi. Next base: position 111,402 of record KQ964259.1, read on the forward strand.
GAGGGTTCCACTTTGACATCATCCCGATCACCCGCATCGCATATTCCCCCCTTGCCCAGACCGCCCGAGGATTGCTAGATGATCCGAATTCTCCGCCAGGCACCGCAGGCCCGGCTATGCAGTGCCGGCCGCGATCCCCACGCCTTCCGGGCTTTCTTCGACAGTGTCGTGTGTGTGGTGGTGTCCGAACCCATGGATAAATTGGCATCTCCTAATCTGTGATACGCATCTCGGCATCGGACTCGAATCTCTCGGCAGGGTGCGTCCAAGGGTACCGCACCGCAGCCAAGCGACGCTAATTTGCTGTCATGATGTAGTGCCAAGCACAACTCTTTCAGGTCCCTGCTGTTGGTACGTCGGTGGCACACGTATCACTACGTCGCGCGGGAACCATGGGCGGAGCGGGATGCGGTGTTTGGAAACAACACACACCACACACACGCACGCACGCACGCACGCACGCGCACACAGCCTTGCTCCCCCCCCCCCCCCCCGGACAGGCACCTGTTCGCGAGCCTTGTCCGTCCTCGGCCGCGTCAATTCCGAGCGCATGCGCATACGACGGGCACTTTCTCGGTGTGGTCACCCGCCTGTCAACACGAGCCGACGGAACGGCTTTGGACCTACCCGCGGGAGGCGCTTTTGTCATGGCAGCTGCACCTCTACAAAGTTCGGGTGGTTTCCCGCGCCCAGGTCTCCTCCCCGCCAAGGCTATCTGCGATCAATACTCACTATTTTTCACCTCAACCACTACTCTGGTGATTCTCGTCCATGACCTCTGCAGTGTCGGTGGTTCGCCAGGCCTGGGGTGAAGGCCTTAGAAGCATGTCGACATCCATGCAAGCTCCTAGCGACCCCTTCGCATCGAGAAAGATCTGGGGGGACGCATTGTTTATCCACGAACGTAGGAAGGGCATGCAGAGACCCGCCCAGGTGGGCTCCCTCATTACAGTGCAAGAAATGCTCAGTGTGTGAGACACTGGGCGACGACTCCTATACTGGCCGACCACGGCTTGCACGTGCGATCGTGTCTCGTGTGTTGATAATGATGAGACATGCCCGAGAAGGAAGTCCACGTGACAACGTCGCTCGAGGTGTGAAAGGCGCCAGGGGAGGCAAGAGAGCGAGACAAGACCCGATCCCCATCCACGGTCTATCCCACTCTGAAGTCAAGCTTGCGGCGAGAACTGAGGATGCATGTCGTGGCTTCAAGAATAATGTGTACCGACTCTTTTAGAGGAAGAAATTAGATGGAGGGGGAGATATCTCATGAACATGAGTTGCGTACGTGTCGCGATAGCGACGGCAGTGGTGTGTACATTCCGGCTCACCTCGCGATGAAGCGCCATGACCTCGTGCGATCACGCATCCGCTTCCCGAAAACTCAAGACTTAAGGATTCAGAATGATCTTTGCGCTAATATGTCAATGCGCTGGATTTGATATATGTAAAATTCGGAGGGACAACAGAGTCAAAATTTAAATAAAAAAATTTCAAGAAAATCTTTTTTGATAAATAGTTGTAAAATGATATTGTAGCATAGCAAAGGTGAAAATTTGATGTGCTGGGCATTCCCTCTCCAATCAAGACAGGTAGAGAGCGAATGACAGATTGCCATAATGTAAAATGGTTGATGGCAACACAAAGTAAGAAATCCGAGAGAAAAAACTACATTAAGTATTTGCCGTTGCAACTCTGATCCCTCGTTGCCATAAGAAAAACATCAAACAAAACTCTAGCCGCAGACCATGCCATGAGAAGGTGGATAGACTCTATCCATACTTTAAGGCCAGACCTCCTCTGCTAATACTTGCATCATGGCAACGATGCCGTCCCCAGGGAGAGATCGAACAGCGTGGCTAGAGGTATGTGGACGCCTATCTCAGTAGCTGGTAATCCAACACAACACTTACACAATTTGGTGTAGAGTGAGTGGGGTCAGTGTATCCTCGCCCTGTCTGAATCATACACCAAGATGCCATGGGCACATTTGCTTCAGCCGCAGTTTTGAGCATGCATCAAATTAACGATTGATCTCTATTAATAATGGGTATCGCAAGCATCGCGAATCCCACTGACGATGGTGGGATATTAATATCAAAGACTTTTCTACTTTTGCTATTGTGCAGCGCAACCCGAAGTCAATGACTCATCGTTGTTGGCTTCGTTATGGGGAATCAGCCATGCCAGGCAACAGCTCTCTCCAGGCAGCGACGGCCATATTTCGCGGACCAGGAAATGGGCACGAATCAAAGAGTGACATGATCGACTATTCTACCAGATGTTACCACGCTGAGCCTGCTCCTTCTCCTGGACCTCCTTGACGTTCTTGTTGCGCCAGACGATGACGGAGACGACGAGCAGGGGGATGAGGCAGACACCGGCGATGACCATCTTGTGCATGACATCGGCGTAGGCAGCGATGACGGCATCGCGGATTGGCGTGCCGATGGGGTCGGCCATCTGGAGGGTGATGTCGCCGTAGAGGGCGGCGGCCTGGTCCTTGGCATTCTCGGGCAGGAATTCGGCAATCTTGAAAGGCAGGATGTTGGTCCACATGGCGCCGGCGACGGCGAAGCCAGCGGACGAGCCGATGGAGCCAAACAGCCCGTAGAGCGCGAGTCCAATGGCGACGTCGGCCTGCGAGATGGAGTACATGAGGGCGAGCTGCGAGGTGAGCACAAGGATGCCCGTGGAGAAACCGACGAGGATCTGGCACATGGCGAGGTAGCCGACCTGGGCGTCGGGGGTACGGAAGTAGACGAGCAAGCCGGTACCGAGGATGTAGATGGGCACGCCAACCATGCCGGTCCACTTGACCTCGCCGGTGTAGCGGACAAAAAGGGCGATGAGGGGGCTGAGCACGTAGGAAGTGAGCGAGTAGGCGTTGAGGACGTAGTTGGCCGTGATGATGCTGAGGCCGTGGACGACCTGGAGGTAGGACCCGTAGTACGCATCCCAGATGCTATGACAGGAAAGGTCATGGGTTAGCGAAGACTTGTTTCACAGGCTTCGTGAGGTCAAGCCTGTTTGTGCACACTCCTTGTGGGGGAAGGCCTAACTTACAAGGTGCTGAGGAAGATCACAAAGTAGACAGACATGGAGCCGACAACGGTGCGGTCGCCCAAAAGCCTGAAGGGGAAAAGCTGCACCGGGGCATACTTCTCCCAGAGACCGAACACGGCCAAAGTAACGACACCACCGACAATCATGCCGACGATTGTCGGGTGAGCCCAGTTACCACCGCCAAGGGTCTGGACAAGACTGAAGGGCAGCAGAAGCATGACGAATCCACCGGAGCACAGGAAGATACCAGGAACTAGTAGGGGAAAACAGTCGCGTCAGTCAGGGGCCTCAACGGAACCAAAGAGGGGCGGTGGTGGATGTCTTACTGTCAAACTCGATTCCATAGTACCTGATGCTCTCGATCATCGAACGCTGAGGCTTGGGCGCAAGCACACCGGCCTTCTTGGCCTTGCGCTCGTTGAGCGACAGGAGGACGATGACGGGGATGGCGAAGACGACAAGGACAATGACGAAGACGATGAACGCCCAGCGGAAGTTGAGCTGCGTGTAGAAGGCAGCAGCGATGGGCGGGCCGGCAAAGCTGGTCACGAGGGCAGAGAAGTTATTGAGGGAGAAGATGATCATGCGGTTGCGGAGGGTCGTGATGTCGGCGACGAAGACCGAGACGACGTAGAGGAGGTTGACGTGGCCGATCCAGTAGAAGGTCTGGGCGGCGGCGTAGGTCTCGATGTTCTGGCAAGCGGCCTTCATGATCATGCCCAGGACAATGAGGACGACGCCGAAGATGAAGCCTTCTGTGCGGCCGCGGAGGTTGATGTATCTGCCAACAACCAGCGAGAAGACACCGCTGACAAGGCGACTGGCGATGCCGACCGTCGCGAGAAGGCCGTGCTCGTTGAAGAACGATGTAATGTAAGGAGAGAGCGCACCCTCAATGGCGCTCAGGAGGTTGGCCGCGAAGGAGAGGAACCATAGCCTGTAGGTAGATATGACGGTCGCCTTGGTCAGTACATGGTGTATTCAGACTCGCGCAGGCGATGAATGACTCTTCTCAAGGCAAGGGCCACACGTACAGGACAAACATCAGCCACATGGTTTTGCGAGACCAGACCTGGGTGACGGCCTGGACGGCCTCGACACCCTTCTGGCCGCGAGTGCCATCGTCCTCATCCGAGTCGGTGACAGAGCGGGCGCGGGTGTCGTCGATTGCGGGAGCGCCCTTCTCCTGGTCCACCGGGCGGTGCTGATCGCTGGAGGATATCGCAGCGGCCATGATGATTGTCGTTGTGGTGCGAGAGATGGGGTCGCAGGTCGGTAGAGGGAAGGCAGGCTGGCTGGCTGAAGAAGGAGGGGAGGAGCAGATCGGCACGCAGGAGAGCAGGGCCTTGCTGCTTTATGCGGCCGGCCCAGGTGGACCAGGCCAGGACCAGGATGGAGCGATGGGACCGGGCAACTCAGCGTTGCTGCGTGCTGATCAGATTGATAAGATTTGATCAAGGAGGGACGGCACCCTTCCGGCTAGCTTCGTGGCCCATCCCTGAACCCCTGTGGACCCTCGGCTGGGAGGAGGAGGGCTGCGATGCTGGTGGCGACAACAGTCCCACCTCGAGCTGCAGAGACGGGGCCGAGGGGGCCAAGCTGCATGGGATCTGCGAACCGGCACCGCTCAAGGCCTCTCAGCTCCCCGTCCGACACTGCATCGTCGAGGAATCTGGACCGAGCTGGGGCTGGCGAGATGCCGCTTGCAGATGACGGGGGCACGCGTAGACTCGCGAAAAGCCAGCTCAGCAGTGCAAGCCAAGTCTACACCGACCTGACCGAATAGCTCAGTCACTGTTTGGCAACAAGGTGGGCATTATCGAGCTTGCGCGCTGACGGGCCGCAGTAGGCTTGGGACCGGCACGGCGCCGACTGGTGCTAAGCCTGGCGAGTGTCTATTGAGCAGCTTGGCTGCCTCGAATGCGCACGAGTCAGCCACCCGCCGTCAACTGTTGCTTGTGACGTGCTCAAGCCAGATGGGTAGGGAGTAGAGTCACAACGGTAGAGCCGACAGCCCATCCCGTGACCCCTGGAAACCCAAGATCGAGGACCGACACGCTTCATGCCAGCCACCGAATTCCCTCGCGACTGCTGAAGAGCTTCTGGCTACGTGGAGGGACACCAGGGTGCGCCCACGCGCACTCTTCTCGGACTCTTTGTCACCCCCCCGTCGTCGCCGTCGCCTGTCACACCACTAACAGCAAGCCGTCCCGTCAGGGGCCCACCCCACCGCGCCCCAAAGTGGTCTTTGTATCCGGCCTCGCAGCCCTGATAAAATTTTTTATCAGATGATCAGATTGCATTCCACGGGGCGGATGGCGCAGGGCGTTGTGGGGTCGCGCACCTCCCTTCCGATGCTACCCCTTGCCATAGCTCGTGCCCAACACCCCCTCTCTCTCCTCGTTAGAATCTTGCGCGATATCTTGGACCCCCAAGCTCGCCCGGCATTTACAGGCGACGGCAGCCCGAGATCGAGGGGCGATTGGGATGCGCGGGTCCTCGATGTCGTCTCTGCAGGGCCTCATACGCGTAGTTTGAAGAATTTGCCTGGCATGGGCTAGACAGAAAAAGTGCCTCCATCAAATTGGCTCTCCAAGTTCTCATGTCGTCTCCATCGCCAACCAACCCACCTCATCCCACGTTCGCGCCGATAATCGGGGCGCCCTCGAGATCCGGCATGAGCCGCCGTGGTGGGCCAGTCTCACCTACAAACTTGCGTCGGGCGACACCGGGTCATGCAAGCAGCCCCCTGTCTGTCTCGATGCTCGATCACTTGCCATTCCACTTCCCTCACCTACCATTCCGCTATTTATTTCCGTCGGTCTACGAGAACGTGCACAGGGCGCGCGGGACCCAAGATCATGACAGCCAAGCACCCCAACGCCACGCATGTTAAGCTTGGCTTGGCCCTTCAGCCCTTCTTGCTGCCCGTGTTTTCGTCCTGAAATACCAAGTCCGCACGTGGGCCTTTGCTTCTTCGAGGCTTGGCTATACTCCATGGGTGCCGAGCACGCTCGAAGCAGGATTCTTGCCGCCCTCGGGATCTCTTCCCTGTCATTAAGATCCCAGGGCTGAACGACTAGCTCGGCCGCCAACGCAATCCATGCCCATCTGATCATTCCGCTGGACCGATGCCGGACTTCGTTGAAGCACCCGCTGGGACGCAGCCGTCCCGGTGCTGGGGATGGACAGGCTACTTCAGGGTTTATGGTGTGGAATGTACGGTTACCACAAGCAGTCTTTTCCTCCTTCCATCGGTGTTCCGTTTCTTGAACCCTTCCAAGTCAGTCAGCCAGCTGAGCGGGCTCACTTGATGCAGCAACGGGGGTAGCCCAAGGTATGCCAACAAAGCATGCACACGCTGCGAATAAGGCTACGTAGTTAGACACGCGTCTGCCCTCCACGATCCTTGTCACGCCCAGGCCAACAGGAGCATGTGTCGGGAAGGCTCCACCGCCCCTGTTGGCGGCGGCCGGATGTAGCCACTTCGTGATCAAATTCGCCCGTACTGCATGCTATGGATCCTAACTTGCTGCATGGGAGACCCGCCAGGCTGGTCCTGCCGAGTCGGCTATTGGCACTATTGCTTGGTCGGTGCCAAGCAGGGCCTGCACGGAATAGACATCCGTAACAGGTCTCGCCACTTGGCCGAACCGCGAGCAAGGTCTCCTTGCACGAGGAAATATGGATTAGCGACTGGTGTTGAGCAGGGGGTCTGTCGCGCGACTCGGCCGAGCTGCAAGCTAGGTATTCACTACACTGTATCAGTGGTGCAGCTCCGGCAGCTCAGGTCAGAAGGGAATTCCAAGGTGGACTCTTTCATCCTCGGTCCCGTGGAGGCACTTTCGGAGGGCCACGGAGCTACACTGGTGGAGCCGCTATGTCGACGCCACCGCTGCTAGCATGGTGATGGGGCGGAAAGATTTGATCTGATTAGATCTAATCTTCGCCGTGGGGCTTGCTCTTATGCGTGGGCACCATATTTCGCGGCACGGGAGTCTTGAAGAATTTGCCTCGCGTAGGCTGGACGGAAAAAAGGCGTCCACAAATCGTCCCGGCCTTTGCGTGAGGTCTTACTGCAATCCAAATCCGGCACATAGTCTGTCCCTCCGGTGTGGTTTCATCTGCTCTTGCCACTTCCATGCATGCTTCGTGGGGGTCCTTGGATTCGCGGAATAGGCCGCGCGGCGAATGTCCACAGCCCGAGAGTTCAATGGGTGGTGGATTCTACGCGTACCGCACGCGTGCCAGAGACTTCTTGCGCTGCGTACTTGATTTTGATGGCGCATGAGTTGCATTACGCAGCGTACACATCGAGATCAGCCTTGCATAGAAGCCGAGACTTCCCGCCTTTGAGGGTTGAGGCGATAGACGCTGGTAGATAGTACCAAGGGACCTTGCCTGGAATCCTTCTTCTTGCTTATATCAAACTTATATCAGACGCTCACCCCCAGGACTCCGTCCTTCACCTTGAAACCCCGACCGGAGAAATGACTGAGCATTCCACAAGTGTTGCAACGCATTCTAATAAACATCTTTACTAGCTGAAAACGTCACGACTGGCGAAGGTAAAATTTACCGGGACGGATAATTTGTGCTTGTCGTCAAAGGGCCATCGGTGGTGTCATATCAGACGGCCACGGAGTTTGCGCTGTGGATTGATGGTGGTGCCTCAAGCTGCTGCCTTGTCAGTCAATTATCGCCATGCATGACTTAAGTCGTGTATCTGCTCAAATGATTTGTGTAATTAATCTTTGAACTTCTCGGGATGTGGACATACGTATTGTGACTCGCTGTGTGTCGTTGGCTGCTTATTGTTGGAGCCTACAGGCTTGAATACGAACGGTGGCAATGGTGGTGCATTGGTCTGCGTTACCGGTGACATGTGTCATTAATCAAGCTTGTGGGGATGAGCAACATTCATCGCAGGGCTGGGTGAGTTCTCCACGCAACTTACTAAATGTTAATGTTCGGCTGTGTCTACCGCTCCTCTCTGTTAGGCTGCCAATCGCTTTGCGTACTCGGTCGTGGGCAGAGATGGTTCGGGCTGGCTGGTTAGTTTTTCTGTTTCATTCTGCCTTTTCAACATTAGATATTTCTTATTCTGAGCTTCTAGATCCGCCAACTTTGTCTGGTACGTCTCGTAGTGATCGGATAAGGTGTCGTCGCGAGCGAGGTGTCGTGGAGCATCGGATCCAAAGTGCTCAGGGAACCCGTCGTGTCTGGCTGGAATTCCGGGTGCGAGAATCAAAGAGTCAAGCAGCTCGTCATCCGTGATGTGTGGCAGCTGGTTCGCCTCCTGAGAGTGTGTGGCGAAATTGGATCCTGCCATCGACAACTTGTCACCAACTGCATCAAATTTTGTCTCCATCCAATCCTCGGGTTCATAGAGCAAGTAGTCCAGCATGTCCACGCCCTCCTGAGTGTATCCTTTCAATCGGGCCTCGTCAGTACAATCCTCGGAATGGATGCTATGAGGCGAGACGGCACTTGCTTTCGATTTGGGCAATGATATGGGAGAGGCTCACTTTCTTGTTGGTCGACCAAAGAATCGCGACCAGGCGGGAAATCTGTCCAGTCATCTAAAGGTAAGGTCAACCAGTCTTGCAGATCTTTCGGATGTGGGACACTGCTGGGTAGACTTTCATCTGAGAGAGCGGCACGCAACAGTCCAGTACTCTTAGGCTGCCTCCTGATCCGTCTCCGAGGCGGTAACACTTGATGGTGCTTGTTCACATGTCTGGAAAGCGCCTGGCGTGAAGGAAACGCAGGGTACTGGCACCCCGGCGCCTCGCACTTGATGCGGACCTTGTGCGATGCTTCATGTTGACGGCATTTCTCGAATGAGTCGAATCCTCGCGACGCATGTGGGCACAAGGCGTAACGGCAGGTGAACGCCGTCGTGCGGTACTGTGCTTTGAAAGATTCGAAGTGCTCGGCAGAGACTCCAGGAAAGTATTGCTCGCCAAGCAATTTCCGTATCGTCGTCTTGTATGCGGTCAGAGTGGCCTCTATGCCGCCTTCTGGTAAGGGGTGTGACAAGGAGCGTTGAGTATCTGCATTATCTTAAAAGGTTAGAGTGTTTGACTCCGTGGGAGAATATTAGCCTACACACCTGCTGTGGAACCAATTGCAAGGTTGGTGGGTTCAAAAGACCGTCTGAACTGCTCTTTGGCGATGTGGCGTCGCACGCTCGGCCAGCGAGGCATCGCTTGGTCGGTCCAGTCGTCATCAATTAGCCCTCCGTCAAGTCTCGTAGGAGTTGTAGGCAAGTGAAACACGACGAGTTGCTCGTCCAAAATGCGCAACAGGTTCAGGAAGCTCGATTCGTGGTTCGCTACCGGTTCTGGAGAGCATGTCTCCTGCAGGTAGTCTATCCAGTACTCTGTGGCATAGATGAGAAGCCCGTGGAGACCCTTAATGACCGAAAGTGACTTGTCGTAGGTCTCTTCACCAGGAAGAGATTTAATGCCGTATGCAAGACAGGCCAAAACTGTCTGTGTGTGTTCGATGGCGGCAGCTGCGGGGCTTGTCCGCAACGGGCTGGAGGGTGATTGCAAAAACCTGGATTGTGCTGTCAGCTAGGCAAGTAGTCATCCCCGAGCAGAAATCAGAACCCGACTTACTCCTGTAGAGAGACGTGAACGAAGGCAAACGTGTTGTTGGGCTTTTCGACAATGAGAGAGTCACAGATCACCAGAATGTGAGCCGGAGCGAGATTAGTAGCAAATGGTTCTTGGAAGTGGTAGGACAGGGCAGACAGCAACTCATGCTTCTTGAGGGGACGTTTCGCGTAGGACATCCAACTGCAAATCGATCGGAGGCGTGTGATGGAGCGGTCGTCAAGATGTGTCAGAATCTGCGACAGAATCTTGTGGTAGCTATAGAGGGCATGATCAGCGCTTCGAACTTTGGGTACTCGATGGACCAAAGAGCGTCAACTGACAAGTCCACAATCTTCTCAGGCAGCTCGTTGACAGAGTTCATGATCTCTGCTGTGTTATAGATGATATTGTGCGTTAAGTAGTCGACCACAAGTTTCGCATAGAGGAACATTCCTAACGCACGGAAGTATTAGCGAGAAACCTAGACCGGCCAGAGAGGTGAATCTCACCGTCCGATTTGCGGACTATCGACGTCTCAATCGCCTCAATGTCTGCCTGGGTGGATCCAAATTCGCCTAGACGCTCGTAAACAGGGTGCAAGCGTGTAGTGACATATGCTCCGATAGCATGATCAACACTGCCGCTTCTTGAGCCTAGCGACATGATATGACTCTTCTTCAACAAGTGTGCCAGTGTGGAGGTGTGGCGGCTGGAGATCATGACCTTGATGGTACTAGTATTCGACTTCGCGGCCTTTGAAGTAATGAGGCCAAGCAAGTTAATGATGGCCTTCTGGTGGTCGTCTCGGCACTCATCGATGCCGTCGATCACGATCCACATGTAGTCAATCTGGCTTGATAGCCTGGACGACACTGATACAATGTCAAGGATGAGTTTCTGCAGTGTTGCTTTCGAGGGTGTTTTCCGACCAAGGACCATGGTTTCGTAGACGAACGATATCAGCTCGACATCATTCCGGATGAGTTGAAGAACAAGTTGTTGCATGATATTGTCGTAGGTCAGGGAGGTTGCGAAAGAATGATTGCAGAAATGCCGTACCACGGGGAGCTTTGCTACCTCCATGAAGCGGATGAGGCGGTTGGAGAGAATGCTCTTTCCAGCACCAGGAATCCCCTGGAGCCAGAGAAGTGCGGTTAAAGGATGACGTTTTAGGAACAATCGCACGCTCTCATCGTTCGGGAGCCAGTCGCAGGTCCCAGGGTATGCCTCGCCCTCGATTGATAGAGCATCGAAGATGGCCAGCTGGTCTGACTCGTCAACTTTCAACCAGGACGTAACAAACGCCAGTTGTCGCGATGACAATTCCTCGTCTGCCGCGCGCTGCGTCAGGAGGTTTTCTTCCCTCCATGATCGGAGATCATCTCGCATCTGTCTCGCTTCGGCTATGTTGCGTGTATTTGCTTCCTTGTCAATCAGAGCTTCGTGTCGGGTCATGTCTTCCAAGATGCCGTTGAATTTCCTTTGAAACCGACCCCAGGAAGTGAGGAAGATGAGTTTCCAACCTAAGGTGCGTCAGCATGGCCAGGATGGCATAAAGAGATTGCATAAAAAGACTGCGGGGAGCTCACCACTTCGTTTCACAAACACGTAGGCATGCTTGTGGAACTCCAAAATGTCCGCATAAAAGACCGCGAGCGTCTGCTGAAACTCCTTACTCTTGCTGAATGTGGTGCCCAGTATCTGGAATCGTCTCAGGGGCTCTGCCATCTTCGAGTAGCCTTTGATGATCTTCTCAAACGCTTCGACGTATTCTGAAGCCACGCGAAGAATCAAGGTAATTGGCGCCCAGACCCACGAAAGATATGGAGTCCCGTTGCAGAGGATATCCATGACTTTGCCATAGTGCTCCATGCCCGAGAACAGCGGCATCAGCCGTTTCATGTTCCGCAACGACTGCCTAGCAGCCAGTTGATCTTCAATTTTGAGCGCCGCTTGCCGAACATCTTCGATCAGAATTTCACTGAACCCGCGTGAGTCCAGGGGAGTGATTGTATGTCTGAGGTCCTCGAAAGCCTTTCTGATGGTCTGTGTCGCCTTTGGGCAGGGTGCTGGCTTGAGTGGCATCGTCGTCTGCTGGCAGTCATCGGCGCCCTCAATCGAGGCGAGACGAGAGGGCGAGACGAGAAGGTTGGACGGGGGGTCCCCGGGAAAACCTGCCTGAAGGCGCAGTATTTGTCGGTTGAGAATTGCGAACCACGCCGCATTCCTGCAGTCGAGAGCTAGCGGTGTGTCAGCCCCAAGGTCTGCCTACATGGAATCAGGCTCTGGATGGTGCCTTAACCATGCAGGTGCTGCGCCAATGCCACCACCAACATGTTTCAGCTGACCACACTCCTGTCTGCACTGCCGCCCGCCCACATTGCAGCTGTGGCGGAAACTGTGACATGGCAAGGGCTGCGAGCCTGACCATGGGTCCTCTCGCTCCCAAGTCGTGGCCCGGGGCATCTCTGATCATTTCACTTCAGGGGGTTCGGTGGTCATCGGGACTCGTCGTGCGCTCAATTGCGGTCCAATAATTCATCCAGACATGGACGGCAACACGCTTCGTCGGCCGCACAAGAGAGCCCGGATCAGCGAACCAACAACGTCTTCATTGGCACTGAACCGGCTCGGGCTGGCACAGGACCTGATCCGCCCAAGTACAGCAGCTTGGAATCACCTGGCGATCATAAGCGACAGCATTCTACAGCCTTTCGCACCCGGATCTGCGGCAGGTGGCTACAAACAAATCCTGCCCAGGACTGGAGTCGAAAGCCAGCAGGTGGACTGTGTTGCCATTGGCTTCGGGAACGATCCGCAGCACTTCACGTCAGCGTCGACTCTACCAGAATGGGAGACATCCTTGGCAAGCTCACAGCCGATGTGGGATTCTGTCGCACCCGAGATTGATCCTCTCAAGCATGCTGCAGACGACGCCAGGCCGGATGAAGATAGTATTGTCTGCTATGGCGTGGTACGTGCAAGCCCACCCTTTCGTTGGCCTGGCTGACAGATGTAGGTGACGGATGTCTCGTCGACCTTCGATTTTTCAAGATCGCTCCATGAGATCACCGATTTCGAAGTCATCCTTCAATCTGGAAGCTCTTTTCTCGGCATCGGAGCCAACGGCATCGCTGGGCGGATAAAGAATCCTGTTCACACTCAGATGATTCAGAGTCTGCTGGAAGAGCCTGATCTGTCCCTACACGCACGCTGTTATCCCGACCAACAGTCCGGCACGCGTAAGTCAATCATTCAACAATGCACCTTAGATATTACGGTGTCCGGACCATTCTCGCAGCTGGACGAAGTTGGAACGTGGTTCCAAGACTACGAGGTGTATCTACAGGATCCGAGACACTGCCACCAGAACGTCCGCTATTGCAATCCTCATCGACTCTCATCATCAGACTTGGACAGCTGTCCCTGGCTGTCCGACTACGTTTCAAGTAAACAGACCGTCCTAGAATTCCAGGAGATAACCGACCGCCGAGATGTTCTTGACGTCTTCAGCACGAGGAAAGATCTCAAGGAAGCAGACCAGCCGGCAGCAATTCTGACGACTTTAAAGCGGTAGGAGTTGTTCTGTGTGAGCAATCAAGGTTCACAGACTGACTTTCGGTACAGGCATCAAAAGCAGGCATTGAGCTTCATGCTTGAACGAGAGAATGGGTGGAACTATAGAAGTGAAGGCAGCGATATCTGGGAAGTCCTTGACTCGGGTCGGGTCCCGGTGTATGTGCAACCTCCGCTTCCGCAACGATCTCTCACTCACGAGAGAGTCTGGTCAGCTTCCTAAACACAGTCTCAAACTCGTGCCAGCCGGAAGAGCCACCACAGTTCTATGGCGGGATTGTCGCAGACACAATGGGCCTTGGTAAAACCCTGACTATGATCTCTCTGGTGACCACCGACCACGAGAACGACCAACAGGAAGACCATCTGCAGGGTTTCGACGCCGGAGAATCCTACAGAAGATTGACCACTTCCGCAACGCTCATTATTGTTCCACCGCCACGTAAGTGCGATCTCAAGGCATGGGCGGAGCTCAATCGTGCGGGCAAAAAGCTAATACAAGACTCGCAGTCCTGAGCACATGGGAGGAACAGATCAAGCAGTACGTTGGTGCACCATGGTTGTAGTGCGAAAGGCTGACTTTATGGACAGGCACGTCAAATCCGGGTGTATCAATATCCATATCCACCACGGAAAAACACGTTTAGAAGAATACACGACATTGAAGAGGGGTGATATTGTGTTGACGACATTTCACACTGTTTCGGCTGACTGGAAGCCCACTAATTCGTCGCACGAATCGTTCATCTTTTCGCTTCGTTGGAGAAGAATCATCCTCGACGAAGGTAAGCATATGCCCATCTTGCTTTTCTTCTGTTCCACAACGGCTGATTGGACCACAGCGCATTTCATCAAGAATGGAAATACTCGAATCACCAAAGCCGTTTGTGCACTCGACGCCATCTCTCGATGGGCGGTCACCGGCACGCCGATCCAAAACCGTCTGAGCGATCTCGCCACTCTCCTGCAGTTCATACGCCCGCATCCCTACGGCGACCCCCGATGTTTTGAAGCCGACATATCGCAGCTGTGGAAGTCAGGACAGAGTACCAAAGCAGTCGAACGTCTGAAGCTACTCTCTGCCTGTCTTGTCCTCCGCAGAAGCCAAGGAACCATCGAGCTGCCTCCACGCAAAGACTTGTTATGTCCTGTTGACTTTACACAAAAAGAGCGCGAAGCGTACGAGCGACTTAAAGAGCAAGCCATTATACGTATCGATGAGGCGCTACATGAGGGGCACCAACAGCAACGCGCCCACGGCTCATCTCATGTCAATGCCTTACAGCAGATCGAGGCATTGAGACTATTCAGCGACCTGGGCCTCCATTACCATTCCCGACCATCGGCCATGGTCAATTCTGAAGAGTGGCAGCAGCAAGCGCAGGCTGTGCTCTATCGGCAGTCCGAGTTGGGTCCAATGGTCTGTCTTCAGTGCTCGTCTGCAACGGACCTGACAGAAATCGCGAGCGATGGCGGGCCTGCTTCTCAAATGTCGAAACCGCAAGAATGCAAGGCACGCTTCTTCAGCTGTCTACGCTTTATATGCAGCGATTGTGTCGAAACTCTCGGCCGATCTAGACGCTCACTTCCGTGCGGGCACACCAAGCCGTGCGCTTTCGCCTCCGTATCGACAAGCTTGACATCTGAGGTCGACGATATAAACGTTGCTCACAACACTCTGGAGACTTCCGACCACCAGAACTCCACGCACGTGTCTTCCAAGGTCAAGGCACTGGTCGCTGATATGCAGACAGTCCCTGCAAATGTGAAATGGTAAGCTATCCCTGTGAGACCTGTCCGACACGTTCAACTCAAAACGTCTGCTAACATACAGGTGTCTACACCAGCATCGTGTTTTCGAGCTGGAGACTCTCTCTCAATCTGGTCGAGCGTGCTCTGAATCAAGCTTCCATCACAACCGTTCGGTTCGACGGCAAAGTCGCGCAGAAAGACCGGCAACCTATCGTCAACAGGTTCCAGAACGACCCCGATATTCGCGTGATGCTTCTCACGCTGTCCTGCGGCGCAGTCGGGTGAGTGAATGCTAGAACCGATGCCCTATCTGTATGCCTGCGATTGATCTTTCCGCCTGATTTAGCTTGACATTGACTGCCGCCTCGCGAGCTTATCTTCTCGAGCCTCATTGGTTAGTCGTTCTCCGTCTCTCTGCTGGGAGCACTTCCTGGACACCACCCTCTAGGTCCCCACCTCGAGGGCGGAATACTGATCATCGACCGCAGGAACCCCACGCTCGAGGACCAGGCTCTGGCGAGAGTCCATCGCCTTGGACAGGAACGGCCAGTGACGACGATTCGTCTCTACATGCGCAATTCTTTCGAAGAAGTAAGGCTACACTGTCGGACATACCTCCGTTCGACTCTAGACCACCGAATTTGAATGTTTTCACTTGAGCTCAACGGTTGACAATTGCATAGGAGGTCATGAAACTCCAGGACTCGAAGAGGGATCTGGCTGGCATTCTTCTGTCACCTCATGACGGAGTTGAGACGGACACCAGTCTGGGAACCTTAGAGGTGAACTCGGAAATACCCCCCCCCCCCGGCATTCTAGCCCATAATGCCCATTACAAGGTGCATTCGCTAACTAGCCCTTGTTTTATTCCAGCGGCTGCGGTCTCTCCTTTAAGCGACTTTTGGAATGCTACCACGCCCTCCCGTTCCACAGCATCACGACATATCTGATTCCCAAGATACGTGGGACCAGGAACGCAGTATCCACAATTGCGTGAATATTGCTGGCCAGGGTTGACCAGGCGATCGCAGACTGCAGACCGCCGACTCACTGGTCAATGGCTACGACTTTTACACTCTGACACAAGAGGGAGAACACGGCTGCCTGGCGCCTTGCAGGGGGCTTCTTTGGTCACCCAGCCAATCTTTTGTATCTATGCATCAATGGTTGCAGATACCAAGAACCAAGAACCAAGAACACAACTGCTTGGCGATTACGAAACTTGGCATGTCAATAGATGTGTCTCCAATCTCCTGGCTGATTGAAGATGCGAGAGTTTTGCAGAAATACTGTTCAAGTCAAAATTCGATCTCCCAGCTGTGTTCACCCAAGTCCTCCTGATAGTCACTGTCGCAAATATACACCCATCGAATCTGCAATGTCGACCAAAACAGAAGTCAGAACACAAACAATGAGAGGAAATAACTCCGAAGACTCGTGCGTCATCGGCGGCGAGCACGCCAACTGGCCAGCCAACGGCCACGTCATCCTCGGCAGCACACACTACTACATCGAGGGCAACGACACCAGCTTCACGCCATTCAAGAAGTGCTGCGGCGAGCACAAAGTCAACCTCATCGAGCCCTGTCTCATGTGGTGCGAGACTGACGGGAACCTCAAAATCTGGGCTTGCTGGTTGCAGAACGGCTTCAAGCCAGACTCCGCATTCGGGACCTTATACGGTGGCGGCACGGGGCTATCAGGCCCCTCGACACAAGGTGGCCTCTCTACCGCGGCCACGGCCGGTATCTCTGTCGACGCCGTGGCAGTTGTGGTCTTGCTCTGCGGTTTGCTGTTCTGCTGGCTTCGGGCGCGGCGACTTGGGGCTAGAGACGCAAGCAAGGCGCGCCACCATAGTAGACTTCTTTTGCTCGGTATAGCATTCTCCTACCACCTAACTGCGCTATATATTTAAGCTCCCATGAGAGAGCCAGAGCTTCAGAGGCACCCACGTGAATCAACTCTTGGAGTGTGACATCGCCGGCAGGAGTGATCAGAAGGTTGGCGGCAATCGTACCTTCCAGAAAGCGCCTGGTGCCCAGTCTCGACCACCTGGGCAGGCTTCGCGCACGCACCTTCTCCTTGACTTCTCCCGCACGCACGCGTTACCAACAACCACGATACCTCGACGAGCAGGCAGCAATCCTCGTCCTCGAGGTGCAGTCGCTGTCGGGAACTCGGCCTCCCCTTCACCTCTTTGCGAGACCCTGGCGAGCACTTCAAAAAGTTCACATCATCACCACCCCCTCACTCAGGTCTCACTTCACGGGACCCTGCCGCCCAGACACGTTCCAACATCAAGCCACCCCGACCTTGAAGGTCGACGACCACCCTACACAATGGCCTCCTCGCAGCCCGACTCGGCGTTTCTCACCCGTCTCCCTCTCGAGATCCGCAACGAAATCTACGAGATCTACACTCTCAAGCTCCTGGAGAAGACGGCACACGACAATGCCTCCTATAAGCGCTCGGGCTACGAGTACATCTCCACCCTCATGTCGGGCATGGTTGGCAACAAGACCAAGCGCCTGTGCCCTCCCCTCCTCAAGACATGCAAGATGGTCGCTCGCGAGTACACTGCCGCCGCCTCGAAGCATGCCCTGATCATATACGAGACACCCGTGGGCGACGAGAGCTGCTGGCTGGCCATGATCCGGAAGGTCACGATCGGTGGTGCCAAAAACGCACAGCTACGTCATATCCGGGTCGTCTGGAAACTCGCCATCCAATACGTTGATGATGCTCCAATGCCCGAAGTCATGTATGAGTGCACACTCGAGCGTGCCCTCGGTGGCAGCGCTCCCAACCTTACCACGATCCAATACGAGCAATTCGACATTGGTGCTCGGAAAACATGTGATGATATGTGTGTGTTGACAGCCATGGAAGATACCTTGGACTACTTCCTCGAATCGGCAGTCAAGGACCACAGCCCAGAGCGCCTGGAGTTGATAGGCCGTTTCCGAGAACAGTGGATCGATGCTGTCGAGAAGGAGCACGAGCAGCTTCAGGTGCGTCGAGGACGACTGCTTGATCCCGAGGACAAAGGCACAGAAGACAGTGTTGAGCTATGTGAGCCTAGTCACTAGGTCTCTTGAGGGAGAACGGAATTTCACTGCTGCGGAGGACACAGATGACTTGCTATTACCACAAGTGTAGACAAAGGCGCAATGCATCAGTTAGTAATACAATGATCCCACACAATCTGTCCCTCATGCTTTTCACCATCCTCCTCGTCCCTCACAATCCTTGGACACCTACTTCATGGGGCTGATGAAGAAGTGACTGTCAGTCGTGCCAGTGACATCGAGCTTCTGGCCGACCTCAACAACACCCTCTTCCTTTGGCACACACAGCATGCCAAAGCTCGGCTTAAACTTGAGCCCCTTGTCGATCCGACGATACTTCATAAGCTGGTCCCAGGGCTGTCGTAGGTGCTTCTCCCCAGAGTCCGGGTCCACGTTTGGTACCTGACATCGCAAACACCGGCACACGACATCCAAGTCGACAACTTTTCCACCACTTCCGCCCTCGGCAGCCTTCCCAATACGCAAGGTCTTCCAGTTGTCCTCGCTCCACGGCTTGTGCCCGCGGATTACAATGTTCGGCCGGAAGCGCTCGATGTCAATCGCCTCCTCGCCGCCGCTCCGCAGCCGTTCATTCAACTCGTCGAGACTTGCCTGCGACGCGACCAGCACGGGCATCATGTCGGCGAACTTGGTCGCCTCGGTGCGGCCGAGCCTCTCGGGCGCCCCGCAGCCCCTCAGGACCCGCGGCGAGGGTCCCTTGTACAGCAGCCGCGCGTCGACGCCAAGGAACTCTGACAGCGGCTGGGTCGTGGCCGCGGGGTACTCCCACCCGTCCGTCTCCTGGCCCCAGATGACACCCCCGCGCAGCGTGGTGTTTCCCTCGAGCCACTCCGTCGTGGGGTGAGCGGGGATCGTCAGCTTCCAGTCCCCC
The DNA here is from genome assembly GCA_001566295.1 of Microdochium bolleyi. Lineage (NCBI taxonomy): Eukaryota > Fungi > Ascomycota > Sordariomycetes > Xylariales > Microdochiaceae > Microdochium > Microdochium bolleyi. Next base: position 130,361 of record KQ964259.1, read on the forward strand.
TTGCCCTCGATGGTGATGGTGAGGGTGTCGTTGTCAAAGTCGACGGCCGTCCGGATGAGCGTCATCTGGGAGTTGCTGCGGATGGTGAGGAACTCGCGCTTCTCGGCCGAGATGAGCATCCAGTTGCGGTCCAGGTCGAGGCCGGTGCGGAGCAGCTTGGCAGACTGCACCTGGATGCCCCGGCACGACTTGATGGGGTATATGCGCAGCGCGATGATGTCGTCGCTGGGCTGCGCGGAGGCGGCGTCGGGCGCGTAGTCGCTGTTGTAGAAGAAGAAGCCCGTGGTGACGGCGATGGCCGAAGCCACGGCAATGCCGGTGATCGTTGATGCGTCGAGGTTATCCATGGCAGGCACTGTGACCTTTCACATCCCGGAGATGTTCTCAGTGGAGGGGCTGGTCTGGATCATGTGAGACCACATTCGTGGTGTTGATGATGTTGGGGGTGGTAGAGAAGGTTCAGTCGAGAGCCTCAGCCCTGATGTCACGATGTTATTTGAGAAGGAGGAAAGCGGGGTGAGCTTTGTCATCATTGGCGGGCGTGCGCCAATCGAACTCAAAAAACTGGTGACTGCACTGGGTCGACTGTTCTAGCTGTTGATCAGGTTGCATGCTCAAATTCACTGGCTGGGCTTGGACGACGCATTGGGAACCCGGTCCAAGGGAAGCATGAAAACGATAGGGTAGAGAGTAGATATTCGCACCTCGCAAGATAGCGTAGCTTCACCCCCCCCCCCCCCCCCCCCCCCCCCCCCCCCCCCCCCCTGATGTCCAGGACTAGTATATATTTCAAGACGCGCACATCGATCTGTATCCTTATCTTACACCTCACAGAACTATCCGTTCAGCTGCTGTGTCAAAGCTTGATCTGACAAGAAAAGAAGGCAAAAATGAAAGACAAAAAAAGACGAGAAAGTGAGTTTAGATGACCCCCAAGACCTTCCCGGAAACCTTTCGACCCTGAGCTTTCATCCGTCCAAACGAAGAGAACTTCCCTTTCCTCTCAGGCTCGTCCCCCGCGACTTTTAAGAAGCTAGCGGAGGTGTCGTCTCCAAGAGCCTGCCATTCCCTGGTAAGGAAAGCGGCAAAACCGCCAATTTCCGTGTCTCCCTCCTCTTGACCCGAGCGGCGTCGTATGACCGTTGCGGCGATTCTCGATGCTTTGCCTGCAAGCGACTTCGTCAATGCCCTCGTCCGGCGGTGCTGGGGCGGGCTGGTGGACTCTTCCGCGATTGACACCTCTTCATATTGGGTGATGCAGTTCTTCTCGATGATCAGGTCGAAGGTGGGCCCAGGCCCTTGATGCTGTTCACCTGTATCTGTTGTCATTCTGTCTCCCTCAGTATCGACCGAGAGAGTGCTCCTGCTGAAAGCGGCAGCCGTCTCGACGTCATACCCGATCATGAGATTGAATACCCCGAGGCCCTGTCCACTGAGATCTCCACGCATGTTGTACGCCGGCCTCTGAACAAACCAGATCCACGCCTCGAGGAGCTTGATGGCATGTTCACCGTCGAACCGGAACCACTCGCTGTGGACTGTCTTCTGACATCCCGGCACAGCACAGCCGGCGATTCCCTGCCTCTGTGCTGACAGCTGGGCGGCCATGATCCTCGCGATGCGGCTGGCGCCGAGCACGGGCTGGTCGCTTTGCCGCACCAGGCTTGTCCTCGTCAGGTAGCAGCTCTGGCCCGGCTGTTTCCCGCAGGCGCTGCACGTCCAGCCGATGTGGAGGAGCCCGTCGTCCGGCTCGTGTCGGCGTATGTACACGGTGCCGGTGGCCTGGTCTGATGGCGCCGCCTTGGACTCGATGGCGGACCAGAGCGCGCGCTGGGCGTCAGTCTTGGCTAGAGCAAGCCGTGCGTGTCGCTGGGTGCGAGCCGTGCTAGTATCGGGTGTGTCCGGAACCGCGGCGGCAGCGAAGTGCTCGAGGACATGCTCCACCATCTGATCCGCTGTGATTTCCATGCTTGCCTTCGGGCCGGAAGCCGCTGGTAATGCTTGTTGGCACACACAGCCTGCGCGGGGATCAGCCCTAGGCTGCGCCGTAGTTGGCAGTGGCTCGAGTGCCTGGACAGTGGCCGCTGGCGGGAGCAGGCTCGGTTCCAGGCCCGGCTCCGGCTCAGCAATATTGAGGACCGAAGGGGGGCTCTGCACCGCCTCTGACTGCACAGCATCATCTTCCATGTTACAGTCTCCGCCTGTCTCTAGTTTGCTGTTGGCCTCGTCGAGATCCATGGGGGAGCACGTAGCGTCACTTCTTGCAACAGAAAGTTGCGACATTTCGTTGTCGATATGCGCGACCCCGAGCTTGCCGATCGAGTCGGAATCGTCACTGGTTGGCACGACAGTAGTCGCAAAGGAAGTCAAGGCGCTTGCAAGAGGAGACTCTCCCTCATCGTCGCTCGCTCCGTCTGACGATGAAGTGCTGTTGCTCACAAGCTCTACCTGGTCGCAAGCGTGCTCGTTCTCCATGCTCGGAGAGCCGTGTCGTGGAGACTCATTTCCGGCGGCGGAGTCGTTGCTGTGGCTGCTGCGCGTTCCATCGTCCATCTCAGATTCCTTATCAACGGCTGGCAACGTGTCGGCCAGTGGCAAGCGGCATTTCCAGGCTTTGAACTTTTTCAGCACGTCGCCTCTATGGCAATAACAGTGTGCCAAGCCCAAGAACTTTTCGATCTCGGCTTCGTAACCCTTGAGATCCCAATCCTGGCCGAGGGCTGAGAACTGCGCTCGAACCTTCATGATGGATTCGCAGTTTTCGTGACTGGGTTTGTTGCGGCAACGGACATATTGCCCTTTCTTTTTTTTATCTTGGCTTTTTCCGAGGCAGTAATGCAAGTCCCATTCAGCAACACTGAGATGTAGCGTGATCAAAACATTGTCGTGAATCGCCTCGAGGAGTGGTAGCCTCCTGTCGGTTGACTGGGACATTGTTGCGCGATGGCGCAGTGACAGATGCAGGCGTCGAGATCTCTGGTGTTGGCGAGATGCGTTGCGTATGCCAGAGGCTCTGTCGGCTTCGCACTCTGATGTCCAGCGGATCAATGCTCGATTTATATCGGGGACCTCAGACGCCGCGGAACGAGCGGAATGTCATGGCAGCGGGCGTTCCCGCAAAGGCCCAGAGGCTGGTCAGCCCAGAGGCTCGGCGGGGATGCGACTGCTGCAAGGGTCTCATGCAGTTGGTCGCACCCTGTATGCGATGCGACACGGCACGGCCTCGAGTGGAGGCACAGGAGTTCCCAAGAACAAGGGATAGGGGAACGCGAGGTCAGCCTTGAAGTTGTAGTCATGGGGCAATCACCCACCAAGAGGAGAGTGTGATATCCAACAGGAAGTTAAAGCCTCACCTGCGCTCTGTGTGCGACAAGTCTCGCAGTTCCTGCATGTGGAAGCCATTACCTTGACAAGCACTTTAAGGGCCGTAGGTGAGGTGCATTGATGGTCCCGGGCTTTTGGTAATGACAGCCGGATGCCACTGCCGCTGGAGAGCCCGACTGGCTACCATCTCCTCGGGATGCTTTCTGAGATGGCGAGGCAACCCTGTGACCGGTCAGCACCCATCCCTGTCTCCTTGTGCTCGGCACTTCCGATCATGGCCATAGATCCACACATGGCTGACGGAAAAAGCAAATCGTTTCTGCAGTCTTCAAACATGGTGCGTAAGATACAGGAACGCCTGCTCTGTTCGGAACTTTTGTCAACTGAACCCCAGGACCATGCCCGTGTTGGAGACTCCGTACACAGCCTCGATGGCCATGATCTTCACCCCTACTCCGCTTTGGGAAGCAGTTGCAGTGTCGCAAAGGCACGTCGTTAACAACAACACGGTGCCCCAGCATCCCTGCCAAGCACGTACTCGGTGAGACCGCCAGGGAGCAGCACCCCTGTGGTAGGAATCAGGCCATGCTCATGGCAAAACCTGCTATTAAAGATCGCTTAAAGTTGCTCAGTCTTTCGGGCCATCAGTAGTTCCAAGATTCTCCGCTGTGCTTGCAAGATACTCCAAGGACCGAAGAGCCATGGTCTGTCCACTACGAAAGCTGGACCGTGGCGACAGCTGGTTCCAGGCCACTTCAACTGCTTTTGACAGACAGCGCAGTAGTCGCACTGCGTCTTCTTCGTGCAATATTTTTCCTAGTTTAGATGCTGCATACAAGGCTGCCAAATAAAAGGTGCTGCTCCCATGCCGAACGGGTATTTGACCATAAGGCGTCCAAGCGAGACGGTCTATTTTGGTCGTCAAGTTCGGGTACGTTTACCGACCTGGTCCAAATAAGTCCGCCACTTCTGCGGGGTTGCAAAGTGCTCAGCCTTCCTGTTGCAACTACCAGCAAAAGCTCGACTTGAACCCCTTCGGTCAAAATAACAGACTTTGGCCTCTATGACTCGAGCAGTACTTTGTCGCACATTCCAGAATGGATCTTTATGAGCCACTGGACGCAGCCAGGCGCGAGATCCGTCTTCTCCGCATCAATGTCGACCTTCAAGAACGAGGGGCAGATGAAATCTGCGGCGTGCTCTCCACGGAGAGCTTTGATAGCATTCAATACCAGTACGATGCCCTTTCGTACATATGGGGACAAGAGCTCGGGAACGCGGAAATCTCCGTCAACGGTCAAGCATTCTCGGTGACTCGCAATCTCGACGACTTCCTCAGAGAATGGCGAAGACGCGCACGGCTTGATGCGTCTATGGCCTCGTCAGCTCCTCTCTGGGTGGATGCTCTCTGCATCAATCAAGTCGACGAGGCCGAACGATCCAACCAGGTCGCCATGATGGGCCAGATATACCAGGCGGCGCGCAAGACCATATCGTGGCTCGGCACAGAGTACGAATTGAAGCACGAAGACTTGTGCGCTATCGAGGAACTCTCCATATCCATCAGGAAGTCCGCACCTGGTGAGAGTCCTTTAGAAGTCATAAAAAGAACGACCCACGAGAACTTCTGGTACACGACATCTGCAAAAATATTCAACGAAGACGGGTCTGGTCGGCGGACAATCCATGAGTGGATTAAGGGAATACTCTGGCACAAATATTGGCGTCGAGCTTGGATACGACAGGAACTGGTCTGCAGTCATGACGTCATATTGTGGCATGCACAAACAGTTTCAGATCTCGAAGATTGGGTACGCATCGCGGAGTGGATGGGAACCTTGGTCGAGCTTGGCCAGCCAGATCTGATTGACAACAAGACTTGGCAGCACCTAGTACAGATACATGCTCTACACAGAGATGTGAACGGCTTCAGCTTCATGCAAGCACGGCGGATGTTCCAGCTTGCAGTGGAGACCCCCTGTGATCCACAGGAACGACGAGTTACTATTAGGCAAGCCGTCGTCGAGAGTAGACACTTGCGAGCTACCGACCCTCGGGACAAGATCTTTGCAATGCTTGGATTCTCTCGAGGCTTTCGCGCGCCCGATTACCAATCGTCAACTGAGCAAGTATACACAGATTTTGCTCGGCAATTCTGGATTGAGCAAGAGGATTACTCATTCCTCATTTGGGCCGGATCGGTTCACAATGTTCATGGAAGGACCATATATGGACTTTGTGAAGCACAACACCTCTTCCTGCCGTCATGGGTACCAAACTGGGATCATCTGGCGCAGAGCCCACGGCCAAGACATTGGTACGAGTCGCATGATCTGAACGCCAGTGCCGGACTGCTATCATCCAGGGCAAGATCACCAACAGGGCATCGATTCCTGGCACTCTCTGGCTTAGAAACAGATGTCGTCCTGAAAACAAAAGACGTGGCGTGCAGTATCGGCGCTGCCAGGTCGTTTGCACGCGAGGCACTCACATATCTCAATGATGCACATGACCTCAACCACAAGCAACGGAATTCAGGCTCATCGCAAAGTGCTGAAAAACGGCATCTACCAGATACAACTCGTGGCAAGATGATACTCCAGCTCGCCTTTGGGCCGAGTAAACTTGGAAGATCCGCTGCACCCTTCAGACACGTCGATCGTGCGAGCAAAGCATTTTACGCCCTTGCATTCGGAGTCCTGGGTACCATCATGTACCAAAGGACTTACGAATCGGTGGCATCACACGTTCCACACAATGATCTCGCCAAGTTTCGTGCGTGCTTCATCAACGAGGCGGACGGCCTAGGGTGGACACCTTCCGAGCTCGACGAGATCGATAAGGGACTCAGGCTCAAGTCCTCCCTCGACGACGACGAGATGTTCAACTTGTACCGTTCTGCACTGAGCGCATTGAAAAGCCACACGCACGAATTCAGTCTCGCACTGACGGGCAATGGCCGCATTGGATGGGTCTTTGGTGACACGAAGCCGGGAGACACGATCTGGATGTTCTCCAGCTGCCCATTCCCGATCGTGTTAAGGAAGATAGTAGGTGAGGAGCGCTACATGGTCATCGGTCCTTGTGAAATAGCAGGGCTGATGAATGGTGAGCTTGCTCGGGAAGTTTTCAGCGGGGACAAGGACAAGATTGCCGCAGCGATGCAAAGAATAGTACTGGCCTGAGCAAGGAAAAATTGACACGAAAATAATGGGGGCAGAGAGTTCTGCAATTCTTCGTTTCCTAGCCAAATAGTGACAACTTGAGCGGAAAGGCGCGCGCCTCGTCCCAAAGCGTAGCATGATGACTGTCCTGGTCCCCGAACAAGACACAACAAAGAGAGAGCCACCTTGGAATCTTGAGGGGGGTTCGGGTCGTTTTGCTTGTTCACCGCACAAGTGACAGACAGTATACACGACAAAAAGAAAACGCCATACGGTCCCAAACGGTAACATCAACCAGATCTAGACCTCCTCTTTTGCTCGGCCATGATCCGCATCTGGCACCTCGGCATATGGCAATTAGAGTCGGCGCCCCAGCAAACAACGTGACTGTCTAAAGCGGCAGCAATATCACAACCAGGCCCAATGCCACAATGCATCTCGACTCCCCATGAGCAATTGGGCAGGGATGTACCCCGCAATCCGCGATGCATATTGCGTGCCGCTGCTGACAGGTTTGCCGCGGCATCTCGCGAGGAGGAATAACGTTTAGGGATAATTACTCGGCGACCCCTGGACATCACCCCACGGGGATGGGCGCTTCCCTGCATTAGCTGCCAACGTTATGCATGGGCCTCAGGTGCAGTGTGATGCTCATTGGCGGGCTCCGACCAGTGAATGCGGCGAGGGGGACGGGAAAACGACCTTGTATTGTGGAATCACATGCTGGACCTCCGCAAAAGGTCGCTCGTTCTCAAGTCACGCAGCACCAAGGTATTGCCCTCGGATCCATTACAGGGCCTCCCCTTGTCCTTGCGGTGAAGACTGCAACGGTCAGCACGCCCGAGGCCGCCACGGATGCTACCTCCACGCGGGGTATCAGACCCAATCCATCATGACCTTCCGAAGCTTGATTGTGCTCTGTGCACGCTGGCAACAGCTCCCGCCCATTGGCAGCGCATGCTTCGTGCTTGCAGTCATGTGCAAGGTTCTAATGCATAGGAGAAATGCGGAGATGACATGTCGCTGTAGTCGGAAGAATGATGTATAAAGCTGCCGGGACATTCCACGAGCTCACCAACGGAGGGTTTCTGGAAGATCAACGGCCTTGTCATCATCATTTCCTGCCAGTCGATTCGAGACATAGAGCGACTCTTGAGCCCAGCAGCAGTCCAATACAGCGCTAAGCATCCTTCAAGATGAAGTTCTCCCTCTTCGCCGTCGCCGCCCTGGCCTCCACCGCCGTCGCGGACCTCGCCTCGATCCAGGCCTCGCTCAACGAGGTGAGCAAGCGCGTGACGGGCGTCAAGACCAAGCTCGACGCCTGGAAGGGCGACCTGCTCGGCACGATCCCCATCGTGGCGGCGTCCGCCGACCTCGTCGTCACGCTGCAGATCAACACGCTCAAGATCAAGCAGTCGGGCAACCTCACCGACGACGAGGCCATCGAGGTCTCGGGCACCACGGCCGAGCTCATCACAAATACCATCCCGGTCCTGGACGCGCTCGTCGCCGCCCGCCCCAAGTTCGACAAGCTCCTGCTCCGCCCCATCATCTACCTCAGCCTGCTCACCCAGAAGGACTCGACCCTGGACCTCAGCAGGGCCGTCGTGTCCAAGCTGCCGCCGGTGTATGCCGAGATCGGCGAGGCTCTGATCCAGGAACTAATTGGGCTGTTCGATAATGTCCTCACTGTGTACAAGCCTTTCTGAGCGAGGAAACTGTGGTTCAAGAGGTTCTGAGGACGTCAGCGATCTATGAGGGGGTCAGTGTCAGACAGGCGTAGTAGCATGGAGGCGGTAGTGGAGGAAGCATCTTCAGTTATATTGTATATGTACAATGCAGCGCAGGTTTGACAAGCCTGGCATGTTCTTCGAGCGTGAATCACAACAGCCGTGTGCACTGTGACCACATTGCAGCGCTGGATCACACGCATACCTTTCGATGCAGGTCCAACCTGACAACAATGCTCATTGCGATTCACCGACAGCTGAGACGCCATTGAGACGCCATCTGTTCACGCCCTATCCCGATCATATCAAGATGGCCAAACGATGGACAAGCATCGCTTCCAAGACTTGCAGACACGAAGGTACTACGTCATACCTCGACAAGGCTCTCTTATCCGCCCGTCGACCGAGCACAAGCCACCAACATCTACGTCAACCGCTTTACATGCCGCAAGACGATGACAACACCGCTCGCAAACATGCAAGCCCCCGTAAACACAATCATCCAGTAATATGACGAGCTCTCCAGCGCCGCCGTAGCAGACGATTGCTGCAGCGCACTACTCTGATGAACCAGCAACCCCCCGATCGGACCAGCAAGCACGTTCCCTATGCCTTTTCCCAGGTTCAGCAGCCCGAACACGATCGGACCGGCCGTGACATCGTCGTCCGCGACGGCCGTGCTCATCCGCCCCCACAGTGCGGTGAAGCCTGAGCCAAAGAAGCCGTAGAGCACTGCGAAGCCGATTAGTATGGAGAACGACCCGGCCAGACGCCACATGGCGAATGTCGCCACCGCGGCGACGAGGGTGGACGCGCAGGCGAGCGTATCGAGAGGGACGCGCCGGTCAGAGAGGTAGCCGAACATGAATTGCCCTGCGACCTGGGAGACGCTCATTGTCGCGAGCAGGACTGCGCCGGACTTGTCACCGAGGTCGAGCGACGAGGCATACGAGGGCAGATACAGAGCGGGGAAGAAGTAACCGAAGCCTTGGAAGAGGTTGGACAGGGTGTACAGCCAGAAGAGCGGACTTGTCAGGAAGGACCACTTTATCTTGAGAGCGGTCGTGTGTGCAGAATGAGGAAGACGGCCGTCGAGAAATGGGATCAGGGGGCCTGTCAATATAGCCAGGCCGACAGCCACGGCACGTAGGGTGGTCTGGTAACCGTACTTTGCAAGCAGTGTCTGGATGATGAACGGCATGACGGCGCCAGAGACGCCGGAAGCACCGCAGAGCACACCGTATGCCATGCCGCGGCGGGCGATCCAGAACTCGTTGACCATCATGAGGATGGGGTAGTACAGGATCAGGAACCCGAGTCCGTACGCGACACCCTGGGTGAGAATCAGAGTCTCGAGGGTGTTGGCGAAAGAGCCGGTCACGAGTCCGCAGATACAAATCGGCCCTGTGCAGCATAAGAAGTCAGCGAGCCCCTACGATGCACTTGGGACGGTCTTCGAATCAGAGCAAGGGGACTTACATCCGACCCAAATCATCCGCCTCCTCCATCGCTGATGGCGCTGAATGAAAGGCATTATGAAAGGTGCGCCGATGTAGCCCAGGCCAGACGCAATCGTGCCCACAACGCCAATGTACGGACTGTTGGCGAACTCTGGGATCTTGGAGTAATAGTCCTGGAAGACACCAAAAGATAGCGGGAACCCTGTGCGTTGTTCAGCATCAATCCTCAGAGTCGCACAAAGAGGACGATGGATGCGTGCTGGGCATCTTACCCCAGAGAAGCGTCTCAAACACAAAGGCTGCCCCGAGCAGCCGCCACGCCGCAATGCCGCCGTCCACTGGGGCGAGTTGTTGCGCACGTTCGGCATTTTCTGGTGCGGGTGGCAGAGACACAGCCCGGGTGGTGGCTCCTCGGGACGGTGGCGCGGGCCACTCGTGCAATTCGACGGTGTCGCCCCCGGCGAGATTGATGGTCTCGGTAGTGCTCATGCTGGCTCTGGTTGTCGATGTCGCGAAGTTCCAGATGCATCCAGGATACAACCGTGTTTGTTGTTGGAGAAAAGCATGTCCAGAGGGACATGGCTTGAAGATTTAAACCTCGGCGCCTTCTCCCGATCCAATGAGTCAGCCATAGCAGACGAAAGCCGGCATTGTCGCTTTGTTGTTTTTAGTAAAGAACCCCACTAGTTCAAGACTGACAGATTAGAAGTATATTACTGTAAGTCCGCGTTTTACTCTGTAGTTATTTATGGTTGCAATTTCAGCTGTAACCGAGGGACGTAGAGTAACAGGGTAGTAGAGTTGCAAGCCTGTGGCATCACAGAGGGCACTGCAGGGGGTAGAGGCTGCAATGAGGACTCACCCTGCCTTGACGGCAGGTCAGGCTGACGGCAAGGCAACATCTGACCCTCCAGGGGGGAGAGTGCGGCAGGAGGCATGTTCGGCTCCGGGCGACCTGTTTTGCGGCCCAACTCCTGGCGCAGTCCGTCACCCCTCCCTTTTCTTCATCTTGCCCAGAAAAGGGCTCATTGACGGGGAGTAGCACTTGCACATCTCAATCCCTGCGAGATAGCGCCTCGACCTTCCGTCGACAGTCCTGCACTATCCTATTGTGCTGTCTGCTCTGCGCCCGCGCCGTCGTCGTGCCCACGCGAGCGCCATTGACCCCGCGCCACCACACGAAGATGCGGCTTTTGAACGCGGAGACAATCTGCCTCGAAGAGTACTTTGAGGAATCTGTTCCCAAGTACGCCATCTTGTCGCATACCTGGGGCCCAGGAGAGGTCAGTTTTCAGGATCTCAACCAGGATCCAAACCACAAGAGCAAGGCGGGTTACCACAAGATTGCCGAGTCTTGTCGCTTGGCTGTCCAGTATGGATACGGATACGTAAGTATTCAAAACGCACGCGCCTTTCTGTCACTATAGACGCGAGCTGATTCGCTGGCGACCTCAGGTCTGGGTCGATACCTGCTGCATCGACAAGTCGAGCAGCGCGGAACTCAGCGAGGCCATCAACTCCATGTGCCGCTGGTACGAAAACTCGGGTGTCTGCTTTGTGTACCTGGCCGATGTGCCGTCGGACGATGACGTCTTCGACGACAACTCAGCCTTCAGCCAAAGCCGATGGCACAGCAGAGGCTGGACATTGCAAGAGCTGCTTGCCCCCAAACAGCACGTGTTCTTCGGATCGAATTGGGGCAGGATGTTCGACTTTTGCTGGGGTTTCGACCACGAAGCAGACGCAACCTCTATGAAACTTGCCTTCAACGCTAGCGCCAGATATCGGGCTCTCATGAAAGAGACCACAGACATCGACTTGATATCTGACCTTTATTACTTGGACTCGCCGTCACCTTGGAAGAAGTGTAGTGTCGCTACTAAGCTGAGCTGGGCCTCTAGGCGTCGCACCACCAGAAAGGAAGACATCGCCTACTGCCTCTTGGGGCTTCTCGAGGTGCAGATTCCGCTACTCTATGGTGAGGGCGATAATGCTTTTCGGCGACTTCTCATCAAACTCATGGAACAAGACAACAGTCACGATATCTTTCTGGCCGGATACGGGGTGCCAGGTGTGGCGCGGGGCGATCTCTTGCCATGCGAGCCTTCAATGTGCAAGGGCTGCTCTCACGACAGCCTGCTAAGGTTATCAGCAAATGGACGTCCGCCGCACTACACGGTAACGAACGCCGGCCTCCTCATCAGTCTGCCTGTGATAGAAGTCTTCTCGAACAAGATTATACTCGCCGCTCTCGATTTCGCGACCAACGACAAGCACCGTCTGCGTCTCACCTTGCCCCTTGCGCCTTGCGTTCCTGATAGCGATATCTACGAGATCGTGCCATATCATGGCATCGTGCTTGTGAACAAACAAAACGCAAGCTCGGCCAAGGTGCGAAATATCTATATACGCATAAAACCACGTATCACAAAGGCATATTTGCAGCCGAGGCTCCCGAAAAGAGACGTACAACAACTACTTGACTGCGGTTTCGTGGTTCTGTCGGTATATTATGCCAGGCAATATGATTGCTCTGGAAGCACGAAAGGTATGGAATACCAGAGGCCGAGGGGTCCTTCAATCTACATACTCGGCTCAGAAAAAACGGCCGTCAATCTCGCTATCCTCTGCGCGGTTGAAGATTCTCGCCATTGTCTCGGCCTGCGGCAGACCCGTTGCGCAAGCGCCATCGAGTTCTTGTTGCAGGCGGAGTGGAACCCATATATCCCCCCGGGCAAGGAACAGCACGAGGAATATGTCCTGAAGCAGACGAAATGGTCATCGCGAAGGCCTATTGGGAAGGCCAAGGTCCAATGGCACCAGACGATCACGACAAACCTCAAAGACCCCCGGACTCCCTGGAAGAAGCCTAAGCGCATCAGGATTTCATACCCACCAGAAGCAATGGATGGTCAGGTTAGAGTTGAGCATCTTGATGGCTACCAGGAATGATACATGTTGGTATTATGAGCAACCCGGTTTATCTAGAACGACAGCGGCTCACAAGACAATCCGTTGGCCTTCGTAGGCCGACCGTGTGGCAATCTCCCCCCCGGAGACATGCGGTTGTGTCAGATGCATCACCTGCGGCCTATGGGAAGAGGCTAATGGAGGACGCATAATGGGCTGACTGCAGCGAGGGAAAAAACGCTGAGATTGTCACGTAGTTGACGTTATCATAGATTTAACACCAGGGTGAGAGCCTGACCTGCCATCAGGGCAGTGTGAGGCCTCGTAGTCAATCCTCCAAACTCTTTTATGAGAGTTGAACATGCATGTTAGAATTGATGAATGAGAATTCTTTAATATTGTTATCCTGTAGCTAGACCAAGCCTAGGACACAATGTTCCTGATGTACAAAAGACGATGCAACGCGGACCCGGACCAAGGAGAGAGACGAAAACGACAGAGAACATCCACACATGTCATTCATTAAGTTAACCGAATCGCACCCGCGCTCTTTTTCTCAATCACCCGAAAGCACCTTTTGTAGCCAACCCACCTCCCCGAGGTCATCTTTCTCGATCAATCAGGCCCCAGCTCCCCCATGACGTACCCGACCTGCCTCCTCCCTTGCACGCCATTCGCCCCAAGCGTGCTCGCGAGCTGGTTCTGACTGTCGACGAGCTTCTTCTGCTCCTTCATCCGGTCTTTCGCCCTCCCGTCAGCGGCTTTGTCGAACTTCTCGGCCTCCTCGCGCTCCCTCAGCCGGATGCTGCTCAGCTGGCTCGCGTTGCCCACCTTCTCGTTGCCCATGTCGCGCTCCCACGCCAGCATCCGCGTCTGGTTCTGGGTCTCGATGCCGGCCTCGACCTCGCCGACCTCCTTGACGCGCGCGATCGACGCCCGCGTCAGCGCCTGCTGGTGGCTCATCTCAACGTTCTGCCGCATCCGCTGCTGCCGCAGCGCCGCGTTGAACGTCTCCTCCTCGACCCGCGCCCGCTCCAGGATGGCCGACATGTCGCTCTGGTGCGACCGCTTCTTGCGCGCGTCCTCGAGCTCCGCCTGGTCCGCCCAGATCCGCTGCTGCACGGCCGCGAGCTCTTTACTGCGCTGCACGGCGAGAAGGTGGCTCTGCGTCTCCTCGCGGTGCCGTTGCGCACGCGCCCGCCGCTCCTGCTCCTCGACCTGCACGTGCGTCGGCATGCCCACCGCGTCGTCGGGCTGCGTCGCGCCGTTCGTCGCGTAGAACACGTCTGTCCCGCGGTTGCTGCGCAGGAGCGTGGCGAGCGCGGGCTTGGTGTCCGAGTCGGGCAGGACCCGCTGGACGTACATCGTTGGCGAGTACGTGTAGGTCCCGTCCGAGTACTGGTTGAACGGCTTGTTGACGTGCTTCCACATGCCGGCCCGGAGGAGCACCTTGGTCGTCGCCACGGGGTCGGCAGACTCGAGCGCCAGGTGGAGCACGGTCTTGCCCTCGATCTGCAACGTGATGTCGGTGTCATTCTTGAGCAGGAACTCCATCGCCCGCTCCATGGCCTTCTCCCGCGTGCCAGCAATCGGCCCGCTGTCCGCCGCGTGCCGGCACAGCTCGCCGAGCGCGCTGCGGCCGCCGTGGATCGGGCTCGGGAAGTCCGGGTCGTGCTCGTACTCCATCAGGACCTGCATCGCCTGCAGGTTCAGGTCTCTCGCCGCGTTGTGCAGAGAGCCGTCGTTCTTGGACGCACCCGCCGCGAGGAGGTTCGACATGATCGATATCGAGAGGTCGCCGCCGATCGCAGACGCCATGGACAAGGGCGAGTTTCCCAGCGCATCAGCGACGTCGACCTCGGCCCCGGCAAGCAGCAGGGACTTGACAATGTCCTGCCGGCGCTCCCTGATGGCGACCATCAGAGGTGTGACGTGTGATGTCCGCGTCTCGAATTGTACCTTCGCTGTCCCGCATTCATATTAGCACATCCTCTTGAACTGACTCTGACACACATCAACCGGTCCGCACTCACCTCCCCGTTCAATCAGCAGATTCAGCACCGCACTGCTGATCTTCTTCTGCGGCTGGAGAAGTGCCCACATGAGCAACGTCACTGGCTCCTCCTCCACGCCAGGCAGCACCTTGTAGTTGATCATCTGCTCGTGATAGTAGCCCGCGTCGAGCAGCGCACCGAGCACCTTGGTGGACCGTGGGAACTGCGCCAGGGCGCGGTACAGCACCGGCGGCGACCCCGGCGGCACGGCCATGACGTCGAGCTGGTGCTTCCCGTCGCTGTGCTCCGTGAAGAGCGCGACGAGCTCCGTCACCTCGTCCTCGCCGACCCCGGCGTCGAACACGTTAGGGAACGCCCACGTCAGCGTCGCGGAGCTCGGCTTCTCCCGCAGCAGCCGGCGCAGCACGGCGGCGTCGCCACACAGCGCGGCCATCCGCAGGACCTCGCCGTCGTTGTAGTCGACGTCGGCGCCGTGCTGCAGCAGGATCTCCAGGAACTGCAGCACGAGCTCTGCGAGCTCCTGGTCGTGGGCGTGGAGACACGCGGCGAGCGCGTCGTTGACCGCGGGACCCCTTGCGCCTTGCTCGAGCAGGAGCTTCGCGACTCCGTACCCGCGCTCACTCAGCCATGATTCGACACTGTCTGGTGTGAAGACGCCGTTGAACGCGCGCGAAGCCTCCTCCTCAGATATCCTGGCCTCCATAAGCAACGCGAAGGCGGGCAGCGGCAGATTATTAGCCGCGTCGATCAGTGTTTTGCACTCATTGGCCACGGGGGACGCGCGGTTGCTGACGAGCACGTGGATCAGGTCTGCGTCGGGTTCCTCCTCGTTGACCGCGCGGCCCAGAGCCGCGTGGACGGAGCTAGGCACCGGCTTCCCGGCTTGGAAGATCCATTCGACGACCGTCAGCCGCGTCTTCGGGTTCAGATCCCAGCTCGCGTCGAGGGCGCGCACGAGCGTGCTGGAGGAGGGCTTCTTCTGTGCCACTCCCTTGTCATCGGCGAGACCCAGCAGGATCTTCAGGTTGTCCAGAGACGCGCTCCGAGCAGCCTTCTCGACCGCCTCTCCATCGTTGTAGTCTGGGCTGGAGCCGTGTCGGAGCAGGAGCCTCACAAGATCTGTGCCTGTGTCACCATACCTGACCGCAGACACGAGCTGTGCCGAGACGACCTCGCCTGTCACGCCGAGCTCCAGCAGCAGCTTGAAGATCCCCTCACGCTTCTTGAGATCTCCGATCTCGGTCGCAGCCTGGAAACACTGCTGCAGGATCTCCTGGGAGATGTCGCGGTCGCCTGCGAGCAGCATCTGTAGGATGTCAGTGGATCCGGACTTGCAGGCGGCGATGATGGCCTGCCCGTTACGGTGCTCGACGCTCCCGCCGTTCTGGACGAGGATCGTGCCAAAGTCGACATCGCCGTCCGAGGCGGCGGCGAGCAGCGCGTCGGAGACCACCTCTCCCGAGGCGCCGGCCTTGAGCAGACTGTTGCACGAGAGGCTCCGTGTCCGCCGGTTACGCCCGATAACTGCCTGGGAGAAGCCCATGTTCAGGATGTCCTGGGAGAATGTCTTCTGCGACAAGATCAGCTCCACGACGTCGCCCTGTTCCGCCTTGACCGCCTCGATAAGGGCCGTGCCGTCCCGTGTGTCGGCCACGGTGAGGAGCGCCTCGATGAGTGGTATGTCATCGCGGTACGTCTTGACCACGAATACTAGGGCGCGGTTCACCTCGGCCGGCGGTATGCCCCGGTCGAGGATCTTCTTGGCAAATGCTAGACGTTCTGTTGGCTCACGGATGCGGAGAGCCACAGGCATCGTGAAGGCCATCGACTTTGCATCCGGCTGAGCGGACAGGAGGAGCTCAAACAGCTGCTCGCTCTTGGCAGAGACTGCCACGTGCAGCGCCTCGCCGTGCTTGTAGTTGACATCAGCGCCGTGTGCCAAGAGTGTCTTGATTGACGTTATGTTTCGTTCTTTCGCAGGGAGTTTTGTCAGCGCGCGAAGGTCGCTGATTAGTAGCTGGGCGATTGTATCACGATTCTCCACCAGCGGGAGCAGGATTGCAAGCTTCTCGCTCTTAGTGTCTGACGCTGTCACTTTCTGGAAGCGCTGCAGGGTCTTTTCTAGTGTTGTTTGAGACGGTTTCGTGAGCTCAAAGACCATACGGAAGACCTCGAGGTCCGGGTTCTCGGCCGCATGGAGAACGACATTCCCTTCGTTGGCATTGATGTCCATCCCACTCTGCAGGAGCAGCCTGAGCATGGCCTTGTCTGTGGGCTGCTTCAGCACCACCGACGCCGCAGCCGACGAGACGCCAGAGCCGCCATGTACCGCTCCAGCACGAAGCAGGAGCTCCACCATCTCGTATCTGACGTCCGACTTGTCCGCTGCAACGGCCTTCAGGACCGCCGAAGCTGTGACAGCAGGTGGAGGACCGGTACCAAGCAAGGTCTTGAGCAGGCCCACGTCTTGTTGCAGTACAGCGGCGTTGACAGCCCGCCCGTCGTTCATCCCAGGAGCGTTGGAGCAAACTTTGAGCAAGAGGGCAAGCAGCTTCTCGTCGCGGTGCGGAGGGGCTTGCATGATGGCGTTCTCCAACGCGGTCTGAACGGGAGGGCCGGACAGGCCAGCTTTGAGGAACAACTCGGTTATGTCGTAGCGCGCGGGTGGCGATAGCTGCTGTGTCGTCGGGAAAATGTGCTCGAGCACATCTGGTGACGGAGCGTTGCTGACCAGGATGGCTTTGGCGATTTCGATATTGGGTTTGGCCAATGCAATCTGCAGAGCCAGTCCGCCTTTATGGTTCGGCGATGGGACGGCATGGGGTTGCGCTGCCGTGCCATCCTGTGTAAGTGAAAGCGAGTCCACGAGAAGCCTCACAGACTCGAGGTCCTCTGCTTCGACGCAGTCTACCAGCATCTCGTCAAGCGGGGTGCCAGCCGCACCTTCTCGCAGGAAGAGCGAGAGGAAGGAATGTCTGTTGTCCATGGACAAATCCTTTGAGAGCATCTCGGTGCAAGCAGATGCATGTGAGGGACCAAGTCGAGAGCTGCCCCCTAACATGACACGGACCAGGTCCAAGTTTGTTGTCGAGACCGCCGCCTTGATTGCCTTTGCGTCTGCAAAGTCAAGCGATGCGCCGTAAGCGACCAGGAGCCTGACCATCTCATACAATTCATTCTCGCATGCTGAGGCCAGGTACGCCGCCACTGGTTCCCCGTCCGCACCCATGCAGAGCAGTATCTCGAGCATAGCCATCTTCTCGTTTGGCGTTATCGTCTGGTGGTCCACAAGCTGCTGGAAGGCTTCGTTCAGCCCAGGCTGTGCTGGGGGCCGGTTGCCGAGAGCGATGGCGAGCGCGATGTCTCGCCGTCCCATCGCCACGGCGGTCTTGAGTGCCGCCGCACCGTCGTGGCTGCCGTCGGCTGTCGACTGGCTAAGCTGAGCGACCGTCTCAGCACACCCGGCTCTGGCAGCCTCCACCATGCACTGCGATACCCAAGGGGGTGGGGGCCGGCCATCCGAGGAGAGGACATGGCCGACAATGGCAGCCTGCCCGCCTACTGCACATGCCTGCCGGAAAGCATCCTGGCCGTCCGCGGTGTTGGCCGCGCCGGCGCCGTATCGCACGAGCAGCGCGGTGATGGGCTCGTGCTGGGCCCGGATGGCGCTGGGGAGCGACGTGTCGAGGCTGAGGGCATCGGCGTAGGGCAGGAGGACCTCGACGAGCTCGAGCTGGCAGTTCCTCACGGCCATCTGCAGGATCTGGCTCCTCTCGCCCAGGTCGAGGCTCTTGCGGCGGCTGAGCAGCCCTGAGCGGCTCTTGTTCTGCTGGAGGTTGAGGTTGCCGCCGACCATCTGCAGCTTGGCAACGAGGGCCTCGGCGATGCCCGGAGAGCCGCGGCTGGCGATGTGAGCGACGAGGGCATTGTAGATCTCCTTGTACTCCCAGCCCTTCTTCTTGGTGGTGAAGGCGCGAGAGAGGCTGCGGCCGGACTGCTCAGCCTGAGAGTCGGCGATGCGCTGCTGCTTCAGCAGCTCCTCGGCGGCAGCGTCATCGTTGGGAGTGCGATATGATGGCACACCCTCAGGCCGGGGCAGCGGCGACGGGGGTGGCCTGGTGAAGCCGATGCCCCATTCGTGGGAGAGGTGGAGGAGCCGGCGGTAGCGGTCGTCCGTGACTGAGCCCCCAGCGCCGTAACCGTGACCGTGACCGTGGCCGTGACCAGTGGTGCCATTCGCGCCCGCGAGGACGCCAGGTCCGGGACCTGGGGCAGGGCTCAAGCGGAGCGCCGGATGGTTCGGCACACCCAGAGCCATTGATTCTGGTGGTGAGAGTGAGACTCTGGTCGACGTGGCATCCTAGGGCGACACGAGATGTTGTTTGTACTCGAGTGGCGCTCTATTATTTGCACGGCATGGCTCAGATGTGCCGGGCAGGTGAGGCGACCGTGATGGGAAATGTCTGAAGACTTCAACGGTGTCTGACAATGGTATGATCTGGTGCGTGGCCGTCTGCCGCCTGGGGTCTAGGGTCACATCGGGATCAGCGACCGGGTCCTGGCCAGAGACGGGAGATGAGGGTGCAATTTCAACGACGGCTGTTGGTGAGCGGCAAGGTCTGGACGTGGTGAGCCTTGCTGCAGCCACCCGCCTGTCCCGGCCCTAGGAAGGCTCTGCGCCAAGTGCTGCGTGCCGCGTCGGCTAGAGGGAGGGCGGAAGGAGCTCGTGGTCGTGTGTCTTGGACTCTGACGTACCTGCAGATTATGGCCTGGGGGTGCCCGTCTCTTGCCGCTTCGATCCTGGAGTCGACAGGGACAAGGCAATAGTCCAGACAACTACAGTCCTCCAAGAATCAATAGGATATGACAGGTATGAAATGGAACAAAAAGGAAGCCTGTCCAGAAATGTTCCTGAAACCAAACATGTGCCAAGCGACGCGACGAACCCGTTGGGGTCGTGCCGGAACTTAAAAAAACACACGTTGTTAGTCGCCCGAGCTTATGCTGGAGCCTGGCCCGGACCGGCTGTGCTGAGCCTAACTCGGGCTGTGTGGTGCAGGCCCCAACGATCGTCATTTTGGCACTGCCTTGCCACCACTGCAGCATGGTTGGTGCCTGGATGGTAGCACCGGCGGCGTTTTACTGGTCCAGTCCTCCGGTTGGTGTGGTGTCTTTTTGTCTTGGCACGTCGGTCTCTTTTGTTCCTTTTGCACCGCCCGCCGAGGTGACGACGACTTTTCTGGCAGCAGTGGCCCTCTTGCATTCTTTTCACCATTCTTCAGTTGGGGGCATCCGTCGCTCAATACGGCGTGTCTACTTCCTACGACACAGTCGAGGATGGGCAGGATGCGCGCTCGACGCGCGGCTCAGTTTGAAGGTGGCCATCGGCCGCGAGTCTAAAGTCAACCTCTGCGCATGGGTACAGCAACAACGCCGGGTTCAAGATAGACTGCAAGCGGATCATCACAAACAGCACTTCCGCAGGTTGGGCGCTCGAGCGTCTTTGTTTCGTTTCTTTGTTCTTTGAATGTGGATCTCATTCGAGCTACAGGGGCTATGCTTTTCTTTTTTGTATCGAAAGCAATTCTATAATTACCGAAGCCTTGTGTGCATAAAGCTCCCACGTGAGCTCTAAGACGAAGGAGTCTTGATGGCAGCCAGGAGCTCCGCTGGGGGCTCCTGCCGGTAGCCCTGCGGGTTGTTGGACACCCAGCGCCAGAGGTCGTCGCAGGCCTGCTCCATGGTGAGCTCCGTCTTCCAATTGAGCTCCGTGTTGGCGCGCGTCGAGTTGGCCGTCAGGTCGAGCACGTCGCCCTGTCTCCTGGGCACGACCTCGTACGGGAGGTCGCGGCCGACGGCCTTGCTGAAGGCCTTGACAATGTCGAAGACGGTGCTGCCACGGCCGGAGCCCAGGTTCCAGGCCTGCACGCCCGGCTTCTTCTCACGCAGTGCGTTGAGCGCGACCAGGTGGCCCCGCGCGAGATCCAGAACGTGGATGTAGTCGCGGATGGCGGTGCCGTCGCGGGAGGCGTAGTCTACAAGAGAAAGTGAGGTCAGTTCCATAGATTCGAGTTAAACATAGCTCCTTCTCTGAGTCATGCTTACCATCGCCAAAGACCAGGAGCTTCTCCCGCTGGCCGGTCGCGACCTGGCCGAGGAGGGGCAGCAGGTTGTAAGGGACACCCTGGGGGTCCTCGCCCATGATGCCGCTGGGATGGGCGCCGCAGGGGTTGAAGTAGCGCAGGTTGGCGCCGTTCCACTGCTCAAAGGGCTTGCCGGCCTTCTTTGCGTTCTGGCGCTCCGAGTTGATGAAGTCCTCGATGATCTGCTCGACAAAGGCCTTTGTGTGGCCGTAGGTGTTGGTCGGGCCCTTGGGGCAGTGCTCGGGGATGGGGATCATGTTCTCGAAGCGAGTGGCGTCGCCGTAGACGGTGGCCGAGGAGGAGAAGACGACGTTGCTGACATTGTGCCTCTTCATGCAGTTGAGGAGGTTGATGGTGCCCGAGACGTTGACGCGGTAGTAGTCGAGGGGGATCTCGGCGGACTCTCCGACGGCCTTGAGGGCGGCGAAGTGGATGACGCTGTCGATGGTCGGGTTGGCGTCGAAGACCTTGTCGAGGGCCATCTCGTCGGTAAGGTCGGCCTTGTGGAACTTGGGGCGGCGGCCGCAGATGAGCTCGATGCGGTCGAGGGCGACCTCGGACGAGTTGTAGAGGCTATCGACAATCACGACATCGTATCCATTCTCGAGAAGGGTCAGCGAGGTGAAGGAGCCGATGTAGCCCGTTCCACTGGTGCAAAGCGTGAGATGTTAGCAGGGAGTTGGCCGGTCTCGCCAATGCGAGCAGAGGGGCATCAAGCGTACCCGGTGACGAGAATGGTTCCGACAGGCATGATGGGCGATTGGTGAGTGTGAGCTGCTGAGAGGATTGAAGCTGGCGGGGAGCAGACAACAAAGAGGACGAAAGAGAAAGATAAGGTAGTTAGGGGAAAGCTGGACACTAGAATGTTAGTTAGTCCCTTGGTCGTGGACTCCGATCGAGGGGTGGGCTAGCAGCAGCTGGACACAGGGCCTTGCGACGTCGCAACGGCAACGTGCGTCGAACAATGCGAACCTGTGGGCGCAACCTCGATGCTCTGTGCCCCTCCCCTCCCCTCCATCGGCGGCCCCTCCACCAGCACTCGTTGCCCCTCTGAGCGCAGCGCGGGTGGTGGCAGGCACTGCGTCAGGGGAAAAGGGGAACAAGGGTCCACTGGGCGTCGCGGGTTGGCGCTGCGCAATCACAAACTGAGATGAATGGACTTGTGCTCCACCCGCAAGTGCATCCTCGGGGATCATCAGCCTTGATGCTCCTAGCTCGAGGTCCACACATGGACGAGCTGGATTGTCAGTTGATTGTCAGAAATATGTGAAATCTTTGCCGCGCTTGCCAGACGATCACTGTTGCGACCTCTGCGAGCACGGAGTGAGCGAGTCGTGCTCCAGTGATGGACATATCGCAAGCGGATGCACAATGAAATGCATGGACAGCACAGCACAGCTGCATGATGCACAGTCTAGCACAAGACCCCTGGTGCCGCTTCTTCACCGCTAGAATCGACATGTCTTGAACAGCGATGCAGGTGCAGATGCAGATGCAGATGCCACGCGAATCCTCAGTGCAGAAGTAGGGAGATTGGGGTTGGCTGTTCTTCAGGCCACGTCGGAGCACTTGCGAAGGGCCGGCTCACGTCGTGTGTTTGCTCGGGGTGAATGGCATACAGAGAGAGTATGAATACCGCCGCCGAATGATCGTGTCTACGCGCAACAAAGGGACGAGGCTGGATCCAGATGCAGGGCGGCCCAGCGAGCCTTATCAACGTGCTTGCTGGTCATGACCAACCTCGGAAGGCTAGAAATGTGATGGCAGGTCACCGCCAGAACAATTGACGGCGGAAGAAGCTGTGGTGGGGCCGTCTGAAAAGTGGGTACCCAGGTCGTTCGCGCCTTCCGCCCCAAGCAACAACTGAACAGCTGCACCCCTGCCGGACGTGCGCCCACGTCAAGTGGGTTCCTTCCCTTCCAGAGTCGCCCGCCAGTGGACGATGCGCGCCGCGACCGCTTCCCGCGACGCAACTTTTTGGCCGCTCATTCGCATGCGCCGGCGCGCCCGCTTCTGCCTTTGTCTTTGCCTTTGCCTTCAACCATCTCTCTCTTCTCGCGCCTCGGTTTCGTCCGCCTGGCAATCGCCCGGCTGCTTTTCGCATCTTGCATTGTGCTTGCCTCCTGGCGTTTGGGCTTGTTTGTTTGCGCCCTGCGATCCCAAACGGCTCCACAGCCTCATCCAGCATTGGCCGTTCACCTGCACCTACGGAGTACCTTGAGCCACATCTCACGAGCACCAGTTGTGCCCGGCACCAGCAGCCAGGTTCGCGACTTGGCCAGCCTTTGACGCCAGCACTTTAGCAAGCCATCTTTTCGTTCCTCCGCCAGCGGGACCAATCTTGCTGGTTGTCAACCTCTGCCACATCGTCACGCATCTTTCACCGTGCAGACATAAGAGCGAGCAGCATTCACCGTCTCACCACAGCACTCGCTCCCGTTCACAATCCAGATTCCGCCACTACATCTCAAAGCATCATAATCTCGCCAGCAGCAAGCTTAGGTGAGACTCTTCCAATGTCTACTCGAAGGACAACGCGGGCGCTGAGCGCGCGCCTGCCCACGCCAGCAGCGGGTGGCGTCCAGGGCTCGCCCCCAGAGAGCCCGTACGACTTTGCCACGACTCCTCGCCAGAACGCCTCGATGAGGACCAGACGGAGCACTACGCGGCGGGCACGATCGCCGGATGCTGTCCAGCACGTCGTTCTGCGGGAGCCGAAAGGTGCGGACACACCGGATATGCAGGCACGCTTTGACAATTCGTACGGCAACAACTCTTTCATCGGGCTCGAGTCTGCATCGAAACGGCGCGGCGCAGGTGTCCGCATTGGCTTCGACGACGAGGACGAAGAAGACAGGCGCTTCCAGGAGCAGCTGAGGGGAAAGCCGGGAAAGTACATCGGGCAGGCCAACCTGAACGAAGCCATCGATGAGACGAGGAAGGAGGCGGCACGAGAGACCGAGCCTGTCGAGGAAGTCGTTCAAGACAATGCCGAGGGCGACCAGGAGCTCAGCGATCCGCTGATGCTGGACGAGCCCGAGGAACAGGACGCACAGGGCCAGAGCTCTCCACAGAACGAGAATCATTTGCAAGGCCAGATGCTGCCGCCTACGTTACCTGCGAGCTTGATGCAGAAGGCACCAGAGTCTCCCACGCGGCTCGATTCTTCAAGAAGCTTCAACCACGAGAGTGGCTTGTTCGAGGATGCTACACTCCACACGCCAGTCAAGGAGCCAACGAAGAACGCGGCGCCCGTCAAAGAGTTGAACACCGGCTTATCACCTAGGAACTGGTTACCAAACGCGTTTTCTCGGTCCACCTTGCCCTTTGTGCGCTCAAGTCTCCGAAAAACGACCGCTTCTCTGCGGCACAATGCTGCTCTCTTGTCGAGGCCGGCTGTGAACACCGAGCGGCCAGAGGCCCAAACGACAGCTGTTGAGACGACCGACAGCAACAAGCCGGCGCCATCAGAGAGTCGCTTAGCAGACGATGAGCTGAGACAAGTGATGGCGATTGTCCTGAGGCAGCGGGGCCAATCCGTCGAACCTGCCAGCGCTTACCACCCACTAGACGACCTGTCTCTCGACGAGACTGAGGAGGTTATCACCTACATGACGCAAACGGGACGGAGCCGGCCTGCTGCTCGAAGACTCTGCAAGACCTTGCCAAAACAAGCGGACCACCTCATGCCCCCAAGTGAGAAGTCAGCACCGCCTCATCAGTCGCAGGAGCCACAGGCGGTGCGGCCTGACACCACCGCACACCTTCGCACGCCTGTCGAGAAGGAAGGCATGGAAGGTCAATCACGAGCGAGCACGGGACGAAGGTCACCGGTGTCGCTGGGCGAGGTCCCAAGGCGCCGGTCTCGCTCGCGAGGACCTACACCGATGTCGCCGTCGGTTCCGAGCTTCGCAGACCGAGTCTTGCAGCAATATGCTACCTGGTCTGGCAGGCTGGCTTCCTTGCTGTCTGTCTTGGGCGTCTTTCTCGTGGTTGGCTTGGTGTCCTCCATGGTCCTGATGTTCCTGCAAGCGGCGGTTGCTCCTACAGATCCGGAATTGAGCACGTTCACGAATTTCAAACACAGCATTGCCGAGGTCCTGCCATCACCTGTACAGCAAGCTCTGTATGACGGCGACCTCAGTCCCATATGGAGCAGGATCCGGCAGCATGACTCCAAGATATCCCAACTGCTTAGCGACGACACTTCCATCAGGAAGACAATCGAAAGCCTCAAGTCGAAACTACCTGACAAGATTTACATCACCACCAACAAGGCAGGCAAGCCAGAGATCACGCAAGACTTCTGGCATGCACTGAGGGACAAGATCAAGGCCGATGACATCATTGTTACCTTTGAGAACGCGAAGCATAGCTCACCAGAGATTTCAGACACACTGTGGCGTGCTGTGAAGTCGAGGCTGGACGCAGATGAGGTTTTCAGAAGTATCCAGAGCCAAGAAGGTTCCGGCATCACCCAGGAGGACCTTGTGAAGGTGGTTGACAACAAGCTTTCGAAGTCATGGGAGGGCTGGCAGGAACGCAACGACGCGGCTCTCCGTGACTTGCTCGCTGACACTGTCAAGGGTACTGCGATGCAGCGCGACGATTTCATTGGCATGCTCGAGAAGGAAGTGTCGGTTTACAAGCAAGAGATCCAGCGCGAGATCGTGGCTATCAACAGCCGCCTCGCGGCCTTCCAACAGGACTTTGATAAGCTCGGGACTCAGGCTCCGCCCAACGGTATGACGAGACGAGAGGTGCAGTCCATGATTGCTGCCACCATCGACAACCTCATGAGCCAAGGTGGCCTGGACGCAATCGCAAGTGGGCAGATCCGTGGTCATGCCACCTCTGAGCTTTACAACCAGGTCAATTTCTTCAGCCAGGGCAGTGGCGCCGTCATCGACCCCGGGCTGACATCCAAAGCCTGGACCCCACCAGCCAGTTCCTTCAAGTCCAAGAAGTACATGGATCGCGATGGCTACAAGCCGCAGCCTGCAAGCACGGTCTTGAAGTCCTGGGCTGACGAGAATGAGTGCTTCTGCGCCGCGCCCTTGCCGGATGGCCGCCACCTCGACAGCAATGCCGCAGGGACTACCGCCAGCAACCCAGCGCAGAACCTCATCAGCGTGCTGCTGAGCCGCGACATTGTCCCGCAGCACCTGGTCGTCGAGCACATCCTGCCCGGCGCCACTCTCAACCCAGGCGCCACTCCACGCACCATTGAGGTTTGGGCGTATGTCGAGGAGATGAACCTGCGCCAAGAGGTTGAGGTCTTCTCCCGCACGCAGTTTCCCAATACACCTGTTGAGCACGTTCTCAACGAAGGATTCCAGAAGATCGGCCATTTCACGTACGACCAGAACGCCGCGCTGGGCGGTGGCAGCGACAACGCGGGGATGCAAGTGTTCAAGATCTCGGACGAGCTGAGCCGGATGGGAGCCGTGACGAACCATGTTGTCGTCCGTGCGCTAGACAACTACGGCGCCGACCACACGTGCTTCTACCGGCTGCGGCTGTACGGCGAGATGCCGGGGCAGGGGACACGGGCGTTCTGGGCCGATGACAGCGTGGATAGCGGCTCGGAATCGTGGGAGCAGGAGCCGACGAAGAAGGGGTGGTTCTCGTAGGCCGTTCATGATGATGAAAGAGAGAGGGATTTGGAGATGTAATTTTATCAGCCAGGTCATCATCGAGTCAACCTACGAGCAGACTATGAGTTTTTGAGTATGCCACTGTTCACGAATATCAAGGATTGTCTTTAACTGCATACCCCTGCAGCCCTGAGTGCTCGCGCGCAGTACGACCTTGTTTCATCTGCCCGACTGCGTTTGTGCTTCACTATGCGAGACTGCTTCCTGGATGACGATTCATGTGCCATTCTACCACGATCAGGCATCTGAATTTGTCGAAACTGCAATCAGATTGCAGGACTTCTTTGGTTTTGCACGTTGCCGGGTTTTTCCTTTCTGAAATTTCGTGGTCTTTTTGAGAGTTGATTCAATTTCTATTAATATTTCCGCTTCATTCTTTTTGTGCGGTTTCTATTTAATCCTTTGGAGATTTCCTCATTTCTCATCGTACGAGTCTTTGACTTTTGGTTCTTGGGATGAGATTCCATTTTATTTGATTTGATTTTCGGAGCGGAAACTGTCTACGCTTGCCTGACAATAAAACAAAAGAACGCCCGCTCATGTCAATGTGTGACCTTTCGGGAAAGAAAATTCTCTTCTATGTTATCCAAGGAACCCGGATCCTCCCTTTTCTTTCGTGGAACGTGCTAGGATCAAGCAAGGAAGAAGTGACCGCCGAGTTTGACGGGTCTCCCCTTGTCCTTTCTGGTTTTTCGCCTCGTTCGAGGGGCCGGGTGCTTCTGTAAATTTTCTCAGTGCCATATATGTCTTCCTTCGCCTCGCACTCGTCCGTCTTCTCGAGCAATGCCACTTGCCCCTGGTCTATTACCTGCTCCCCCCTGATATATACGTTCCTCTACAGCTCTGACCCGTCTTGTCCCACAGTTTGTGATTTACGCCCAGAGGAGCTCGGCTGGCCGGACCTATCTGGCGTCTTCGAGACTCTCCGCCCGGCATCTCTGCAAGAAACCAGCTAACAAGCTGCCATTCCAGGAGCCTACCCACCTACCTGCCTGTCGTTTTTGACCCAGGACCCGTGACATCACTCCCGCCCCAACCGCTCCTCGTCGTCGTCCATGAGCTCGTACGCGGGGCGGAAGCCAGTCTTTGTCGGCCGCCCCTCGTGCGCCCTCAAGGCCGGGTTTGGCAGGGTGTCGTCGGTCCCGCCGAGCGAGGTGTAGCCCATGTCGTACAGCGGGCAGTAGGGGATTTCGAGGGCGCGGATGAACTGCACGACCCCACGGGAACAAGTTAGCAAATGATGATGCGCCGCGTGTGCGTGTTTGTTCCTGCCGAGGCGGACAAGGGAGGGGGGGAAGGGCCAGGGGAAGGATACTCACGCCCCAAATCTCTCGGTAGTGCCAGTCAATCACGGGGTGCACCCTCATAAAGCGCGGCCAGTCGCGGTCCGTCTCGTCGAAGAAGGTCAGGTTCGTGCCGTGAGGATCTGTGCGCCGCGTGCCGACAAAGACGGCCTTGACGGCGGGCTGGTCGGCGAGGTAGTCGGCCAGCGCGGGCTTCATGGGCTTGGAGCTCGTGGCAAGAGAGAGGTGGTACTCTCTGGTCGAGGACGCGACGAAGTCGTCGACCTCGGGGAACGGCTTGGGCGGGCGGATGTACAGCGCCTGGAGGGAGGACGGGAAGGGCGGTTTCGTCGTCGTGGGTGGTGGTAATGTGTCCTCTGAGCTTGCGGTTGCGGAGACTGTGGATGTGCCGGAGGGCGAGGACGAGGAGAAGTGCGCTGGCAGGCGCGCGAGAATGAGCAGCAGCAGTACCAGGCAGTCCTTGCCGCCGTTGTAGGAGAGAGAGAGCTCGTGGGGTTGGTAGCGGCGGAGGGCGTCGTCGACGACGTCGTTGGCGATGCGGACCTGGGCCTGGACGTCGCGCAGGATGGAGCCTTCGTCGGTGGGCGTGCTGAGAAGGGACTCGACCTTTGCGTGGAGGGACTGGCAGAGGGCCTCGAGGCCGCGACTTTCGGGAGACGTGGAAGTGCCGTTGGTGGCGGCACCTGCAGCCGCCGGGGCTGGCGGGGTCATGGCAGAGAGTGTGCAGCTGTAGTCGGCCAGAAAGGAGGAGGAGGCGGCGGGCAGTGGTGACAGCAATGTAGGGAACTGGAGAGGTGCTATGTGCTGTCTGCTGTGTGTCAAGACCGAGGAGAGGCAGGTGGATGTCTGCGTGTCTGGATGACAGGACGGACAGGGTCGGGTTGGGGGAGGTGGAGGGGCACCGGGCCGGGGCCGGAGCAGGTATCCGCAAAGCCCTGGGGAGAGCTCTTCCGCGAGAGAGTTGCCTCGGCCATACATAAAGGCACGCCTCCGCTTCCAGCGCTCCAGGACCCCTGTTTTGCTGGCCCCAGGACCCGACACATGCTCATGTGTGTGACAGTGCACCGCGGCTTCGTTCCGATCCCCGTCTTCTTGCCATTAACTATCGTTCGGCACTACCCTGTGTTTTCCAAGACCAGCCCCGATAGTTCTCTCCGATGACCGTGCCCTTCCCTCACGCAACGAGAAGCACTGTAGACAGCAACCACGCCAGCACAACCGCCGCGACGGCCGCTGCAATCCACCAGACCTCGATCGTCAGCCGCGCCCGTAGCCACCGCTTCCACCGCTCGCTCAGTTTGCGCCTGTGCGTGCACGTCGTCGTGCCGTACACGAGACAGCCGACGCCAGGCCGTGTCTCGCACTCGAGGTGCTCGCGGCGGCGCTGCATGAGCAGCCGGACGGAGCCCCGGCAGAACTTGAGGTCGGAGCCCAGGTCGCAGCGCCGGTCGTTGGGGCACTCGAGGTGCAGGCTGCGCCGCTCAATCAGCCAGTCGATCTTGAGCCGCACCCCCGTGTCCACGAGCAGGTACAGGTATCGGCACGTGTGCTTGAGCGACAGCGCGTCCGGGTAGATGAGGTACCCGCTGATGGCAAGATGGATCTCGGGCGGCAGGTCGTGGAAGGATGCCGGTCTCTTGCTGTGGATGCCGCTGTCCTGCGAGGACGAGGGCCCGTTGCTGCGTCGCATGGCTGGCAAGGTGATGTGCTTGTGATGTGCTGTGCTGTGCTGTGCCGAGGTGTCTTGACTGTTGATGGGCAACGTTGACTCCCGAGTGCGGGCTCGTCTCTTCTATTATATCGCTGGTCATGGACGACAGCAAGTGCCAGAGTGTCTTTGGCCGAACGACGGCGCCCTCATCCGCACAGGCCTCTCCGTCTCAGCCCTGCGAGGCGGAGCCTGGGAGCTGGGCGGTGACTGGTCGGACTTGCTGACCTGGCTGCCAACAGGGCTGTTGTGTGGGAATACATGACGAGCTACAACACGAGGTCCAAGACCATCGTGTTGCTGCTTGCTGCTGCTGCTGCTGCCGTGCGAGGCTTGAGCTGAGGGCGGCGTTGCCAGCAGCCTCCGCAGTCACAGTCACTGGAGGCAATGCAGGGAGGGGCGATCCTCGAAGGCAGCGGCCCTTTGCCATGCGGCCACATTCAACCCTTGCTGCGTATCCTCAGGCACCCAGATTCTGGGAGTCCGTCTCGTCGTTGCCTGCCCGCGCCTGCCTGCTTGAATCCTTGATGCAATCCGCATGGACGACTGCCTATCGGTCACGTGTACACGCGATCACCTGGCGGAATGAGCCTCCAACCTGCACCGTCCACTGCCCCGCATCCCATCACGGTCGGCGCGTTCTTCATCCTCGACCCTCGTGTCATGAGTAATGCATGACCCGTACACTCTGCCAGCACCAGGAACCTCACTCGATAATCCATTGCAAACTATGGCTGCAGACACTCTTCGCAGCTCCAGGGACAGCGACTACGGGTCCGACTTTTCAGACGGCGAGGTCGACATCGTCAACGCCCTCCTCGACGGCCTTCACGCCGTCCGCGCCACATCGCACAGCCCAGCAATCCAGAGCGGCAACCCGCACAATGCACCGGTACTGTCGCTGGTCCCAGCGGTGCTGGCCGAGCCCAGCAACCTCACCACCACCTCCTACCTCGCCAAGAGCCCTCACAACCTGGCCAATAGGGCTTACTCGCCCGCACACACGCGCGGCACTCAGCCTTGGCTGCGCGACCCGCCGGAGCTCATCGAGTACCCGGATTGTGAGTGCCGCATGCTCTTGGTACTTCGGGCAACTCCGACCGGTGGATATCTCTGACTGACTGACAGCGTCTAGTGAGCCACTTCCCACCCGGCCTGCAGGCACAGCCAGCCTCGCAGTCGGCCCAGCCAGAAAGGGCATCTGAGAAGACCGATCCCGCACAGTCTTCGAAATCACCCCTGGAGCGCTTTCGGACTTTTCCAAAGAAGCCACTCACCGTGACAGACCTCTCTTCCGGTGCCTGGTGTGAGCTGCAGTATGCATATGTCCTCTCTCGGCTGCCGGGCGGTCGCAAGACACGGACTGCCGCCATGCGCGGAGGTACTGCGGTCCACCAGAAACTAGAGGACCAGGTGCACACTGCTGTCCGCGTGTCTGTGGCTCGGAAGGAGGAGGCGTTTGCTCTCCGCATGTGGAACGCCGTCCAGGGTCTGCGGACACTACGAGAGACCGGTATGACCAGAGAATTCGAGGTCTGGGGTACCATCGACGGCGAGGTTGTCAACGGCGTGATTGATGAGCTCAGTTTCACCTGCCCGGTGGATGACCTCGGCTCGGACACAGCTCCTGCGGCATCACCTGAACTCACGACTAGGAGAGGCAAGAAGCAGACACCAATATCGATGTACCTAGGGTCCCACCATAGGCAGGTCTATCTTCTCGACGCCAAAACCCGCGGCTCAACCACGCTCCCCTCCGGCGCTGCCCTCCGACCCACCAAGATGCAGCTATCTCTGTACCACCGCCTGTTGCGCAGCACTGCTGCGGGCAAGGTCGATATGCCGGCCATCATCTCGCGATACGGCCTCGAGCCTGAAGCTCGGTTTTCCGATACTTTCATGGCTCAGATTGGCAGCCTGCACGATGACATCTTCGACGATGCTGATTCCGTCAGTGACGGGTCCGAAATCCCCGACGAGCGTCATGGTCCCCGCGCCAGCATTGACTCGACTCCGGACGTAGCTCCGACACTGGCGACAGCTACCGATTTCATCCGGTATCGATGTCTGAGTCAGCTCATTCCGCTGTTGCTGGACGAGGTCAACCTGACTTTCCCGCAGGGCGCAGACACTGTCGCCGACCTACTCGCGGTTCAATATAGGCACAGGGACGATGGCCGTATCCTCGGATCCATCTCTTTCCAGAATGATCCAGCTGCGCTCGACAGTTATTTGGCGAAAAACATGCAGTGGTGGCAAGGCTGCCGGGAGCCGGAAGGCGTGCCAATCGAAGAGACGTACAAGTGCAGCTACTGCGAGTTTGCCGAAAGCTGTGAATGGCGGATGGGCAAGGAGAAGGAGATCTACGATCGAAAACGAGCCAAAGCCGCAGCGAGCACGGGCTAGGGCCGAGAGGCCCGTTCGCCTTGCCGAAGCGTGCCGAGACTGTAATGGGTTACTGCATATGCAATAGTGCGTACGATGCACACCGAGAACATTGTCGCCTCGCCCTTCTCCATCCCGCTCTACCTAGGGACTCGGTCGGCAAGCGTGCACATAAGTAATGCATCCGTTTGATGCAACCTCTTCCCGCTCTTTCTCGCCGTAGAAAGTCGCCGGCACTTGAAGCTCGGTTCTAGAACGCGGGCTCGAACAAACCCAACCCCTGAATCCCATGCGAGGACATGCCCGCTAGTCATGCCGACGTCACTAGTCGTGCTGCCATGCGCGCCCAAGCAGTCGGTTCGCTGATGGGAGCACTACCAACCTGCAAAGTCTGCGCTTGCGCAAATAGTTCTTACCACCTATGGACAACCTCCGCAACCATGCAGGCCTATCCGTACTGCGTATTTCAAAAGCACCAGGCTCCAGCGAGCAGCTGCATTCAGGGGCTCGCAGTCAATCGCTAGCGCCACCTGCAGACCTGTAGATCGCAAGGGTATCGGCCCACTCCCCAGACCAGGATGACTCGCTGGATCTTCTGGATTGAGTCCCGAGCGCGCCTTGATCCGCACGCTTGGGTTCACCGCGTGGTGACAAAGATGCCTCAGATGAAGGTTGCGACTAGCTCGACACAATGCTATCCGCCTCGTGGTTCAGCTGGTTGCTAGCCGCGCGGCATTAAAGCAAGCCATCGCCAACTCACGACTCGTTGATTGACCGCAGGCCGTTGAGTGTGAGTGTAGTAGCGCTTCCTCGAACCTTCGATTGTCGATACGTGTGGATACGAGCCGCCGTCAGACAAGTGATGGCGCTGGCGGTCGCTCGTATGCTGGCCCTTCTGACCCCAAAAGCCACATTGTCTATGGGAAACCAGCCCTGGCACGTCTTAATACTCGGCTCAGTTAGCCGCAAACCCTTTCACGTTCAACAAAGACCACGAGCACATGCACGGTCTTGACCTCGACAGGCAGGGCCTTGCCGCTTCAGGGCGCTAATCCTTGAATCTGCGGGAGTGGGAACTCCCTCCACTAGCTCCCACTGGCGGATCAGCCAACGCCATGGAAGCGAAATGATGCTTGAGAACATCTTAGTGTCTGGCATATACCATACCTGGCCCCCTCCAGACACACACGATCAGATCCACTAGCACTAACTAGCACACTTGGTGGTGTCGTCTATCATGCCGGCCATCAAGCAAGATGCGAGTCAGAAGCTAAGGCACTAGCCTGATCCTCTGGCGTGGCTGTGGGCCTAAAGCAGCTGGGGACGCAACCCCTGAGCTGATCTATTAACAAGAGGATCCCGCTCCTTGCTGCCCGGATCGTGACATCCTCGTGTTGCCACTGTAATTACATTGTCAGGGTAGCTGCAGTCACAATCTTGCAAACCGCTCCGCGACTGCAAGATGTTTGCTCTCACCACCGGACCGCGTAACAAGTAGCCCCAACTTCCGACAAACACAATGATGGACGAAAGTCGCTGCATGTCCTTGAATGGTTCGGTGAATGGGCGGTTCCATCTTCCCATTATGCCAACCAACGTCAACTCCTTAAACGCGCTGCCGCCCACGCCACGAATGGTATCACCACAGCCCTCGACCAGGGGTTCGATCGCGAGTGTCGATCGATTGTCTCTCAGACTGCGCAGCAACTCGGGTCTCGGCCTGCACACCAACGAGGCGGCTCTCAAGCAGTACATCGACTATGGATCCAGCAAACCGGCGCGGCCGAGGTCTTTCAATCCATCGGGACGTACGTCCACGATGAGCGGACGCATTCAGAGCACATATGACGAATTGCCAGACCTGTCACCACGAAGCACAGCATTCACCACTACGCCCTTTGATTCGTTCCCTCCTTTTGTCGACATCCTGTCCAGGGATGTTTTCTCCATGATGCTCGAGAACCAGAGCACAAGCCAGCACTTTCTGAACTACTGCGAGGACCAGGGTTGTGAGGAAAACATCGAGTTCCTTATGCGTGTAAGTTTGTCGATGTTGGCCAACGATGACACGCGATTCAGACGTCGCATTCGTAGGGCTGACTTTGAATACAATTGCAGGTCAAAGACTTCACGCAGTCTACTGACGAGGTCGCGGCTGTTCTGACCGCGATCTCAACGTCGTTCACAGCCATGGGTGCCGCCAAGCCCATCAACTTGCCGCCCTTAGTAAACCGGGCTTTGAACACAGACCTCAAGCGGATCGCCCGCTCCGTCCTGCCGAGTGTCGAGGGCGTGTTCCACGAAGCACGGTCTTACGTCGAGACACGAACTGCAAGGGACATCTTCCCAGGCTTCGTCAAGTCGCAATTTGCATACTGCACTGCTATCGCTCTCGCCACCTCCAGCCACTCTCTTGCGTCAGTCAAGCTGGAGTACCCCGGACTGGGGGAGAGCTTCTGCCTTGTTGATGCGTCAGATTCCGGGAACTGCATTCTGGCTGCCTCCGAGGTATTCGCACGCATGACTGGGTACAGCTTGACAGAGATGGTGTCGAAAAGCTGTGGGTTCTTGCAGGGTGCGGCTACAGACCAGCTGGTGGTTGCAAAGATCGAAGCAGCGCTGAGAGGAGAGGAGGAGACTGTCGAGCTGCTGCTCAACTACCGCAAGGACGGAGAGCCGTTCTGGAACCTGCTATTTCTGATGCCGTTGCGCGACAACACAGGCCGGCTGCGGTACTGGCTAGGCGCCCAGATCAACGTCTCCGAGTCCATCCACTCTCGAAAAGACGTCTTGCGCGTGCTCAACTGGGGCAAGAACCCATATGCCGACTCTGGGGTGTCCTTTGGCAGTCCTGTAACCTCACGCGGCGCTTCCTCGAGCACTAAAGATGGCAAAGGCGATGGGGAGTCCATCGCGCGCGGTCACGGTGGTGACCGGCGCAAGTCGCGGACTCCCTTTTTGACAACGTTCCGCAAGGGCTCGACGGCATCGACGCCCGCAGCCAGCCACGACCCTTACGAGTTCATCCCGAGCAACGGCAACCGCCAACCGCGCAATGGGCGCTTCTCGAGTCAGCTGTACAAGTCGAGCGGCGGCATCTCCATCTTCCCGACGGCGTACTCGTACTACCTCGTGCTGTCTGCGGCACCTGGCGGCCAGCACAAGAACCTGGCAGTGCCACGGATGCCGACGCCCATTGGCGGGTCGCGCAAGAAGCAGACCCTGAAGTTGCCCGTCATGTTCTACTCGGAAGCTGCCATTGACTTGCTGGGCCTGCGCTCGGACGTGTACCAGACCGGCATCTTCGACGTGCTAGCCGAGCATGCCGGGTCGCCGTCCATCACCAAGTCATTCAAGTCGACGATACGGGAGCGCATGATGTTTGGCAAATCGACGAGCATCGAGATCCTAGTGGACAAGGCAAAGGTGCCGAGCGGCCGGCGGAGCACCGTGGGTGGTGCAGTCGGCGGTGGGCGGCCAGTCACTGCGGATCGTGAGAGCGGCCGGACGGCGACGACAGAGGCGCTGGACCGGCTGGAGCGCAAGCTGGCCAAGTCGAGCCGGCAGCAGGACCGGGTCATGACGCACTGGACTCCGTTGCATGATGGGAGCGGGAGTCCGGAGTGGGTTGTGCTGGTCCTCACGCCGCTGTAGTGATCTGGGACGATACAGAAACACCCCAGAAAAACACGACCGCCACGCCGACAGCAACAGTCTCTGGAAACGCCCCATTCGACATTGATACCCCCGACGTCCTCTCTGACGCCGGCATTCGCTTCAAACACTCCTCGGCCTACGGGCTGCTGCGTCTTTCCCTTCATTTTCTTCCTCCCCCGGGTCTACTTTGGCACCCTTACCCGTAATGTCTGCCTCAAGGCGATCACGCCTTGTTGGTGATGCTTGGTGAGGCAGAATGCCCGACGCGCCACGCTATGCGCATTAGATTAATGATAGTGCACGACTTATGACCACCAATACTATTTCCATAAAATTTCTTTCCATGTTGCACACTGAGAGGATGAATCCATCAATAGTCGTGATATTGTGGGCAGAGGAGAGGACAATCGCCCGTCGTTCGCAAGAGGAGAGCGGGCAAATCCGGCCGGCAAGTGCATGTTTCTGCACTTGCTGCCAGGCTGCCAAGACTGGAAGGAGTGCCTGCATCGGAAGACATTCAGGGGGCAAGGGGGCACAGCCTCAGAACCGTACAGAGTGTCGTGTTGGTTCGGGGAGCCTCCCGCTGACGCTCAGGCACCCACATTACAGTCCGGGGGCCACTCACCCGTTTTGGCGCTAGTTGCCCTGTCGAGAGCACATGTTGACTGCAACCACCAAGCTCCAGCTTTCTTTTCTGCACTCTCCTGGATGCCAGGACCCCTCGACGACACAACCTCGCATTGACGACGACGACGAGCAGCCGATAGCCATCGAGAGACGACGGCCACCCTCTATCCACGACGACAGCCACGACGACAACGACGACGAAACCACGAATCCCTGGACAACGCCGCCTCCCGAAACACAGGCATCCCACTCCAGTCCGCCATGAGACGGTCATCATAGCCAAAGAAAGCCCTGCTTGCCCACACTCTACCACGTCCATCGCCGCCGCCGAGGATGCTGCTGTCGCACCGCCTGGCGGGCCTGCCAGGCAGCCGCTTCTGCTCCTCGGCCATCGCCCTGCGCTACGGCGCCATCGCCGCCATCCTCCTCATCGTCATCTACGCCCTCTCCTTCTCCCACTCCGCCTCAGGACTCCTCAGCAGCGCCAAAGCCCACTACTTTGACTACTTCACCCCCAAGAACGCGACGCACCCGATAGAGACCCTCATCACCGAGGCCCGCCAGCGCCATGCAAAGCTACTCGCCCAGCAGCCCACAGACCTCGCCGACGCCGCCCGCAAGTACCGCGAGCGCCGCAAGCGCCACCCGCCGCCCGGCTTCGACGCCTGGTTTGAGTACGCGACGAAGAATGACGCTTCCGCGGTCGAGGCCTACTTCGACCGCATCTACGACGACCTGCGGCCCTTCTGGGCGCTCGACCCCAAGCAGACGGCCGAGCGCGCCGCCACGTGGCACCACGTCGTCAAGGTGCGCAACGGGCGCGCGGAGGGGGTGGGCAACACCGAGGGCCTGGTCCCTTGGCTGCAGCTCTGGACGGGCTTGGTCGCCGAGGCGGCGCCGTGGCTTCCCGACGTCGACATGCCGATCAACATGATGGACGAGTCACGCCTGCTCGTGCCCTGGGAGGAGATCTCGGGATACGTCAAGAAGGAAGAGGAGGAACGCAAGATGCCGCCCGCGGACCAGGTCATGACTGAGTACACGGGCCTGTTCAAGGTCGACGCGCAGGTCGTCGAGCTCCAGCCGCACGACCCGGAGTGGCTGCACGACAACTACTGGGACATGACGCGCGTGACGTGCGACCCCAAGTCGCCCTCGCGCGAGCTCGAGCAGATTGCCAACCTCACCGAGTACCCGGTCTTCCCCGACAAGTACCGACCGCCGTACCAGTACTATGGCTACGTCAAGAACTTCACGGCGTCCATGGACGTGTGCAGCCAGCCGCACCTGCGCGCGATGCACGGGACCTTCATCGAGCCGCTGTCCGTCGCCACGAGCAAGGAGCTGATCCCCATGTTCGGGGGCTCGAAGCTGCCGAACAACAACGAGATTGTGATCCCGGGTGCCATGTACATCACCGACGACCCGTTCTACTCTGGCGGCAAGGCGCACGGCCCGCCCTGGGCGGACAAGAAGGACGGCATCGTCTGGCGCGGTGTGGGGTCGGGAGGCAGGCACAAGGCGGAGAACTGGTCGCACTTCCAGCGGCACCGGCTCGTGCAGATGCTCAACGGGACCACGGTGTCCGGGCTCGAGGAGGCTGCGATGGAGGGCGGCGACCGCTCGGCGCGCGCCCCGACGTTCCAGATGCCCTCGATGCACAAGTACGATTTCCCGCGGCGGCGCAACGGCGAGCTCGGCGCGTGGCTGAGCGAGTTTGCGGACGCGGGCTTCGTCGACATGCTGTGCTTCCCTGCGGGCGAGTGCTCGTATCTCGACCAGCACTACGCCGCCGTGAAGTCGATCCCCATGGCCGAGCAGTACAAGATGAAGTACATCCCGGACGTCGACGGCAACAGCTTCTCGGCGCGGTTCCGGGGCCTGGTCTCGTCGACGAGCCTGCCGCTCAAGGCGACGGTGTACACCGAGTGGCACGACAACCGGCTCGTCCCCTGGCTGCACTTTGTGCCGCTGGACAACACGCTGCAGGACCTGTACGGCGTGCTTGACTACTTCACGCGGGACGAGAACGGGGATAAGGCGGCGCGGTTCATCGCCGAGGAAGGGACCGAGTGGAGCGCGAAAGCGCTGCGGCGGGAGGACATGGTGCTGTACACGTGGCGGCTGCTGCTCGAGTTCGCGCGGGTGTGCGACGAGAGGAGGGAGTGGGTCGGCTGGGTCGGCGATCTGAAGACGACGACGACGACGACTACAGAGAAGGGAAAAGGCGGCAAGGAGCACTAGATTTGATTTGATTTGATTCAGGCTTTCTGTCGTTGTTGTAGTTGCCCCATTGGGTGTACATAGAAGTTTCTGTATATTCTTTGTTTCTTTTCAACTGCCTGCGAAGCAAGCGGACAGTATATGCAAGTGTGTGTGTTTTGTACAAGATACATTGGATGAGAGAAGAAGAACAATCGGTATTCCCAGATGATTGCCCGGACGGGGATTTCTCGCGTACACCGCCACATGGCTTGCTATCAGATGGTGGTTGTCAGGAGTGTGGACCTCTATACGCGTGTGGTGATGCCGATCTCGCTCTGGGGACACGGAAGGGGGGACGTTGTTACCGGTGTGATTTCTGGAGAAGTACGGCTTTTTCGAAAAGTATATTTAGGTAAGGGAGGTAAGTAGATACAGCAGGAAGTCACCCGGCCTGTCTGTCTCCAGCACTTCAATCTTTATTGTGTATTTTATTTTATTTCATTTTTGGAGATGTAGAATTTTTCGCAGTCATCAATCACTCCTTCAGTCAAGGTTCAGCATGACCTGAAGAGCCTGTTCGGATTGGTCTGGAGATAATCAAGCGAAACATGCACACATACATTATCAAGTCAAGAATCACTAGTTGCAATTTAAGATGGCCTGCTCGTTTTCGCACTCGCATATGCCCCTAGCGTTACGAAAGCGAGACAAAGGAACAAGAGAAGGGGGAAAAAAAAAGAAAAGAAAGACGCCATCCTCTGCTGGTCCCAACGGCGGGATCGCCTTCAGGTTGGGGACAAGGTTTGGCACTACAGCACATCGAGAGTGTCCCTACCTTAAGGCAAGCGTAAGGTAAGTAAGGTAGGCATTGGCGCGCGCCGGCGGGTGCTCCCGCGGGCGGGCGGGCAGGCGAGCGGAGAAGAGGAGGTCCAAAGTGCCTGCAGCCTGCGTACCTGCCCCTCTTCTACTCGGGAACGAACCTTTGAGTGTTGCGGTCCGATTGATTTTGTGCTATTGAGCTTCTCGTCTAGTGGGGGACGATGATGATGGCTGTGCAGGGATCAGCCTTTTGTCTGCGGTGGGCTTTCGTCATTTGCGCAGAGGTGTTTTGCTCATGCTGGTTCCACGGGCTGGATAGGATGGGGTGGGCGGAGATGAAGCCGGGCGGAGCGGAGTGGTGTTGCCTGTGCACCACACCACATCTCGCAACTAAATTCCCAAGTCGGACGTTAGCACGGGGGACGTTTGGCAGAAGCGGCCTGGACATCAGAAACTTTGGGATGCGACATGCACTACTGCTGCTGCTGCTGCCCTGCGGCGCCGACAATGGCGCCAGCACTCTGCTGACGAGACGCCTTGCGATGAGATGAGACGGTGGTTGCGCGACGCATTCACGGGCAGTCGGTGCTTTGCCGGGCACAACTGCAATGATACGCTGACTTGCCGGTGTTGACGAGTTGCTGGCTCCTGGGTGAGGAGTCTACTTACTTACCCCCGCACGCCGCTGTTGGAGACGAGCGAGCCTCGGGTTCAGGGTTGTTGGAGACGGGTGCGCGCGCTGCAGATTTCGGGGTCCCGATAAAGAATAAGAACCCGAGGCAGGCTGGCATGCTCCACGGGAGGAGCGGCAGTCTGACA
Organism: Microdochium bolleyi; assembly: GCA_001566295.1. NCBI lineage: Eukaryota > Fungi > Ascomycota > Sordariomycetes > Xylariales > Microdochiaceae > Microdochium > Microdochium bolleyi. Next base: position 170,288 of record KQ964259.1, read on the forward strand.
AGTCTGACAACGTCCCATTGTACAACCACCTCAGAATTCCTCCTGTCGTTGTTTTCAGTTCCAAGTTGTGCAGTTCCTGCCCTCCTTTCAAAAGCCTTTGATACCCCCTCCTCTGCGCAGCACAGCAGAACCGCCCCAACGATTGTGACAACACCCTCGGCAGTGCCGGCAACCACCCACAACCCACACAGCATGTCGGCCTACACCTCCCGCGAGGCCTTCGAGGACTCCTACAAGACGCTCTTCGCCACCTTTGCGTCTGGCCGCACAAAGTCCCTCGCCTGGCGCCGCTGGCAGCTCAAGCAGGCCTACTGGCTCGTCGAGGATAACGAGGACCGCATCAACGAGGCCCTGAAAAAGGACCTCAACCGCCACCGCTTCGAGTCCATGCTCGGCGACATCTCGGCCGTCAAGGGCGACGTCCTCGCCCACCTCAAGCACATCGACGAGTGGACCGCTGACGAGGCTCTCGATGCCGGCTTCCTCGCCCGCTACTTCACCGGCGGCAAGATCAGGAAGGACCCCCTGGGTGTCAGCCTCATCATCGGCGCATGGAACTTCCCCTTCGCCCTCGCGCTGCAGCCCATGATCGCCGCCATCACTGCCGGCTGCTGCGTCATGATCAAGCCTTCGGAGCTCGCCTCCGCCTCCCAGGACCTGCTCGCAGAGCTGATCCCCAAATACATGGACCAGTCGGCGGTGCGCATCGTTACCGGCGGGCCCCAGGAGACCAGCTACATCCTCGAGAAGCGCTTCAACCACATCTTCTTCACGGGCTCTAGCAAGATTGCCAAGTTCGTCGCCGCCGCCGCCGCGAAACACCTCACCCCGACCGTCCTCGAGCTCGGCGGCCAGGGCCCCGGGATCGTGACCAAGAGCGCCGACATTGAGCTCGCGGCGAAGCGCATCACGTTTGCCAAGTTCCAGAACGCCGGGCAGATCTGCCTGAGCGTCAACCACGTCTTCGCCGAGCCCGAGATCGCCGACCAGCTCGTGGAGCGCATGAAGTACTGGAACGCGCAGTACCTCAGCAAGGGGAACGACGTCATGTGCCGCGTCGTCAACGACCGCAACTACGGCCGGCTGCAGGGCCTGCTGGACAAGACGTCGGGCAAGGTGGCGTACACGGGCGTGAGCGACCCGGCGAGCCGCTTCTTCCACCCGACCATTGTTGACAACGTGACCATGGACGACAGCCTGCTGTCCGAGGAGCTCTTTGGCCCCATCTGCCCCGTGATCCGGGCGTCGGTAGACGAGGCCGTCGCGAGCATCAACCGGCTGCCAGAGCCGCTGGCCATCTACATCTTTGGCAAGGACCAGCAGGTCATTGACGACATTATCCACCGCACGCTGTCGGGCGGCGTGACGGTCAACAACGTCTTCTTCCACGCGGGGATGCCGAGCGCGCCGTTCGGGGGCGTGGGGGACTCTGGGCAGGGCGCGTACCACGGCCGGCATGGGGTGGACGCGTTTGTGCACCGGCGGGCGGTGTCGCAGCCGCCGAGCTGGATCGACCGGCTGATGGGGTTCATGTACGCGCCGTACGACGACAAGTACATTGGCTGGCTGGCGACCAAGGGCAAGGGCATCAAGCGCGGGACCACGCTCGAGGACGAGGAGCGGGCGCTGGGGCAGACCGGGCTGGCGGGCAAGCTGCTGTCGTCGGGCGCGCTCGCGGTGGCGGTGGGCGCGGTCGGGTGGGCAGCGCTGACGGCGCAGGGCCAGAGCAGGGTCGCGGCGGCGTGGCGGTGATGGTGAGGGTAATTGGCAGCTGCTATGGAAGAGGCTATCTCGGGGGAGAAAAGAGAAAATGTAATGAGGTGGTAGTGTTGTGGTGACCTAGGAAGAAGAAAAGCGTGGTGGCTTCCGAGGTTGTGTCGTCTGGCCTGGTCCTTCCTCACGAGCATGCACATCACTTCCACAGCGACCCTCATTTGAAAGCTGAATGCCGGATGGCCTCTGCATCTTCAGAAATATCTGGCCTTTTGAGCGACAGAAGCTCCCGTCGAGAACCATGGACCTCTTCGCAAACTTGAATGTTGTCAAGGCCTCGATTGCCGTCCTTGGTGTTATCCTCCCTTTTAGTACCGAGCACGGCATCCCCACCCCACCACGGGATATCTGCACTTGCTTGCCTTGCTCCGATCGTCAACAGCTTTCTTGACCAGATTGCACAGAGCACAATATCCGCTTCGTTGGCAAGCGTCACTGCTCGGCTCGTCCGATGGCCTGTCACAAATGGACCGAGCACCGAGACGCCCATACGCCAAGCAGCAACAACCGGGCAGGCAGCAGCTTCGTGTAGCCGCCATGAGTCCAACTGCCTTGGGCATATCGACCCGCCGCTTGGCCCTCACCCAACCCTATGCGTAGGAGTCCCGTCCCCCCATCGCCTGTCGCCATCTCAGCACCTCAGGTAGCGTCTCCTGTTCCTGGTCATGATCATCCCGGCCTGGCCGGGAGCACGACGGGCGGGGGCGTCTCCACCAAGCTGAACAGCAGGAGCAACAACCCGAAGCAAACGTAGCAACCTGGAAGCAATCCCGTCTTCATCGTCTCTCCGTAATGCTTGCCTCGCCCGCAACATGGCACCAGTGCCCCCCCTAGACTGCGGCACCGAGTTCGACCTCGTCTCGCGCGATGGCGTCCCCTCGGCAGGCACCGCCCGCACGCACGCCGAGCGCATCGCCGAGCTGCGGCTGTGGCTCCAGCCCACCGACTACCTCTCGCCAGGCAGCGAGTTCCTCAAGCATCTTCACGCCCACGTCCCTGGCACCGGCTCGTGGATGATCCAGTCAGACCACTTCAGCTCCTGGGCACAGTACCACACGACTACGCCCTGCCTGCATCTCAAGGGCGTCGCCGGCAGCGGCAAGTCCGTCCTCGCCGCCAGCACCATCCGCCATCTGCAGCAGGCCTATCCCACAACTCCTGTTCTCTTCTTCTTCTTCCGCCAGATTGTCGACAAGAACCACAGCGCGAGCTACCTTGTCCGCGACTTTGCGGCTCAGCTTCTCCCCTACAGCCCCTCGCTCGTGACAGGCCTCGAGAGGCTCAGCCGCTCCGAGGCCGTGTCTGGCACCGAGCACCAAGAGCTATGGACGCTCGTGTCACGTACATTACAGGAGATTCCCAAGGCATTCTGCGTGGCGGACGCGCTTGACGAGATGGATGAGGATGACTTTGACCTCATTGCTCGCCTGCTCAATCTGGTCAGCACGGAGGGCACCGGCATCAGGCTGCTGCTCACGAGTCGTCCGATTCCCAAGATTGAAGATGCCCTGCAAGGCTCCACTGTGCTTCGCGACAAGCTCGACGCGTCTCTTCTATATCCAGACGTTGCCAAGTACGTCACTGTCAGCATGGCTACTCTTGAACCCTCGCTTAGCCCGGAGACGGAAGATCGCGTCAGAGACACGATCTGCAACACCGCCAAGGGCCTGTTCTTGCACGCTCGTCTGATGACGGAGCACCTTACCGAGGGATTGCGCGACGGCCGCATCACCGAGGACCAGCTTCCCGAGAAGCTGGACAGGCTACCAGCCAGTCTCGTCGATGTGTACGAGCAACTGCTCGAAGAACATGCTCGCAGAAGCGCAGTCACCAGGCAACAGCAGGCAAACATCCTAAGCTGTGTCATACACGCGTTCCGCCCGCTCCGCTTGATCGAACTTGGTGCCTTGATTGCGCGCATGCGCGGCGACGACGATCTGAAGGAGGGCAAGCGTCTCGTCCGCGCGAGTTGTGGCCGGCTTCTGGAGATTCTGGAGGACGAGAGCGTCAGCGTGATTCACCACTCGTTCACCGAGTTTCTGCGCGACACGAATCGCGCAGCCGCACCTGGCTCTTTCCCGGTGCTCGACCCCAAGGTTGGGCATGCCATGCTCGTGATCCTGTATCTACAGTACCTCAACGGCTGCCCACTTCTCGACACCGAAAAAGACCAACCAGGCACGGACAAGTTCGACGATTACGACGACACGCAGCTTCACGGGGATGAACGAGACCGGCGTGAAAAGGTCATCCAAGATCTGCGCCTGGAGCACCCTTTGCTTGGCGAAGCGCTGTCGCTGAAGCTCCACCTGGAGCAAGCGGATGTAGAGGATTCTGAAATACTTGAAGGCTTGGACACCTGCCTCGTACCGGGCCAGCCCGCCTTCAGCATCCTCATCTATTCATGGTGGCATGGCCGCCTTTGCAGCTCCTTCAATCCGCTGCACCTGGCTATCGATCAAGGAATTGCCCAATATGCCATGCACCTCATTGCAAAACAGCCAGCTTGGGTAGATGTACAAGACGGTGATGGGAGGACGCCGCTTTCATACGCCGCTTCGAAGGGCCTGACCGATGTAGCCGCTGCCCTACTGTATGCTGGCGCAGACGGCACCTCGCGCGATCGTCTTGGCCTCTCCCCTCTGCACCATGCAGCTCGCACCGGGCATGCCGGGGTTGCAAAGCTGCTACTGGATAGTGGCGTGAATCCAATGATCGAAAAGACAAAAGACACGCCGTACACTCTGCAGCTCCTCTCTCAACATGACAAAGGCGAAACGGCTTTGAAGTATGCCATGAGTAGTGGTAACGTCGAAGTTGTCAGCCTCTTCCTGCCGTTTGTCTCGCCCGAGGTGGCAAACAGGTGCTTACACTTGACCCGCGATCCTGAGAGCATAAAAGCGATCTTGCATACAGGTCACGCGTCTGTGGACTCGTTTTACTACGGCAAGAGTCTACTTTTCAAGGCTGCTTCTGAGCAGGACATTGACACAATGCGTGTTCTCCTGGATCACGGCGCAGATCCAAACAAACGATGTTCAGAAGACCCAATTGATTTTGATACTGAGGAAGGGACAATCACCCTGGACGAGGTGTTTCCTCAGGGCCCTACACCGCTACATGCGGTTGCCGGCTGGAAGCTTTCACAGTCCATGGGTGACTTGTATGACGAATGTCTCGCCGCAGATTGTGCCCAATTGCTTCTGGACCATGGAGCCGATCTGCGTGCTACCACAAACAGCATTGAAACCTGGTATGGCCATGCGAAAGATTTGACAGCACTGCACTTCGCAGTGCAGGAGCAGTATACGGTTTTCAGCTCGTGGGAGACGGGCACAGAACTCGAAGAGATCATCGCTCACAAGCTGCTTCGTGCTGGCGCCGACCCAAATGCCAGGACCAGCGAAGGAGGAACTCCGCTGTTCGTGGTAAACACACAAGTACCCGAGTTTGTTGACCTCCTGGTCAAGTATGGAGCCGATGTCAATGCAACAGCACACAATGGCAAGACACCACTACTCAGTCTTGCAGGTTGGAGAGGCTTGCAGGGTCTCCAGCCTCAGACACTACAAAGATTGCTTGACCATGGCGCTTCCGTCGACGCCACAGACAAGAACGGCAACACAGTCTGGCATGAGATATTCAGCAACTTTGGGAAGTACAATGAAAAAGCAGTGCCCTTCTTCAAGGCACTCTTGAGAGCGGGTGCCGATCCCAACGCCCCGAACAGCGATGGAACAAGGCCCTTGTTTATGCTCGATTCCAGCGCCCCCAGCGAGGCCCTTCTTCGTTTCCTTGTCGAGCACGGCCTTGACATCAGTGCCCCCAATGTCGACGGGGAGACCGTTCTGTGGCGGATAGTCGGCGGTTACTACTTTCCCGAAAAGACCTGGGATGTGGTTCGGCGTCTTGGTATCGATCCCATGATTCGGAATCACAGGGGCGAGACACTGCTTCACCTCTGGGCGAAGAAGTCGCTTCCACCTCAGTGGCTGCGGGTACTGCTGGAGGCCGGCATCGATCCAAATTTGGAAGCTCAGGATGGGATGACGCTCATACACCATCTTCTTGCAAGAGCGTCGGTTCGGCAAGAGACTTTTGAAAGCATCAATATCCTGGAGAAAGCTGGCATCTCACCTGCGCAATGCACAAAAGGAGGCCGCACGCCGCTTCACATCGCTAGCCAGAGAGACAAAGACAATGAGCACCTCAAGTCAGATACAGTAGACTGGATGACTGTTGTGCGGAGGAACGCGTTCTTTGGCAATCACGACGTCAACAGCCGCGATAAGGACGGCTGGACGCCGCTTCATCTGGCAGCTGCTACTTCAGAGTTCAATGTGGGCAAGCTATTGAAGGCCGGAGCCGACCCGACGGCCATTGCACGGGATGGCATGTCAGCCTTACACGTGGCATGCAGGACGCGGCATGCAGGCGCCGCTGCTGTTCTTCTGCATGCGATTGCAAACAAGGGTGTTATTGAGGACTTCATCGATGTCCGTGACAAGCTTTCGGGTCGGACTGCATTGCACTTCGCGTGCTGGAGTGGCTGTGCTGATAGCGTGCGACTCCTGCTACAACATGGTGCTAGTCCTCTCGCCAGAGATACTGATGGGCGAGAACCTCTGCATCTCCTTGCCGAGCATTCCTGGGCTGATATGGAGATTTCTGCGCGGCGTTCAAATGGAGGGAAGGACTCCCCTCCTATGGAGGACAGCTGGGGGCCTGTACTGGCACCCCGTGAAGATTACATTGACGGCGCTGCCGAGATCGTTGCTGCATTGGTCGGGGCTGGCGCTGACCTTGATGCTGGGAAGGTTGCGCCGCATGAAACACCAAAGACTCCAGATGATGTTGCACGAGAGAGTGGCTACGGCAGCTTCCTGCTTGCGACCTCGCGACTCAGACGACGACAACTCGGCCAGCAGCCCGACGACGATGTCATCTCTGACGCTGCGAGAGTGCTCTTGAGCCTAACCGACAGCACCCACATCCCGAGCGCGGTCTCTGAGCAGATCCAGCATGGCCACCCAGAAGCTGTCATCGATTTCGCCCGCGCTCGAGGCGATCTCTACGCTCTCAACAAGTACGGAAACAGCTCGGGCTTCCATGCCATGGCTTCGACTGGGCAGACACAATTGCTGAAACACTTCCAGAATGAGCTCAAACAAGTCGATAAGATTTGTGAGGAACGTCGGCGGGAGCAAATAGAAGCAAAGAGGAAAGAGGAGATCGAGAAAAGGGTTAGTGAGCAAAAGTCTGACACAGACGTGGACGAGCAGGCCGAAGCCGAGAAGAATGGTTCTCACAATGCCCAGCCTATTGACGACTGGGGTGTTGAAGGTCCAGGTACGCTTCTTGGTGCGGCATGCAGGCGGACTCCCCCGGATCTGTCCGTTGTCCGATTCCTGGTCGAAGACGTGGGCCTTGATATCAATGCTCATTCGCATGTCCGAGGCCTTGTGCACAAGCTAAAAAAGTCCACACCACTGCACATCCTCGCTTGTGGTCAGCGCTTCTGGCAGGTTGAAGCCCTCGAATACCTCCTGCGCCGCGGAGCCGATATTAACGCCACGAACGATGAAGGTCTGTCGCCTCTTTTTGTGGCGATCTGTTGGGAGTACCCGTGCGGATTCTGGAGGGAGGAGACGGTGCGATGCCTTCTCCGGCATGGCGCTGATCCGAATTCAAAGGATCCGAAGTCTGAGTCTGTAGCACTTGCGATTTCGGATCACGTCGGGGTTACGCGCGCTCTGCTTGAGCACGGGGCGGACTTGCGCGAGGCGCCGGACGTTTTAGCCGCAGCAGTCGCGAACTGTGATGCTGACTTGGTCTCGCTTCTGCTCGGCGCCGGAGCTGACCCGGACGCTCGCACATCCGCCCAGGACGAACCGATGACCATGTTGTGCAGCAACGACCACGGCGAGAGTCACGGTTGTGGATTACCAGCACTGGAAGAATCGCCGCGGCTTATCCATGCCGCTGCAACCCGACTTTTGATCCCGCGTTATGACCAGAGTCGTGAGGAGCTGGAAGAACTAACAGCCCTCGTGGTAGAGGATCTGCTCAGTCATGGAGCAGACGTCAGTCTCACCTACGAGGATGGAAGTTCTGTGCTGCAAAGGATCGTAGAGGAGCATGGCGTCATGTCTAGCTCCTTACGCACAGTGATCAGTTCGGACCTTGAGATAGAGAGGAGGGGATACGGTGGCCGCACTCCATTGTTGTCGGCATGTCTTCCACGCATCCCGCGCCACAGGTTTTGCTACTCACATGAGGAGAGGATGACGATCATTCATTTGGAGGCAGCCCAGGCGCTGCTCGATGCTGGCGCGGACGCGCAAGTCACGGATGACCAAGGCCGAGCACCGATCCACTGGATTTCCTCCACATCCACACCCTTGGACGATGCGCATCAGGATGCCTTCATCAGACTGCTTGACAAAAGTGGCACGCTGAGTGGTACGCGGGACAACGACGGCTACACACCTCTCCATCTTTGTCTGCTTGCTCGCCAAGACTGGGCTGTTCGGCGACTCATAGAGTATGGTTTGTCGTGTCTGGAGGTGGACAGGGACGGCAATGGTCCCTTGCACCTTTTGGCGGGTAGTCTTGTCGAACTAGGTCGGGCCAGTCCAGCGAAGGAATTGTTCGAGACATTCATACGACTCGGAGCGGACATCAACGGACGCAACAGCCGTGGCGAAACACCGTTGTTCGTCTTCTTGTCAACATCATGCAAATCGTGTGACACTGGGCTGCTGCAGTACATCACCCATTGCAGTGTGCTCCCAGCGTTCCTCGATGCTGGCGCGGATCTACAGGCTGTCACCGACGAAGGATTGACAATGCTCCATGCCGTGGCGGGGCAGGAGCAGAGTGAACGCTATCGGAACTACGAGCAAGAGGACGATCTTGGCGAGGTCTTTGCCCGGCTTCTCGAGCTGGGGCTCGATCCGAGGAGAGAAGACAGCAAGATGCGCACTGCACTGGACCTGGCAGTGATGCGCGACTGGCGGGACATTGTAGACCAGTTTAGCGACGAGGGCAAGAAGCGGCTGCGGGAGCGCAAGGGGCAGGAGTGATGCGATTGGGGCGCGACAAGTGCCAGCCGCCCACGTGCTGATTGTCATCAGCCGTGACGGGGATAGTGCGGTATAGTCATCCTTGCTGTTGTCGAGGCTTGGGGACTCACCTCACGCGCGGCGAGCTTCCCTTTTTGTCCCACGGCGAACTCCATCACAATCATCTCTGTAGTGGGCAAGCGTGTTGGAGATCACTGCCGGAGCGTAGCATCCCCTGAACTAGATCGAGAGGCCCATCCCCCACAACGGCACCTTCGCTGGACATGAACTGGCAAGGATATAAGTCACCGCTCCACCTCCCGGCCAATGGTGACACCAATGACTGAAGCCCCAAGACACCCGTGGTCCTTGGCGGAGGCCTTTGACCGCTGTCTAATATATGCAAGGTCTGAATATAGAAGGTCACTTTCGCCAGTCTTTCACGTGCCATTGTCGTCAATGCGAGCTGCCCGAACTCAATGCATAAGGTACTCTTGAGTGCTTACGACAATATGATGGCCACGAGCCTAGTTGACTCCAACAAAATCATCACAAAGGCCCGGACAACCCCTGCGGTCTGCCGCCAAGACTCTGGGTTTTCGGTGCATGGTAGCTTATGCTATGTTCCTCCAGGCACAATGATCACCTCCACGTGTGCCGGGTCCGGTGGAGTACTGTAGAAGCGCGGCGATCGCACCCCAATGACACGGCCAAGCGTGTTGGAGCGATGAGCAGATGAATACAAGTTGATGGCCTCCTGTATGCCGTTCTGGTTTCTGACTGATCTTGCTCTGTGTGCGTGCTTCACTTGATATCTGCTCACACTGCCCAGAACATCCACCTCTCGTTCGTTCCCACCCAAAGTCACCAACATGCTCTCGTCCATCTTCCCCCTCGTGGCGGCCAAGCTGCTCGCGCTCCTCTCGTGCCTGGCCTCGCCCGTCCTGGCCCAGACCAGCGGCAAGTTCAGCTTCCTGACGTACAATGTCGCCGGCCTGCCCGCATTCCTCAGCGGCAACGGCGTGCCCGGCGACAAGGGCACCAACGCCAACTCGATCGGCCGCGTCTTCGCCGAGCAAAAGTACGACATCATCCACGTCCAGGAGGACTTTGCGTACCACGCCTACATCTACGCCACCGACAACCACCCCGTGCGGACCCCGACCACGGGCACCGTGCCCTTCGGCTCCGGGCTCAACTCGCTCGCCAACTTCCCCTACACGACGCTCAACCGGGTCAAGTGGGACAAGTGCAACCTCAACAGCGGCGACTGCCTGACGCCCAAGGGCTTCTCGATGATGAGGATGCAGATCGCGAGCGGGGTCGAGGTTGATTTGTACAACCTCCACGCCGACGCTGGGTGAGTTTAGTTCCCCTCCTGATATTCTTCTTATATCTACTGCTGCTGTTCCCCAACACCGCTAACCTGTTGATCCTCCGGCATCCAGTGGCGACCAGGGCGACTTCGACGCCCGCGCCTCTGGCGTCGACCAGATCCTGGCGTACATCGCCAAGAACTCGGCCGGCCGCGCCGTCATCGTCGCGGGCGACACCAACGACCGGTACACCAACAGCGGGCGCAGCATCACGCGCTTTCTGTCGGCGGGCTTCAAGGACTCGTGGGTCGAGCGCGTCCGGGGCGGCGTGCTCCCCATCGAGGGCGCCCCCGCGGATGCCTGCAGCGTCCCCGCGGCCAGCAGCACTTGCGAGATTGTCGACAAGATCCTGTACCGCTCTGGCGACAGGGTCAAGCTCGACACCACTGCGTTCAGGTACGACTCGGGCCTGTTTGTGCAGGCCAACAGCGACAAGCTGTCGGACCACAACCCCGTCCGCGTCGACTTCACGTTCTCGGCGTGAGCTGTGTTTCTTTTAACAATACGATGGCTTGCATGAGTGAAGGGGTTGGGCACCCCTGTCTGATGTTTCGTGTTGCATGTTTATTATATGCCTGAGAGATCTCTCGACGCTCGTTGTTGGGCTGGGTAAAACGTTGGAATGTGGGACTGTAACCGAAACAGATGTCTAGAGCTGTCCGGATCCCCTGACTTTATCTTTTTTTTTTTTTTTTTTTTTTTCGTGGACATATAAACAAGCACATTCTTTCGCAATGTGATCGCGAACATACTGAGTTGAGTGTCAGCAGTGCACGCTTCGCGAAGATCGCTCTCGTCTTCGTGCTGCTTTATCATATGCGATAATCGATAGCTGCCAACAATGAGAATAATGGACACCTTCAACATATGATGCCCTGGGCTCGGGCACTGTCAGGTCCCCTAGCGAGTAGGGAGAGATACGCAACGGCCATCTAGCCGAGAAGTTGGCAACATGTCAACCAGCCTTGGGGGTGCAAAAATATCAATGGCTCGCGGTAAACAATACGTGAAGTTAGCTCCCACTGACTCGTTCATAGATCATGTTCGAACAACCTGCCAGCCTCTTCTATGTCTCTTGCGATCTCATCGCTGGATTCCTTAACCCCAATCGCGATCGCCTTCAGGTTCTCATCATCCTCCGAAAGAGGTGGAAGCCCAAGCCTGCTCAACTCCTTCTCAATCTCCTCGACGCGATCGTCCTGGGTCTTGTGGTACCTTTCCGTCTCCCGCTCTGCCAGCAGCTTGATGGCGTTTGCACTGGCCAAGGTCTCTTTCTCAAGCTCCCGCTTCGCCTCCTCCTGCTCGGCAGGACCGGCACTCAGGGGCAAGTTGGCCGCCATGCGGATCCACGGATTGATGTGCGTGGTTGCGACCTCCTGATACATGTCGGCCGAGTGCACGACAAAGCCAAAGTCACCCCGCAGCGTGATGAGTGTCTCGCGGATCACCTGCAGCTGCTGCTCGCTATATGCGATGGCGAAGTGGCCTCCCTGGCGTGTGACACCCGCATCAATGGCCCGGAGGTACTGCTCGGCGTGACCCATGCAGACAATGTTGATGATGTTGGCCAGGGAGTTGAAGAAGCCCGTCAGCTGCTGGACCTGGAGCTTCATCTCGACGAGGATGCCCATGGACTTGCTCAGGATCTTCTTGGTCTCGGCCGCGACGTCCTGCTTGTGCTGCACCTCGCTCATCTGGCACGAAATCTCGGTGATACGGGCCTGTAACTGTAGCTGCATGTCAGCCGCTTTGTACATGTTGCTCCGCGCACCGTTCATGGCGCTCCTGGTGATGAGGAGCTTCTGATGCCTCTGATGCAACACCCGCTCGAACGCAGGGCAGCTCGGGTCTATGGTCTTGAGAGACGAGGGGTCTAGCGGGCCGCCGGACCCCTGGCCAGGTTGAGATGCTGCGTATGTCTGAAGTTGGGTCGCCCTTGTTAGAAGCGAAGCCATGTCCTGCCTCCAGCGTGCAGTCTTGGCTTCCCATTGGCCCGCGGTCAGGTTCCGTTGCCCTTGTGCAGCGATTGCCGCAGTGAGATCGAGTGCCTCATCCAGGATGGCGCTTGCGCTGGTGGTGTGCTTGCTCTGCGGCTTGCCTAGGGTAGTTTTGAGGGCGCTGAAGCGATTGGCGTACGACTTTATCTCGGAAAGGTCTTCTGAAGCAGTGGTTCGCAGGTCGTCGTCCATCAGTCTACTCAGACCCATCAACCGCGATTCGATCTGCTCAGCCGCTAGCAAGCCTGGATCAAGTCCGTGAACGACTGATCCCTCCCGAGTCGGGCTGCCGGAGGCCTTCTTGCCGTTCGAGTCACAAACCGAAGTCTGCCTATCTATTCCGATCGTTCCGATGCTCCTGATAGCCTTGATGGCTACGGAAGTAAGCTTGGGTGCATCCTTGAATACACTGATGGCGCCATTGATCAGGCTAGTGAAACTGGATCCAATTCCAACGGCTGCGGCAATTGCCAAGGCAGATCCCTCTATGGAAGCCATACAACATCAGCTCTTGCATTCTTCAACATGGTTGAGACTGGAAAGGCTGGAGAGTGCTCCCTCACCTCCTTTGGCGGCAGTCTCCTGGTATTGCATTTTGGCCACCCTGAAGTCAGACTCAGCATCAGTTGTACGAGCCTTCAGTACATCCAGGGCAGTGTTCTGAATATCCTTTTGCGTTTCAACTCGAACTCGGTTGTGCCGAAGTTTTTCCTCCTGCTCGCTGGTGTTGGCTACAGGTAGGATGGCAGTCAGTCCAGCTCAAGAGAGAAGGGGGGTGGAGGGGTTATCGTAGGTTGCACGTACTGATCTCATCAGCCAAAGCAAGACGCACTTCGCAGGCAGATTTCACGAGCGCGTCGAACTCGGCCTCCGCCTCACTGGCCCACGTCGCGCATCTTTCCATGTCCTGTTCGAACTGGGTCATGGAATTCCGAAGATCCCTCTTTGCGGCACGTGGATCTTGAAGACAGATGAGGATTGTTTGAACCTACATGATTGTCAGCATTTGTGCGGTTCTGCATGGCCGTGAAGCAAGCCCTTTCCACGACTCACGTGGCCCGTCTTTCCGAACATGACGTTGGTCTGCATTCTGATGCGACGTAGGGCCTTCTCGGCAGAATCAAAAGACTCCGTCGCCTGATCAACAATCTGGATTATGGCGCTGGATAGGGTTTTCCGCCTGTGAGGATGTCAGAGCCTCTGTCTTAAGCAGATTCGTGCTCCATGCCCCTGCTGGTGCCGGTGTAACATACTTGAGATGCTTGAAACCGCCACTAGGCTCGGTCAGGCGAATGCGCAGCGCATGGTCAGTAAAGGCCAAGAGCTTGATCTGTCCGAGGAGGTTGATGGCTAGGGGCGCCGTCATGAGCATGTCAGGCACGCTTTGCGTCTGCCCCAGGCTCAGCTTGAGGTCCTGCTGTAGGCGCGCCGCGGTCTCACGCGTGGGGACTGCCCGTTCTTTTCGGACTTCGACCTCGACCATGGTAGAGATGGGCAATCGGCGTGTCTCCTTAGAAAACGGTCGTAGAGACAGGGAATGTGGACGGGAACTTGGCGTAGCAGTAGTGATCACACGGCGGAAGAACTCGGCTGACTGGCTACTTTATGGACAAGACCGACGCAGCCTGCCACACCGGCGTGGGTGCGCCTTTTGAATATTCCTTGCTATCTTGGCTGTATGCTTGTCGCTAGGCTTGCTGTGCCTGCTTCACAGAGCCCGATTACTATTTGCCCCGTTGATGGTGGGCCTGTGCCATGTTCGTCATGCAAAGACGTCAGGAGCCTACGGCTTGAGTGAGACTGGTTAAAATGGATGATAACAGCCAACCTAGCGAAAAGAATACGGCCGGATTAGCAATGTACTTCACAGGGCAAACCGGACTTGCCTTGGGGTAAGGTCCCGTCACGCCAAGTCTGCAGGTGGTCGGCCTCCCGCATTTGCCCACTCTCTGATGGAAGTATCATGGAAGCATCATTGGACACGTCAACCATGCACACCTGCAGGTCTCATCACATGTGCCATCAGACGCGTGCTGAAGACATTCGTCATTGGCCGCCGTGCTCAACATGCGCTTACTTTTGGCAGGGCCGATGCAGCTCTCACGCCATCCTCGACCATCGCTGATGCTCTTTAGAACCGGACCGGAGCCTGGAGAAACAGGAAGCAGATAGACGAGAGGACAATAAGGTCTGGTTTGCACCCGGTTAACAAGAAATCCATCCCGACCGCTTGTTTCACCGCCCACCTGCTCTACAAAGATGGATCAAGCCGATATTCTTGGGCAAATCTCCAAGCTGGGCAATGTCAACGAGAACCTCGCTACCGAGATTCAGAAGCTGGAGAACAGGCAACACATTCTGGAACAACGATTCGACTCGGACCTCGCTTGTCTGAACTGGGCAGTGTGCAACAGGCTGCCTCCACTTGTTAGCCTGCTGCTTCTCGAAGAACCTCCTGTGAGCTTGCCGGAACAATTTTACATGGCTTGGGCTGCTTACTGACTTCGAGACTCTGGAAGCCGCCGCGACTGACCCTGACTGGGACTTTGCAGCTAGCATTACGATCCATCACGCAGTGGAAATGGCAGCTCTCGACACTGAACACGGTGCGGATCATGATGCGGAGTCTCCACAACATTGAGGATAACATGCAGATCTCGCGTGAAGAGGCCAAGAACAGCAAGCTAGATGCGGCCGACCTGTTGTCCAAGGCTGCGCTGCACCACGAGCGCTGCCTATCGATCGAGGGTGAAGCCGCCAGCGCCCAAACACGAACGCGAACTCAGTTAGAGATGACCAACAGGGATATCGCACGAGTTCAGGAGGCGATCCGCGACGACGACCAGCTCTCAGTCCAGATGACCCAGAAGGCAAGGGAACACGACAACAAGGTCAATGATAGCAAAATTGTAGGCATCGCCCCCACCACCACCAATACCAATGGTGAAGACGCCCATTTGAACTGCCACTTGAGGAATAGCAAAGGCTGATGCTAGTGACGAGAGAAAGCTCTTGTGGTCAACGTGCTGGATTCCTATCGTGAATGCTATCACCATTCCCATTTCGCTATCAATGGCAAGGTAAGTTTCACTCCCCACGATCAAATCTGTTACCTGTCTCATGCAACAACTGATGATGCGTGGGATACGACTAGCGATCACACAAAACTCGCCACGAGCTGCCGCGACACGGTGGCGAAACTTCAGGCCGACGCGCAGACACAGTCGATCCGCAAGAGCGAGCTAGAGACGACCGTCTGCAATCTTGCTGCCGCTCTCGACCAGCTGAAGACCGCCAGGACCGCTGCTTCCGACGCAGCAAACCATGCGGCTGAGCAGAGAGACGGGGCACGAACGCTCACGGTTCGGTATGATTTGCTGAGCGCGAAGGTGCGAGATGTTCTGAGGGCTTTCAGCCATCTAGACAGCGGTGCGATTAATACCAATTCCTGGAGGGTACTGAGGCTGGCGGCATTGAGATCGTTGCGGAGCATGTTGTCGAGTCTCAAAGAGATCGGTCTGCTGGGAGCAGAGTGTATGCCAGTTATGGATTTGGTTGAGCGACTACCAGTGTTGCTTGAAGAAAACAAGACAGGCACTGGCGGAATCGCGAAGCTGGACTGGTAATCACTCGAACTCAAGCACAGGTGTATGAGTGCTGCTTGCTGCAATCAACATCCCATATACAAATTGACGAACAATCAAGAATTGAGCGCCTCCCAGCTATCTCCGACAGCGTGATGCCGTTTGTCTGATAAGACAACCGTCTATGGAGATAATTGTCACATTATGGTGTGCCTGGATGAGCCAGCGTGATGCCCTGACCACGTCGTCAGGAGGGCTGTGTCCGGTGCTTGCGATTTCACATTTCGACCCTGGAGATGAGGAGTAGTCGACCTGATATGTAGCCTTATTCCCTTTGTTTGACCACTAACAGCTGATCTCCCTTGCACGAAGATCTCCATTGGCCTGTTCATCGTTCTTCGTGTCGCTTGTAACCGCCGGCCACCTTGGCGCAGTTCAGCTGACAAGGATGTCTGATGCTCTGGCGCCTAGTCCCTTCTACAAATATTTGATGGCTGAAAGCAGGACATTGAGATCAAGACTCTGGATGCCTGACTACTTCTCCTAACTTTACCAACATCATTCATGTCTGCCATGGAACCCGAACAGCCCGGGCCGGTCACCCATGCTACACCTCCCCCCCAGGCACGGGAATTCGGCGCCGCACCGGAAGCCGAGACGGAGACCGTCGTCTTGGACCCGCGCGGCGACTTGTTCGTGCTCGCCAGCGGTCGCGGTGGATCGTGGGGTTCTCCCAACCCAGTGCGATTCCAGGTCTGCTCGCGGGCCCTGGCCAGATCGTCGCGCGTCTTCGAGAGGATGCTGTACGGCGGGGTCGCAGAGTCACAACCTGCAGATGCCGGTGATACAGCGGACCCAACAGAATGGCTCGTACGACTGCCCGAAGACCCAGCGCCTGCCGCGAGGCAGCTCTTCGAGATCATGCACAGCAGGTTCCGGTCCTCGGAGGGTGATCAAAATCCGGTGCATCAACTTTATGACCTGGTCTCGCTGGCAGACTTTTACGGCAGCGTCGCACTGCTGCGGCCTCTGGTCCACATGTGGGTGTACTGGATCCGGATGAAGAAAGAAGAGGAGCTCTCGGCCGTGGATGTTCTGCGAAAGCCTGGATCTACTACTCGCTAGGTCGTCGAGAAGAGTACGAGCAGATGGCGACATGTCTTCTACTCAACCCTCCTCTGACTGCACTCAAGGACTGCCTGGTCGCGGGTGATGGTGTCAGACCTCTCACAGCGCTCCCGCCCATGTTGCTAGGTAAGGAGCTGTGTTGCAGAACTAACGTGCTCTTTCATCACGCTAACAATGGCCATGTAGATAATCTCTTGTCGCTGCGGGCGCAGATCTTGGAGAGGCTCGTCGAGCCGCTTGACAATATGGCGGCGATTCTTCTCGAGGGGGGCAGAGAGCCGCTGGGCATATGCGTGGCGGCAAATGGAGGTGGAAGTATGTTTGGAAACAACCAGCTCGATCCCATTGTCAGAATCGAGTGCGAACAGCGTCTTTTGGGACTCCTCCTCCGTGAGCTCCATAAGCTCGGCCTGTGGCCTCGACCAAAACTAGAGGACATAAAGCTGGCACCAAGAGTCCTGTACAACGCTATGAAAGGCCTGGGCAATCCGAGGCCAAACAATGTAGCTCATAGCCATCGAGATTGCGTGTTCAAGTTGGAGCCTGCCAGCCTCGATGGGAACAAGAAGCCTGGGGGGCCCCGCGGTTTCCAGACTTTTAGGTATGTCGCGACTGACGAGGAATTCAAATTCATGGCAAAGTATTTGAAGAGCTAGTTGCTTTTCTTGAGAGGTCGGAATGCCAGGCAGTTGGGAAAGACGAACAGACTTAGCATTACCTAAATCCGCACAGGCCCCAGGGACCTTGTCCAAGGCTATGCACTTCTGCAGCCAAAGCCGTGTCGTACAACTAACGTAAGAGCTTGGTGAATAAGACCACTGATCTATTGTATTTGCGTCTTGGATCATTCCTATGTTTCGGTGAATGCTCTTGAATCCTCGTGGATGAGTTCGCTCGAGCAGCCATCGGGTCAAAAGCATGACGAATGACGCCCATATTTGTTCAGAACAACTGCCTGTAATGCCTTGTGCTAATGCTCAGGAACTTTTTCTCAAGATCAGTTCCCGGGCTCAGCATCATTCTCGTATTCTCCTGCGCATCGCCGGGCTGCCCTCTGCTGGGACCGACAGTGACAAACTGCACCGTGCTCTCTGGCTGTTCCGGGTCGTCTTCAATTCTCCAGCCCCCGCTTCCTCCGCTAGCAGTCAGGTAATCGCAAAAGCGTTCCTCCCAAAACGCCTTGTCCTCCTGCTGCACCACAAACCGGGTGATCCTCACAACGGTGTTGTCCGCTCCAAGAATGGAAACAGGGAACATCGCGCTATCTTCGACGTGGAAGTAGTCCGTCTGATCCAGGTCGATGAGATGGAACAGCGCACCGAAAGCAATCTTGTTCTCGTCTGAGGCGATCCACGCCTTGTGCTCGTCGACCGCGGCCCAGTGCGCAGTGATGAGGATCTTGGTGGGATCCTCGAGCTGCTGGAAGAAAGCTGCGCCCCTTTCTACTGCACGGAAGGGGGAGGTTGAACCATGCCGAGCCTCGAACCAGCTGTCTTGGATCGGTAGCGATTTGGTTGCGGCGGCAACGAAGGCCTCTGTCGAGGGGCTTCGGAGGGTGATGTGTGCAATCTCGGTGACGGTCATGACAGGCAGTTATTGGTGTAGGAAGTGGAAGTGGACATTGTCATGCTGTCAAATGGGCGGGCATTTGTAGTGTGAGCCCATCAACGGCAAGATTGGGTCCATGCTGGAGCCATTAGGAGCTGCTGACGTCTTGTTGTGTCTGCCTGGTCTGCAGGCATCGGAGCCTACTCCGCACTTGGCACCCAGACTTGTGGCATGTCACTCAGGTTCGTCAGCCCTGTGCCCAAATTTGGATGCGC
This sequence comes from Microdochium bolleyi, assembly GCA_001566295.1. Classification (NCBI taxonomy): domain Eukaryota; kingdom Fungi; phylum Ascomycota; class Sordariomycetes; order Xylariales; family Microdochiaceae; genus Microdochium; species Microdochium bolleyi. The sequence continues at coordinate 189,033 of KQ964259.1, forward strand.
TCTCTGAGCAATATCAGACACTGCTAGCTCAGTACCGCGTGCGCGAGACTACACGGCGCGAGCCTGATGAACTTGAGGTTTCTTACACATGTTTTCACTACGCTCTGCTAAGTATCCGGCTACCTGATTATGCTACGACAGGTTTGAATTTTTGCGCATGGGTATATTGGCTATTTTGCAAATACTTACTTATTTCTGGTTGTCATAGCCCGTTAACTTGGCCGTGTATAAAGTGATATCCAACACCAATTTGTTGCCACATTACTTCTACAGGATAATTGAAATAGGGCAGTGTTGGGACCACGGTCTAGGTCCCATAGTTTGTACGATAAAGGCAGTACGCTTGGCTCCGGTGAGCAGTGTACGCTAAGTTAGCTTAAAACCTGCGCTTATCCGATAGAGATTCTACTTAGGTCTTAATGAGGACCTCCGAACCTCTAACCCTCTGGACCTCTGGAAACCCTCTGGACCTCTGGACCACTAGACGTCTGCGAGATAGAATTATCAGTGCAGTTTAGTATAAATTGTATGGGTGTGTATTATATCTGAAATATTTACGAAGCCCTAACAAACGGGAAGCCTCAAACATGAATTTTGGTTACAGTTCTATGTTACGGTAATTTCATTTCCTACCGATTCTGACTACACTACGAACTATTCCAGGTCTAAGTCTGCGTAATGAACCAACCCTCCTCGAAACGTGCCACCGTTGGGGCGGCGATGACAGCCACCTGCTTACGGTCTGAAGCCAACAGGATTAGGTCACCCAGGGTATTCAGGTCATTTGTTTGCTACTCCCTAGCATACCGGAGCAGCAGGGCGTGGATCTCGGGATCGTGCTTAGCACGGTCGAGGCACGATACACCGCGGTCGTCCATGGTTGTCACGTTTGCGCCATACTCGAGCAGCATCTCGACGACCCGCCTGCTGAAGGTCAAGATCGACCGCCGCGGGAGCGCGTCGAGCGCAGCGTTGAGCGGTGTCATCAGATATCCCCTCCCTCCCCTCGACCACCCCCATCCCCGCTGCGTCGCAGCAGCCACGATATCTACCTTGGCGCCCCGGGAGAGCAGATACGGCAGCCCCTGGCTGATCTGCCACCAGTGCCCGCCGGTGGCGAGCACGTGCAGCGCAGAGGCGCCGATGTTGGCTTTCCCCGACGTGCTACCTCGCGGGTCACCACCGCCACCCACGGCGTTGATATCGACGCCGAACTGTTCGACGAGCAGCCTGACGACCTCCATGTTGGGCAGCTCGCGCCTGCACGCCGTGACGAGCAGCGGCTCGATCTCGCCTCCGAGATAGTCGGTGCAGGCCTGGGTCTCCTTTGCCGTCCTGGTCAACCAAGTCACGTCCTCGAGGCGCGCGATGGCCTCCTAGCTCGCCACCTTTGCGAGCAGAGCCGCGTGCCCGCCCGCTGCGAGGTACTGCAGTAGAGTCTTGGTGCCGTTGCAGCCCTGGCTGGGGTCGTGTAGGATCTGAAGAGAGCTGTCGGGCGTGGACAGCCCGTCGGCGACAACGTCAAAGTGGCGTGCTCTCATGGCCGCGTCGAATTCATCAGGAGATAGCGTGCCCTGGGCAGCTATGGCATCGACAAAGAGCTGCCGGCTCTGCTCCCTTGCCTCAACTAGGGCGGTAATTGGGCCACATTCACCAGCAGCTCTGTTGGCAAGACGCCCCTCTTCGCCGAGCAGATGTTCTCTCATGCGGAGAAGGCATGTGAGCGTGTAAGCAGCGCCCTTCTCGGCAGCTTCCGCAACCGCCATGTCGATGTGGTCCCGCGCGACCAGGTCATGCTCTTGGAGCAGGTCCAGAATCTCGTCGAGACGCTCAGACGGCCGGGGCCCCGGTTTCTCAGCCATGCGGAACTTGTCATTGAGAAGAACGCTTCCGACCTCCCTCACACCGTAATGCCCCTGGCGTTTCACAGTATTGGGCCAGTTAGCAAGCTCCTCCTCGAATTGGACGGCTGCCTGGAGCGGTGAGTTCTGATACTCCGTTGATGGCCGATATACGACCGACGACACGCTCGCGGCAGCCTCGAGTAGGAGCGCCACGCTCTCTGGTCGACCGGACGCAACGGCGTAGAATAGGGGCGACCGAGGATGGCTCTGGGAGTGAGAGCCGACGACACCAGAGTTGCCGGCGTCAGACGCCGATGGGACCGTGATTTTCTCGAGCATCATCCCAAGGACATTAGCCTGCCGGGCCCGAGCAGCAAGATGCAGGCCGTTGAGTCCTTCGTTCGTCTCTCTCAGCGGGTCCGCGCCAGCATCGAGCAGCCTGCGAGCTATGTACTCGGACAAGGTCGCGGCGTTGTGTAGGGGTGTGACGCCGTTCTGATCAGCTACGTCCACGTTGCCGGCAGTGCGCTGTCTCTGGAGGAACCAGTCAAAGACCGTCGTTGTCCCCTGGCTGTGATGTCCGTTGTGGATCTCGAAAGGTGACGGGGTGATCGTGCTCGCGATGTGAAGCGGCGTCGTCCCCGCATGGTTAGGCCGCGTCGGATCGGCGCCCTGCCTGAGCAGCTCGCCCAGCAGGCCCGAAGCCAGAGAGTCCTCGGAGAATATATGCTTGGGCAGGTGACCTTCTGTCAGCGCCGGGTGGAACAGCGTGTTGCCGTTGTTGTCGACCGCCAGGGCATCGGCACCCTGATCACACAACCACTTGACCAGCGGGCCACTGCTGCCTCTGGCCACCGCGGCATGGAGTAGCGTGCGGCCCCATGCGTCGCGCGTGTCCAGACGGCTCCCGGCGCGGACCATGGCCTCGCACATTGTGATCATCCCGGCGTCCTGGAACGATGGCCAGTGCCTGTACGAGTCGATCCGGTAGAACAAGGGGCTGCGTCCCTGGTCGTCGAGGGCCTCGAGGTCCGCGCCGGCAGCCAGCAGGCCGTCGAGCAGGCCCCGGTTCGACTCCAGCGCTCCTGTGGGATTTCTGAAGCTCTTGGAAAGTTCTCCAAGGCTCAATAAGTGCAAGGGCGTCTGTCCCTTTGCGTTGCGGAGATTGGCGTGCATGCCTGGGCAACGGACCAGACGCTGAAGCAGAGCCACACGGCTGTCTGTTACTTTGTCACCACCGCCGCCATTATCATCTTTCTGTCTCTTATCACCGCCAGTGTTGATATCGAGCTGCACGAGTAGATGCAGCATCGTCTGGCCGCCCTCGCTCACGGCCTGGGCTGGATCAGCGCCGTAGTCAAGGAAGACCAGAACCTGCTCGGCAATGTCGGCTCCGTCTTGCCGCCCGCGCCAATCCGGCTGCATGCGGTCCAACATGGCCGAGGTAGCGTCGGGGGGCTCTTCGTGCTGACCGTGATCACCTGTTGACCCGGTCCTGCGCTCTATCTCTCCGAGGATGAACTCCACCGTGGCCCGGTCCCGCGTCAGCCCAAGCAGCGTCTCCCCGCGGGCGTTCGCGAGCCTCAGATCCGCGCCGCCCACTTCGACCAGCAGCCGGGCAGCAACCACGTCCCGCGCATAGTGCAGGGGCGTACTGCCCAGCGTGGCCGTGCGCTGGTGGACGTCGGCGCCCGCGGCGACGAGCATCTCGAACACCTCCTTCGCCGCCGCCGCCTTCTCAGTGTCCGTCATGCTCCCACGGGCTTGATAACCCAATTCTTCCAGACGGGGCCAGCTGGACCGCGGAGCGTGGGCAGACCCGGGCTCGTTGCTGACGTCCAGGTCCGCGGCCGCCCAGGCGTGCAGCGGCCCGATCTCGAGTCGAGCCCACCTTATCTCGAAGAAGGCTGTCTCGGGAGAGGTCCCGAGGGCCGACGCATCGGCACCGGCGAGCAGGAGTGCTCGGACCATGGGCGCATCCCGCTCGGCACTGGCCCGGAACAACGCCGTGTTGAGGACCCCACGGACCTCGCTGTTCCTGAGCTGGGCTGCTAGAGGGTGGGACAGCACGACGTCTAGCAGGTCCGCACGACCCGTCGGCACAATCCACAGCACGGCCTGACCGAGCACCTGCGTCGACGAGATGTGAGGCAGAAAGACCTCGAGCAGAGACGCCGGGTGGCCACGTGTGCAGGCCCATTCGAGCGGCGATATGTCTCGATGTTCATGGCAGGACGGGTCCTCGAACTGTGTGAGTGTTATCGGGCTGGCGCCCCCTTCGAGGAGGAGCTTCGCCACTACCACGTCATTGCGCTTTACCGCGTAATGCAGCGGCGCGAGGCCCGAGTACTGCACCGTGTCGCACTCTTCAGGATCCGCCCCGGCCTGGAGCAGGACCTCCACGAACTCGGCGTCCCCCGTGCTCGAGGCGGCGCAGAGCGGGGACTTGCCGGGGTTGGTACCCTGGTTGACCTCGGAGTTTCGTGAGAGCAGGACCTCGAGGTATGTACGAAGCTGGAGCACGGTGGCCATGTAGACGGGCGTGTACCGCGGTGTCGGGGGCGCGTACTTGCTTGAGCCGAACATGTAGTCCATGATGCTCGGACCGCCGTAAGACCGGGTCAGGATCTCCGACTTGAGCTCTGTTGAGGCGAACAGGCCGTCCAGAACCTTGACCAACTCGGCATGGTTGGTGTAGCCAGCCGCAGTGGCCTTGCCGGCGTGGACAAACCAGCTAGTTCCGGCATATCTGACGAATGTGTCCTCGACTTCCGTAGCCGTGCCCGGCCGTACGTACGGCTTGCCAAGGACCTTCTCTTTCAAGTACTCTAGGCACGCTAGAGAAATCCTCATATGAGCCGCTCCAGCCTCCAGAGTGCACATCCCGGGATCAGCGTCGCCCACGGCACCATCCGCACCATAACCATCGTGATCGTGACCGCTAGTGAGAAACTCTGCGAAAGAGTGGTGAACAACGCTGCCCGTCTCATCGGGGAGGATCTGTAGCAGCGGTCCGCATGCCGCGCGTACAAGGTCTTTGCTAGTTCTGGGATCTCGCACCTCCCCATGTGCAGACCCGCGCGCGACCACATCTAGCACGCTCGCAATCTCACGCAGACTGAGCGGTCGCATCGCGTGCGCGATAAGTTGCAAGATCAACAGATGGGTGTCCTTGTCTACACCACTCGTCAGGGTGTGCTCTCTTAGCAACCCAGCGTACATGGCGTCAAGATTCTGCGGGAGCTGCTCAAGCACAGTCGGGACGTCGGCACCGGGCCTGGTGAGCCTGTCCATTGCAAGCTTCGCAAATATATAAGATCCATTTGAGCGGCCAGGGACTACCGCGTTGATGAGTGCCTGGTTCTCGGTGCTGATGGTGGACGACGGCCTAGCCAGGTGCTCCCTGACATAATCCGCCACGCCCTCGGTCGCAAGTGCCTCCTTTTCGAGCATGATGTCGACGATGGCGTCGTGGCCTGCTGTAACCTGGAGCGCGGACATGGCGGCAGCGACAGGCCGGGATGTTATGGCCACCTTGATCTTTGCGGGTTGGCAACATCCCGATAACTTAGTCAACTCAGCCAGGAATGCTCGTATCTCGTCGTCGTCATTGTCGGTAGCGTTGAAAGTGCTTCTGCGTGCTCCTCCGCGGTCCATCGCATCCAGCGCGTCGACGACCACATATGCCATTGGGAATCGCCGGAGACAGGCTTGCAGCTTACGCCAGAGGTCTGCAGTAGTGAGAGCATCCACGGCACGCCCGGCGGATCTGTAGCACTTCATCTTCGCCTGGAGCGGTGGGCTGTACGGCAGGAGCTGCGCGAGCCCGGCCCTGAGCGCCGCTGCGGGCGTGCGATTGGCCGCGACGGGCTGTCGGACGAAGAAGCAAAGAACCGGCACTGACTCCTCGCGGAGTCGCTGGATCAGAGACGCGGCGAGTACTGACTTGCCTGTTCCTGGAATACCTAAAAGTGAGACGACATTGGTGCCTAATTAACGTCCGCGCTTCCGTTATCTCGTCAACTGGTATATCTCGGGTTCTCAATCCTGCTACTCAACGTGTGATGTATGCCTCACTCACCACTGATCCAAAGCAGTGCCTTCTCGTCCCCTCCGCTGCTGTGCCAATTTCGGTATGCGGCCGACTCGGGGAGCCACCGCCCGGCGCCCTCGAGGTGCGCCTCCTTGAGCTTGGCTATCTCAATGTCCTCGCTCTCGTAGTCGGTGGGCCGCAACCATGCTCGCAAATCAGCGAGCTCATACGCAGGAAGAGGGAGGATATTGTCCTCATTGAAAGCGAGGACATCTTCGCGATTCAGGATCACCGCGTCGTCCTCCCAGGGTCCCTGGGCGGGTGGAACGGCGAGCGCCATATTGTATGGATTCTGGAGGCTTGGAGGTCACTGTGGAAGCGGATGAAGAAAAACGGCTAGACGGGGAAGATTGCAAGACGGAGGCCGCTGCGGGCGCGAGCTTTACGGGAGACAAGTAGGGTAGTCAGACATATATCGAGGAGTTCTTGGGGTAGATAGGCACACAGTTCAAGACCGAGAGAAGGGGCGGGGTCAGCTGGCCAAAGTGCAATACTTATCATGCAGAAGACGGGGTGTGCGTGTGCAACAGCTCGTATTCCGCTTCATTCTCAATGTTGCACTGCCTCCAAGACGCTCCTCGGGACCCCGAACCGCAGGTTCCAAATTCCAATTCCTCTCCATCAACCCACATACAGGACCTTGAAGACCCACCCGTACTGCTCCTTGTCAAGCAAAGCCTCATCCACCTTGATCTTCAGCTGCGGCTTACCTCTAGAACTCGCCATGGTCCACTCAAGATCCCCGCCATCCTCGATGCTCAGAAGACTGACGACATCACCATCAACAATCGGAATGGGTGCCGGGACCACCAACCAACCATTATCAGGACGGGGCTTCTCGAGAAAGACAATGTAGAAGGCATCATCCGTTTGAGTGAACCGGACGTCCGGCTTACCGTGAATCTCGCTCTGCACGAACCAGTACGTCGTGTTGAAGACAGCCTCGCCGTGGGCCTTGATCCACCGGCCCGCCTCGCGCAGATTATCAACCTCAGCCTGCACGATGCTGCCGTCGGCCTTGGGCCCGATGTCGAGCAGCAGGTTGCCGTTCTTGGACACCATGTCCACCAGGGTGTACACGAGCGTCGTTGCGTTCATGTACTCCTCGTCCCTGGTCGCCCGGTTGTAGCCGTAGCTGTACGGGTCCATCCCGCGGTTGCTCTCCCACTTGTGCCGCTGCGGCGACTCAAACGTCTGGTACTCGGGCGTGTCGAAATCGGCCTCGGGGATCCCGCAGCGCGAGTTCATCGTGACCTGCCGGCCCTGCGCGCGCGCTCGGTTGTACCACTCGGCCGCGAAGGCGGTCGTCCCGTTGGCGGCCCCCGCGTCGCACCACATGATGTCCGTGTCATACGCGTACGCGAGCGTCTCCATCTGCGGCACCATCAGGTCCGTGATGAAGTCCCCGATCGGCGCGCGGCCCGTGTACGGCTCCTCGACGCCCGTGTACGGGTTCTTCGCCTGGATGCCGAGCCAGGTGGTGCTCGCCGGGTTGTTCTCGTGCTGGACGAAGCCGTACGGCCCGTAGTCCGGGTTGAACCACTCGGGCAGGGAGAAGTAGGTGCCGCGCTTCAGCGTCGGCTGGTACGTCTTGGCGGCGTCGAAGAGCTCCCCGACCAGGTCCCGCTTGGGCCCGTAGTGCAGCGAGCTGCGGTTCGAGGTCTCGCCCGTGTCAAAGAGGGCGAACCCGTCGTGGTGCTTGGTGGTCACGACGAAGTACTGCGCGCCCGCGTCCGCGAAGAGGTCTACCCACTCTTTTGGATCCCACGCGGCGGCTGTGAACTCGGGGATCGCATCATCATATGCCCAGTCTTTACCGTATGTCTCTAGCCGGTAGTCGTAGAAGTTGGAACGATCAGCCTGCGGGTGGTTGAGGCTATACCACCAGAACCACTCCGCGTAGGACTCGTAAGGGGTCGAGTTACCCCAGCCCGTCACGGCGTAGATGCCCCAGTGGATGAAGATGCCGTACTTGGCGTCGTTGAACCAGTCCGGACTCTCGTGCTGTGCCAGGCTGGCGGCGTCGGCAGTCCAGTTCTTGAAACCGATCTCGACGTTGTCAAATGTTGCTCCGCGCCCGCAGCAGTGCGATTCTGGGCTGATGTGGACAGTGACGCTGCAGGGGCCAGCGGATGTCCCTTCGACCCCGACAGTACTGGTCTTCTGGTCTCCCGGGCACAGCCGTTTGACATGACCCGGCATCGTGGTGACGAACCCCTCCCCCGAAACTGTGACATTGAAGCCGTCACCCGCCGAGCACTGCGACCCTGCGTTGTTGACAGTCACCTCCACCACCTGTGTCTCGTTACGATCCCCGACCCATTTCTGGGTGGGCCGGACCGACTGCACCTCGACTGCCGGCGCCTGCTGCCACAGAGAGATGGCGAAGATGTGCAGGCGGCCTGCTGTGCTGTTGCTTCTATCGGGCAGCACGATGGATTTGAGCTTCTTTTCGGGCAGTAGAGGGGCCGTGCGCTCGAAGATCTGCGTGGTGTTGAAGTTGGTGCCGTTGGCCGTGTACCGATAGGGCAGTGTGATTTCTCCGCGGTCGATGGTCAGGAAGCTGAACCAGTTGAGCGATCGCATTTCGTACTCGGAGTGCGTGTCGTCAGAGTAGATGAAAGACACGGGCCCGCTAACGGTGGCTTTCTTCACATCTCCGGCGATGAGAAACGATGCTGAGAAATAAGTGTCCTCGCGATCGACGTGGATGGTCTGGCCAGTGGCGATCAGGTTGTCGGGCTTCTTGGACGGGCCCGTGTAGCCCGGAAAGCTGTATCGAATGCCTGTGTCGGGCGAAGTATACCACGGACTGATACTCCTTGGAGGTACGGGGAAGGACTGGTTGAGGCTGTCGAAGGCTGCCTCACCTGGCCGGCTGCCAAAGCCTTTATTGTTGAAGTGCGTGGAGAGGTCGATCGGTACTGCTTTACCTATGGTGGAGGCTGCATTGATTGTTGCGGTTTGCAGACCGAGCAGAATGCCGCCAAAGCATAGCCCGTAAAGGCCTCCTAGGCCGCCCGGTGCTTTCATCGTCGAAGTTCCGGATTGTGTCAGATTCAATCTCGGGACTTACCCCAGCTGCTCAGGTGTAAGACATGATTTGTCTTATAATGATTGCAAAGCGGAGAATTGTCCGATTCCCAGGTAATGTAGACATTATCCAGGCCCCTCGCTCCAACTTGGACTCGACTCCAACTGATCAATAATGATCGAAGAAAGGTTCAGCCAGGACCCGCTATTCCCGCTATCCGTGCCAACGTTACAATCCATTCGAGGGGGTCATGCGGGGAGGCTGGCGATCAATGCTTGATTCAGCCATGATTGCCTTCCGTCGGCTGTGATCCGGGCTTCCTATCTATGCCATTGATTCCGCACGCAGGCAGTCCTCGGCGAAGTGACCGCTGGCCCTGCACCAGCCTGCACCAGGGAGCCACAGAGCTTACTTATGACGTCGCAGGGAACCTTTAATACCCGTCGGGTCTTATCAGGAGTCAGTCTCGTCATAAAATGCACAGTGTTTGGCATTTGAAAAAAGAACGGGAATGGAGCACGAGCTCAATCTGGGAAACTTAACTTGATGTCTCCAGGATGATGGCCATAGCTGGAGGCCGCCGTTTACCAGCTCAAAAAAAGAGAAGAAGATAACAGAAATAGCACTGAACCACACCAGCCCATTTTCGTGGCTACCAAGACACTCTAAGGCACTGACTGAGATCGTCAACAGCCATTAATTCCGCGGTGCTCGACGCAACTGCAGCGAGCAACGGTGAGTAGCCTAGAAACTGCGTCCAGGTCTACCCTCGATTTAATGTCTGCTTAAATCTATGAAGGAAAGGTTGTAGCGTCAATACAGGCGCTATCGCGATGGTCCACGCGAAATCTCAGCCAACGTGCACTCATCCGTCCGCGTCACTCAGCGACGGGCCCAAGTTGTCTTAGGGTGCAAGGCTAGACGCACATTTGAGTTACCGTGAATTCCGCGCCCTTGAAAAGCGATGACATTTTTTTCTTAGTTGGACTGTCTTCTACCGTTTTGGCGTTGCTCTAACGAACAATGAGGCTACGTCGGATTCAGTTGCGGCTGGCTTCCAGCTGATAAGACTTGTGGCCAGTCACTTTATCACTCTGAATCGAGCTGCTCATGTCCGGCTCTGCACATGGAACGGCACATCTATCAACAGTGACTTTAAAGCGGGTAACACAAGGCTGAATTCAGGTCTTCGCCACTGCTTTGAAATTCACTGGTTCTGGGGAAGTCCTGCACGAGTTGACCAGACTTTGTTTCGACATGCCTGGCCACGAGGTGATGGTGGAACTTACGATGATTGTAGAGAGCCCCTCAAATGAAACTGATCTTGCTGCCACTATCGCCGCCAAGGTTTCAACCTCCGCTGACAGTAATCTCCATTCTGGAACCTAGGAGGGGGTCCATGTAGCCATAGAGGACATTGGTGTCGACGATTGGGATTTTACTATTCACAAGGCTTGCTTAAAAGCCTTCATTGTCCGCGAGATGCAAGGAAAACTAGCATATTAACGAGCTTTTGTGCTTTTCACGATGCTAGAGGCTGGTTCCTTACAGTGACATCACACTATCGAGTGGAACTTCTGTAGCTTACATGCAGAATCATCGCTGCATCTGTCAGGGATGATTGATTGACGCGGAGAACTGGAGGTCGAGCTTGCTGGAGACACGCCAAAAGTCAGTCCAGCTTCTTGCCTTCTGTTGCTCCGTTGCTTATCTTTGCGTGTGACACACACATGTCGCGCTTCAGGCTGCTCCGGCAGCTGGCTCTATCGGTACGGGCTGCGAACGGCATTAGAACAACACTTTCTCCGGTGCTGCTTCCCATGCACATGAAGTCTGATATCATGCGGCATCCCAGCCGGCTGGGCATTGTGTGGCGCAAGACCGGTGTCTCATGCGTCCACCGGACTTGGCGCATCCAACGTGCTCTGCGGCTGTAAGCACATATGCATGCAATGTCCTGCGGGAATCCCACCATGGGCGGTGAGGGTCGGGAATGGGAATGGCCAAGGCAGCAAAGGCATTCCATGCCCAGCCAGCTGGCCGCTCTGCATGATCCAACCCCGCACTCTCCTTATATCAGGACTCGGCCGGATCCCGCTTGTTGCCGGCACTCTTCTCCTTGCTCTTCAAGCCCAATCCTCCAAGGCTTGCCACTCATTATCGCTGCAGATTTCCCTGTGGCAACAACAAGACAGACTCGACATGACCTGCGATAATTGCCTACAAGAGGAGGATACCTGCATCTGCGGGCAAGAGTGGTTCGACTTCGAAGCCGCTTCTGGAGGTATGATGTCCGCTCGTCTTCCGAGTTACTAAGTGCTCACCTCCACCAGAAGACGCCTCTCAAAGCTTGCCGGCCCTCAGCGAGCAAGAAGACATGCAAGATGCCGCGACATCACCAGCTATCTTGTCACATCAGCAAGGCGGCGATCCAATTTAGAGCGCACAACTCCTTGATGATCCACACGATAACACAGTCCAGCCACCTACCACGTCTTTTGCGCCTACTGAGGTAACCTCGATCCCGAGAGAGACATCATTGCCCACGATCAAGTACACGAAACATGAACTGCCCCCGATTCCGACAAGCCCGAGCCCCGACGGGAGATTCTATTGTGGTTGGGAAGGTTGCGCGAACTCTTTCCGGACACGTTCTGAACTAAGGTGAGTGACTTTGACACATCTGATGGCTTCACTGGCTAAATTGTAGTAGAAAATGTGTGGAGAAGCACTTCAAACGCTACCAGTGTGATTATTGTCTGATACGCAGCGGCTCAAAGAAAGATGTTGAGAAACATATTGAGACCCATTCGTTGACTCGAGATCAGTTCGAGTGTAGGAGATGTAGTTCCTCCTTTACGCTGAAATACAACCTCCAGAAGCATGAGAGACGGTATCACGGAACGGGGTTGGAGAGTGACGATGGGTATTAGTCTCTTCGATACATGCAAGCATTCTTCATGATAATAAAATAGTCACTCATTCAGACGTCGGCCTTGTTAAGCCAGCGCCTTGCTCGCTTTGCAAGTCGTTGCTCATTCCTCTCGTGCAGACAAGACCGTGCAAGGTTTCGGTCAGACCTGCCGCACAAGGAGTTCTCAACCCTGCGTGATCCTGCACCCTTCGCCACGTCACAGGCGTCGCGTAGCCTTATGTGCTGACCCCGCGCGGGTTGTTGGTGCATCCCTTTCCGCCCGCATGGAGGCCTCGCACCAGCGAGCGGCGGTTGGCACGCCACGTCGCGCGCATTTACGCTGCAGCGGATTCCTGCCATGCACCCAGTACACCACTTGCTTGCGGATACGGATAACTGCGTCATCACGTAGCCGCCGAGCTACTCCCAGCAAACACGGGAGCCAAGCCATCATGGTTATTCGAAGAGAGACAAGTTGAAGCACACGCCACCATTTTATCACTCTTCGATAGCCCAACCACAGCGAAGTGCGACTCCGTTGCAGGCTCGCATTGTTCACATTGGAAAGCTCCATTGCAAAGTCGCATCTGGTACTGCTAGAACCGCTGAACGCCTGTCTGCGCAGGGCTTCTTCCTTGCCAATGCCTCCACGAACTCCCCGGCTTGATGCTTACGGTCGTATGCTCAAGCGCTTGTATGAAGCCGCATTTCTCTTGCACAGGTTGGGACCTTCCGCCAGGCCTCACACAATCATCAACCATGATTATCTGGATGCACTGGCCACGCAGCACAGGTTCTTGAAAACCCTCGCCTCTATGGTCGACTTCAAAAAAGGCGGCGATACGACTGCGGCCATTGCTATCGAAGAGACTGCCAAGGACTTTAATTTCATCGTCGCCGTCAACGACCAGGGTCAAAGAGAGACGGCAAAGAGGGTGCTCGAAGCCTATCTGGACCATCTAGTCAAGATCCTCGCTCTGCCCACAGAGAAACATCATGCGAAAGGGGACACAATCCTGCTACGACGCCTCGCACACTACAGCAAGATCAGAATCAAGAAGGAAGCGAAACTTTTGGACCTAGCCTCCGCCAAATGTATCAGCCATCTACAGGCCTCCCAGTCGAGGAGCAGTGCGATAACCCATTCCCATTCATGACACCTATCCCACCAGTACTAACACTATGCGCACAGATGAAGACCTGATTAGCTTTCTTCGCCTTTTCAGCACTGGCACTGGCGAGGACCTCATTTCGAGGTGCACCAAGGCTTATCTTGCTGAAAAGGACCCAAGACTGATCGAGGCACAGCAGCTTGGTCGCGATCCTGATGACGGGAGCAATGCTCCACACGACGTGATGAGCTTCAAGCAGCTTGTCCACCATGTTCATCGTCTCGCAGCACACGTCCGGTCTGTCAGACGCCTCATTGACGACGGGGCACGTCTGAAGCCGCTATTGGAGCACTATCGGGTGACGGCTGTGAGCCCTCGGATCCCGAGTCCGCGTCCTGAGGCCGACAACTTGGTGGACATAGAAGGGATACTCCGTCGCATCCTGCCAGCGAATGACGGAAGGTACGAGGCCATGACGACACAGCTACGTATTTTCGACGAACAGATAGAACTCGAGGCGTGGATCCAGAGCCGCTTCGCGCCAGAGGAAACAAACAGGGGCAGCATCCACTGCGAGGTGCAGATCCTCGAGCACTTCCACCAGAACAGGCTCAGGTTCGCCAGGAACGACCCGTACATCGGCTGCAGCAAGCCCTCTTGCATCTGCTGCGAGCTGTACTTCCGCCACCACCCGCTCCAGTGCGCGCAGCTCGACACACACGGGAGGCTGTATATCAACTGGGCCCCGCCGCTGCTCGCCGATGGCGTCAAGGACCCCTCGTGGCCGGACCAGCGGCGCATCCTGGGCCAGATTGCCCACGCTCTTGGGGATCTCGTCATCTCGCGCCTGGAACGTACCGTTATGGGCATCGCCGCCCGAGGTGGAGCGCTTTTCGATTCCCTCGACGGTCACACCGTGTCGGGGCTTGGTTACGTTGATATCGCAGGCGAGACGGATCTGGGCGTGATTGATCAGGAGGATACAGATATGGACGAGACGTCTCTGAGTGAGACTGATCTGGATAGAACCGAAAGCAGCGATTCTGACGAGCCAGGAGGTGCTCCGCTGTAGTTTCGAATCTCAGATGTGTCAGAGATGAAGTTATGAACAGGGTGCAGTAGGCATAGGTTGGCCCAGAGTCGTAGATGGTGGAGACATGGAAGAGTGGTACAAGGCACGTCTCGCACGTCAACCTAGTTCCAAAACATTATAAGAAAAATGTCAAAGCATGGTACAGATGACTAGCTAGTGTATGCCAGCTTGATGTCCAGGGCCCCCGGCGCACTCAAGCATATCGTAAGGTCTGCATACTCCCCCGATCACATTTTCCACGACCAACAGGAACTCTTGGGCTCTATCATGGACACGGAGGCCACGATGCACCCTACGCCTTGTTCCTCGGGTGCAGCTTGACCATGAGCGGCTTCTTTTGCCACACCACATAGATGGGCTGGTCGAGCCAGTCATCCCCCTTAGGCCCGCAGTACTCGACGTCAAACTCCCACAGCAGGCGCGCGAGGACAATCTTCATCTCGGCATACGCGAGGTTGCGGCCGATGCAGTTGCGCGGCCCGTACGAAAAGGCCTGGAAGGAGTCCTTCTTGTCCGCGTTGTACTCCTCGGGACGCTCGCCCTCGGGGAGCCACCGCTCCGGAGCGAACTTGTCCGGGTTCACCCAATTCTCCTTGGCGTGCATTATCGCGTACGTCGTGATGCCGACGAGCATGCCCTCGGGCACGAAATTGCCGTCGAGGGTGGCGCCCCCGGGGGGAACGTAGCGACTATGTGCCGTAGACGAGGGCGGGTACATGCGGAGACCTTCCTCGATGACGGCAAAGAGGTATCGGCACTTGTTGACCGAGACCATTGTGATTTCTTCTGCCGAGGCAAACTGGGTGCGGATCTCGGTAGTAACCTTAGCATATTGCTCCGGGTGCATTGCGAGCAGGTACACAATACCTGCGTGTAATTAATAAAGATGCCAGGGTTTTCTCCGAGAAGAGGAAACACATTGTTGGTGGGGGCTTACCACTAAGAGCCGTCGCTGTCGTCTCGCTTCCCGCTCCAATAAGGAGCTGGGAGTTCGTCTTCAGCTGGTAGAAGGACATTGCCTTCTTACGGTACGCGTCGATGAGCTTCTCCATAAAGTCTGGGACAGGTGGTTTGTTCTGTAGCCGAGCCTTTACTTTTTGCTGGACGGGAGGTATCACGTGGTTAGCTCTTTTGTTTCTTGAGTTGACGCGCAGCCGTGAAGGGAAATGGCAAGAGGGAAGGACATACATCGAGGATGCCCTCACTCAAGGCGAACTGCTGCTTCCGGTCTCGTGGTGTTACCAGCGATACCAGGGGGCGCCGTACGAAGGATGGAAGTCGAGCAGCGGCCTGGCAGTTCGCCGTGTAGATAACGAACGCGAAGAAGGAAGACACCCACGCGTTGAGTGCCGAGAAGTTCAGACAGTCGAAAGACTCGCCATATGCTAAGCAAACCCAAGAAATTCATTATTAGTCAAGTCGGAGAAGAGGCCTCTGGAAAGGACGCTGGGCTTACTCAAGTACCCGATAACATCAAAGGTGAAGTACTGCACGTGTTAGCAGAGGATCAGACCAGCACATATAATCCAGCATATCTGACAGGTGGCGATGTCCTACTTACATTGAACCAGAGCGCCAGATCAACTGCAGACCCGCCGGCATTTCCTTTCTCATTGAGCCTGCTCATCAGGGTATCAAGGTAGCCTTGGATAAGTCCTTCTTGCTGGCGTAGCGCACTGTCGGAGAACCCATTGGCAAGGAGCTTGCGAAGGTATGTATGGTATTCGCGGTCGGACGAGATGATGTTCTGCTCTTTATTGGTTGCTGCGTGGAAGCGTTCGTCTTTTTTGAACTCGGGCTGCCCGGACCCCTTGTGGCCGAAAATGTCTCTCCAGGCTCCGGGATAAGTGAAGGACAGCTCATTGGCGGAGATGCGGAGTACTGGGCCGTACTTCTGATGCATCTTGGCAGTGTCCTTCGGGCAGGTGCCGCGAAGCTGGAGGATGGCATAGTGGAAAGGGGTCGCTGACCAGGACTTGGGCCCGGGATACTTGCTCAGGGGGTGGAAGTAGATGTTGTATACAGCCATGACGCTGTAGTAGGCAACAGGCGAAACTACAAGCGCGCCGGCCAGCCACGGAAGGGCAACCATCGCCGAGAAGTCCGGTGGCACAAGGTCTTCTGGAAGGTAATTCGACAGCAAAGGCATGTTTGATGATGATGATGGTCGATGACACTGAGGTTGCTATGGGCAGAATGATGGACAACACTGCTCTGGAAAGCGCCCAGGTCTTGGCGTAGGATTCGGCCGTACTTATAAGAAAGTTCCAGTGTCTGACGTTGCCTGCGTGCGTCACCAGTCACACTCGGAAGCGCGAGCCATCGCTCGCCGGTAGTTGTGTTTTGTCGGCATTGGGCATCCTTGCAGATCGGACAGCAACCTCGAGCCACCATCTCCGATGCATCGGGGTTGCTGCGCGGGCTTCGCAGCCTCGCCGCTGAACCCCGACGCGGCGTTTAGCACCCTGCAGGCTATGGGGATCATCAAGGCCATTCTAGGCAGTGCGGACAAGGGTCAGGGTATCAATCAGGCATCTGCAGCTTTCGTCAATTCCAGAATCTTTGCATACCGATAGTTTTCCGCGTCATCGGCATTACGTGAATTCCGCATGCATTGTAGTTCAATTGCGATTGCACCCCAAGCTGCAACTAATGGACACGAGACAGATGGACCCATTGACTGGGGAATGATGGCTCAAGTGCAACAGGGTGGTAACGGGACGGCTTTCGCATTCCCGCCTTTGAAGCGCACTATCCCAATTCTCAACTCCCACATAGAACTCAACACAGTTGTTGCAGGACACATATCATGATACTGCCACGTCCTCTCATCCAATCGGGTGACATCCGTTGACACCCCACAGCATCAGTGGTTTAGTGGTAAAATCCATCGTTGCCATCGATGGGCCCCGTGTTCGATTCACGGCTGATGCATGATGTACCTAGGCACCGAACGGGATGGTTTCTTTTTGATGTGCCCCGATGGCCCTGCGTCGGCATACGATCCAGGTGGATTGCGCTAGCCACGCTGCTTCCCAAGTGCCCTAGTGACCCTCTCTCTTCTGTACCGCCATTGTTTTTGTGCAAGCCGGCCCGCGGTCTGACATCGCGTAGATACCCCTGAGCTCTAATATCGACGACGGGGAAGAGCGAATTCAGTGTGTGACGGTACCGCAGCCCTCTATCTCCACCCTCCCACAATCTACCGCGTGATAAGCCAGGCCCCTAAGAAACGCCTAGATCTTGCACGCCCCAGATGGCAAGCTCGGTGTGACGACCCAAGCCAACAGGCCGATCGTTTGGGCTACAGGCAGGACGAAGGCTGGCGCTCATCACAGCGTGTTTTGCGGCTCCGACAATAGTTGCATGCGAAGTTGAGTCGACGCCGCTTGGGCTTGGGCACCGAGACGGAGACGGTGCCGACTTCGGAGCTGAGTGACACGCAGTCATGCAGACCTCCACTGGCCATGGCGGAGAGCAACGTGTTCGTGTCAATGGTGGCCGGCAGTTCTGCTTGTAGCTCGGTCGTGGACGGCATCACCGGTGGCTTGCCAGGCTCGTGTAGCTCGAGTGACCGATCAACGGTACATCGACACAAGCTGTGAATGAGCGAGCACAGCGAGTCAAGGAGAGCTCAAAGCACTAACCATGCACTACGGAGGTGTGCAGGTGTGATGGGTGCAACCGATTCGGCCTGTTGCTACCTGCGTGGAAGCGGCAACGACGACACCGACTACCGACTGCTGGGCGTCATTGATCCATGCCGGAGAGTCGGTATTGGCTGCCGCGAGCAGTGGGCCGCGCACGCCCGGAGGTTAACTGGACCCGAGGTGCCGCATAGTACGCGCAAGACTCGTTACGACGGGCTGGTCCCGCAGGTTACCGATCTGAGCACAAATCAAATTCCAGGTCTTGTTCTCCAGTGCCGAGAAGCACAGGCCGACCGTTGTCTCGGGCGGGTCGTCCCGCGCATCAGTCGGGCCAGTCCGCTGTGGAGGCCACCATCGTGCGCCGACGGCTCGCTGTGGCGTGTGTGGTAGTGCCCATGGCGATATGCTACATAAGTCCAGGCGTCTCTCCTGCTCGAGCTTGCTATCGACCTGTCCAGCCCATACGACTCCTCTTCTTCACCCTGTATTTCAACAGACAGTTCTCTTCCAGAATCTATCTTGCTCCTGCCACTTCTCCTCGGCACCGACATCGCTTCGTTCACCTTTATCTCAACTAGCAACAATGGCGGACCGCGACATCGACGTTGCTGTAATTGGTGGCGGCTCTGCAGGCTTGGCCACGGCTCTCGCCGCCGTCAAGGCCGGTCTGAGTGCCCGTATTTACGAGCGGTATACGCATGCCCGCCCAGCCGGCACCATACTCAATCTTTGGGCCCCCCCAATGCATGCTCTCGAGTGCATGGGTGTCAATATGGAGGATGTAGGCGCCCCATGCCGATCTCTCTTTTGTAAGAATACGGGCGCGCTGCGCGCCGAGATCACGAATCCCGACATTGGCCCTGGCTTCGTAGGCCTGCTCCGGCCCGACTTGTACGCCCGTATGGTCGATGCCCTGCCGGACGGCGTTATCGAGTTCAACCGCAACCTCACATCCATTGACGATAAAGGCAGCCATGTGCAGCTCACTTTTGCCGACGGGGCTGTGGTTCGCGCTGGCGTCCTTATTGGCGCCGACGGTATCGACTCTTTTGTCCGGAAACACCTTTGGGGCGATAATCCAAGGCGCAACCATGACCTTGCTATTATCGGCGGCTATACCTACAATATCCCGGACGAGAGCAAGCTTGGCCAGTGCGTTATTATGCACGACCGTCAGGTCCAGGCCGCCTACTCTACCATCCTCAGCAATGGCCGTATAGGCCAGCAGTGGTGGGTGCTTGAGAGCTGGCCCGACGCTAAGGAAGCTCCTGCAGACTTGCGTGCTCACGCTCTCGAAAAGGCCCAGGGATTCGCAGGGCCCTTTGAGGAGCTCATCACTAGTTCCCCAGAATCCAACCTTCAGCGCTGGTCAATTCGCGACCATGTGCCTCTGAAAAAGTGGGCTCGGGGACGTATTAGCCTTGCTGGCGACGCCGCCCATGCTACCTCGCCTTATGCCGGCTACGGCGCTGGAATGTCCATCTGCGACGGCTACTTTATTGGCCAGAAGCTATACGGCGTCGATATTTCAGACACAAAAGCCGTCGAAGCTGCGCTAGCTGCCTATGTGACTTGTCAGCGCGATCACACTAACAAGCAAGTCAATCAGGCCTATATGCTAGGTAAGCTTTTCCACTATACGCCTTTTCCCCTGAATATCCTCCGAGACGCCGTTCTGGACTGGACGCCGCTTATGCAGTGGCAGATGGGCGAGGCAAACCCGAAAGAAATTATAGCTCAGCTCAAGGTGATGGGCCAAGGTATCACAGCTTGAACATTGTATCAACTTCATGCAGGAACCTTGGCGTTGAAGTATAGGCCTAAGTGGGGTCTTGCGCTTTACGCCTGGCACCCGATTGATACGCTAGAAGAAGGCTATTAGCTATATAGAGCAGGCGTTGCACCTGTAGTCACGGGCGGCGTTAAATATTATTATATCGCCGGGATCCTCGACAGAGATCCCTCTCTGGCCCGCGAGCATTAGTACCTGGCCCGTATAAAAAGTTACCTTACGACCTCCTCGTCCTCGTCCACGAAAACCAGTGTCCGCCAACAATTCCAGTCAGATATTAGCCTGTGGGTCGCGAGTGCCGCGCCCGCACTGCTCGCGCGATAGTCGATCCCAAGCCCGAAGTGAGTCCACGACGAAGACCATCCGTCGTCGGCGTTGCATGTCTTGTGCCAGAGCTTGTCACTGCAGACAGCAATGACTTCGGTCTCGGCCTTGTCCTAGGGAATGACCTGGGGCGATCCGGGCTCGCCAAGGGGCCCGTCCCTATATCTCACGCCGTGCTCTGCGAGCGCATGCTGATACTCGCCATCCATGATCGCGACGGCGTGGCCATAGCTGCGCCTGGCGTGATAGTTCACAGCAATTCCGACCACGTCTACGATGCCCTCCCCGACCTCGCACCAGTCGCCATGCCACGGTCCATGTGCCGCTTAGTACCCCGCTTGCTTCAAACCCTACGGCGGAGCATCTGCAAAGAGCGACCCCGAAGGCGTGACAGCCACTGCAAGCTTTGACCCAGACTGATTGGAATAGTGAGAAGCTCGCATGAACGCGCCAGCGAATCAAAACAAGGGCCGTGGCTGTGTGCCACGCGTGGCTCTGATAAGTCACACGAGACCCTTGCAAACCTAGAGGCGATGCTCGCCATGGGGTCCTGCGCCTTACACGACTACAGGAGGGGGCAATCTACGCTGTACCTTGCCGGACGCTTCAACCAAGGTTGAGTGCTGTCAAGTCGTGAGAACCGAATCTGAGGCGAGCCAATGTTGGCAATGCGCTGTGTGGAGAGACCAATCAAGTTCACTCCGGCCAGGCCTGAAGCGGCCGCCAAGATGCACTGACGGCAGTGGCTGCGGCAATGCTCGCGAGCCTCGGATGGTCTGTGCTCTCGCCCTATTTCTTATCTCTAGCTGTCTGTCCGAGATTCGCGGGTGACCCATTTCCCGACCGGCTCTGTCTGCCACGCCCGCCACCACCGCCCTGGCATGCCATGCGTGCACTGGCCGAGATGAACGCGCTCTCGGTAAGTGCAGACCTGGTGTACACGCACACGGCCGGCTGACTTTGACAACGCAGTGTTCCGTCTGCCGCAGGCGCAAGGTGTGCACCCCCCCCCCCCCCCCCGCCCAGCACGACGACAGTGCTTCCACACAGTTGTTGCACACTCTGACCATCCGGCACCCGGAACCAGGTGCGCTGCGATCGGGTCTTGCCAAGCTGCGACCGGTGCACATTGGCCGGCTCGGCCTGTTCCTACCCCCAGCGCCGGCCTCGAGGTCCTGCGAGGGCAAAGGACTCGTAAGCTCCCCCGCCCTTCATGTTCCTTTTCCGTCTTCGCATGCACCGGTCCTGACGAGCACCCAGACTGCCCTCGAATGGCCATGACGCCTTGGCCACCATCTTGGAGCAACTCCGGCGCATCGAGCCGGCTTCAGTGCCACGACGCCGTGCCAACATCTCTGGCACCCCCATCTGCGCAGGTCCAAATACGTCTGCAGCAACGACACCTCGCACTCAAGACTTTGCAGCCCACAGCCCGTCCGCCTCGACCTTGACATCATCTCATGTCACCGCCACGGGCTCCGTCACGGGCCTTGACGACTCGCCATGGTTCAACGCCACCAGCGTCCTCAACACTGCTGTCAGTGACTGTCAGAGGCTCGTCAAGAGGCGCTTCACCAGCAACAGAGCCTTTGTCACCAGTGACGCCGGCATCCCGCTAGACCTCACAAAGGCCTGGGTGGAAAGTATGCGACGCTCAAAGCCACCATCCCCTTGCGGGAGACCGGAGCACAACCACGTCACGTCGACTAACCATTCACGCAGCCTATTTCGCCACCAAGGCCCATACACTCTTCTTCGCAGCGAGGGACGAGCTCTTTACCAAAAGGCCTCTCCTACGAATGATGCCAGAGCTAACGATAATGGAGCACGTCCAAGTCGATGCCTGCGTCCTTGTCATCTACTACTGCATCTTGCAGCAGGGCTCGTTCTCGTCCAGAGAAGCTACACAAAACCCGGTTCAAGCCTCGGCGCAAATGATGGGACGCATCTACCTCTGCTGTCTGCGTGCTGTCGCCTTGTGGCAGCACGAGGCAACTGGCTCCTTGATCGATTTTGTGGCTGCTGTCTTGATGGTAGGTCTTGGCCCCCCACACTGTAACCCCGGCCGGATCGGATGTTGAACGGCATGTACGTTGAGCCACGGGACTAACAGCCTTCTGCTCCATGTTTAAAGGCACAGACAGCAACCGAGAATTTCGACTTCAAGTTCAGCATCGAAATGCACTTCAAAGCCTGCTCTTACGCCCAAAGCTTGAACCTCCACAGCCTGGACAGCGAGGACAACAAGGACAACGACACCGCCAGCCGCCATGACGACGAAGATCAAGGCTCTGGGCTTGTATCTTCGCGCGCCAGTGACGATCGGCGCATGAACATGTGGAACCTTATCCAGATAGATCTTCTCTACCGTCTCGTCCACCACGAGACCCCCGCATTCTCGTTCGACTTTTCGCACTGGCACGTGAATCTGCCCTCGATAACTCTCGATCCTGATTGTCCGCGGTCCGAAGCAGTCCCCGCCATGACATTCCTGGCCAGGACTCGGGTGGCCTTGATCCTCGTCGACTTTTTCCAGCTTGCTGACGACCCTCGACGCACCGATGAGATGGCGGAGTCGGTCTTGGATCTCTGCACACAGATCGAGGTCGTGGCCAAAGAATGGAAGATTGTAAGCATTGCCGCCCGTGCTAGCCCCCACTGGCACACTTTCGCGTTTCCCTTGTTTCCACGAGTCCGCTCGACTCGATTCCTGCCCACCGTGAATGTAGTTCTGACCCCAAATCGCCCTAGCTTGACTGGTTCGCGAGCTGCGAGCACGGAGATATGGACGCGTGGGTCATCGCGGACGTCGCTCTGTCATGCTACACCTCGATCCTCTTCATGCTGAGAGCGAAGCCCGGCACGAGGCGAGCCACCGCCGGCAAAACACTACAAGACTGCGACAACCTCGAGCAGCTGACCCGCAGACAGGCTAGCGTGTCGCTGTCCGCCGCGCGAAAGGTCCTCGACATTGTCTGCCACATGATCAACACGCTGCGCTTTGCCGGTTCCGAGACGCTGTCCGTCGCGCTCTGCTGCTTCAGGGCGCACGTCGCGTACAGCCACCTCGCTCAGAGTCTGGTGGCGGGCAGGCGGCAGGAAGGAACAACGGCGGCGGCGGCGGCGACGGCGACGCCAGCAGCTCGGCGCGATGATGTCGACCGCCTGAGGGCCTTTTGGTCCTGCGTCGAGAAATGCGCGCAGCAGGGACCAGAGTTGAGGGTTTTGGCAGACGCCCTTGAGGCTGTATATACTCGGGTAACTAGATCATAGACTACGAGCCGGAAGGTGGTGGTGGTATTGAGTTGGGCCGTGGGATGAGGCGGAGCGAGTGTACGCGCGTTTCTAGGGTCCTGGGAAGGCGAATCTATCTCTTCTAAGACGGGTATGGCTTGCGTTGATGCTAGTTGTCAAATCCCGCCCAGGTCTCTGTCTCCCACCTGAGGTTCGGGAGCGGCATGGGACCGCTGCGAGGTTT
This sequence comes from Microdochium bolleyi, assembly GCA_001566295.1. Lineage (NCBI taxonomy): Eukaryota > Fungi > Ascomycota > Sordariomycetes > Xylariales > Microdochiaceae > Microdochium > Microdochium bolleyi. The sequence goes on from KQ964259.1 coordinate 212,367, forward strand.
TATAGTTGTTCTCAGAGCGGGCATGAGTAGAGATTGGAGAGTTTCCAGTTCGTGAAGTGAGAAATCAAGGCGGTTGTGAGTCAAGTTTGGTGTACGAGGACGAAAGGGACTCTGACTGAGAACTCTCGATGCGAGCTCCGCTGCTTATAATCAATGTCAAAATGACGAAGAGTTTTCGCAACGTACTCGATAAGGGAGTGGGACGGATAGTACAGTAGGACACTACCGTCCTACCCACGCGACAATGTATAAGAAAAATCAACCATGACACCTCAAGATAATATAAACTGTTTAGAATCCTCTCCTTTAGACATAGACTAAACTTTCTAATACGTATAACGTAATCCACGGGTGAGCGGGTCACACGGGTGAACGGGTCACCTTCCTACAATTTTATTGAGGTTCCCTTCTTTCTCCTTTTTCCCTACCTTTAATCATAGGACGATAATTAATTAAAAGTGATTTAGTTCTAGCGCTAAATACGCTCTAATCTGACCTAAAATTAAGCGTACGAAAGGCTGTATTACTCTATAATATATCTCGTACGACACTCTAGTAACGATACTACAGCCGAGCTACGAAACGCGATATCCGATTACCCTACTAGAAATTAACCTTATACGAAGAGTAGAGTATCGTACGATATATAATCGACCTAGATTCGCGATCGTTTTTACCGCGCTTAAGTGGTGTTCGAGAAATAACGGATCGACTCTTTCGTGAACGCGATATACCACGCGTCGGAATAAACTAGGCCTTAACCTTCGTATAACGACGACCTAAGCTCCGTACGCGTTTCAATCGAAGAATCGACTATTAGAGAGTTCTCTATAAAGATCCAAACGTGTATCGCGCGTGGTTTTCCCTCGTACGAAACATAGTTATGAAATACGGAATCTATAATAACGATATCTATAACTTCGACGAGACTGGGTTCGTAATAGGTAAAATCTCTATAGAAATAGTCGTTATAACCTCCGATCGACGCGGAAGGCTAAGAGCCGTATAATAAGGTAATCAGGAATAGGTTATAGCTATCTAGTATATTAGGTCGTCCGGTAATTCGATCCCGCCGTATATTATCTTTATAAGTAAGGTTTACCTCGACTCCTAGACGTCCGATAGCCCTCTACCGCCCGACTAAGTAATCGTACTCTCTAAAAATAGGTGGACGACGAATAAGCGAGGTCTAGAATAGGCGAAACACTTCGATTTCTATATAAAGAGTCGTACGAAGGGTACTTTCTAGCTCCTAATCCTCGATAGCCACGAGAGCTACTATTCGACCGATTTTAAGCTATTCTATAAGGAGTAGAGTATTATAACACTCTATATACCTGCTTACTCGTCGTATAAGCTCTAGCCTTTTAATATTAAGTGCTTTAGACCTCTAAAACGGGCGTACAGTAAAGAAATCGAGGGTCTAATATAGGCGTATATTATATATATCGTAAAGGAGGACTTCCTCCTAGCCTTTTATAAGGCGTATAAGGCTATAATAGTGTCACGATCCGACCTGCGGGGTCAACCGTCTGGTCGGGCTTCGCTGGGTTGCTGTTCTGCCGGTAGGTAAAGCTAATGTAATATCACTTCCTATCGAATATCGTTCGTCTCTTAGGGTTGTCGTGTCTCTTGGAAGAGATACTACTCTCGTCAATTGAGTGACTGGTTCAAGTGATGTGTGAGAATGATACTTAGATTGATCGCTGAAGTACAAAGGTAAGGACTGTCTGTCTAGGAAATTCCTCCATACTATATACCCTTTGTCCTTCATCGTGTTGTTCTAGTTGCGACGGGGTCCTGTCGCACTTGCGACAGGTCGTCGTCGCTGGCCGACGCTACGCTGTCGTAAGCCGACTGCTAAGAGTCGGCTTTGGACCCTTGTCCCTACTCTTAGTGACTAAGCGTGGCTTCCTTAGGTAAGCGCCCCGGGCCCCTCGTATGTCTGCCCTTATCCTTAGCCCGATTATGCGGCCTTATTTATCCTGCCTCCTGCGGCCCAAACAATCCCCTATTGGTCCGGGTCGTCACATTATCCTCCTCCCTCCTAGGCGCTGTCCTCAGTGATATAAGAAAGGTTGGTCCCACATAGTCTTAGTAGCTGGCCTTTTCCCTCCTTAGCCACTAACTATATCGTCCTTAGGTCCTGTCCGAACCCTGCGTTCGCGTTATCGTTAAGACCTCACTTCTTCTAGTACGGACCGTTCCGCCTATTCTTATTGGATCTCCCGTTCTCCTAAAGCCTCCGCTATGCCGTGCACTCGTTGCTTCCGGTCGGGCGCTGGGTTGTCCTGCCGGATGGTGCCGGATTCTAATCGCTGTGAGCGATGCGTTCGCGATAAGAAGTCGTGCGACGGCGTGGCTATGGTGTCGTCTCTTTCTCGAGTTATCCAGACTTAAGACCAACTGGAGCGGGATAAGGATCTTGCAGAGGACGAGATTATCGCCCTCTAAGAGCGGATGAACTCTCTTCAGTAAGACCTTAGTGCTACTCTAGCTCGCCTTCGACGAATTCGTACTCTGAAAAGGAATGCGAAGAAGTGTGGTAACGAGCTGTTTGCTCGGGGAATAGTTGAGCTGGATCGTGAGGACGGGGTGCTACCGGCTCTAGACGCCTATAAGCGTGAGCTATCCGCCGAGCTATCGTCGATGGGTATCCCGCAGGGTTTCGACTGGTCCCTGATCGGGGTTGACGACCCTCCTCCTGCCGCTGCTTCGGAGGCAGGTCCCTCCGTGCCTGTTTCTGGTCCTTGGTAAGTTTCTCTGGTGCTGGTCCTAGTATTCTGTGGATTATGGCGTCGACCTAGTGCTGTGGGCGGTGATCCTATTATCGCAGGAGCTCCTTACATCCTTCCAGGTTTTTGCGAGGCTCCTAGGTGTTTTCTGACTCGTCGTACCCTGCCTATTTGATGAGGTATTCTTTTATTCTTCCGTGCTGACGATCGTCTAGAATCCTTTCGACTTCGTACTCTTAGTCGGGTTCGACCTTAACGTTTTTCTAGATCGGCACGCTATCGGGGGCTAGCTCGAGGAGTGAGATATAGAATACCGGGTGTATCCTCATTGTTTTCGGTAGCGAGAGTTTATAATTAAGTGGTCCTAGTACCTTTTTAATTGCAAACGGCCCGAGTTTCTTAAAGTCGAGTTTATTGCTTAGCCGTTTGGTTTTAATGTTTTTGCGGATAAGGTAAACTTTGTCCCCCTCCTTATAGGTCGGTCCCTTCGACCTAGTTCTGTCGTAGTAACGTTTTTGGTTTTCCTATGAAGCCTTAATGAGTTCTCTGAGCTTCTCCTAGAGATCCTTAATCTTCTTGGCTTCCACGAAGGCTTCTAGGACCTGTGAATCCTTAAGCGCGAAGGGTTCAATCGGGTCGAACCCCTTATTCGCGAAGAACAGGCTCACTCCTAGGACCTCGTTAGTGGAAGTGTTATACGCGTACTGCGCAGTGGGCAGGTGCTCTACCTAGTCCGTCTGTTTATCGTTAATGTAGTACCGGAGGTAGTTTTCCAGGTTCTGGTTTATTCGCTCCGTTTATCCGTCCGTTTATAGGTGAAACGCGGTAGATATGTTATACTTAACACCTATCTAGGCTATAAGGTCTTTCCAGAAGTGGCTAGTAAAGAGCTTATCCCTATCAGTGATAAGTTTAGAAGGGAGTCCGAAGTTACTAACGACTTCCTTCTTAAATACCTAGGCGAGCTGTTTCGCCGTGATATTGCTTATAACTGGTAAGAATAGCGCGTACTTACTGAGTTTATCGGTGACTATAAGTACAGTGTCGTACTGTATCGCCGTGTAAGGGTCTCTTAAGGTAGGTAGTAGTCCTACGAAGTCTATAGACACAGTGTGCTATACTCGTTCGGGGGGTGCGACACTAAGAAGTTCCCCGTAGGGTTTATATCGTAACGCTTTACTTCGTACGCACAGGTCGCAGCTCCCGACTACTTCTTCGACTAACTTCCTTATATTATTAAAGCTAAACAGCTTCTAGACCCTCTTAGTCGTCTTAAAGATCCCTTAGTGTCTATATAGCGGGTGCTCGTGAATGTTTGTGATGATTTCCTTACGGACGCCCTCGGGTAGCTATCTCTTTCCGCGGTGCTTCACGACTCCGTTACTAATCCTAGCTAAGTCGTAACGGGGATCGTCTTTATAACTCTTTTTAATATCTGTAGAGTATCTAAGGGTCTCGTCGACGATCTTCCGCTATAACTCCTAGTTATAGGTATCGATCGTGATAGCGCTAACCGCGATCGTCCCATTATCGCTGAGCTTAAGAAATACGAAGGAGTTATCTGTCTTATCGCTTTTCTCGGGGTAACGGCTGAGTATGTCTGCTCGCTCGTTTTCCTTACCCTTCTTATGTCTGATCTCGAGATCGAACTGACAGATCTTCTTGTACTACCGCACTATTCGGCTACTGAGTTCCTTTATTTTAAGGAGCGGCTCGAGGTTCTTATAGTCGGTGTGGACGATAACCTTATATAGGGATCCTAGTAAGTAGGATCGCTATTCTGTATATACCTCCACGATTACTATAAGTTCTTTCTTATAGGTGTGGTAGTTCCTCTCAGCCCTATTAAAGGACTTAGAGATAAACGCCACTAGGTGTATACGTCCTTATTCGTCGCGCTATCCGAGTTATACGCTAATAGCGTAGTCTAAAGCATCGGTCTCGAGCTCGAACTAAGCGTCGGGATCCGGGATACGTAGGATTAGCTCGCTAAGGACTACGGCGATAAGTTGACGGAATACTTATTCCTAGGCCTCGCCCCAAATAAACGGTTGATCCTTTTTAGTGAGGTCGTTCAGTGGTCGGGCTATATCTCTATAGTTCTTAATAAAGACCCTATAATAGTTGGTGAATCCTAAAAAGCTCCTAACTTCGGTTACCGTGGTAGGCACCTTCTATTCGCGTAGTATATCGGTTTTTAATGTCTATATATAGACGTGTCCTAACGTGATAGTGTAACCGACGAAGTTAATCTTCTATTTATAAAACTCACTTTTCTCTAGGTTTAGGAGTAGGTTATACTTCCTAAACTTATCGAGGACTAACTTAACGTGCCGGCAGTGTTCCTCCTTAGTCTTAGAGTAGATTAGGATATCGTCGAGGTAGATAATAGCGAAATCGTTAATGAACTCTCGAAGGATCTAGTCTATTATAGTTTAGAAGCTTACTAGTGCGTTAGTAAGTCCGAACGGTATTACTAGGTACTCGTAATATCCGTCTAGCGTTCTAAACGCTGTCTTCTATTCGTCTCCGACCTTAATACGAATGAAGTTATATACGTCGGGCATATCTAGTCCCGTAAACCAGTTTACACCGTACAATCTGTCTCTTAAGGCTAAGATAAGTGGAAGTGGGTACCGATTCTTATCGGTGATAGAGTTAAGATATCGGTAGTCTATATATAGCCGACTCTTTCTATTCTTCTTTAGTACGAAGAGGATTAGGTATCCGGCCGAGGATTACGAGGGTCGGATCCAACCCTTTTTAAACATCTTAGCGAGGTACTCCTTAAGTATGACTCGTTCGCCAGGGTTGAGCTTATAGATACCTTTGAACTACGGTTCAGTTCTTTCTTTAAGCGGGATCTCGTAGTCCCATTTAGAGTGCGGGGGTAGGCCGTAGTTCTCCCTTCGTTTGAAGAGGTCGGTGTACTCGTAGTACTCCTAGGGGATATAAGAGAGTATCTCCTCTAGTTCCTGTACTTCTATTACGCTAATGGCTATCTCTATCTGTCAGATACTATCGTCCTAGTAGACTGTCGTGGTAGACTAGTTAATGGTAGGGTTGCTTTTCTTAAGCTAGCCTATACCTAGGATTGCGTCGTTTCTTCCGTACTCGGAGATATCGAACACAATCTTCTCTTGCCGATGTTCGAAGTCGACGTGTAGGGGGATGGTTTCTCTCTTGATCTATCCGTCGTCGTACCCTGACCGTCCACCTTCGAAGGTGACGATCGGGTATAGCCTCTCCTTAAGCTTGTGGGGTATTTGTAGTCGGTTGACTACCCTTAGGCTAAGGTAGTTCCCCTGTACTCCGCTATCGATTAGGGCCTTAATAGGTTCGCTATCTAGGTAGATCGAGATTATCGGTTATTTACCGTAGGTGGTGGTGATAGAGGCTACTTATCGTATTGGCGCGTACGTCCCTCCTACGTACGCCTTAGTCCTTTTCCCTACCCAGTGTATTTTCCGGTAGCAAGAGTACCGCTATCGTACAACTACTTAATCTATAGGTTAAAGGCTTCGCGGATAATCTCCGTTAAGGTCTTCCGATATTGGTTTTAGATCTGATCGGAGATTTCTTATCCTATAAGGTCCGTGATAGGGAGGTGTGGTTATAGGTACTTTCTCCTGAACAGGTACTATACCAGGTCCTTAATGCCTATACTTTCCTTCATAGTGTACGCCTCGATATAGTTCTCGAAGATCCGATCCAGGTTCTCGTATACGTCCGTAGCGTATTATAAGAACTTTCTTTACTAGTAGGTACCCTACTGGTACCTAGTTTCTCGGTCGAGTCGATAGTTTCGCGAGATATCGAGGTTACTATCTATATGTAGGTCTTCGATTATCTCCTAAATGGCTTTCCGCCGCTTAGTCTTATCCCCATCGGGGTCTTCGTTAATCTCTAACTGGATGATCTTGGTTACCTCGAGGAACTCCTTACAGTCGAGCGTGGTGGCGAGGGCGTGTTCGCTAACGAACGCCACTTACTCGTCCTAGGCCTATCGTATACTCTAGAGGTATTCTCTTACAGTCGGGCTATAAGCTACGTCCTCGAGTAGTTAGCTGAGTTCTGTGAGGAGCTTCGTGCCTCTGGTTTATCCTAATAGCTCGGGGGTTCTTCTTCCGATATTGAGGGTAATCTTACTCTCGTAGTGTTTTCGGCACTCGGGGTGTGGGTAGTCCTAGCTGCTCCAGGTGTTGAAAATACATTCCTCTGGGTGATACTCGGTTTTTTCGAGCTCGTAGTAAGTGCCACCCCTAGGGTGCACTATCCATTCTTCTATACCCCGACCTCCTATATCGACGGTAAGGATAGGTTCGTTATTATTCCTGTATAGGAAATATTCGTGCTTCACCTTCTGGCTGAGGTGGTCGATATAGGCGTCGTGCATATAGTAGATCCACAGGATCTTCCAGTGACTGTTATAGGTAATGTCTACCTATTTGTGGTCTCCTTTAACCCTTAGTTAGTCTGGTTATGAGAGGCAGTGCTAGACGTCCCGGGTGTTATCGATATATACACTATAGAAATGTTATACCTTAGTCCCCTTCTCTTCCTGGTCGTTAGACTAGTCGGAGTCTCCTTACTGCTCCGTCTCACTGGTGTCGTTCTCGTAGTCTACCTCGCATTAGTCGGGTGAGTCGTAGACTTCCTTATTAGCGTATGTAAGTACTAATAGTTCGACGTCGTCGTTAGGTGCGTTATTACTCTAGTTACTCGAGTCTATTTCTTTAACGTCTTACGGTGTACGGGCCTTCTACTCCGTTACTAGTATAACAGGTGCCCTAGGTGTATATAGGTCTTCTACCTCGTCATTTAATAGTACCTCCGTGAGGTCTTCGACTATCCCTAAGGCGTAGCTCGCCTTAATCGTCTGCTCTGGTGCGGGGTTATAAGCCTTCCGTGGCTTGTCGCACTTGTTAGCGAAGTGCCCTTCCTTTCCACAGTTGTAGTAAGCCTTGGTACGCCTATTCTTTTTGACGGCCTTACTAAGGTCTATAGGCCCGGCGTGGGTCCCGGTGGCGGTGGTGTGAACGATCTTTTTTATATCTCGCTAGTAGGTGGGTTGACGTAGTCGTGGCTGGAATCGAGTTATATTGGGTTCTCGGTGGGTCCGTTCCTTCTTACGCTCGTAGAGTCGTGTGTCGATCTTGATTACGAGCTCGTTGTACTTAAGGAACTTATCGGGTGGGTTAAGGAGTTTAGTAAACTTGTCCTTAACGTCCTCTTTTAGCCTATTATAGAACGTGGAAATCTTTAACTCCTCTGTGAGGTCGAGCTGCTAGATAATACGGCGGAAATCCGCGGAGTACTCGGCCGCGGACTTGGTTTGTCGCAGCTTATTAAGCTCTCGTTCCGTGTAGCGTTTCTCGTCGGGGTCCTGGAATAGGGACTCTATTACATTCTCGAACCCGTTAAAGTCCTTGAAAATCTCCCTTATTTCTCCGCTAACGTCTGACTAATCGTAGTCTATCACGGTACTGAGATGTGGTTCGATCTATCTCAGTGCTTTCCCTTCCATATATCCTGCTGCGTGGATAACCCTATCCGTGGGGGTAGCGAACTACAGTTTATACTACCGTTAGTACGCTTTGAGCTGGGTGAGGAATCCCCTCAGCTTGCCTGGGGATCCATCGAACTTGGCGGGGGCGTTGAACTTGGGTTTTCCGATGGCTGGAGCATTGATAACGTTAGCGGCCGCTTGGAACGTGATTAGCTGCTTCCTCATAGTCTTATACTGGTCCTCGAACTTCTTCTGCCCAATGAGGAGGTCGTCGATAGTTTTTGCTTGTTTCTTAGCGTGTTCGACGGCCCTATTGGCCTATGTTTAGAGTTCGGCCAGCTATTCTTCGGTTATTCTTTAAGGTTATGCTACTTATTCAAGTTCTTCCGCTAGGTTTCGCTGTGGCTGCACCCGTGGCGAACCTATTGGCGTAGCTAGTCCTGCTATATTGTCTAGGACTCGTAGTCGGATTCTACCTTGATATTGAGTTTCTGAAGGGCTTCGCTAAGTCCCTTACTGGTTGCCTTGGTAAATTCTCGCCCTTTACAGTCGGAATTGTGCCCGGTGTATACTGGTTGGTAGTAAGTGTTGCAGATGCTTTTATTGAAGTTGTGCTGATACTCCTCGTAGCGCCCTAGGTAGACGATAGCCTTCCTGCAGCTGGGTTTGCTGCAACGGGTTGGTTTGGTGGTTACGTAGGTTAGCTGTGAGGGTTGCTGTGGCTGGTCCGCCAGTTTAAAGCAGTATCGTGCGATTTGTTAGGCAAGGTTGCCGAGTGCGTTAAGAAGATACGGTGGTAAGTTGTTTATAACTGTAACTGTGGTACCTATTGTAAGTGATATTACTCAGGGTGTACTTACCTAAATAAGAGCGATCAAAATATCACGATCCGACCTACGGGGTTAACCGTCTAGTCGGGCTTCGCTGGGTTACTGTTCTGCCGGTAGGTAAAGCCAATGCAATATCACTTCCTGTCGAATATCGTTTGTCTCTTAGGGTTGTCGTGTCTCTTGGAAGAGATACTACTCTCGTTAATTGAGTGACTGGTTTAAGTGATGTGTGAGAATGATACTTAGATTGATCGCTGAAGTATAAAGGTAAGGACTGTCTGTCTAGGAAATTCCTCCATACTATATACCCTTTGTCCTTCATCGTGTTGTTCTGGTTGCGACGGGGTCCTGTCGCACTTGCGACAGGTCGTCGTCGCTGGCCGACGCTGCGCTGTCGCAAGCCGACTGCCAAGAGTCGGCTTTAGACCCTTATCCCCACTCTTGGTGACTAAGCGTGGCTTCCTTAGGTAAGCGCCCCGGGCCCCTCGTATGTCTGCCCTTGTCCTTGGCCCGATCATGCGGCCTTATTTGTCCTGCCTCCTACGGCCCAAACAATCCCCTGTTGGTCCGGGTCGTCACAAATAGCTAAGCTAAATATCTAAGTAGGCTTTCGAGTAACTAGTCTAGTACCGTACGACCTAAATTATATAATTTTATAGCTAGATATAAAGCTTCGGACGCTAACACCGCCTAGGTCCTCTACTAGCTTACCGCTACCCTAGGTCTTAAGGACGCTAAATAACCCGATCGAAGCTGAATCATAGACCGAATATATTAAGAATCGCATTATACGATATTAAGGAAGCTCTCCTTTATCGATAATTACAAGCTTATAGTAGCTAAATAAAGGAGTCTCGATAATAGTACACGAGCAGACCCTCATACGCCACGATATAGCCGAACTTCGAGATACAAATAACCGCCTTAGCCGCTGTCGGCGTATAAAGAAAAAACAGCTATAGAAAGGAGGATCCCTTATAATTACCCAGTTATAAGATTTAAAGGCTCAAATAGACATAACGGTGCAGTTAGTAGTAGAAACGACTTAGTGTAGTAGTCGTATAAGGAGGCTAGAAACACGCGTACGACGATGTAGTGTCTATAGTGAGCCCGGTTATAATACGCGTACGTGTTAGAAGTTAAGTCTACCTCTGGAGAAGAGGATTCCTTATAGTTTCAATTAATTTAAGGCGTTGTAGTTGAAATCTCTTATACATTGTCGTTCGAGTTACTAGAAAGTGACCCGTTCACCCGTGTGACCCGCTCACCCGTGGATTACGTTACGCATTATAGTTTCTTATGCTCCCTATAGACGTTGTAGCGTCGCGCGTGTATCTCTATTCTCCTTACATAGCTACTACACCAAGTGATTTCTATATAGGACTTCAAATCCTTCAACTAACGATTGATAAGAGACCCTTGTTCCTTTAATTACTTTCTCTGTATATCCGACTGGTGGAAGCAACCTGCGCAGCCCGCCCAGTGTGATCGCCCTGGCTGATACAGATGGCATCAATCCATAGCGGGCGCGGCGCGCTGCGAGTGGCACCGACGACACGTCGCTGGCGCTCGCGTCGCCTACGCCGCCATTCCAGCAGCAGGGCCTGTAGGTTGGTCGTCACCTCGACTCGACGGCTCTGCACGATGCACGATGCCGCACACAGTCTCGATTCCGCAAGTGCCATGCACATCCCGCGCCAATAGTCTGTGAGATTGCTCAGTGCCCGTGGAGGTACAGCAGTGATCCAGGCCCGCCTTGACACGCAGGGGAATGTCTTCACATCGAACAATGTTTGATGGCGGGGTGGGAGGATGGCCGAGGGGAACGGAGAGTGGGTGCTGCTGCAGGTGCTGGGGCCAGAGCTGTCTCGGACAAAAGACGCGGGCAATGCAGCCACTGTCGAGCTAAACCATCGCGCTAACTTATGGTCTGCACGCGTCCTCTGGTCGGAGCCGGCCTAAATGGAGGCCGACCAGAGTGGGCCGGATGCATAGTTCCGACCACTGGCCACTGCCGGTCGTGGCGCGTCCGGGGACTTCTCGACCACGGCTCGGCGACAAAAACCGGCCCTTGGTTGGCAGCGCCCGGCAGCAGAGCCCCGGCGCCGTTTTTGGATATATTGGCAGCCCCGGGCCTTCTCTCTGCCTTGGTCCTCGTCCAAGCCATCCGCACGCTCTCCTCGCCTTCGTCACCCCGTCACCAACACCCCTCTGACCCTACAACCACAACCACAACCACAACCACAACCACCCACCATGGCGTCTGCCCACAAGTTCACCGTCTTCATTGCCGGTGCCTCGGGCGAGACGGGCAAGTCTATCGTAAAGCATCTCTTGCTGCAACCCCAGAACTTTGACGTCGTCGCCCTCGCCCGGCCCGAGTCGGCCAGCAATAAGTTCTATACTGCTCTCTCGGAGCAAGGAGTCAAGGTCGTCCCTGTCAACGTCCGCGACGTCGATGCCCTCGTTGCTATCATCAGCGGCGGTAGCGACGCGCCCGCCTCTTCGGCTATTGTCATTTCGTGTATGACGCTGACCGAGCTCCCGGGCGAGCTGGCTCTCGTCGAGGCCTCGATCCGCGCGCGCGTGGGCCGCCACGTGCCGAGCTTCTTCGCTACCGTCTGCCCGCCGCGGGGTGTCCTGGATGTACGGACGGCTAAGGAGGACGTACTTGACGTTATCAAGCGCGCCTACCTCCCCTTTACCGCAATCGATATTGGCTGGTGGGCGCAGTGGTGCCTGCCCCGCCTACCGTCAGGCAAGCTCGACGACGCTATCGCGTTCCCCGTCCGCGAGATTGTCGGCAAGGGCGACGTCCCCTGCGCTATCACCGACGTCACCGATGTCGGCGCTTACGTGGTGCGTATCATCTCGGACCCCCGTACCCTTAACCGCCTCGTTATGGCGTACGGCGATGTCCGCACGCAGACCGAGGTCTGGGACATGTTTGAGCGCCTCTCGGGAGAGAAGATCCCGCGGCCCACTATCTCTACCCAGGAAGTCATAGACTCTATTGCGAAAAACCGCGAGCTATTTGCCAAAGACCCGACCAACTACCAGCCTCTCGTCGATAAGGGTATGGCCGAGTATAAGTACACGCAAGCTGTCCGGGGTGATAACACGCCCGAGCACGCCAAGTACCTCGGTTACCTAGATGCCACCGAGCTGTATCCTGACGTCAAGATCAAGACTATCGAGGACTACGCGCGCGAGGTCCTTTCCGGCAAGAGCCTTGGCGTTATATACGAGGGCAAGGACGACCACCCCCTTAAATTCATGTCGAAGCCCGACTACGCTTAGATTAGGGTACAGCGATTAGTTGGGCATAGGTTTCGGCTCGCTGTCTAGGCTGCAGGTAGTGATTTGTTGCAAATCATGCTCGAGTCGTTTCTCTCTTTATCACACCTACAAAGTTCCTTTGACATAGAATAGAGTGCTTCCGCAGATCCTCTAATGAACAACCCCCCTTTTTCGGAGAATCTCCCCTTAGTTTCATGCAAACTGCCCCAGGAGCTTCTTGCCCTGTCTATCCGTCATCGCACATGACTCAATCTTCGATGAATGCTTGCCTAATTTCCCCAATCCGCTCAATATTCCCGGCAGTCATCGTATGTTGCGCATCTCGACGGGGACTATCGCTTTCACCGTCGCAATCCACTGCTCTTGCTCTAGTTCTGCTCATCTTTGCACTGCCACCACGTTCTCAGTCAACCGCCCTGTGGACTCGTTGCTCCATTACAGTCTCGGTTTTTACCCGACAGCACTCGACAATCCCGATGGGCGCTTGAAACTCCCGAACTCTATGGCACACCGGTAACGGCACTGCCGCCTCCGTCTCGATCATCATTCATGCGACGGTCAAAGTCTTGGCCTTTGCCTTGGAGATTACCTGAAAGTGCTCCCTTGCGACCCAAACAGGGCTGTGTGAGGTGGCCGAGGAAAAGCATGGCGTCATCAAACACGTCCTCGCGCTACGTCTGTCGACGGTGCCTGGAACTGGACCGCCATGCCGATCTCCGCCGACTCAGGCACCACACTCATCACGGCCGATGTTGATCGGATCCAGATGGCCATCCACAGGATGCATGACTTCTGGGCCAATCTCGCCACTGAGGGGATCGGCTTGTGGCTCATCGAGTCCCGCCTTGGCCCTTCGGCTATGCTACTCCTGGCGGTGATCTTTCATAATCTGCCGAGGTTTTAACAACAGGAGGTGGATAGCTAGCATCCTGCAAAGCCTTTGAGTCGTCATTAATGTAGTTCAAATACGATTAAAGGATTCTACTTACGATTCTGTTCTGGCAGGCGGAAAGTGTGGAGAAGATTTGTATGTCAAATACCTTCCATTCCTAGCACAGAGCTAAGTTTCCACCGAGTGCCTCCAGTGAAGAACATCAAATCGTTACACGGTGTTCCTAAAACTTCTTATAAAATTCTCTCGGTGTCGATTGCGTTGATGTGTTGTCCTCTGCGTAAATGAAGTCATTTTCGATGAATCACGTGCTGAGAGTGGATGGTCTAATCAATAACGGCATTAAGAATCGTTCAACCAATTGGATATGCGGTTTCATCTGATATTGTATACTACTATTGGTCCGTTAAAATCCATGTAAATAGTGAATCCGAACATGGAGCAGCTGAAAATGGAGGATTACTAGCACGTGAGGAAAGAGGGTTGGGACCCACATGTAGCCTTATGGATCAGCGTGGTCTGCGACACCGCTCATGATTTTTCAAGGGCGATAACCCTCGCCGCTCGCCGCTCGCCACTCGCCGTAAGTCTGGGCCTTCAACGGCTCCATCCATCGAGAGGGAGCAAGAAGTCTGTATGCAGTGCTCGTGGGTGGAAGAGATGAGTGGTTTACATGGTACATATTATCCATATCCAAGAGTTTGCGGTTTCATGGCCCTTAACTGTGTAAACTCATAAATCCTATAATTGTAGTGAAATGTAGTGGGGAGAAAGTCTAACGTTCTACGTAGATACGGGTAAGAAGGAAGCTCAAGCGCCATGGTTCATTGTAGCCATGTCTGTGCCAACTTGACCCCGGCCTTGCTTGGATATCCGATACTTTCTGCTTGAGAGGAAGATTGGGACTGCGAAGTGATCAGCTCAGAAAACTCGCACCCAGACCTGATCGCCATTGTCTCTGAAGCTAAGTGGCTTCTTGGTATGGCTGTGACGAAAGATCAAAGGCCAAAAGAATATGTGCTCATTGCCATGCGCACATGTACAGATTCTGAATTTTAAGGCTCATAAAGTTCAATCAGTTGCATCCTGTCATCGACGACGTCCATCAAATGCTTGCAGACCGTTTGCAAATACTTGTACATGACGTATGTCGAGCCAGTCGGTTGATCGGGATTCTTCCTAGTCATTCGCACGTCCCAGCACATCATAGGCGTCCTTCCCGCACTATCGATCACTCTGTTTGCCACGTTCTAATGTGTTGTGCGTAGTCGGAGCAATGTTCCGAGTGCCAGACGCAACATCACGTCATGCCGTATACCACTGATCTGTGCGTTTTTCCCAGGCTCCCTTGGAAGATTTGTTCTAAGGACGCAACGTCGGTTGGAAATTTTCTATAAACTTCCAGGAAAACGGCGAATCTGCGATAGAGACGAGGGCGAGTAATCGCGATTGCTTTGGAAGGTCACGGTGAACGTGTGCCCGTGACGATCCCCATGGCGTCAATTCCAGCCGCCTGAGATGAACTTAGAGTTGGCATATTTCCGGATCGAGCTCTGCACGAAGTGAGGTACCCATCAGTAACGAAACAAGCTTCGTTGCACTAGCCAAGACTTTGAAAGAGGAAGTTTGCAGCGGAACTTCGGGGTCTTGTTGGATCCCGTCGCTGATGAAGGCTCTCGACTTGTGTATCGTGCTTTCAATCGGAGACTGACCGGCTCCATGACCTGTCGAGCTGTCAAGCGATGAGCTCAATCGCTAGCATCCTTCTACCCATGCCTCCTCCGAATGAAGCCAGAGTTGGAAGTGGAAACGAGGCTACTCGAAGGATCGCGCAAGGTTAGAATGGGGACGGTTAACAAGAGCATGCTATTTTTTAGTTAGGTATACTAGGATAACGTAATCCACGGGTCAGTGAGCCACACGGGTCAGTGAGCTACCTTTCAAGCACTCGTACGATAATGTGTAAGAGAATCCAACCACAACGCCTTAAATCAATTAAAACTATAAGGAATCCTCTTCTTTAGAGGCAGATACAACTTTCTAACACGTACACGCATTATAGCCGGGCTCCCCGCAGACACCACAGCGTTACGCGCGCGTTTCTAGGCTCCTGTGACGACCTAAGCCAACAGGTCGATTGTTCAGGCCACGGGCAGGAACAAGGTCGCAGGATCGGGCCAGGGACAAGGGCAGATCATGCGGAAGGCAGCACACTTCATTACGTAAGCAACAAGTATGACTTAGCAGGAACTGAGGAGCGGTGCCAAGACTATAGGAACGGCACCGCACTACTAGGAACGGCGCCGCACTCGTATAGAGCGGCACCGCACTGTACTACGGCGGCACTACACCAGGTGCACTACGATAAAGGATAAAGGCGTATATAGTATAAGAGGATTCCCTAGACAGACAGTCCTAGCCTTTATACTTTAGCGATTAATCTAAGTATTATTTTCACACATCACTTGAACCAGTTACTCAATTGACGAGAGTGGTATCTCTTCTAAGAGACATAACAACCCTAAGAGACGAACGATATTCCAGAGGAAGTGATATTATATTGGCTTTACCTACCGGTAGAATAGTAACCTAGCGAAGCCCGACCAGACGGTTGACCCCGCAGGTCGGATCGTGACAACCACTAAGTCACAGTAGAAATAATCGCGAATCTAGGTCGATTATATATCGTACGATACTCTCCTCTTCGTACGAGGTCAATTTCTAGTAGGGTAGTCGGAGATCGCGTTTCGTAGCTCGGCCTTATTATCGTCGTTAGAGGGTTACGCGGGATATATTATAGATCTCCGCAGCCTTTCGTATACTTAATTCTAGGTTTGATTAAAGCGTATTCAATACTAGGACCAGATCGCTTTCAATTGATTGTTGTCCCATAATTGTAGGTGGAGGAATTAGGAAATAAAGGTAATCTATTGAAAATGGTGGAAAAGTGCCTCACTGACCCGTGTGGCTCACTGACCCGTGGATTACGTTATACAGGGTCCTGAATCGGAGGATTCCAGACTCCGGACTGTGACTCCGCGACGACCTTGTCATTGCTGTCAAGCTTAAAAAGCTCAGGGTAGCCAATGAGACGCGCAAGCAGGGAAGCATTTCAGCCAAAGGCAATAGAAAGACGTCGACGGCGTTGCTGGTGCTGGAGAGAAAGCTGACACAGTATTCAACTCCTCAATTATTAACAATAGCAGAACATCAGATTCCCAAGACCCTGGGCTGGGATCCAGGACAGATTGTCAATGCGAGTGTGTAACATTCCTAGTGCTTATGGAAAGTCATTTCGATTTTCTGTATTCGGCGTTTCATCTATATACATCGTGCATTTGAGCAGAGAGTTCTGAAGACTTTCGAAACCAGGCAATGTTTTACAGCCGGTTCGCGATGTGGGAATCGAGGATGGCTTGTGCATGGTTAGCAGCACTCTTTCCGCTCTCTAAAGCGCCATCGATGAAGCCGCGCCATCCATTCGCCCAGTCTGCGCTTGCGAAAAGGATCCGGCCATGAGGCTTTTGAAGCTCGCCCAAGTACTTTGCCATAGCTGAGGGGGCCCAGGCGCTCCATGCTCCTTTGGAGTAAGGGTCTTCAACCCAGTCGTGAATCATGTAGGCTTGTACATCGGCTCCGTTCCGCACGGACTCTTTGAAATGGTTGACGACAAAGGGAGCGTCTTTGTAGTCTGGCACAGAGCCGCTCTTGGCACCAGCGACGACGTACGTTCCTTTCGACGCTTCGTGAGTGCCGTTATGATCGGCGAACGCGATGAGGTACGGTGACGGGCTCTTCATGCTTATGGTGTTGAACCACATCGGGTCCACATCACCAAGCTTGAAGTGGAACTTGTAGCCAGCGTTCTGGTGACCGTGTTTGGCTGCTTCGGTGCGCAGCGGGCTTAGCGGCGGGGAGAATTTGATGTCGGACAAGCAATTGCTGCAAACAAGACCAGATTAGTACGCATTATGGGAAACTGTGCTTCCGGCAGACTGTGACTTACAGAGGGATTGTCGAAATCACGACCGATGCAGAGATCTTCTGACCACCTGCGGTGATCACCTGAGCGGAGGCACCGTCTTGCTTGATCTCAGCAACCTGAGTGCTGAAAAGACGATCACCTCTGAAGTCTCCCAGCAAAGCACGGGCGAACGATGTCATACCACCGGAGCCCAGCTTGTAAGTGCTTGTGCACTCGTAGACGCCTGCAATCGAGTGTCCGCTCAAAGCATACCAGCGAAGAACCTCAAAGAAGCTCGTGTCCTTGAGGGAGCACAGCCCGAAGAGGCCAATGTAGGCCTCGAATATATCCTTCTCCTTGCCTGAGAGGTTGAGCTGATTCAGACGTTCTTCGACCGATATCTTGTCGTACTTGCGCCAGAGGCAAGGCTCACGCAAGGGATCGTGCGGGTAGGGAAGAAGATCTCTGCTGGTATGGCCATCAATGGAACAGAATTCTGATGCAATTTCCTCCAACCTCTCACCGAACCCGGCAGGGAGATCTTCAGGCTGCGTGCTGATGCAGTGTACGCTCCGATCCGGCCTGATGCTCGCTACAGTAGGCTTCAGCTTCTTGTCTAGCCCGTACCGGGCCAGCTCACTGAAGGTATGTGGTTGGCTCCTGCAAGTCGAGTTGTCAGCGCGCATGATACTTGCTATCGCATCTTGAACAAGGTGACTTACCAGTGAACCCACGTTCCTCCCATCTCGATATCTTCGCCAAATTCTTGCGAAGTCCATGTTCGGCCGCCGATTCGGTCGCGCGCCTCGATCAGCAAGACCTCGGTCCGGGATGCTTTGGCAAGCTCACGCGCGGCCACCAGGCCGGCAAATCCAGCGCCAATAACGATTGCGTCATACGACCGGCGCAGACTGGTTGTGCTGGGCACTACAGAGCGAGTCAGGAGGCCCTCGGATGCACCCTGAGGTGTCCAGAGGAAACCCTCCTTGCTCCTGGGCATGCTGTTGGTGTTTTGGCTGGACATGATTGAGTCGAAATGGTCGGTTGTTTGGATGTTGTGGTTTGAGTATCTGATCTTGCGAGTCTGGTCTGGCCGATGAGGGGAAGCAGACGGGCGATGTCGTTGTATTTTGTATTTTGTATTGTCGGCACCATTGAACGATAACCCCAACGTTTCACCTGATTGACCCATGCCTGCAATGACGACCCGGAACCTGGTCCGTATGGCCTGTGCCTTATCGGGATGAGACCATCCATGACTGGAGGCGTTGGCTTGGCTTGGCTTGGCTTAGCTTGGCCTGGCTTCGACTTTCGTGCCTTCGGACTTTCGCACTTTCGCACTTTCGCACTCTCGGACTCTCACGGTCTTTGAGACAGTACAGTCAAGGATCTTTGCGGGGGTGGGGGGGGGGGGGGGGGGTGGGGGGGGGGGGGGGGGGTGGGGGGGGATCTGCGGGGGGGGGGGGGGGGGTGAGGGGGGGGGGGGGGGGGGGGGGGGGGGGGGGCCAACTGAGCCAAGGAGCTACCCAGTTTAAGCCAAGCAATGCGTGGCAAACCAGAGCCGGCATTTCGGACTTTTGGCCACCAGGGAACGTGTTACACGCGCTTGTCAATCTGAAATGACTCGGTGAGCGCAGAATGCGCTTTACGTCCTGAAACTCTTCCACGCTGACGATCCGAATCTCGACTCCGTGGCTCCTGAGCGGTGATGTCGTCACATATTGCGCCGTATGCTTGAGGCTCCAGGTCTGCCAGCATGGCATGCGACCTGCGTCAAGCCTTTATGTACGGGTATGTCTGCGCTGCCCGCCGTTGTGAGATCATACGCCTTGTAATTATTGTCTTCCAGTAGGCCACATCCCTCCCACCAACGTTCTCCACAACCAGACTCTGCCAGCAGACTCCGCCAGAATGAGGACGGCAAGCACTCTTCGAACCTTGCGATTCAGCCGTGCTTCATCAAGCCTACGTGGTCCGTACGCTTCTCTCTTTCTCAACAGCGCAAAGAGGCGTCTTCCTTTACGGCCAGCGCCAAATGGCAACACACCGTATTCCACTGCCACCGCCGCCAATGCTCGAGACAGCCAGAACGCCACGGTCCCCCTCATAATCGGCGGGAAAGATGTCATCACCAAAGCGCTGTTCCCAAAGGTCGGGCCCATTGAGAACAAGGAAATCTGGCAAGTCGCCGGTTCTTCGCCAGAGGATGCAAATGCAGCCGCCGCCGCAGCAGAGCGGGCCTTTCCGGCGTGGTCGGCGACCAAGCCCTCCAAACGGCGTGACGTATTCCTGATGGCCGCCGATGTGATGGAAAGGCGGCGGGCCGAGCTTGCCGACATTATCAGGCAGGAGCTGGGCGCCAATGAGCACTTTCAAAATTTTATGCTGGACGTTACCATTGAGGGGTTACGGGACACCGCTGGTCGTATCGCAGGAGCTTGCACAGGCACTTTGCCCAGCTCTGAACACGACGGCATGCGTGCCATGGTCCAGAAGCGCCCGTATGGCGTGATCTTAGGGATAGCTCCCTGGTATGTCGCACTGCAACTGCTCGATCGCCTTGAGGTCGAGTGGCATATCTCTGTCTTGTGCCATGCGTTACAGCGCATCTAACTAACATCCGTGTGCAGGAACGCGCCCTTCCACCTCGGAGCCCGTTCTATCAGTTTCGGCCTGGCAGCGGGTAACACTGCTGTCTTCAAGGGCTCTGAGCTGTCTCCACGATGCCATTGGGCTCTTGCGGACGTCTTTCGCGAGGCTAGGCTCCCGGACGGGTGCCTCAATCTTGTCTTCCACAAGCCAGAAGATGCGGTCCTCGTCACAAAGACACTTATCGCGCATCCAGCCATCAAGCATATCAACTTTACCGGCAGTACACAAGTCGGTAGTGCGATCTCCGTCGAAGCGGCAAAGCACCTCAAACCAGTTCTGATGGAGCTTGGCGGCAAAGCCAATGCCATCGTGCTGAAGGACGCGGACCTGGAGAATGCTGCCATGCAGTGTGCTATGGGCGCCTTTTTAAATGTAAGTCTCGGCCCGAGCTATTCCTTCATTCCCGAGCTGTATTGTAAAATATCGCTTCTTCCATCTGCGGCCGATCACAAAAGCTAGCAAAGATGTAGCACATGCTAACGCTTCTGTAGGCTGGTCAGATTTGCATGTCTACAGAGCGGATTCTCGTCCACGAAGATTTGGTCGAGAGCTTCCTCGACATTCTCAAATCTAAAATCCAGACTCTTTTCGGCTCAGTTGACAACACCCCGATTCTCGTCACCGAGGCATCTGCAGCTCGCAACCGAGAGCTGGTCGAGGACGCCATCTCCAAGGGCGCCGAGAAAGTCATTTGGTCGTCCGAGGATGGAGAGCACGAGGCTGTGCCCACCCACATGCGGCCAGTGCTTCTCCGCGGTGTCGATGAAACAATGAAGCTCTACAGGGGCGAGTCCTTTGGGCCGACCGTCTCATTGTACGCCTTCAGCGACGAAGACGCCATGATCAAGATGGCCAACGATACCGATTATGGTCTTACTTGCGGAATCTTCACAGAGAACCTGGGGACCGCGCTCCGAGTTGCGGACCAGATCGAATCAGGAGCAGTGCACATCAATTCCATGACGGTGCACGACGAGTTCCCGCTGCCTCATGGCGGTGTCAAGAAGAGCGGATTTGGACGTTTCAATGGTTACCAAGGGATGGATGAGTTCACGTACACAAAGTCGATAACCTGGATGCACCAAACGCGTACGACTTGAAGCTAGACAGAGACACCACATATTATATCTTGTAATGAAAATGAAGAACTCACTTTCGTTCTTTGATTGTATAATGCTAAGTCTCTTGTTCAGCAGTCGACATGTCTCTCCTCCAGAGAGTGTCTGCGGTATATAGTAAAGAGTGAATGCGTGCCCATAAAAGTTTGGACGCAGCAATTCTGCCGGGCTTCAACGGAACCAACCACCTGGAGTTCAAGCCCACGCCTACACCATCCAGCAAAACACTTTGACCAAAGCGATGCCCACTTCAAGCTGTATTGTTGCTGACCTGTAAGTATGCTCTGAAGCCGGGCCGCCTACGGCTAACAGGTTCAATACCACAAGTAACAGAAGTGTTCGAAAAATTGTCATGATGAACATTTATGCTCGGGCAACATTGCAGTAGATGGTATCTATGGCCGATCTAAAAGTCTATAGTACATCGAAACTGACCGCCGTGAGAGAAAAAAATCTTACGTCTAAGCTTTTGTATACATCGTCCCATTATCGCAAGTAGGCTTGATAGAGCATACTCGTTTAATCAGAGTTGCGACGCTTCTTGCTACTGCCACCGCCGCCACGGCCACCCAGAGTTCCCATGGGCAAGGCAAAGCCAATGGCATCTTCGCAAAAGTAGTGAGCGGCAGTATAGTATCCCAAGATGCTAGCAACAAAGGCAAACGCGCCTGCGGCCTTTTGCATGTGCATGAAAGTGTCGATTTGGCCATTCGCCTTGAGGAAATGAGAGACACCATCCAGAACAAGGCAGAATTCGAGGGCTACGAAAATTCCGACATAAACCAGGTTGCTTTAAGCCAGTCAGTGGTAACCCAAGTGTAGGACGAGTTACGGGGGTTCACATACAATCTTGTAGATGCTACCAGGAACAACAAGTTAAACACTCCCCATACTGATGGCGGCGGGTTAGCATCATTTATAGCAACGGCGCAGATGCCGGAAGGCGGACTCACGAAGGAGATAAAACCCGAAAGCGTTGTAAAACTCGGGCGTGTACCCGCCGTAAGCATCGACTATTCCAAGCGAGGGGATCATGATTGCACCATAACCGCCGTAGAAAAGTCCTGTCGGAGATGTCGGAATTAGCGCGGGTAGTTTGTGGTTCTTTTGAGACTAGCATACCGTAGGCGCTGAGGACTGTGTAAGAGAACGTGTCGCCTTTGACCATCGACCACTGAGCGCTGATCAGCAGGCCCACGCATGCCACGAAGCATAGGTTCCCAACGAATAACGTCTGCGAAGACACTCCGCGGAGGTTCATCATGGCCAACGATACTGTGAGCAGGGTCGTGGCAAATCCGCCCATTGCAAGTGGCGCCTAATCCTTCTGTCAGCCTGCTTGTCATCTTGAAGGCGGGCTTCTGTGGGGTCTTTACCGGATCGGCAAGATGTGCGCCTCTCAGAGCAACGTCTGCATCTCGCTGGACCGTCATGGTGATTGGCTTGAGGTTGCTGGTTGGCGAGGGACGCGGTGAGCAATGATCTGGCGACTGTCTTTGGATGTCGGGGAAGAGCCAATGGGCTGGATCGTGACTTGGGGAGATAGAGATTTGTAAATGGGAATTCCACAATCGTGTGTGGGCTAAGCCACCAGGTCGGAATGGTTCCGATCTCATCTTTTCGGAACCAGATTGCTCTACCGCGGCTAGAGCAGAGGCCCGCTAGAGTAGCAATTAGCGCAAAGGGGGAAACTATCTCGGTCTTTCGGACTCTCGCTCTTCCAAGCTTTCGGACTTTCGGACTTGTCCCCCTCTTGTCTTGGTAGGCTGCGAGCCAGGAGACGCCTGTCGTTCCGTGCAGGTCTGGGCAAACGATGATTTTTCGGAAAGCGGGGTTCTTGCCCGTCGTCATCAGCCTACCACAAAAGTGCATGACAGCCACGTACTTAAGTCAAGCACTGCATCACTGCGCACGCTCCATTGTTCAACACTGGACACGCCTCATCAGCTATCGTCATTGTCTCCCAGCACAAAGCACAGCACAAAGCACAGCATAAAGCACAGCAGCCAAGTTGAACAGTGCCAGCCAGACGGTGAGCACAAGACGACTCTGGATTTGGCATGTTTTCAACTCATCAAGCCTTTAGAACAATCATGTCGGCACACCATTTTCCAGGCACGGGTGCTTTGGCCCAAGTGTCTGCCATTCTCGGGTTGTCGCAGGCGGTTTCAATCCCCACCAATGGCCGAATTATCATCACCAGTGGCCAGTGCGGATTCCGCGAGGACATGACCATCTCGGACAGTATGACTGAGCAGATCAAGCAGCTGGCACGCAATGCGCACAAGCTTCTGCAGGAAGCAGGCGCCACGGGGGGGCTGAAAGACGTCTTTCAAGTGACGGTATACATGACCGAAATGACGGATGAACTTATAGAATCATGGAAAGTCATGAAGAACCAATACGGTCTGAAGGCGGTGGAGACTGGTGTATCAGTACCCCAACTATACGAAGGCGCGAAGGTGGAGATGACGTTTTATGCTCTTGGGTCTCAGGCAGGCACGGAAAAGCTATAAATTCTCCAGACAATCAACAAAGTACGACATGACAAATACACGCAACCTCGGCAGCGTTTTACCGTGAGCCGGAACAGTGTGCTGGTCGAAAGGGTGCTCAGCACCACCTAGCATTCACCACCGCGAAATAGAGTCACCTCAGGTGTTTGGGGGATACTCAGTGACAAAGGTCTCTTTCGCCATGTGTTGTGTCTAGGCTTGTACTTTCCATCTCCACTCACAGAGGTGGGTTTGATAGTAGCAGATAGACAGTTATATTTACAAGCAGAAGCCAAACCGCTACCCTCACAGCTCCTGCACCCAAACAGCAGTCCTTTGAGTGCAGAAACATCTGAGTCCATGCATGGACGGGTACATGGAGCGAGAATCAAACTCAGATGGTGAAGAGCAAGCTCAACGCTGTCCGTTAACACGCCATAGAATCGCGCGTTGTGGCCTAGGTTTCACGATTCACCATACAAACCAGTATTCCTCGGGGCGAACGTGTTGAGCCAGCCTGGCGTGGTGGCCTTGAGCCTGATCACAGACCTTCTTCATCCGAGACCACGCATCACACCATCATCTTGAACCCTCTCGCGGCACGAACCTCGTCAGAATACTCTCGGTGGCAGTACTGATGCAGTTCCCGGAGTACGTCACAATATATCCATTGGCGATTGAGTACACGACGCGCATCATGGTCCATAGGCGGCAAAGCGGACAGGGGAGTTTCGGTGAGAATATTCTCCTGATGCGTATGGAGTTTCCAAGGCACAAACAAACCTTGGCACAAATGGCATCCGACCAGCAGGTGCTTTAACCATCATGAACGTGATAATGTGCTGGCGTGTTGTTGCTAGGTGTCACAGTCGTGGAGGCGACCTCCTGGCTGAGCCAGCTTACAGTGCGTGGAGAGGGCGGCAAGAGAGGCCTGATGAGGCTGTCTTGTGCCTTACCCCTTATGTGGACTCGAGCCGCCGCGTGTCCTACCGACAGAGGTCACAGTGGCACTTGGCACAGTGTGCTTCAGACGATCCAAGATGGCGGTCAGCGTACTGTTGGCGATGTGGCACGTCAGGGGCACTGGCAATGATGGCAATGCGCACAGCGCGGATGCGACAAGCCGGCCTGCCCGCCGGCAGTTACCCCAGCCAAGGCCTCGCCCGCGTGGGGACCACAGAGATAGCGAGGCGGATGTCTACTCCGGTCGCAGGTCGCAGGTCGCAGGTCGCAGGTCGCAGGTCGCAGGTCGCCAGAGGGGCGGCCGCCGTCACATTCCGGGCGGGCAGCATCCCTTGCGGCGCCGGCAGACGGCACACTGACGCGCACCGCCAGCGGTGAGGACTCCCCGTGGAGGGTCGCCATGGCCGAGGGGACGTGTCCGCGTTACGTGCCGTCGTTGTCTGCAAAAGTGCTGGGCGAGCTGGGTACAGACTCTGGGCGCTGACTCGGTCGGCCCCTGTGGGGTTTTTTGACGTAGCACGGGGTGCAAGGATACGCCGAGCGGGTGCTTCAGTGATACCCCAGCCCAGCCTCGGACGGACTCTCGGACTCTGGGCTGGGCCACAATGGAGGAGTACTGGCCGGCCAAGCGTAATCAGGGGGGAGGCAGCTGACAGACACCGATCGGTGCTTGCCTTGCTTGCGGCTCCAAGTGCCCTGCGCCAAGAAACTCTTTTGCCACGACATGAGACCACGATGACTCGGGCACCGAGTCAGCGCTTGGCCATGATTTTCGGACCAGTCGCCACGCTGAGCTAGACACGAACCACACCACGTGCGAGGCGCCGATCGTCTCCGAAAACGACAACTCCCGTCCTTCGACACGGCATCTTTGAGGGCGACAAACATTGGGCTTTTTGACTAGTGCGATGATGGAGGTTGAAGGACTTGAGGGCTCGGCTGCGCATTCCAGAAGGGCGTGCGGCTCGAGGCTAAGCAGCGAGTCCACAGCTTGCTGTCTGCACACTAATACGTCTTGTAGCCGAGCTGGCAGCCGCCGCGGGTCAGATCATCGAGAGTGCCGCCGGCAGCCCCGGCGAGATTCTCCTGGCAGTTCATCTGCGCTGCCAGCTAAAATCGATCGGCCGGTAGTGTACTTCAGTCCATACATCGCGTCGGCATTGGAACAACCGGTCTGACAGCTTACCCGAAACCGGCACACACCCCGACAATGTCCACATACTTAGCGATTTCTTTCCACGAGTCGACCAGGCTATTAGAACCAGAGATGTCGACCTTCCGAAGGCCGCTTCCCGAGAGCGGCGGGTAGATGACCGCCAGCAGCTCAGTCGCAGAAATGTGTCTGGTTCTAGGCTTCTCCCTCAGAGAAGCTACCTGCGCGAGAGAAGTGTATATACGCAGGAACAACTAGTGCAAGGTTTCCGCCTCAGGCTCTCTAGGTTGCCTGAGGACAGTAAAGTCGCCCGCCAGCTCCATCGCCTCAACAACGGCCTACGGGCCGTCAGAGGCGGGCGCTGCATATAGTATGAGGTTCGTCGTGCTCGCTGTCCCGTCTGTAATCGTCCGGTTATATATATCATATATGTGTGGAAGCAAGCTCGTCATTAGGGACCAGCTAAGGTTACTTTGTCCGTGGTCAATAATAATGGCGGTCTACGTCTGGCTCTGCCTCAGGGTCTGTCTATATTACCGTATCGGATTGAAACTCTAGACGTTCAAGACGAATCCCTACGTCTTAATTACCTATAGGGAAGTATTGATAGGACCTAAGGAGAAGGTCATCTATACTCCAGCTTTAACGCCTTTTAGATGAAGTGTCTGGCGGCACTCCTCTATTCCACTCTAGGTTATAGCGGAACCCGGTTCTAGTATCTCACGGGTTCCTAGGAACATATAGGCTTACCCTGACCAGCCGACAAAGCATCTAGCGTTCAGGATCTCGGACGTGGCGCTAATCTTAACCTAGTCGTGATTAATCACTTTTAGGCCATCAGGGTTAAGGAATCTATCCAACTCACCCTCGCACGTTTCAAAATCCTACTGGACACCCGAGCGAGGTGTTGAATAGGACGATGACATGGTTGTTGCCGGGCTTCGTTTTCTGGCCAAAGCATGGCCCTCGTCTTTTGCTTGATTGCGATCGTTGTGCTACTGCTGTGCACAATATGCCTATGCGGGAGCGGTTGCGCGCAGCTGTACCCTGATGTGGATGTTGGGAATCTATGGCCAAACGGCCTGGCTGTGAGACACTCGTGAAAGTGAAGGGGACATGACAACAGCTCAGTTGCACGAGGATAGACACTCGGCCCAAGGCAGCAGTCGCGGAGTGGCCTGCTGCACTTGGTGACTCCTGCCTGCCTCGCGGTGCTTGATTGCGCCTTCTCCATGTCGTGTGGTGCCGAGTCCCCTTGGATTCACGACCGAACCTCGTCTGCCTTGACCCGAGCACAGCCTCTTCACTTCGACATACACTCAAGCCTCGACAGATCCCACAGCTCAACCACTCCCACCATCCACTTGACCAGGCAGCATGGCCCCAACTCAATCATCCTTCGCAGAGCTCGTCACTGCAAACTACATTCGCACCACCTTCCTCACGCTCCTCGACAAGGCCGACGAAGCAATCAAGAAAAATGACCACACCGAGGCATGTTGCAGCCCACCCTGCATTTTAACACCCACTCCGCACCGCCGTCCTGTCGATCGTGACTGATAGCAATGTCCTTGCCCTCCTTGCGAAAAATAGGCATCCGAGATGGCCAACAGGGTCCTCCTCGACCCGCTCGCGGCCGGCGGTTCCCACGCCATGGCGCACTACGTCCTCAGCTCCGCGACGAGCTCGCCAGTGCGCCGCCTGTACCACGTTGAGACAGGCCTCCGGATCTGGGTCGACCTGCGCAGAAAGTACCCCCAGGGCCGCGGCTACGAGCATCTCAAGCTCATAGACGACAACATCCGCTATGGCTTTGAGCTGCTGCGCATCGCGCGCGAGTTGCTCTCGGGACGTGACAAGACCGTCCAAGCCATCAGCCTGGCAGCGACACAGGCATCGCTGCCCTAGTTTGGCGTCAAGTAATGGCGGGATGAAACATTATGGAATCAACCGCGGAATAGGCAATGTTTTGTAGGTCAGCGAGCAATGGCAAAGAAGCACTCACCAGGTGGTAGAAACCAGGGCCTGTGAAGCAGCATTTGATACTATCGAGACCCTTGAAGAGATCATGGGTAGTCTTGCGACACATTCGAGCAAAATGATAATCAGAATTTGGCTCCAGGCAAGTCCTATCCATTGCTGCGCACAAAGATGGAATGAAGAGAGCCGACTCGATTTGTGCTGCTATATATTCAAGTGCTAAACAATCAATAACTCGGCGGGGTTTTGAAAAGCCAAGTGGGATAAACTTGGGAAACTCTCGAGGGTACAGCGATCGAGGTTTTCCCTCCCCCAAAACTGAACATGAACCAGATGCTACATGTATACTGCATTCAATCATCCAGATACTATAAAACAAGCAGACCCAGTGACGTTTGCGTGAATGGCTCCACGGTACTTCGTGTGCTGATACAACTTTCTCCAGCAGAAACCCAGCCGGCCCCTTCTTTACACCTAGGGCCACGCACGTCTCCAAGGTTTCAATGCTCGTCGTCCGGGGTAGGAGGCGGAGTGCCAGGCGGAGGAGGCGGGGGCCAGCTGTAGTACCTCTTGACAAATAACTTCAGGTCCCTTTCTACGTACGCGGCCGCCATGTCCAAGTGCGGCTGGCTGGAGGCGTCCCCGAACTCCTTGTTCTCGCCGCTCCGGAGGTAGACCTCTGAGAAACGCTGCAGAAGGCCCAGCCAGGCAGCCCAGGTGCAGGAGGTGCAACAGTTGCATTTTGCAGGCCACGGCTTGCACAGACAACTGGTTTTTCAGGTACAGCTAGGTGTACAAATCGAATGGTCTCTGCGAGCTCTGAAGCGCAGGTGGGACAATAGCAGGACGACCTCTTAAAAGCCGAGAGCAGCGAATGCAAGAGGGTCGCACTTTGTGGCCGACAGAGAGCTTAGCAAGTCTCACTTCTCACTTGAGACAAATCCGAGCCACCTACTGCTCAGCAACAAAGATACAAATGCTTAGTAAAGTAGTCTAAACCTAGAACTGAGCCGTCCCTCCTGCGTCTCCGTTCGTAGTGCCATTCACCGCTGCCCTTGTGGCCATCTTCAACGCCACGAGAAACTTGGCTCCAAGAGGCACCATGCCTTCCACGCCGACCGAGATGCGGAATATGGTCGCGTTGACGCTGTAGCCGACTCCCCGCTCCTTGTCGTTTCTAGAGACCGTCTGGACGTAGGGCTGGGCGAGCGAGACAAGAGCGCCAAGCGATGGACCTTTGCAGATGTCTAGAGCATCAAAGAACGCGCTCGTGGCCGTGACGCTCGCAAAGTCCAGCGTGAAAAGACCGCCTTAGCCCGGGCGGAAGTCGCCCGTCGCACGCCGCAACTGGGCCGTGTAGTTGGCTCTCGACCACGAGCCCGTCGTCGCGTGAGGGGCGAGGCTGGGACCTGTGCGAACGGCTGGAGCAGCTCGACGAGATGCACCGTGGTGGCATTCGTCTTGGCGGCGCGGTCAAGGAAGCTTCTGCTGTTGTACTCGCGAAAGATGGCGTCGGCGCCGCACAGATAGTCGGCGTAGCCTGCCTCGCCCACGAGTTGCTTCATCGGTCCGTAGCTGGCAGATCGCGGGTCGACGGCGATGCTCCCGCCCATCACGTCGGCAAAGCCCCTGAAAAGCTTGGTGAGCGAGGTCACGACAATGTCTGCAACGCCGCCGCTCAGGACGTCCACATTGGCAGCGCTGCCTATCATGTCGTCGACCACGAGCAGGAAGCCGTCGCGGTTCGCCAGCTTGCGCAGAGCTGCAATGTCGACGCATTTCAGCAGCGAGTTGGAAGATGTCTCGCACCAGACGGCCTGGACCCGACCGCGGCCTTCATGCTCTCTCTTGGCTAGGTCCTCCTCGAACAGCTTGAGCTCAGCAGCATCCCCTAGCCCGCAGAAGACAGTGCCCTTGGCATACTCTTCCTGAACCTTCAGGATTAGCTCGTACGGCAACCCAAAGACGACCGTCTGATCTACAGGCCACTGGCGAAGCATCTTTGTGAGCGTGTAGATCGCTGCCATGCCCGTCGGGAACAAGTACACATTCTGGGCTGTTGTAGCCTCACAGACGCGTCCCTGTACCGCGCCCCTCTCCAGGTGAAACGCGACTCGATCGCGCAGCACTTGCGCGGCTCTCTTGCTCGCCGGGCTACTGGGCCAGCTGGCCCCCAGGGTTTCGTTGTCCGTGTCGCCGACAGGCCTCCGGAGGCTCTTGATCTTCCGAGCCGCTTCTTCGGCCATCGGCGACGAGATGCCGAAACCGCTGCGGCGCCAGAACTTCAGGGCGGGTACTGAGGCTGCCTCTGGGAAGAAAAACAGCATCAAAGGTCACAGCTGTCACGACGGGGCTCTTGGGAGCCGTCGCCGCCTCCCGCCATGTCTACTACGACGCGCTCGGTCCGGACTGAAGCGTCACCCACAGCCGCCTTGTCCGAGGGCGGTATCCTTTACAGGACGTAGTCTCTACAGCCAGAGGCGTATGTGGCTGCAAGATACACGAGGCTTATTTCGCCATCCTTTCCGTACTTCCCGAGGCAGTGCCCGTGCACCTTGTTTTTTTTTTTTTTTCTTTTGGCATATGGAAGTCAGTTTGCAGTCTGTCAGGATGAGCGGAGATGATGACCGTAAGGCGTCCTGCACAAGTGTTGGAAGAAGGTCATGGCTGACCTGGTGGGTGCTTGGGTGCTTGGACGCAGAAATGATCGCGGAAAGCCACTCTGCTGCACGTCACGCACGCGTGGGCGCCCAAATGCGATGTCAATCATACCCTGCCATTTCGGAAGCTGGAGTCGGACAGCATGGCGGTCATTCGGCACCCGAAAGCCCTGTGGAGGAGGCGATGGGCGATGGAGCTGCAGCCATCCTCACAGATGTTGTACGGGGTGATAGACTCGGGCAGATTTGAAAAACTGTAGATGGAAGAATAGAGAGTAAACCTCTGAGTGGTGGACCTCAGTCTTCCGAGAAACGGCACAAATTGATTCTCAGGGTTTGCTGTATACATCTGTCCTGTAGTCGTCGAGGTGCACTTCGTTCAGAGTCCTGAGTGTGATTCCAACGTCTTCGGGTCAACTCACCGATCACCTGGATTATGGCACGGCAGATTAACTGCCTGTGCGTGTGTATGGTGTCCTCCTGTGGCCAATACGATCATGTTAAAACAGTCTGCAGTGTAGAAAATAAGCGGAAGCTGCGTCTTCCCATCGATCTACAATGCACAAGGAGCCCCCGCGCCACAACACCTGGTGGCACGTAATCCTCCATGGTTTTGCTATGTTTGCCCACCCCCCCCCTCCTCGCTGTTTCAATTAAGCTCTCCTTCAATTGTCGAGTCAGCATCACTGTGCATGGAAGAACTCGACACCTACAAGCCACATTTAGCAATATGACACACGAGCAGCCTTCATCAGAGAAGACGGCGACCTGGTCCGCTTCGAAATAGAGGTTTTGCTCAGCGCTGTGCACACCATCTCGACCGACTCGAACAACATCGTGCCTGACACTGCACCGCTGTCGGCAGCTTGCGGAATGACCATCATTGACACGGCCATGTCGAAAAAGGACCCAATCGTCATTATGGGCAGCAGCATCTTCGGCCTCAGCACTGCCCTGCTCTTTGCTCGGCGCAGCTACGGGAACGTCACAGTCCCAGACAAGCATGACTACAACACCTCGCTCCTTTCGCACGGAAAGGGAACCCGGAAGCACCCATACAGGGGACTGCTGTTGATCTCGGCAGACTCTGGGCCTAGTTAAAGACCTGACCGGGCGGGATTCCAGCCGTGCCATGACAGAAAATAGTCTCCGGCCCAACGGCCCACAACAGGCCCTTGCAACCATCCGGCAGACTCGAATCGGGCCAATAATGGTCCGCGGCCGTCACGTCAAATGGTGCGGCATTGAACCTTGACCGCCACCAACCTGGTCTAGCTGCCCATTTATCAAAGGACGGCGCCGGAAACTAGGTTCTTCAAGTGTCGCACTGATACATGCTTCCCCTGGAAATTCTATGCATGCATGCGCGAGGCGGCCTCGGAGACTTTGTGGACACAAATCCCCCTGGCAGGTCCCTCGTTCCGCTTCCAGAATATTTCTATAAACCCTTCCTCCCCCATCTTCCATGGTATATCGTCACAACACGCACCATCAGACTCGTTGTCCTACTTTTCCGTGCACATCATCCACTCGCACCTGCTCATCATGTCGTATCCAGCAACCTATTCCGCTTGGCGCCGTAGCGCAGGCACGCGAAGCTCCGTCGAGAAGCCTCTGACTCTCCATCTCCGCCACGACGAGAGGTTACCGCAGCCGCAAGAACTTGGCCCCCACGATGTCGTCGTCAAGATCCACGCCGTGTCGCTCAACTACCGTGACATTACAATGTTGACCGGCGTGTACCCCTTCCCCCTCGAAGACGGCGGCGTCCCCTGCTCCGACGCCTCGGGAGAAGTCGTTGCCACGGGCGAGGCCGTTGTTCGCTTCGCTGTCGGAGACCGCGTCATTCCGGTTGCTGGTATCCAGAGTTTAGGTGCAACCGACGGCCAGGAACCAGCCAATCTTGGCGTTGGAGCGCCTGGGATGCTTCGCGAGTACGCAGTCTGCCGGGAGGGCCATCTCGTGGCAATGCCCAAGAATCTTTCATGGGAAGAGGTATGCTTGCGCAAAGGGTCCAGAGCTGGTTTCGAGTCTGCTAACACCAGAGCAAAGGGTGCCACACTATCATGCGCTGGCCTGACAGTCTGGAATTCTCTGGAGGGCCTGAGGGACGCACCTGAGAATGCTGTTGCCCTCTTCCAAGGTCCAGATCCCAACAGTTTCCAGCCAACTGCGAGCCCCTGCTAACACGCCGTGATATCTAGGCACTGGTGGTGTCAGCATGATAGGACTCGCAATCTGCATCGCAGTCGGGGTCCGCGTCATCATCACTTCATCTTCGGACGAGAAGCTCGAGGCTGTCAAGAAGCTCAGCCCGCTAGTCCAGGGCATCAACTACAAGACCACCAAGTCTATTCCAGAAGAGGTAAAGAGACTGACCGACGGGCGTGGAGTCAACTATGTGGTCAGCACCGCAGGATTCGCAGGTCTCATCGACGATCTCGAGTCGTTGGCCGATTCCGGCACGATTGCCCTCGTCGGTGCTTTCGGTGGAATGGACGCGAACTGGCACCCTGCGCAGCTGGCGACCCTGATCCTGAAGCGAGCCAAGATGAGGTAAGTCACCATGCCAGCATGAGCATCATGCTTCCCCCGAGATCATTCGCTGACGGAAAAAAAACACAGGGGCATCATGATGGGCACAATGAAAGACTTTGAGGAGATGAATCGTTTCATCGAAGACAAGAAGGTCCGTCTCGATGCGGCGATACACGGGACCTCGTTTGCTTTTGCAGAAGCCAAGGATGCGTATGCCTTGCTGGCATCCGGCAACTTCCGTGGCAAGATCGTGATCAAGGTGGCGCAGTAGGGCATTTCTTCCGAATGTGTTTATATTCACACGTCTGGCGGACTTTTCAAGTTTCATCGCTTCGCAGCTCTGGAAACCCCCAAGCATGCGTGGTATATGAAAGATCGAGATCGGGACGGTGCGCTGCAGTCCTAACCCTTCGATGGTGGATATTCAAATATGGTTCGAAGCAGCATTTCGACGAAGTTGAACGCAATTTACATGTCTCATAGGACCAAAGCTTTTGCGACCGTAGCGAGCAGAATAGACCATTTGGGCATAGAGTATGTTTGAGAGAAGTGTGTCTTAGATCTTGCTTAGTAAATATATATGCGTCTCTGTGTAAAGATCTCAGCACAAGGCAGGTAAGTCAGGTAGTCAGGAGCGGTGGGGGGGATCGTATTGTTGCAAGATTAATTCTTGGGCGGGGAAGAGTCTCCTCCTCCCTGTCCCCGATTAACCTACGAGACAATACCGTCTCGTCAGGGCGACAGTATATTGCCTGTGCACTGGCCTTGCACCGTAGGTCGGCACGGTCCCGATAAGCCGCTGATGAGCCGGCCCTGCCCAGTGCCGCTTAGCACCCGTACGGGTCTGCTTCGCACTGCTTTACAGTAAACCTTAGAGTAGTAAAGTCACCATATAGCTATAATAACAACGTACTTATATAAGCTGACCTTGAGTAGATGAGTTTATAATATACCTAGTCCTAACAATAGCTTCCCTCCTATCGATAGCATTAACAGCAGCAATCTTCTATTACATCCTCGAGGGCGGCGTTAACGTTATCGGCGTTATTAGCGGATATGCGAAATGTGAGTTATAGGTGAGTTGCCAGCCGGCAAGCAGGGGCGACGACGAGGTGGGAGGGATACTGCATTAGCGCAGGGCGTATGACTTTTCAAACGCACCTTCATAGAATTGAGAGGACGCGTTCAAATAAGGTTCTGACGGGGTTACGAGACGGGGATAAGGACTTATTGCCTGGTGGGACAGCCACACGTTTCGCAGGGGCCACCGCTGTCAAGGCTGCTAGGATTGTGACTCGGCGACTTGCTTTGCTCGGAAACTATTGCAGAAGCGGCTCGGCACAATGCATGTCCGCCAACTCGGCGACTATTTTACGTTTCGAATGGTACGCGTCATACGCAAGCAGGATCGTCTGCCAGGGAAGCCGCGGCAGATGGCCCTCCCGCCTGGTCGCCCCTGTGTGGTTGCGATGATGGCGACAAGGGTATCTCAGCTGAAATAGCTGCGTCTCCCCTCTTGTTTCTCTACGCGCGCGCTGTATTTCTCCACCAAACTCCAAGTCCAACGTCTTAGACGCCTATCACTAAACGCGAAACCTGTTCTACAAAATCATTACTATAATGGGCGCATGGGCTAGCAAGGGTGTCGCCTTTGACCCGAAGGTCGACATTCCCTCTCTCAAGGACAAGGTCATTCTCGTGACGGGCGGCTCCAGCGGTCTGGGCGCGCAGTCGATTCTCGAGTTCGCTAGGCACGAGCCTAGGGAGATTTGGCTCGGCGCCCGCAGCGCGACCAAGGCACAGGCCACTATCGACGATATCAAGGCCAAGGTCCCCAGTGCCACTATCAAGTTTGTACAGATGGAGCTCGCTTCCTTCGCGTCCGTCCGTACGGCAGCTAAGACCGTCCTCGACGGAACCGACCGGCTCGATATCCTACTCCTTAATGCTGGTATTATGGCCGTCCCGGTCCGTGTTACCGACGACGGGTATGAGATCCAGTTCGGCACAAATCATATGGGCCACGCGCTGCTTACCAAGCTGCTACAGCCGCTGCTGCTCAAGACGGCTGAGCAGCACGGTGGTGTCCGCGTCGTCGCCCTCTCCTCGTCCAGCCACTCCTTCGCCCCGACTAAGGGTATCGACTTCGACGCTGTCAAGACGTCTCACGACAGTGTGAACACCGGGGTACGCTACGGTCAGAGCAAGCTCGCCAATATCCTCTTCGTTAAGGAGCTTGCGCGGCGGTACCCCCAATATACGGTGGCAGCGGTCCATCCGGGTGCCGTCCTTACGAACCTCGGCGCCGCGATGCAGGAGAACAGCTGGCTTATCAGAGCCATCGTTCCCATTTTATCCTTGTTCGTCAGCGACGTCCAATCCGGTGCCAAGGGCCCGCTCTGGGCATCGACCTCAAAAGATGTCGTGTCCGGCACCTATTATGTTCCTGTGGGCGTGACGGGCGCGGGTAAGCCCCTGTCAAACGATATGGCTCTTGCCAAGAAGTTGTGGGAGTGGACAGAGAGGGAGCTGGAGGCCAAGTCCACGGTGTGAGGATGCGGAGAACTGTTTGGATGACAGGCTGGCTGCTCGGTCGGTAGCTCGTGTCGTGCTGTATGAGGTGTTGCTTATTTAGGATATCTTGGTGCCTGTGGTTACGGGCGAGATGTAAGTTAATGTACGGAGTCGCCGCCGACGACTCTTTAATCGAGCACGAATTGACGCGTATGTTTATATCGGTGTTCGACTTTTTTTGTTTTTAGACATACCGTACAATACATCCAGGATGCATACCAGACGCATCCTTCACGATCGGCCACTGACGCTATGTTGTCAGTTCGGATGGTGATTGGGTTTTGAGTGACTCGCAGCTGGTCCTCTAGCTTCTTCCAGAACTTCGATCGCGAGCGATTGGGCGGGTCATGGTAGATACAGGCACGAAACTTGTTATGAGATACTCGGATGGCCGTGATCTTATCTTATATTTTCCTGTTATGTAGAGATGCGTGGATTACAATGAGAGCCTTTAACTATCGTGTTCCTATTTCTATCCAGATAGATTCTTTCACATTTCACCACCAAGGCAATAGCGAAGGTATCTCTACTGATGTAGTGGGCTAGCATGGTTATCAGGTACGCAACATCTTTCCTTAGCCTACACGGGCGACGAGCCCCTCGATCCTTGAGCAGCCCAGCAGCGCCCGGCACTCCTTTCCCTTAAGCAGTGCAGCTCACTGCCCAACGTACTTGAACATGACAGACTTCCTTGGGTCGGGCGTGACGTTGTCGATCTGCATCAAGTTGGTGTATCGGCCAGTCTCCCCGGGTGGCATCTTGATCTCGTAGTCGACGAGAATACGCGCTAGCACGAGCTTGATCTCGTTCGCCGCGAAGAACCTGCCAGGACACGCGTGCCGGCCATACCCAAAGCCCGTGTGCTCTTTATTAACGCTGATAAACTGGTACTGCTCCTTATTGCTGTAGCCGAGCGTGTTCGGGGCCTCTCCGGAGCGGATATCGCTAAAGCGTGATGGATTGAATACCGCCGGGTCGGGATACAGCTCCGGGTCCATACTAACACCGTACTGTGGTACCCCGATCAGACTACCCCGGGGCAAGAACGTACCGTCGGATAAGGTAACGTCCTTAAGGACCTTACGGCGGAAGGAGGTGGCGGTCGTGGGATTATGGCGCTGCGACTCGCGCATGACTGAGTCGAGGAGCTTCATCTGGAACAGGGCCTGCGTGGTCATGACGCCACCGTTATCGGCGAGGACAGTCCTGATCTCTGACTGCAGCTCCGGGATGACCTCCGGGCAGTATGCGATGAGATCGTAGATACTGTGGTTCGTGTATAACAAGAGTTAATGAGAACGCTCTGTCGTTTTCTTTACTGAGCGGCAAGGCAAATACTGCTGAAATACTCACACATGAGTGACCGTCATGGTTGTCGTGTGGATGGCCGCCAGGCTCAGCGTCAGCTGGAGCTCGGCAATGTAACCCTCGTCTGTGTTGCCAAACTTCTCGGCCTTGGCTAACATCCACTGCAGCATGTCGTCGGGCTCCTCACTGCCGTCTGGCGCCGCGCGGCTGGCCTGGCGCTCTCTGACGATAGGCACAAGGAACTCCTTAGCGCGCCGCCTATGCTCCTTGACCGAGTTGATGTCCGGGACAAAGAACTGCCCGATCGGGCGCAGCCATAGAGGCCACGACCTAAGCTGAGTGGCAGCCTTGAAGAGATCGATAGTATAGTTGATACTCGCGTGGAGGTATTCCTCGCGGCGGTTGAGCTCGGGACCTAGGAATATGTGTCCCGAGATGATGGCGACCATCCTCAGCATGGCTCCGAAGATGTTAATGCTTGTCCAGTCGCGAGACTTGCCGAGGTGCTCGGGGATCGTTAGTGCTACCTCTGACGACAGCTTCTCGTTGACTGAATTGAGCTTGTGGTTAAGGTCGGATCGAATGACGTGATTCAATAGTTCGTCATCGCCCCTGATGCCCAGGTAGTGGGTTTGCAGAAACTGTGTGGTTTTGTGTGTGCAGTGTCAGCTCACTATGTCGTAGTAACGTTTCTTGTTGTCCGAAAAAGTAATTCCGCGAAGGTGCCTACCTGTCTTATGGGTTCCACGGTGCTGAGGACGTCGTCTGGGAACTTCCTCAGCTCCTCCAGATACCCAATGGGCATTACAACTATCTCGCCTGGTTCCTGCATGTTAGTCTTTTTCATACAGAGCAAGAGCCGCCACACGACGAGTCAAACATACCTTCGCTCTCGGTAAGGCGAAAACTCACGTTGCGGAACTGAGCACCTGAGTTAGCCGAGAGCATTCCGACGACGACATTTTCTATTTTTCCACGCCCTGGGGAGCTTTCATGGGCGTAGTTACCATTGCGTAGCCTGTCTTGTGTATCTTTGACGCATTCTCGAGAAACGCGGCGCGCCGCTTGCCCTCCGTGCCCAGCTCCTTGCCGACGAGCGGGAACTTGC
The DNA here is from genome assembly GCA_001566295.1 of Microdochium bolleyi. Lineage (NCBI taxonomy): Eukaryota > Fungi > Ascomycota > Sordariomycetes > Xylariales > Microdochiaceae > Microdochium > Microdochium bolleyi. Next base: position 250,146 of record KQ964259.1, read on the forward strand.
TCAGTGCGTGGTTGCTCGTGACCCAGGGCAGCAGGACCAGGGCGCCGGCCAGCACGGCGACGACTGGCCCCGCGACCTCGAGCTTGTCGCGGATAGTGGTGTCCGCCATGAGGTGCTGGAACCCTGTTGTGTGAGGAGAATTTCGGGGGAGCTTGAAAATTGTAGTTAGAAATGCTCTGTGCTTAAATGCTCCAGAAAGACCCGTTGCGGAATACAGCACCCGAGGTGGTTAATGGGTATATATGCATCGAGGGGCAGCCAGCCGGCGTGCCACCGCGCGGCGTCTCTACTAAACCTCTACTCCGGCCTGTCCGGCCTGCATTGATTGCATGGTTCAGTCGTGCATATGGAGTATGATGCGTTGTGCATGATAACCCTTGTACCTGCTACCACAGTAAGTCGTCCGGGTTGGAGATAATCGAGTGCGCCAGGTATAAGAGTTACCAAACACCGGTGAATGGAATTGAGCCTATTTCTACATATTAAGTGGCTCACTCATCAGTCCGGGCTCGGGCTCGGATATAGGCTCGGGCCCCAGCCTGGTTTTAGGTTTGGGTCTGGGTTTGGGTTCGAGTCGAGGTTTCGGGACCTGGCTTTGGGTTTGGGCTAACGTTGGGCTCGCGGTCGTATTCGCTTCTCGTCCCCGCGGCAGGCGTGTCCGTGCCAGCCTGCTACCCTGCTTGGCTCGCTTGGGGAGGCCGAGCTTGCGCTACGATAACAACGCAACGGCCCGTTGCCTTCTTGGCTGTGTGTCCACGGAAGTTCCCGCCTTCTTTTTCACACTCCTTCTGCAGGGTACCTACAGAAGGCCCCAGTCACTGGCTGCATCGTGGGAGCGCCCGGCGCCCTCGGGAGGCTTGCCGTCCTGCAGATAACTCTAAACTATGCCTCCCTACCCCTTTTCCGCTGGCACTGCCCGCTGCCCGCTGGGCTGTCTATGGCCCCGTAAAACTCATGGGACTTGTTTTAAGCTTCAGACCCACCGTTGCGTGTTAAGGCACTGCACGAGATAATTCCAGAAGGTGACCCCGACGGGAACTAGGACGCTTCCCTTTGACAGCGGTCTCGGGAATCCGGCTGTGGGCAGGTGTGAAACCTGCAAACTTTTTTCTTTTTCTTCGTTTGGGACATACCACCTCTGAACCATCACTATGACACACTTGCTTGAATCGCAACTCAAGCAGTCTGGGTCAGGATCACAGTGGTATAGTTTCGAAATAGAAATAAAATACAAATGCTCGTAGGCGCTTGGTTACTGGTACCTTCAACGAATATCGCTAGCAGTGTCTGAGGAAAAGAGATGCCTGACACTAATATTTTAAGACCACTAAAATGTTCAAAGATCCCATCATGCCGTGACCGCCGGGCTGATCGAGAAAGAACTCGCGCAATCCCCTGGCCCATAGTCGGAAGCACGGGAGGTCGAAGTAAAGCCCTAGACTTTTGAAGAGTCGTGGCTTTCGAGGGCGATGCCTGCTACTACACTCCCATGGAAGATCAAGCGCATCGCAAGTGCCACTTCGTACCGCTAGCAAAACCTGGAATAACGGTTCATGGTGTAGATATATATATCTATTTACATATAAATTGACTACGGTGTACATATATACTGACTTCGGTCTACGTGTTGTTAACAGCAGCTTGGAATACCGTCCGGCTGATAGTTTTCCTCGGCGAAAGAACGCCCCGTTGCCCCCGCCACGATCAGCCTGCAGAGCACTCTCGAGCTCAATGAGGACGCTGCTCGCCGGCATCTCCACCCAATTGTCCTGACTCCAGTGCTACCGCTGTCAAGAACAGGATATACTCTGGTTATTGCACACGCGCCCAATCTTCTGACGTCGTCACCTTCTCGCCCGCGGCATCCAGGCTGAGCTCCGCGCTCGCGGCAATCAGACTGCTCACGTTCGACGCTTCCGAGTCCTCGGCGAGACTAAATATCTTGATCGGGTACTCCGAGTTGGCGTGCCGGGCGAGGAAGGCGCGCTTGGCCTTGTCCTCGTCGTCGGTGTCCACCACCTGGTTGAAGAGCTGGTGGATGTCGTTGCCATTCTTCACCAGCTGCTCCCGCTGCTGCAGCATCGAGTCGCGAAAGAGGCGGATGACGGTGTGCGTGACGTTATCCGTGCCTCGCCAGCGAACGGCGGCCGTTGGCGGCAAGGTCCATGGTGGACTGTTGCGCTCGTGGCGCAGCGTGCCGGCGGCTGCGGAGAGACGCATCGCCATTAATTTCCCCGGCGGTGGCGGCGGCCTGTTCATTGCTGATGCTAGAGTCCGGACTGCCTGTTGCAAGACAAACTGCTTAGCGCCATGTAACCTACGAGGATCTGGAACTAGACGATATCGGGCTGTATGTGACGAAGCCGGGGCGTAAGGAGTTCAGACGAAAGACCGTCTCGGGTCGGATCTTGGCCGCCGCGACGATGACCTCGGGCGGCACGGCAGTCGCTTTGCGCCGCTCCTTGGCCGCAGAGACGCAGGTGCTGGCCGCTCCCCGCCGGCAAATGGCTCGAAGAGCAGAATAATGATGTTGTAATAGTGCATACTTCACGACGTCGGGATCAGTCACGGTCCTGTTCGAGCTTTTCGAGTGAGCCATCCACTCTTGTTCTCGCCGGATGAGCGCTGCACTTACTGCAATATGAGCTGGCTAGGCAAAACTGCTCTCCGGGCCGAAAGCACATCGGGCAAATGCTCAAACTAATATACAAGCTTAGCATGATGCACCTTCATGTAAGGACCTTGGCGTTGAAGTATAAGGAGGAGTCTTACGCTTGGCGCCTAGTAGCCGATTGATACGCTAGAAGAAGGCTATCAGCTGTATAGAACAGGCGCTATACCTGTAGTAACGGGCGGCGACAAATATTGTATCGCTAGGATCCTCGATCGAGATCCCTCTCTAGCCCGCAAGCATTAGTACCTAGCCCGGATATAAGATTATCGTCCTCGTCTACAAAGACCAGTATCCGCTAATAATTACCGTCAGATACGAGCCCGGGGTCGGGAGCCGCGTGCCCGCCCACTCTCCAACCGATGGTTGTACTATATATTTGTGATCCCCAGCGCCGGCCATCAGGGACACCTTATACAATCGAGTTCCTATTGTTCGGTCCACTCAGACTCGCTTCGTGCCCCAGTCTTACTCTACAACCGGGGCGAGTATCAGGGCAGACCAATGAACTTACTCTGCAGTACTGAGTTACTTCTCGTCTCACACAATTCAGGCGCAGGGTCTGCCGCTTCTACTCTCAGTGATCCGTGTCTTGGCCTGTCACATGTACGGATTGTGTTTTGGCCGGAACGCAGTGCGCTCAGGTGTGTGGCAAGGATCCGGAACCAACACAGCAGACTGACAGCCGGTTAATCAGCATCAGTCTTGCGGATAACTCCAACCAACAGGCCTGGGCTCTTTCTTATGATTGCAGATAGTTCAACATCCTGGAGATACGGGCCATATGCGTGCCAAGCCCCGGGCGGCTGACCCTGACGTAGGCCTCCAGCAACAGCAAACCGTGTTGGCCACATTCCATCGATGTTTCTTGCTCGGCCGCGCGGAGAAGGACCGTAGTTCCCATGCCGCACAGTCCAACAGTCGCAATGATGTGACCTTAAGTAGCCTATTCGCCCGTAGGTCCATACGCGTAGTCTTCCGGGTTATGGCGCCTCACTAGGCAGCCAAACACCCCATCATTTTGCGAGGCCTGCTCGTTCTGCGCAGGCCCGCACCGAGTCGGCCAACGTGGTATCGAAGACGCACTTTGTATTCGTTGGCCTCACATGAGGCGGACGCTTGCAGACCGGCACTATGGGTCTGTACCCAGAGGCAGGCTTCCAATGGAATAATTACATATCTCACCCACCTCCTGGAAGGTGATCCGGAGCACCGCGATCATATAAGGAAAATATTGTTGGTCTACCCTCCATCAAGTATCGCATCAAGGACTGAGCCCACATTGAGGCTACTAACCGGTATCGCTCAAGCAAACAATATCGTATAAGATGGTCGTGCGTCCGCTCTATACAATGTTTAGATACCCACACTTCCAGAACACAAATTCCTAGCTGTCCACAGTCAAGTCAGAACTCTATCTCTGGCAATGCTTCAAGCAGCCATCCTCCTGGCCGCGGCCACCATCCTGGCACCGTCCACAGTGTGTGTAACCGCTCTGAACAACATTTGTGTACGTATGGTGTAACTTGACACGGTCTTCAGGGTTTTATGATAGATGGCAACAGTTTCCCATGCTGCGAACTTTGGCAGTGCAACTCCCTGCTCGCAGATCTGTCGCTCCAGGGCAAGATATTCTTACCAAACTCGGCACGATATGCTGAGCGATTGGCCGTCTACTATTCAGCGAACGCCGCCCTGCGCTCGTCATGCATAGTTATGCCGCTAAGCACGGAGGATGTTCCCGTCCTCGCGGCGATCATCTCGAACAACGATTGTCAGTTCGGCATACGGAGCGGCGGCCACTCGCCACACGCTGGGTCTAACAGTGTCGCGGTAGGTGTCACAATCGACTTCGGTAAGCCTATACTCGCGATTGAAGAAGACTCCTCACCCAGGGTAAAACATCCAAACGTTGTTTCTTAGCAGGTTACATGAACGCCATAACCTATACCGCAGGCTCCGACTCTGTCGTCATTACGGCAGGCGCTACATAGGGCCAAGTCTATAAACATCTCGACCCTTCCAGCAAGTCCGTCGCCGGCGGGCAGGCGTCCCCTGTTGGCGTCGGCGGCTTCACAACCGGTGGTGGGTACTCGTTTCATGCTAACGCCCCCGGCTAGGCCTACGACACTGTCCGGAACTTCGAGATCGTGTTCGCCAACGGTACCGTGGTGAATGCTAATGCGAATGAGAATGCGGACCTGTGGCGTGCCCAGAAGGGCGCGTCGGGAAACTTCGGGTTTGTCATGACCATCGAGTTCGGTGCGTCCATACAAGCAATCCCCTCACCATACTTGGCCAGCAATTTCCCCCAGGTGAAGTAGACGACTAATGCGCGACAGACATCCAACCTATAAACAAGATCTGGGGCGGATTTATCGTCTTCCTCGCAGACAAAGCCACTACTGCCCTCAGAGCTTATGTCGACTTTGTGGACAACATACACAAGGTAAGGTCATCACTCTACGCATTGGTGGTATTATTCAAGGAGGCGCCCGCGCTAATAGGTAGGACTCGATAACCTACAGTATCCTAACAGTCAAGGACTCCTTTTCATCGCTAGGAGCGAGCAGCCGGATGTCTAGTACCTGGCACCGATCTCTGAATACACCGGTCTTGCAGACAGGACCTCCTTCGAGCCATTCTACTCCGTGCCTGGTGCCGTGACAGCGGGAGTCAAGGACCATACATACGCGGGTATTACGCCTCTTATCATAGCCCTGACTTATCCTGTTTGATAGTAAGTTTCTAACTGCTTCTCTATCTGCTAGTAATAGTGACTGCTGCCAGATCATTAATCTAACACCGATTCTCCCTGTAGTTCGAGTTAGATTGTCGAGATATACGACAGCAAGGTCGACATTCTCTCCTTAATTAATACATCCTTCCTCGCGATCCTTGCCAAGATACGCGCCGCCGTGGCTGGCAAGGCATTCTCGTTTAACGTCGAGCTGCAGCCCGTTACGCGATCTATCGTGCAGCACGGCGCTACGCGTGGGGGGAATGTCCTCGGTCTCGAACGTGTCGTTGCCGATAGCCCCGCGCTTGTAGGTGTAATAACTCTCGTCGTCGAGACCACGGACCTGCAGGACTTGCTGCTCGCGCTGGCCGTCGAGCTGTATCGCAAGATCGTTGCATTTGCAGATCAGAAGGGATATAACAAGCACTGGCTGTACGCACCGGATACGGGGGCCAACCAGGACCCGACCGCAGCCTATAGCGCGGAGAATATTGCACTTATCAGGGCTGTGGCGGAGAAGTATGATCCTTCTGGGGTGTTCCAGAGCCTCCGTGTGTCCGGATTCAGGATTCCTGCCTGAGCGGATCTAGGCGGAGGAGCGAATGTCGGCTGGTGCTTTTCATCCGATGTCGAGCTTCGGCTACTACTTGTTTCCCTTTCCTTTTTGTGACATCAGTCTCAGGCTTGTGTTCTGTCAGAAAGCCTTGATGCTGTCTACTCGTAAAGCTTGATACCGAACCTGATTATACAACGCATTACTTACACATCTGTCCACGTGTTCCACTTTCGTTACTCAAGCTCTATATTGGCTCAAAGTCTAGGATAAGCCTTACTCCTGTACCATATCGAGTAGAGAATGATCCCTTTTCTGACCGATCTTATACTGCTATCATATTGGCAGAATGGAACCTTAGGACCGCCAGAAAGGAGGTTGTGCAAATATCGTCGCGTGTACCATGTTGGTGCATGCCTACTAGGCAGCCCTCAAGTTTTCACCGTCGAGTCGGGGCCCTTCGCAAGACTTTGTTCCTGCGTGTCAACCAGGCCGAGGTGCTATTATACGCCACGCCAGAAATCGGCCGCAAGCCATGCAGGATCCACAACCGTCCCGCGAGAAAGCCGGGCATCGCCGGCAGTAGGTCTGCAGATTGGCGCCAGAGTGTCGGGTCAAGGGCGGAGCTGAAGTGGAGGTTCGTGCAGCCAGACGCGCACCTGCAGGACTGCGAGAGTATCGTCTAGTAGGGCAATGGGGCCACAGGAGCTAGCTTCATCAGGTCGTTCGCTGAGTGAGGCATCTAGGCTGTCTTTGTGGCGGTTTCCGGGACTCAGACGCTGCAGCGAATCAGAGGCATCTCTGCATCCATCAGCTCCAATGACAAGTCGACATGCAGCTAAAGTTCACGCGACTGATCCAAGGCAGTGGGACGTGGCACCGCCATGTGCCAGACATGCACCACGTGCATGCCTGCATGCGTCGGCGTTCGAGCGCATGCAGGCCGTCGCACGTGGTGGGTGTGTCGAGACTTGTTCTCATCACGGTCTCTGTGCGGACAACGCCCCCCAACTGGACGACGCCCCGAACGTGCTGACGCGTAAGCTTGGATCTAGCCGTTGAGTCTGAGAATCTTGCCACCGACAGAGCGGGCATGAACCGAGGACGTCGGTATGCAGATGCCGGCATTTGCTGCGCCGCTCTTCTGCCCATGAGGAGTAAGGAGAGTGATCCGCCTTCGCCTGAGCGGAGGACAAGGGTTGATCTGCAGAGCGCATTTCTACCTCTCCCAGCTCTGCAGGCAGCTCGTGAGAAATGCAAGCGGGACAAGCCGATCTTGGGGCCTTGCAAGACCGATCTCGGCCGAAGATTTGTAAATGCCTGGACCGAAATTGGAATGACCGGTGTTGTAGTGTCTCGACCCATCCCGCTCGACCCACAGGTATCAAGTGCGGCTCGGCCCCGGGCGACGGCCCGTCGCCTTAAGTCTCCTTGGAGGCCAACAGCTTCAGACTAGGTGAGAAAAGGAGCCGACCACGGTAGCGGGTGTGATTTTCGGGTGTCAAGCCACGGCGGCGCACGGGCACAGCCCTTAGTGTGGGACTTCTGCCAGATTGTGTTGCCGGGAATGATGCACAGAAGAAGACCAAAGGCGCCGAAGGCGAGTGGCGGGCGATGAGGGGCCTGCCTCGCCTGCCTCGGTCGGAGCGTAGCTCGGAGGCACATCATGTGCCGAGAGGTCCCTGCCATTACTCGCGTACATTATCGACTCCACGACCCCGTATTTCTTCCTTTCCACGCCGAAGGTCCACTTGCCAGCCAACTCCTCTCGACGTATCTTTCTCGGTCTGTCAAGGCCTGTCTAGTGGTTACTGCGTTTCGCTGCTCCGATGCACTGTGGGTGCATGTTGAGACCAGACACTTTACCTAACTCGTTGGAACGTCAGGAGGGTCCTACCAGGACATCCCTGTCAAGATCGAGAGGATTTTTGGCTGCGAGTAGAGAAGTCGTCGACAATCGAGGAGTATCGGGATGAATGTGAGCGATTCAGGAGCCCTGTGTCCTGCTGATCTTCATCTTTGCGAGTGTCATTCCAGAAACGGCGTGCCGTCGGCTCAGCGCCAAACCTTGTCCTCACGAGTCATCTCAGCTGGAGATGTGGTGTCCAGTGAGATAGTCATGCCGTCGTGAACAAGGACCAGGTCACTTGTCAAATTCTTGGACCAGATCGAGGCTGGCTGCGATTGTCACTTTCCATGATGTCCAGACCCTGAAGCAGCTCAGCGGAGCCTCAGCGGGCACATAGCGTCCGCATAGGGTGTATGTGTAGGCGATAAGAAAGGTTCGCCTGTGCAAATAACGTCCTGCCACGTGCCTAGCTTGGATTCCTGCTTAGCAAAGGCTGACAGACCGTGCCTGCTCACGCGGTTGAATCGGGGGCACCAGTCGAGCCGCTCATGGTTCTTGACTCGCCAGCTCAAGCACATGAACGTAACCTTCTCCAGATCGAGCAGCGGAGTGACGCCGGAGTGAGTTAGTCCCTGCCCAGGCCCCACGACGGGAGTCAGCACGGCACGGAAAAGATCGTCGTAATCGTCAGCGAATTATGAAGAAGAGCTACATAACTCGACGAACAGGGATAAACTCGGCTCCACGCGTCCAGGACGTGCCAGGGGAAGCAATACCTTGCATCCCTCTCGTCCGCGTTGGAGAGCATGATAGCACCATGCCCAGCGACATCCCATCTTGTGCAGGGCGGAGAATACCGTCATGTTGGGCAAAACGAATGTCATGTACTCCGTATGGGCGGCAGACAACTGCTCCTGGGCGGCGATCTGAGGCGGTAAGTGGCAATCCCTGGCCCGGCCAAGGTTCCCTGCCAAGCAGTGTCCACAGCCTCACCTGAGCTGCGCCTGCGAGGTGCCGCGTGGAGAGTTGGAGACGGAATTTTTGCCGTTACACAAACGCAGGGTTGTCAAACCGTGCATCCTCCTTGGGCCGTGGCGAGTTTTGGGAGGATGTCAGATTGTTTGCTTCACTTCGGATTCGGAACACACCAGCGGAGCCAGGTCCGACGGCGTGCAGTGTGCAGCATGTCGTTGCTTTTTCTCCCCCGCGCCGTCCGTCCGTGCTGTGGTGTTATTGAGTTTGCTGATCCCCAGGGTTTGTGCTTCGCCAAGCTGTGCAACGCTGAACTGCGCTGCCCTTGATGCTTGGGGCGCGTGCCGTCTCTCGGGAGCACCGCGTCCCGGGCCCCGCCTGCTGGCCAGCCGTCATGCAAGCACAGGGAGCACTGCACGTGAAGACGGCGACAAGCAGGGTTGTCAATCCTGCGGTACCTATGGTCGCCGAGGACGCAGGGAGTCTGCTGCGGGACACGCCTGGTCGGTAGAGTTCCGCGGGGTTTGCTGGTCTGTCATCGACAAAAGAGCAGCTAGGGCTCTATATCGGCAATGGGCACATGCGAATGCGACTCGATGACGGGCGTGGGGGGGATATTGAAGAAGCGTCTATTCGGGTATCATAATCAATCCTCCCGCTATCTAGAAATGACAGCTAACCACCTCATGAGCGTGGAATGAGAACATAGAAAGACAAGAAAAATGCTTTGTACATGCAAAGAATAGAAATCGTTTCGTAATAACCCCCAATGCTGATCATATGGCCGTCCGTGATATGCCCCTGGCTCTGTGAGTCCTTGTTTGGGTCGTCAGATAAGCCGTGCATAGACATCATGCAATGTCACAACTTGTGCGTACAACCCCCGCATCATGTCGGCTATTCTGCATAGCCAGAGCCCACTCGCCCATTGTATCGGGAGTTCCGTTGCCAGTCGTGTGGTAACGACGTGGCGGTACATCGTTGGTCGCCCGACATGCAGCCTCACCTTAGAAAGACCCCGTGTCCCTGCTGTCGTAGCTCGGGGCCATTGAGCGGTTGAGCCCCTCGAGCTTCTCCATGGCTTTGCGGCGCTCAAACTCGTCGAGCAGGACGTGGATCGTCTCGAGGGGGAAGTTGTGGATCATGGGCCGCGTCTCGGCCGGGCAGACATTGGACGGATAGTCCTTGAACTCCTCCATCGCCAGGTTGAGCCTGAGCAGCTGGCTCCACGAGACAATGGCGTCGCCGATCAGGAACGTGGCGACCTTGGCGAGCGACATCTCCTCAATGATCCAGCGACGCTTGAAGAAGGAGCGGTTCAGGAAGTCGGCGGTGCCCATGGCGCCGACAGCGGTCACGTCAAAGTGGTGGATGACGGACTTGGCCCACTCGTGGTGTGGCGAGTAGTATTCTGGGTGGAGAACGCGGTCGCCGGGCTCGTGGAAGGTCGCCGGCATGGCGTCGTCAAAGTCGCGGATGAGCTTGATGCCGGCGTCGGTCTGCTCGATCTTGAGCCCGACCCAGCCGACGACCGTCTGGGCTTTCCAGTACACGCGGCCCATGATGCTCCGCTGGTGCGCCCGCTCGCGCCGGTCGTCGGCGTTTAGGCACAGGCAGTCGGTCCAGATGCGCAGGACCTGCTCCGGTTGGTTCCCGGAGCCTGGCGAGCTGTTGCTGCCAAAGTGCTTGAGCAGCTGCTGCAGCCATCGCGGCCGCGAAGAACCGCTTCCGCCGCTGCCCGCGCTGCCGGCCCGTTGTGTATGCGGCGCGAAGACGGCCCGGGCGTGCCGCAGCGCCTGGGCTATGTGTATCGGGATGGGCACGGCGGTGCCGTTGATGTGAATCTTCTCCGTGTCGCTCGAGTCGCCGAGCAGCGACGAGATGGCGATGAAGTCGACGCCGTCGTCGAGTGGCAGCTGCACCATCCGGCACACGACGGGGTCTTCGATGGAGCCGTGTGCAGCCGGCCGGAGCTCGAGGAAGCGCATCTCCCCCTTGCTCCAGTCGAGCTTCCGGTAGTGCAGCCGCGGCCGCGGGGCCAGGGTCGCAGCCATCTCGGAATGACCGTGGCTGGTATTAGCTGTACCTGTGTCGTTGTTGCTGTTGTTCTTGTTATCGCTTTCTACCTGCTTCTCTGTCATGTGGCTATGGCGGTCCTTGGCTGGTAGTATTTGCGTGTCGCTGCTCGCCTCTGAGACTCTTTGTGCCATGCTGGGACTGCTCCGGGGGTCACTCGGACGTCGGATCGCCAAGCCCGGCGGGCGACAGACCTTGACCGTCAAGCAGGTCGAGGAGAGCGAGGGTCGGTGGCGAGGCGATGAGGTCGCACACACAGCACAGCAAGACCTGCGGCTCTCGTGCGATGGACCGCGGTCGGAACGGCCAGTTGCGAACCGGCTAAAACGAGATCACGAGCCAAGAAAGATGCTGCGCGGGTTGTCGTGTGTTGGATGCAGGAGAAAGGGCCTGTCAGACCCGCTTGCCCGCAGCTCGTGCAGGAAGGAGGAGGTTGCCGCGAGGAAGCAGAGTTGCGACGGCGCCAGAGAGCCCTGTTGTCTGGGGGCGACGGTCTGTTGTATAGTTACAGTAGCTCGGGAGTCGCTGTGGAACAGGTCTAGCATGGCAGGCGAGAATCTGCCATCGGCTAAGAATCTCACACGAAAACCCGACTTGAGAGCGTGACTTTCTATCCACGGACCACCGAAGCGAGCTAGAAGGAAAAACCTAGCAGGGAACACGTCACTTCTAAGTTTTCGTAGCGTGGAGAAGCCAGCCCCTATTCTGCTTGGTCGACCACGCCCACGAGTCGGCCTGCAAGGCGAGCCGTGGAGTGTGAGATGAGGTCACAGAGCCAAGCAAACAGTCGCCCAAAGCAAACATGGCCTCGAGGCCCGACCAGGAGCGATTATGGAGTATATCAGAATTAGCTCCATACCATTACTGGTGTGGTCCCCTGCCGAGCCCGCCGTTGAACCGTGTTCCGCACCAAAACACGGGCCCGGCCGGGGTCCCTTGCACCTTGGTGCCATGTCTAATGCAGAGTCCATGCTAGCCAGGCTCCGTATTGTGGCTGGTCTGTGCCTTGGCTTCGCTGTCCTCGCTCCAGGGGCAGCTTCAACCCTGCGTCGCCTGCTACCCAAAAGGCCATCAGCTCATGGACCGGCCAGCGGTCCGCACTACGGGGAGCACACAGGAATTGCCGCACAAGGTCCTTGCTACGCCCTGTACACGTGCTCTTCAGATGTCGTCAGACATGTCTGCATGTCACCTGTCCTCCTTATGGAGTCCTTTCTTGCTTGTTCCCGAATGGCCATGATAGATGCAACGTCAAGGAGCTGCCTCTCCTGTGTCAGCCTCAATCACTCGGCCCCGGGTACGACATGAGTCCTCTTGTCTCTCCAATTGAGCTGTACCGTGCCTCCACATTTCCACCTGCCGAGGCGGCATCGACTTTGCGGCACAGACTTGCGGGAACCTTTTTTTTTTGGCTTTTGCCATCCGTCGCTTGGCAAGCAATCTTGGGGCATCTCCACCCGCGCTCGCCTTTGACCAAACCCAGTTAGCAAGCCTATCTAGGAACCCTGGCTAGCTTAACTCACGAGACATCCATGGGACCCCATCTTCTCGTAAGCGTCTCGTGTGATGACGAGTCGTGGTCCCGATCATGGCATGGGCCTGGCCTGGCCGACCGTTTCACGATACTTTCCGTGCGGCTGCGAATGGTGCGCATCAGACTAATCCTTTCGGGCGATATAGTCTTGAGCCACTTGCACCTAAGTAAGATAGCCGTGTCAGGCGATGCCTCGAGCTTGCAACTCTGATTATCTCGCTTCTTCGCATAAGGGGTAAACTATCGAGCGGCAGGAACTTCGTACTCCGTGAATCGCTCACCGTTAGGATATTTGTGGCACACTCGTCTGAGGCGGATAAGATCGGCATCGCCAACATACCACTACCCACGCATGGCTCTGCCCCTCGGTGTTCTTCCCTGCAGGATGCGTTCTACCAGGGTTCAAGGTCTGCGTGGCCAGTCCGGACCCTGGTCTTTCCCAACCTGCATCTGCATGGTGTCATCCCTCCCATGTGGCCACAACATTTGCCGTCTCACTGCGTCTGGTATGGTTGCAGCCCAGACGAGCGGGTTCCGCTCCCAGTCGGCCTGCGCCAAGAGCTCGAACGACATGCATGTCCAGAGGTCTTCGGGACGCGAACCATCTGCGTCCCCCGTACGTTGTAGCGACAACCACTCCTCCCCCCTAGCAGCAGCAGCACATGCAAGCAGGTTAATACCAATCGTGATGCTATCTGGGCCCTCTTCGTCTCATTTTCCTCTTTAGACAACGAGTCAGGTCAAACAGGGATGCGCTATCTGCGTTCCTATTTTCCCAATCGTGCCCCCCAGACTGTCAGGATGACCATCCTGGAGCAAAATGGCCTATGGAAGACGTTTGCTTTCTTTACACAGTACCGACTCCGTAGTTGAGACGTCTGCAACAAAAGAATGGTTCGAGGCACCCTACCAGTGCCTTCAGCACAACGACACTAACCAATTGACACCTGCCTCATCTGCATATCGCCCTGAAGCGGCGAGGCTGCAGTACACGCCAGGGACGAGAGTTTGAACAACAACACCCTGTCATTTCTTTGAACTTCGGCAGCCCCAGAAGGCGCAGGCCTCCGCTATTCGCATTCTCATTACCCCGTAGTCTCCCAGACATGTGCTCCACGGACTACGGCGTCAAATCGCTGGCCGCCGTTAGAAAGAGGTCATGGTCGGGAACTCCACCCTGTTCTCTCAATACGCTTGCACTGTACCCCACCCCTTCTTGCCTCGCTGGTGTCTGTGGACCTTCGTGGTGGTGTCTGTTTAGCAGGATATCTATAACGATTGCTTGTGGCAGTACTGCAGCAAGGGTAGAAGAAGGGCAGACTGGTGGCTGGGCGGAGCGCGCCCGCATCATTATGTTGATCGTGGAAGCCGCCGGACGGACAACTGACACGAACATGTCGGCCGCCGGACAAATAGGTGGCTTGTCCCATGCAAGATATCTCAGGATATGCAGGACTGGAGATCGGGACAGGACAGGGAACAGGGTCCCCGTCTGATAGATGCATCATGTATCCTGCAACCAACAACCAACAACCAACAAAATACCACATCGCTCCTCCCAGTGCCGCAGAAACTCGGCCGCGCGTATGTAATGAGCACGCACTCCCGCTTGACATCTGCCGAGGCCCGTGACTAAGGGCTCTCTCATCCGCGCGGGTGCGTCTTCAATAACTAGCGGATGGGCCGCGCTTCTTCACTGTTTCCGAGGGTTGGAAAGCTTTGACTACTTCCTTATATCATCCCCCTCTTCCCCATATCCACACACTGGAACGTCTTTCCGGATATCCCGCCCCTATCCTCACCGCGTTTACGCTCCCTCCACATTCCGTCGGCCCCCGACAACGGCTATCCTGGACTCACAACTCAAGGACCAAGAGCAGTCTGCAGCAAGGGTCGGAACAGCCGACAACACAGGATCGAGAAACGTGTGACAGGTGCACTGAACGCCAGCATCACGACGTTCACGCCTCTTCTGGATTCACTTGACCACTCCTGGTGGATACGGACGGGACGACGGGAAGCACCACCCGACGAGGAGCCATTGGTCAACAGAACACCGCGAAATGTCACAAAGCCAGAAGATGGCTTCTTCACCGGCTCAGCTGCCGACCCCGGACCCTTCGCTGCCCCCATCCGAGGCTGGCGACCACTGCCGCCTCAAGCTCGATGACGGGTGCACATTCCACAGCGACGACGAGGCTGCCATCGAGGACGAATGGCTGCGGATACCGGACTCGCTGTTCTACTCCATCATGTCCGTTGAGCCCGTTGTGAACCCGAATTACAAGCAGTCCAAAGCACTATCGGACCCCTGGGTCGCAGAGTGAGTATTACCACTTCATTTGGCTCCCCTTTCCTTGTCATCAGTGCAGACGGAAGCCTGCCGTTGCTGCTTCTTTGAGTCGCCGGCACGGCGATCGTTGCATGCCTTGCACAGGCGCGCTTGCACGCCGCAGGATCTCGGGGAATGCTCCGGGGGGGATACGACATCGTCAGGGGTACAGCTCAGCTGCTCTAGTGCAACACACACATGGTCGACGTGCAGCACACCACCACGAAGTGTCAATTCAGAGTTTGGCCTCCACGTTTCATGTTCTCCCGCGCGCCATTCCGTCTCGGGGAACTATTCCCGAGCCAAGATGCGCGCGCATCCCTTGGATCACGCATTGGACGGGTGCACGGGGCTCACATCGCTTGATCCGGGAGGTCGTGCGGCCGCAGCGATGAGCAGCAATGACTAATGAGTTCTCTCCACCTGCAGGACGTTGAGACTGAGCGACAAGCACGCCCAGAAGTGGGCCAAGCTCGACATTGCGTACATGAGCGCGATATGCGCGCCCCGAGCCAACCTGGAGGTCCTCAAGCTGATGAACGACTGGAACGGCTGGGTGTTTGCGTTCGATGACCGTACGTTGCTTTTTCCTGGGGTTTCTTCTCTAGTTTCATGTCATCTGGGGACGGTCCCATGGCTGCTGTGGTGGATCATGCTCGAAAGCTGTGCCGCGGCGGATTCACAGTCCACGTCCACCACGTTGCTGTAACGTCTGACTGACATGGCTCTGACACCCGCGCAACAGCATTCGACGAGGGCGCCTACACGCACGACCCGATCAAGGCCGCCGAGGAGGTCATCCACACGCTCGCAGTCCTCGACGACCTGCACCCGCCCGTCGACGCCGACGAGAACCCGGTCCGGCACGCGCTCCAGTCGTGCTGGCAGCGCTTCTCGAAGCTCGCACCGCCCCAGCTGCGGTACCGCTGGAAGAAACAGCTCACGACCTATGCGATCGGAGTGCTCCAGCAGGTCCGTGTACAGGGCAAGGCTGACCGCCGTGACGGCAGCAAGCCGCCCACCGTCGAAGAGTACATGGATTACCGCGCGGGATGCGTCGGTGCGTATCCCTGCCTCGGGCTCATGGAGTAAGTCCCATCTTTATCATGCGTTGCGTTGACCGCCAGGGAGAAGTGGCGAGGGGGGGGGGGGGGGGGGGGGGGGGCGAGGATGGGCTCGACGGGAAAGTCGCCGAGTCTCATGTCGGTCGTCATCTGCGCCGTGCCGCCTTTTCTGGCACGTGCGCACGGCTGGGAGCTCGCGCACATACCAAGACTCTCGATAGAGCTTTCATCGGACACGTGCCGTCGGCATCGGCTCTCGGGCCTGTCGGGGACGCCGTTGCCTCTCGACATGCGGAGTCATTCAGAAGGATTCTGGAACCGGCAATGGTCGACAGGCGGGAGTCAGCACGGCGCGTGCGAGCCGTCGAAGACCCTCGCCGTGGGCACGCGAGTCCACACGAGGCCAGGATATCATCCTTGAAGGCGGGGGGGCTCGTCACATTTTTTGCATATGCACGAATCATTGCGGACTGACGTTTTCCAATCGCTGCAGGCTCGCGGAAGGCATTGACCTCCCGCACAAGGTTGTGGATCATCCCGCGTTGAGCGGTATCGCCAGGGTCACCGTGGACTTGGTCACGTTGTGAGTCTTTTCCATCTGACTCGATTGCGACGCTTCATGCTTGCATCGGGAGGAGTTTCTGTCCACCATGGTCGCATGTTCAGCACGGCTCGATCTTGAATGACTAATGTGCTTGTGCTTCACCATCTAGGCAAAACGACATCTGCTCGTTTAAAAAGGACGTCGACACGGGCGAGACGGCCAACATCATCTTCCTGCTCAAGGACCAAGGACTGACGACGCAGGAGGCCACCGACCGCGTCGGCCAGATGCTCACCGACTGCTACCGCCGCTGGTACAGCCACCTCGTCGCCCTGCCGTACTGGGACGACAGCATCGACCGTCAGGTGCTCAAGTACATCGAGGGCTGCCGCAACCTGGCGCTGGGCAACCTGACTTGGAGGTAAGCACACACGACTCAGGTTGAGACAGGTCTCTGGCCCGAGAGTGGGACAATAAGGATGAAGATGGGATGAGATAAAGAGGGAAGAAAGTGCGGGCCAGGCCAAAGGTTCGCGCGAGTGCGGGAACCAAAGCGTCGGGACACCATGGCCTTTTTATCTTCCTTGATCCCTGCGACCCGAGGGCACGGATCAACCCTCTGTTCAGGGGTCCGCTTCTCGATTCCATCCCTGGGTACTGGGAAAAAGACAAGAACCCTCGTCGGGCAGGAATCGCGAGATTACGACCCTTCAAGACACCCACGCTAACGTTTCATCTCCTTGACCGACAGTCTGTACACACCGCGCTACATGGGCGACCAGGGCCAGCGGGTCCGCGACACGCGCATGATCAAGTTGCGGTAGCCGACTCAGCACACATGTTCGGGAACCAACCTACGGCCGGCTGCCAATCCTCCAAGCACGGGGGCACCCAGTTGCGCCATATCGGGGACCACCTACACCGCTTGTCGCGGTCCCGCAAAGGGTCCGAAAACGAACCAGAAGAAAAGAAAGGAGAGTACAGCCAAGGATTTTCAGCATATACACGTGACCAACAGAAGAAACATACAGCATCGTCATTCGCATCGCCATCGCCTCTAGCATTTCAGGGCAGGAAATAGTCGCTTCACACATAGTTTGTCACGAAGTTTACGATCATCATCAGCATGATACCCGAGGGTAGGCATCTTTGTCATCATATAGCAACAATTTAGCATTATCGGATTGTCCGCAGCGAACAATGTCGCACGATGAGGCGTTTGATTCCCTCGTGCATGTTCTACTGCCGTGTTTGAGTGGCCGTGACACTAGGGTCATTGTTTGGTTTTTGCACACTTCGGTCCCCCAACTCGGAGAACAAGATTGGTCCAGGATAGCAATGATCGCCAGGTGATAGGCAGCAGCGAGCTTGTTGGAGGACTGCAACTGTTTAATCTCGTGGTTCATCAATATCGATCTTGTCCCCTCAAGTGTCGGCCTGCCACACATGATTTCCAAATCAAACCGAGGAAGTTCTGTCTGTGCTGCCGTTTGTGGCTGGTGCCCTTAGTTTCTTCCCGCCGTGTAGGCATCCCTCCTTTCGCGACGCAGATACTGCTATGCTAAAATTTTAAAACAAAGATTAATGTCCTTCGCAAGATAAAACATGACCGTAGAAGACGGGAAATGTGGAAAATTGTGTCTGGTGCTGTAAGTGCTTGGTATAAAAATGACTCACCCGGCCGTGTGATTTTCTGGCGGGTGAGGATGAAGCCAAGAATGAACGGCGATGACAAGCAGCAAAATTGTGAGTAATTGGTCGAAGTAATTTTAATATTCCCCAATATTACCATGAGTATTGGACATCACCGTCTGTGGAAGAACCATGTTGAGAAACTCCTCGCCCGCAGTACACAACCTGCTAACATAACCTCCTGCACCCTGCTAGAACAACTTGCACTAAGGCTCATACATCATGGCGACTGATCAGCTTGCTGTGGAGTTCGAAGGCACCGCAGTGTCCAGGAACGCCTCCCCAAGAACATCCACCAGCCCAGCCCGGAGGTTCGCAATGCCGTCGGCACCAAGGAGTCCCGTCAGAATAGGCACGGCCCGAGATCCATCACATTCCCCCGCAGTCGTTACACTGCCCGCCACCACGTCCCTCTTGAAATTGATGCCCGGAGAGACAATCCCGCAATTGTACTGCGACTGCGCCGCGCGGAGCTGGCAAATCTCATTCGTCTTGCAGTCACCCGTGCAAGCACCATTACCAGACTTCCGGTTCTTCAGGGAAACGTACTCCTGGAACACGTCATCATTGTTCTCGAACAGGGCCGTGACATTGTGCCAGAATGCTGGAGTCAACTCGGCAGATGGGTCAGTGTACCCGAGTCGCGTGCCGTAGGTGTCCTTGACGGAGTACAAGAGTTCCCATCTTGGACCGGACGCCTGGTAGGAAGGATCGCTCAGGTTCGCATAGTAGACGTGCATATCGAGGATGCCATGCGTGACCGGGTCGACGTCGTAGACTCTGAAAGTGGGGTTTCCCGAGGTCGGCGTCAGGGCCGGAGCGATGTACGACATCATGGAGGCTGTGGAGGCAGACTGCTTGGTGTAGTCGCTATAGGCTATCTCAAACTCGTCCTTGTGGGTGTGGCCGTAGAAGATGGCAGCAATAGTGGCATCGAAGCGCTGGATGATTGTGTCGAAGTAGTATGACTGGTCGTGGAACGCGTCGCTGGCGCCCATGGGCATGTGGCCGAGGAGCCAGACCCTCTCACCAGCCGCTTCGGCTGCTTCGAGCTGAGCGGCCAGCCACGAGAGCATACCTGATGGGTCGTGTTCCATGGTCTTCTCGTAAAGCCAAAAGTTCTGCTTGTACCAGAAGTTGGTGTTGAGACTGATGATGCGGAGTCCCGACGCGGTGAGTGTTGAGTAGCTACCAAAGTTCGTCGATACCTCGGTTGCGGCAGCAGCGCCTATCCACGAGGACCATGCGTTGGACAGAGTATCGTAAGCGTATTGAGTAGAGATAGTTGTGTCTACTGTGGGAGGGGGAAAGGAGTTGACAGGCGACACGTCGTGGTTACCCATGACCGGGTAGACCTGACCAAGGGAATCCATGTGACTATTTGCATTCTGAAGGTCAAGTATGACTTCATTGTCAGTCACCAGCCCTGTTTCATCGAGTCAGCTGTTTGATGAGCTTAGTAGAATGTTAAAGGCATCAGTGACTCACAGACAGCTCCTTCGACGACATCACCGGTAAAGATGCTGAAGGCGCGGCTAGGGACCAAAGACTGGATTGCGGCGTACATGCTCGTTTCGAGTGACAAAGGCGTGTCACATGCAGAGTTACCGTACGGACCAGCTGGGTATGCGGATACGCCCGGCTCGTCATCAGCAGTGTAAGGCCGGCAGCAAATATTTTTGGTGCAGTTGTAGCTAGCGCCAACGGTGTAGTTGAGATCGATATGAATATCGCTGATGTGTACCACCTTGACGGGCGCCTTGTTGCTAGACACTGGCCTTGATGTGCTGGGCTTGGACGACAGGGGAAGAGAAAAAGACGTGTCGACCGCCGGCCACTGGCAGAGGCCGAAGACAGTGAGGCAGAAGAGGTCGGCTGTTTTGGTGCCTATGGTCATCTGGCGGAGGTCGTGCGCGAGAATGGGGCCTTCCAGGCCGATCGCTCCAGCACAAACATCAGGATCTTCTTTCTTTGTAGCCTTACACACTTCTGTGATAACCTTTACAAAATTGTCGTTGCCGGTATGTGCGAGTGCTTGCAAGACGAGCAGAAGCGAGTTGCAGCCGGCGCAGGTTGTGGTGTCTTTGATGCCATTGAGAATGCCCGAGATGAGATCCCGCTTAGACGGGGCCAGAGGCGTCGACGACGTTGATAGCGCAGGGAACACGAGCGGGGCCCACAGGAGTGGCCGCACAATTGACAAGTACCTCATGGTGTTGATATCCGTAGCAAGGCTATTCAACTGGTGCCAAGAACGAGTGCCGAAGGTGCATGCCAAGGCTCGATGCCAAGACTTTTATACTGCGAGCATATCCTTGGAGCACGTGGAAGAAGAGCCGGAGCCATCAGCTCGAATCCGCATTTCGCATAAACTACCGAAATTGGAGATTCACCGTAAATGCGACCGTGTGGCCGCTCCCGACGAATTCATTGGACCGCGTGCCGTGGGTGCTGTCGTCATGTGTCCTGGTGGCTTGAAAGAACCTGGGGATGGATCCACCTCTCCCAAAGCCGATACCAGATGATTTGCATGTGTCTGTTCATATACCCTCCATTATTATGTTACAGCCCGGTCAACAGGTCGCAGATTTGAGCCAGGGACAAGGGCAGAATCGGCACATGGGTCTGACACCCCAGGAACATTCAAATTGTGTACGCGTAAGCATTTCATTACGTCAGCAGCACATGGCTGGGGCGGATCAACGCATCGTTGGGCCAAGCTGCCACGATTCGCGCCCCGCAGATGTGGTCAACAGCTTGATTGAACACTACAGGCTGAGATTACAGTCCGAGGAAGAAAAGAAGAAGGATCGTGTTGCGGCTTGCTTCACAAAACCTGACGAAGTGCTTTCCTACCCGTGCGACTTGAAAGTGGTTGCATCCCACCACCTCGCCAGAGGTCTCCGGTAATGATTGGATATCACGACAGGCTGCAGACACAAGTCTGGGTTCTACGTGGTATAGGAGTGTAGATATGTAGGACTCCTGAAATGAAGCTGGCCTGGTCTTGCAATGAGACAAAGCGAAAGAGGCGGTCGACAAAATCGAGTGTTCAAGAAGCTGGCGTGGATGGGCACTGGCTTACACGTACTGGGTAGAACTTGGGGTATACAAATATATTCAGCATAAAATACTACTGCGGCAATCACTTCAAGCCCATTGAGAATGCCGCCAAACTCTGCGGGGACAAAAGTTCGTTCTCGACTACTCATTTCAAATTTCTCATCGTTGGTTTTGCTTCCGCCTTCTGCTATCGCCCAAAATCCAACTCCAGCAATACGGCATCCATGTGGTGCGCCATAGAATTTTAGAGTGTTGGGAGAGGGATGTTTCCCAATGACAACCGAGTTTCACGTATACATGTCTCTTATTCTGGGCCCCTCATCTACTAGAATAGCGCAAAGGTAATAGAGACCATCCTCCACCCAGGGCGAAAATCATCAGCCCTGGTAAATTTGTTCGAGATATCAAGGCAAGTGTATTGATTTTCACTATGTTAGGAGTATATTTGCGAGGCTATAGCTGAAAGAATACAGCAGTGTGAGGGACCCGTCGACGTCCGTATGTCGTCTAATATTGTTACCTGATTCACATGCGGATCTCGGGTGCCTGATTGCTGCTATTTTTAGACCATGCAAGCCCCAACCTGCTGCAGGCTCTTGCTTGCCTCGACTTCCACAATTCTGCATCACTGTGATTCACAGCCAGAAAGACAAAGATCGATGCCCAGCATGCAGCTTCTCGCGCTTCCGAGCGAGATCCTGCAGGGGATCATCGATGTCGCCCGACCGGAAGGCTTCGAGAGTGTGATGCTGACCTGCCGGCGACTATACTGGTGCGGCCGAGTCTTTGCCGACGAGCACAACGCCCTCAGACGATTCTTCCGCCATGTGCAGATCAGCGCAATTTGCGAGGAGCAGGGAGCTTGTGCACTGGCTTGCTATCTGTACGCCATCGTGGACCGTCCGGAACTCGCCTACTTCACGCGCTCACTGGCGGTGACAGTCGAGACGGCACGTCAGGGCCCGGCGGTAGGCATTGCTACAGCTGTGGCCCATGTCCAGGACGATTCCAGCCGCTTCATCCTACAGCAATACGCGCGGGCTTTTGCTTCACCATCAGAAAGCATGCGGAAAAAAATCACAGACATGGTCATGGACTCGCCGTGGCTCCAAGCCGCCCAGTGCCAGCGCGGAAGGTGGCTGGTCGCGGTCGAAGGGCCACTCGCGTCCGCCCCGTTCCCGGTCGATCCTCGTCGCCTGCCGAGCCGCGATTACTTTTCGGTCCTGGTGCTGCTCCTGACACAGCTATCCCGCCTCAAGACGCTTTCCTTCGACTGGCCAAGAGCGCTGCAAGAATGTCGAAGGCCAGAAGGGGCGCCGTCTATCGAGGAGGTCCAGAATGTAATGGACCTCATGTCTGCGCGCATCGGTGACGAGGGCGGGCTTCTTGACGAGAGGGCAAGATATGAGGAGGAGACCGACGACCACATTGAGATCAGCAACCGAATCAACATCAACGTCCGCCGATTCGCCGCGGGCAGGTCCATGGTACGACATTCGCGGACGCTGGCAGCCTCTTCCCCTCTCAGCCGTCTCTGCGAGCTACACTGCTGCGGAGAGCCCGGCGTCCATCAATGGCACAGCTTGCTCGACCTCAACTGCTTCCTCACGTCTCCGCACATGCGGCGCTTCTACGGGACGAACCTCGTCGCCGCTACAGACGAGATGCATAACCCCTACGCATGGCCTGGGTCGCCGGAAGAGGAGCAGGGTGACTACTGCCACATTACCCCAGTCTCCACGTTGCTTTACTGCCAGCAATGGAGCGGGATTACGCAGCTCGAGCTCCTGTGCTGCGCGTTCGATCCGCCCCATCTGCAGAACCTTCTGCATTACATGCCGCTCCTGACAGTGTTCCGGTACATGCACCAGAGCAAGTGGGACGAAGACAGCCAAGGGCTCACGACAGGGTGGGACTGGGATGCTGGGCGGTTCATCGAGGCCATCGCAGACTGTCAAGTAGTCCAAGCAGCGCGGCATGATGTGCTCAATGGGAGTGAGGGAGGGCAAAAGCATGTGTCCAGGCCGATAACTCTCGGCGATCAGATTACCGACCTCAGCATCGGCATCGACGTCAGCCTCCGGCATTTCAGCACGGGCCTCAGGTCAGGACTGCGCAAGTTCACTGCCCTCAAAAGGCTGGCCATCGACGCCCGGCTCTTCCTGGCTCCCACAGTCGCTGCTGCTGAGGACTTGCCGCTGCCGGGGGACTATTGGAGTGCCCCTTCCAAATGGGATACGGAGCTCGACCCCGTCCCACGGCTCGTGGACGTGCTGCCTGCCAGCTTAGAGGACCTCGAGCTGTTCCTGGGTGCGGACAGCAACATAGCCGTTTATGGATTTCAACGGGTCGAAGACAACACAGGGCTCCTGGAAGCGCACTTTGGGACCTTGCTCGAGCAGTTTGAAGGCTGGAGGCATACAAAACTGCCCAAGTTAAAGACCTTCAATGTCCGCCAGAAGATCCTCGAAGTTCCATGCCATGTGGCCGATGTCCAGGAGTGGGTTCAGAGACGTGACGCCGGGATTGCCAAGTGTCGCCGCATAGCGGTTGAGGCGGGCGCAAGCTGGAAAGAAGGGAAAACCCTCTCAATGAGTTGGCAAGAGGACTTCTTGAAGAGAGAAGGACTGGATGACCTCGGGTAAGTGTTGCTCATATAGCCAGATCTCTACTGAAGCCTTCGAAATCCTGGGTCCTGGCACTTTACTTTCAGCCATGAAACTAGACAGCGCACCAGTAAGGATCACGAACACGTACACGCACATTCACCATAGACATGCTTCTATGAGTTGATGGTGTTTCGCGCACTGTTTCTTCAACAAAAGACTGTTCCAGAGGCAGAGGTGTCATAGACTTGCATAAAGTTCCTAAATGATTGGTAAAAGAGTACCCATCTCGAATCCGAGGTAGAGTGGGAGTCGACCAAGGCACTTGGCGTATGGCTTGCCGCAAAGGACATGAAACCCCGACCTCTTCAGATCGGTCATGCCTGCACAAGCTTTTGTTGCACGCTCTGCATAACCCCAGACACGACCTCCGCGCCTTCGCCATGGAGAGACGCCTCGGGCTTGTCGACGCGCGGGTGCTCGCAGACCTTGTCCTCAAAGCAGCTCACAAACTTGTCGATGCCAATGTACGCCCAGTAGTCCGTGGTGTGGTTGCTAAGGATCGAGGTTCCAAGCAACGATAGCGTCGAGATGGTCACTAGCCCCGGGCCGGTGAATTTTTGGCCCGGGATGGGCACATACTTGATCTCGCTGTTGCATGACAGACCCTTGGCAATACTGACCAGGAAACCTGCGAGTCCCTGCGCCCAGGTGGAGGTCACCACGGCGGGCGTGTAGATGGCGCCTAGGATGTTTGTGAGGTTGCGGTCCTGCGATGGGTCGAGGGACCATGCCTGCGGCACGATGTCGTCGGTGTTGTATAGATCCAAGTTGAGGACCTGGTAGCCGGCGGTAGCACCGGGCACTGAGGTCATCGGATATGCCTTCTTGTACTTGTCCACAAACAGGAGATTCCCCGATGTAGGGCCAGCGGAAGGCATCGCGTACGTCTGGTCGGAGCCGCTCATGCCAGCGAGGCTAAGACCCAGGGCCAGGGCAGGTGTGATCGCGCCACCCATACTGTGGCCGGTGAAGATGACAGTGTATCCCGCCTCGAGTGTGTTTAGGTATTCCCAGATGTGCGTCTTTGTGGCCTGATCCACGTTGTTGAGGATGTTGTACACACCCATGGCCGTGCCGCGGGCAATATAGGCGGCCCCGTCGTTCTGCGGCTTCTCATCAATGACGGGCTCCTTGATGCCCGTCGACCACTGAGCAATCCAGCTGTCAAAGTTGACGACTTTCTTGACGTCCATGTCATCGAGCCAGTCTTGGATCGAGACCGGGGCTGTGCCCGCGACCGCGACAACGACAGTCTTCTGCGACTCGCTGACGGCAGCAAACCACACGTTCTCGGCTGCACCCCTAAGCTTGGGGTCGCGCTTGTAAACGCGCGGGCCCCATGATTTCTGCCAGTCACCGGTGATCCGGGGCAGCTCCGACGCCAGCGCGGTGTCCATGGCGGTCTGAAGATCCGCCTCGGTGCCGCGCATGCTACCGACGGCATTTGACGCGGAGGACAGACAGTAGACCTGCTGCGATAAGTTGAAGTTGAAGTCCGTCATCTTGTGTGTAGTGTGCAAGATCGGGTGGGCAGCATTCAGAAAACTAGCAGGGAAAGCTTTCTTGTAAAGTAGTTGAGTATGCATATGACGGGAAAGATGTGCAAGAGGAACGTGACCAGTCCGCTGTCGTCTTTATGTGCAAGTTCAGTGTTCTTCGATCAGGCGGCCAAGGAAATGTTGCGACTGCATCTGACACGAAGCGCTGCCTCGTCAGCCGTGTTCCACCAGCAAACTTTCAATCTGCTGGTATTCCCTCGTTCAAGAGCCCGTCCCAAAGTCTATAGCGCCAAAACTGCGCCGGGACGAGCGCAGCAGACCGCTATAGCTTACTTGGGCCCAGGGTCCCACCCCAGAACAACGTGGAATGTCTCAGCATAAGGTTCCGCTCGAGGCTAATTTCGTGACCGCCACGGCGGCCACTCCCGCTTCCGGAGCGGGGGGCTGAAATCTAGGTTCTTTAACTCCCAATCACGCTAAGGTTATGTCCAGAAAGGGTCGACCGCATTCGATGTATAAGCTCTAGACTCAGCCGCAGAGTGACCTATGGCGTGTGTATGATTTAGGTATCGTGACTCCAGCATACGTGGACCTCTTGAGAAAAGGGAGCTTGTGTTACATGGCGTTCTCAGATGCGTAGTCACTGAACCGTATTACTTGAGCGAACTCGCGGATTATTGGATCGTGAGGTTGCCAATAATACTCTCGAGAGGTCCAGAGATGCAACACACAAGATAGCCCGCGCTGACAACAAGCTGCTCGCTATAGCAGCGACTAAGCGCCTCGCAACCTTCCCAAGCACCTCGTTGACTAGCTTGGCGCGACCAGCTGTCTTACTGTATGAGCTGGTGATACCTAACGTCAGCCGATCCGTAATGCCAGAGATCAGGAGTTTTGCAATAGGGGCCAGGCATACCGGAATCCTCGCGTCGCGTCCTTCTACCAGGTCCGGAGTACGTCTCGGCCAGCTCACCAAGACTGTTTTTCAGACGAGGCCTCGCTTGTTGCGGGCGTTGGTGGGACAGAGTCCAGCCATTCCCCGATGAATCCGGAGATCTGTGGTTTCAGGATCTGAGTTGCCCACAGGTGTGCGTTTTCGAGAATCGCCTCGAACCTGAGGACGTCCCAGACATTGGTCATGTCGCCGGTCCAGATATTGGCCATTTCCTTTGTGAGGGAGGGGACATGGGTCAGCAACATGTTCATCGTTTTCAAAGAGACTGCAACTTACGTAGAAATATGGTTCAGGGCCGTCTCCGGCTGCTGGTGGCATAAAGCCGGTGGTCACCAGAGTACCGCCCTCATCAGACAAGCTGTCGTCTAATTCGTCATAGCGCTGATGGGCCGAGGCGACATATGTGATGAAGACCTTGACGACGGGACCAACCCCGGTAACCACAATCACTGGTGGTACGTGCGCGTAGGCAGGCCGAGAGCGCGCGAACTTTGCTGCCCGCTGTAGCATCATGACTGCTGCGCTGCTTGCATTCGCCGCCTGGCAGTAGCAGTTCCTTGCTGCTTTCTGTTGGTCGCAGCTGCGGGATTTCTTCTTCAGCTCGACCACGAGCCATGGGTAGCAGACCATGTCAAGCGCTCGGTAGCTGTTCCCCCCAGCAGACCGGGTCGGCGACAGCTTGTGGGTGGGATTTGAGAATAAGCCTTGGCTGCCAAGCCGTTGAAGGACGCTGTGAGAAAAGTGCTCAACCATTGGCCCGAAAGCTGCGAGTGGCTCACGATCCGCTCTGAGGTGCATCCTGTCGCTGCCTCCGACGCCAGTGGTGTTTCGCATCGGAAAATTGTGGATCGGGAAGTAGAAGGTATAGTCTGGCCTGGGATGAGAGAGCCCGACTCGGTCTTTGTGTCGGAACCCTAGATTCTTTTCAAACAGATACCAGTTACCCTCAGCCTTCCTATGTCTTGTCAGTTCTATCAGATCATGACTCCCAGCAATGGGGATTGTTCTCTCACAGTTCAAAGAATTCCGAGCACAGCTTCCGTCGATAATCTCTGTGCACAAGCAGCCACGTTAGCCTGGAGGCGGACCTCCAAATATCAAGGCGAAACGCAGTGCTCGGTCACGCTGCAACTGACCGTCTTGACTCCGTCCTTTGCTGCCCTTTGCAGCTGTCATAAAGCGGCTGGAAGAACCTTTCACGGTAAAGATCACTCCATTCGGCCTCATTTTCGAGCATGGTAGCATACTTCTCAGCGTGGTCCGCGGTTCTTCTCGCACTTGCGGCACGCTTCTCGATTTTGAGCTTTTCATCATCCTCCAATCTGCCCCTCCACTTTGGGGTATACTTGTAAGCTTCGCGCTCGGCGTCTGGCGTCAGACCGAATTGAGTGTAGATCGTGTCGCTCTGGTCGCAAATCATGTCTGCAATGGCCGAGATGTGGCGAGGTAGGGCAGCATCCATGGCTTCCAAGTTGATCTGAACGCCATTCTTTTCCAGAATCTTGAAGGAAAGCGCCATATTCGTTGATTTGATGATGGCTATTCGTCGCGTCAGGTGTTGAGTCGACAATCGTCGTAAGCAAGTGCCGTGGGATTTCTGAACTATCTCTTATGTTGAAAGAAGGGCGAGCTTTGGGGGCCGCCATCCACCACCGTCTCCTGGCTTCGAGTGGCCTTTAAAAGCAGCCGAATCTTATGCAGTGACTACACATCAAAGGGGGCCGTCCCTTGCACCAGTTGGTACAGAAAGTATAAGCGAGCCAGGTTGCTGGAAATGTCCCGTCAAGCAGGGGTTGCACCAGGATTGCTGCTGAGTCGCGAGAATCTGACGTGGAGGGGTCGGGATCAGGGGCTGGTCAGAGTCTCAGCATGGCGAGCAGCTTGGCAACGTGAGCAGTTGCTACGTACCTTAGGCAGCGATTCCTCATCTCGCCTCCGGTTTTCCGGACTAGTCAGACTCATCCCGGACATATCCCAATTCCCGAGTCATTGTTGAATATCATCGCTTGTTCGTTATCAGGTTCGGGGCCTGATCAACGGCAATGCTGAGCTTCATCTACTCAAGGACTTGCAGAAGTCCAATAACTGGCTGGGGTACCCGGGATGTCCTGCAATGATTGCGACATGCCACCCTCCAGCTATCAAAAGGAACCAACTGCATCGGTGACACTCCCGCTTCGGTAACTCATCTCCACTGGCACCCACAACCCCTGCCCTTTCGCAAGGGTCAGCGCGGAATGACTGCGTCGTGACCAACCCTGCAGCCTGCGCACCGGCTTTGGAAAGCTACCAGCTTGCTGGATAGGCATCTTCGCGCGAATCATGTTCGGCCTTGTCAGGGGGCCCTTGGAACAGCTGTCGCCGACGCGAAACTCCAGAAACCAGGATCCAGCACAACCTGGCATGTCTCGACTAATAACGTGCCAGGGCTATAGGCTGGGAGCATACATGATCGTACCGTTCATCAAGGGGCTCCATGAATAGGGCCCAGCGGTCTTACGCAGCTCTGGGGCGAGAGGTAAGCGCCAGATCATACTTACCTGATCCGGCCTACCTCTCTGCGGTGGGCGCAAAAAAAAAGAGATTGGGCTAGCACACAAGAGCTCCGACACACCAACTTCGAAGAGCAACTAGAGTATCATTCTTCATATCATGAGCTGTGAAAAAGGCCCCCATGCTGATTGACGCTGATCAGAGATGACGACCCCTACAGTTGGAATCGAGACTTGTCAATGTGAAGATGGAACATGTAACCAGAGAAGAGTCGAGCCAATAATGATGCGGCAGTGGTGTGTCTGTGTCTGATGTTTCATCTCGTCCGGGCTTTTGGGTCCAAGACAGCGGTGACGTATCTAAAGTTCGTTACATGCACCAATCAGGTCAGGCGCACTCAGTATACGAGGATCTCATGCGTGCGAAAGCCTTGGTCACACTCACCTAGAGGGGAAACGAGTGGCACGGTAGACGGATCATCGGCACAGGATTGCGGCGTGGTACGTCTTCAACTTGATTTAAAGGAAGAAAAGGAAGACGGGAATACCAAGCGCCCGGACTGGACCACGCCAGGGTCGGAATGCATACTCCAGCTACATGATGCAGGAGCTGATGAGGGATGCCTGCAGCGCAGGGGCCGGGCGGGAAGAAACCTTTCGAGGAGGTCCTGCAGATCCCGAGGGCCTGGTACCAGCACGCGGATCACGCCCGCCATCCTTGCAAAGTTCCTGCTCGACGTGTTGCATCCCCCCGCCCCTTCTTACCAAGAAGCAAGTTGTGCAGCGACGAGACAAGGCGCAGCAGGCATCACACCGAACCAACTGCATCGGCGCTGAATCCGTTTTGAGTGATCCATCTCCACCCGCAGCAGCAACCCCTGGCTGGTCCTCCCCCGCGGACATACTGCGGCAGGAATGCGACATGACTAGGGCTTTACTTACTGACCCAATGGGTCAGTGATTGTGTTCCGGTAAAGATATAAATAATCCGAGGGCAACATTAGCCGCAGCGTTTCCCGTTCAGAAAGGGCGCTTGGGCCTGGTACAATATCTTGTGATGGCTGACGCTGTACCCAGAACTACTCGCCAGGGGCCGTGTAGGTATTGAACTTGGTGCCCCGAGTCCGTGATAGAAGTGAGACGGCGTTTCTTACACACACACACAGGAATTTGAGGTCGCCTAAAAGAACTGCAATGGTCTAAAGAGGGCACTTGTGGAGCAAGGCGTGCTAGTTGGGCCTCGCCTTTCCTGTCATACTCCGGGCAGCTTTATTGACGCCGCACTAGGATACCCTTTCTGATCCGGAGAAAGAAAGCGTACGGTACCTTCATATAAGTCTGGGGGATGTCATAATCGTGAAATAACTTGTGGAGATATCGCTGGAAGCGTTTTGACAGTCGAGTTGACAAAGAAACTTTCATAATGAAAATATATAGTCGTCGGTCAAAGTGAAAGTTCAAAAGGAGTGGCCGCGAGCTCTGACGCTCTGTTCATCTGGTCCGAAGGAGCTTAGACACTACCTAAGTAGTGTCAAGAGAGCAACGGTACGTATTCTGCCTGCTCAACATCGCATAACTTTATGTGCAACGGGAGAGCTTGTCCCGAAGAGATTGCCCTCGAAAAATTCATGCAAGTCTTCTGCTGCTGCTGAAGAATTCTAATTTCTTGGTTACGCCACATGAAGACCTTCCCTCGCGATGTTCCATTCAAAGCATATCACGGTCGCAAGGAATGCCTGGCATGCACAATGCGTAAAAGCAACAGTCTAGTGAGAAGGCGTCCTGAGGTTCTATCAACATGGGTCACAAACACAGGTCCAACACGCACTCAAGATTGCAAGAAACCACGGTGTATTATTATTATTGTATTCCTAGAGAGTGCTCATCAATTCCACACGAGCACCTACACCGCATGCCTGACAAAAGGCACAACGCAGGCTCGTTTTACGGGATGCGCAGAACGACGCTGGCCGGGTCGACAGGGCTGCCGGGCTCCGAGATGCCGCCCTGGGCGATGGCCATCTCGTTGTTGTCGTCGTCGGCGGCGAAGAAGACGGCGGCGCTGAAGGTGCGGCTCATGCCACAGCCGTAGAGCAGGATGGACATTGTGCACCAGCCGAGCTCGGTGTCCTGCGGGTCCTGGTACCGGTGGTACAGGGTCATGGGGATGCGGACCTTGGCGGTCTCGCCCTCGCGCGCGGTGACAAAGTTGTACTCGAGGAACTGGTCGGCGGGGATCTGGTCGCAAGGGGCGGGCCACGCGAGGTTCTGGCCCTGGCCGCTGCCGCGGGCCGGGTTCTCGCGGAGGCCGGTCGCGTTGAAAAAGGCCTGGGGGTCGACCGGGTTGAAGGCCTCGCCGCCGGCGCCCGAGTCGAGCAGGCACTCGGACATGTTGACGCCGCGGCCGCCGTAGTCGAACTGCATCTCGAGCGGGGCGCCGACGCCGTTGACGGTGATGTTGGGCGCGTAGGTGTAGTACTGGTCGACGCTGTAGGCACCACCCGTGCGGGGGATGCGGACGAGGGGCCCCGTGTACTTGGAGGTGTCGATGCCGCCGAGCAGGCCGACGCCGGTGAGGTCCTGGGCGCCCGAGAGGACGCCGGGGCGGGGCTTGTCTAGCCACAGGGACTGGGTGCGGGCCTTGATGCGGCCGGACTGGAACAGCGTCTCGCGCAGGCTGGGGCCCTGGGTGTTGGCGGCCTCGCCGGTGGGGTCGTGGACGTAGGCGGCGACGCCGAGGATGGCGCGCGAGTAGGTCGGCACGGGGCTGCAGGAGCCCGTGTCGCGGATGCGCTGCTGGAGGTACTGGGCGAGGGCGAAGTCGACGTCGGGGACGGTGACGGTGTCGCCAAAGGTGTTGCCGAACGTCAGGGTGTCGGTGAGGCGCTTGTCCGAGAGGTACATCTTGCTGAGGCCGCCGCCGTAGCCGTAGATGGTGTCGACAGCGGTGACGTTGGTCTTTGTAAGGGAGAGGGCCGGGTTGTAGCTGATGTCGGCGGGGACGGTGGCGTTGCACTGGCCCTGGCACGACAGGTACGGGCAGCCCCAGTTCATCGTCGAGTTGTTCTCAAAGAGGAAGAAGTCGGAGCTGCCGCTGTCGTAGGTGGCCTCGATGGTGGCGTACGGCAGGACAATGTTGGTTGCCACGCGCCGCTCGTAGCCGTAGCCCATGAAGACGGGCATCGCGACCGTCGGCACGCCGGCCTCGGCCATCTGGGCCGCGCCCGCGAGGGCACCGGCGAGGGCCAGGATCTTGCTGCTGCTGCTGCTTGCCATTGTGGAGTGACGTGTGCGGTTCACTGCTGGATCAGCTTGCGGCATGGGGGAGAGCGAGGCTTCTCATACTGGGCTGGGTCGGCGGGAGGAAAGAGCTATTTATCGGGCAGGCATGACTGCGGACCTTGGCGAAGGTAAGGAAGGCATGAGGGGTGGTTTGATTGTCACGATCAGTCCATCAATGCCAACCCCTGTGCCGGCCGGTTCGTATAGCCCCTGCCCCCCTGCGGCGGCACATGGGGTCGATCCAGGCACAACCCACCGCGAGCCGGCATGTGCAGCGTCTCCGGCGGTGATCCGCACTCCAAGCTGCCTAACCCGGCGGCGGGCACGCATTATTGTCGCTGCCGGCTTCGCCAACACGAGGAGCCGGGGTTGCGATAGCCCTTGGCGGCCAGAGGCACTCTCCACAACTTGGCTGCCGACCTGCCAGTTGCTGTCAATGGCACTTCCCTCCCCGGGATTCGGCAAAAGGCCAGGCACGTTTCCTCCGCAGTGTGGCTGGGCGCTAACCACGGTCCGCTGCACCACTGCAGGCGCCGGGTGCTTTTCTTTCTTTGCTCTGCCGTGCGTCGACGTCATTTCCACGCGGGGTGGAGCATTAGAGGTCCTGGGTTTCTGGGGAGCAACCCAGCCACAAGCCCGCTTCCATCTCTGTTCCGTCGTCGGCACCTCGTATCGCTCAAGGGAAACATTACTTTCCACCTGCATTGCGTTGAATATTTCAATACGCTGGAAGGCGGTCCCGACTCAGAGGAGTCAAAGCACAAGACGCGGGTCAAAACTCTGGGCGCGCGATCGGCGCCAGAAACAGCTCTAGGGCGTGGGCGAGCCATCAGTCATCCCCAGCGACACGAGGGATCTGCCAAGAAAAGAAGTCCACCACCACGCACCTCGAGTAATCACATCTGGCTCGCCGAAGTGTCATGACTAGCGGGGTTTGCAAAAGACCAGCCTGAGGAGAAGAGGGGGGTTACCCCGAGTAAACCATCATCACCGGCATCCTGTGTGCTGCGCAGAGGTCCCAATCGCTCCTGGACAGTGGTGTCCGTGAAAAGCAGTAGCCCCATTTCGTACATTCGCCCGCAGATTCCCGATTATAGCACGAGAGGTATCCAGGCTCCTTTCGTTCCTTGCTGAACCTTTTCCAATTAATGTTATCCGGCCTAGAGTCAGGCATGCTTCATTTTTCTGACAGCTCATCATATTCACCAGTGCGGCTGCGTCGCATAAGGCAGCACCGCAGCGCCCGGGGAGTCGCGAGACGAACGCGCCGTCGCTGCCGCCGCTGCCGCCGCTGGCGTCCCCGGCGTGGCCCCAATATCATTAGTGCTTCCCCCCAGCGGCAGTGCTGCTGCTGCTGCTGTTGCTCCCGCAAGTGTTCCCGCCGGTGCTGACGTCAAACCTGGCGCTGTTGTTATCATTGCTGGTGCTGTTGTTGTCGTTGCTGCAGACAGCATCGCCGGTTCAATGATGCCATCGGGCTTGCCACCGCTGGTGGTACCGCTGTCGGGGCACGGTATGCCGACGAGCTTCTTGAAGTCCAGCAGCCACTCCGGGTTATCTGCGGGCGTCTGATTCCAGGGGTCGTCGCTGTGACAGATTCGGGCATAAGGTCAGTGTCGCGTATTCTTGTCTAACGCGAAACAGGAGAGGGAATGAATGGGGGAGAGAAATTCACATACTCGTCATAGTCGATCCACCGCGCCTGGTACTGGAGCTCGTCGTCCGACGGCACGTGCCGGTTCGGGTTGTTGGGCGACATGCACATGGCCACGAAGCGGTACAGCTCCTTGGTCAGGTGCCGGAACCCGAGCTCCTGCCACGCGATGGGCACGTGGAAGCCCGGCATGCCGAAGTCGCCCGGGTTCTCGGCGAGCAGGAGCGGGGGGCTGTCGAGATGGTGCGCCGCGGTCGTCGGTGGCTGTGTTAGTGGTTGTGTTCCTGGTTGTGGCTGTGAATGGGAGTGTGGCGGTAGTTGTTCTAGCGGTGATGATTGTGGCAGTGGTTGTTGTTGCTGTTGTTGGTCGGATTGTGGTTGTGGCGGCCCCGAGAAGAACATGTCCGCCGGCTCGAACGGCTTCAGCGCAGTCATTCCCCCCCGCGCGCGAGCTTCGTGATACGAGCCCATGTGGTTAAATGGAGTGAAGCTCGGGGGAACCCACGCCCGCTGCTCCGTCACGCCCGGATCGATATCGTTGATACCGCCGTCAACTCCACCGAGCACAGGGGGGAAGTCATGCATCTGCAGCGCCCCATCGCCTCCATCACCTGTCGAAGTGTCCATAAATGTCGACAGAATCATGGCGTCCGCAGCTCCACTCGCCGCACGCTGCTGGAACGGCACGAGCCAGTCGGTCGAACCGGCAATCAGCGTCGAGAGGAACCCGTAGAACCGCTCCGACGGCCGGGCGGCGGCCTTCTCGGCGCGCTCGACGACGAGCGTGGCCTGGTGCTGCAGCTCCGCATCCGTCGCGGGCGGGAGGCCCTGGACCTGCCTGGCTGCGACGTAGCGCAGGAGCTCCTGCTCGAACGGGCAGTCCTCAAAGATGCTCTTCTTGCCGTGGATGCGCAGTTGGCTCATGCGCGCCTTGGAGACCCAGTTCAGGGGCTGCATCTTGGCCTGCTCGGTAATGGCTGGGTTCGAGAGGAGCAGGAGGTCACGGAGCCAGGAGTTGATCTGCCTACCGCCGCCGCCACCGCCGCTGCTCTCGTCTGCGAGTCTGTCGAAGCCCGCGCTGCCACCTTGCTGCTGCTGGTGCGGCGGGGAGTTGGCCTCGGAGCCAAAGATGATGCAACAGCTCTCGTATTGCAGGAAGTCGTCCTTGTAGAATTTGCCGCGTATCCCGATCGTCTCGTACGGCGCGTTGCCCTCGACGTAGTACCGCAGCTCCGACTTGATGAGCTCGTACGAGCTCGTGATGCCGGCATCGAACTGGGGCTCAGGGGAGCCGGTCAGTGCCACGTTCAAGGGCATCGGCGTGTTGCGCTCGTAATGGATGAGGTCTGTAGAATGTCTGTCAGCTCTGGCCATGATACATACTGATGTGGGTTCTTGTGCTCATGCTGAGTTAGCGCCCGCGAGCAAAGGGTCTTACAGGGAGGCATGGCATTCTCGAGCATCTCAAGCACCGCCGGCTCGAATCCCCAGTTGCCCTTCCAGTTGGCCATGGTCGTGCCGGCCTTGAAGTGCGCGGCTATGTGGTTGAGCCGCGCGTTCCATGTGTCCATCGTCTGGTCGCAGAAGCCACAGCGCGAGTGCAGCTTCTCGGTCGAGACCTTCCAGTGGTCCATCTGGGGCGCGAGGAACGCCGCCTTGTGCACGAGCTTGAGGTGCTGCACGAGGTGGTCCTTGCGGAAGAAGGTGCGCTCCCGCAACGACTTGTCGACACACATGGCGTGGTTGTGGCCCAGGAGATGCGCTTCGTCCGGGTTCGGCGCGCCGCAGTAGACGCACGACATCTCGACCGTGACCGGGTCAACGACCGTGGACCCCGTGGGCGAGCACACCCACTGGTCGAGCGAGAGGTGCATCGTCTTCTCGTGGCGCTGCCAGTCGTACTTTGTCTTGTACGTTTCCGGACAGAAAGTGCACTGGTAAATGTGCTGCGGGAGGAGCAGCGTCGTGTTGCCCTTGGCGCCAGCCTGCGGGTGGCCCCTCCGGCGGTTCGCACTACGGCGCCGCCGTGAGCCCATCTCTTTGAGCCGCTTGCGGAGGCGCATCGAGTCCTTGGAGTCTCCGGAGTATGCCGAGCTCGAGGACCCCCGGCTTGAATTGGACGTCTCGACGCTGCTGACGGAGCGCGACTTGCCGCGGAGTCGCGAGTAGTTGCCCTCGTCGTCAAAGTTGCCGATGTAGGTATCGTCAGAGGCAGAGGACACGGCGTTTGCAATGGCTGTCGCGTTGGCCGGCTCGTGCTCGGGCGGCGAGTTCTCCCAGCGCTCAAGCGGGTTCATGCCCTCCATGAGCAGGACGGACTTCTCGAAGCGGCTCCTCTCAAAGGGGATTGGGGTGGCTCGCCGTGATGGCAGGGCCATGCCCGCTGTCCTGGCGCCGTCATTGCTCCTCTCGCTGGCGGGGGTGGAGAGGCCCGAGTTGGGCCCCGAGCCGACGGTCGTCCTGCGGCGGGTGTTTGCGAGCCACATGAGGATCTGCTTCTTCTTGAGCCCCGTGGCGGCCTGGAGCATTTCGAGATCCTCGGTGTTGGCAAAGGGGTGGGCCTCGTGCTGGGCGAACCAGTCCTTGAGGGTCTTGATGGCCTCCGGGCCGAAGTTTGCGCGTGTCCGGGACGAGTTGCGGGAGCCTCCTCCGGCGGCGGCGGGTGGCGGCGGGGGGAAAGCAGGGTGGGTGGGTGAGAGGGCACTCAGCCCCGGGGTCGCGCGCCGGCTGCTGGCATGGCCAGCGTGTCCAGCATGGTAGACGGGAGTACCGCCGCGGACTGGGACGTCGGCGACGAGAGGTGTCGTGACTGGTGCTGCTGCTGCTGCCGGGGGCGAGACGGCCCCGAGGTCGGCGCTGGGCCGGGCTGACTCGTTGGCCCACGAGGACAGCCAGGCGTCGAGGTCGGCCGTGTCGGCGGGGGGCAGGTCGAAGCCCGGGAAGGCGGCAGAGGGCTGAGGCTCAAAGGGCGACCACGGCGTCGCCTGGCCCGAGTGGTCGTCCATGGCTGCGGGTGCGTGGTGTGCGGATGTGCGGTGGTGGCGAGGGAGAGGGAGCGACGTCGACTTTTCCGGGCCAGCCAAGTGCAGGTGGGATGGATGCTCGTGCATGTGGAGGTGCCTGTGGGTGTGGATGCCCCGATGCGGGCGGCAGAGTGGAGCCCGGCTCTCCGCATTGGAAGCACACAAAGAACGAAGTAGAGTCAATGTTGTGGCATACTCCTGCTGACTAACCACCGTATACTCCCCGGCATTGCCAGAGGCCCAAAAACGACTACAGGACTGATATCTCCATTCGTGCTAGTAATACTGCCATAGCAGGTGAGCTCACCTGACTCGGTCCCAGATCTTTGTCTGACTTGTTGTTCCACATGTCCAATCATTCCGGTACTTACTCGTTATCTCTGTTAATTGACCCGATATGGAAAACCGGGATCGCTGCTTCTCTTTATTTGCGGCTCTTAATGCTCCAATGCTCAACGACAGGTTTCCAAGGTCCAGTGATTATACCCCTCGCCTGCTCACACGCCACCCTGCATCGCCAGAACTATCATCCCCTATACTGCCCTGACGTAGCCGGCATCTCATACGCCATCGGGCCCGTGTAAATCTCCTGCGCCGCAGGCTCCCTCGACGCCATCTCCGGCGGCGCCATGTAGCCTTGCTGCTGCTGCTGGTACTGCGGTCCCGGCGAGCTTCCGCCCGAGTGCCACGCCGTCGAGTGCGCCGATGATGAGACATCGTGCTGCTGCACCAGCAGCCCGTCCTTGCCGGGGATCGCCTGGTACCCGTAGCCGCCGCCGCCGCCGCCGTCAGACGAACTGGAGAGCTCCGTCTTGGGCCCGGACAGGCTGCCCGCCGACAAGTCCGCAGCGGCAGCAGCCTGCTTGCGACGCGCGACGACCAGCATGATCAGCCCTGCGACTGCGAGTACGGCCGCGGCCGCGATCCCCACGCCCCAGCCGGCTTTGGCACTGGGCGAGAGGTCCGAGGCGGGTGCGGATGCTGCGGCGTCCGAGCCGGGAATCACGGTCGATGGCGCGGGGAGTGTGGTGCCTGCGGTGCTACCTGCGGTATGTCAGTCTCTTTTGACCCTGTGCGGAACGGTGCTCCTGAGGCAAGGTTTTGAGCGGATAAGGTAGGTACTCACTTATGCTGATCGTTTTAGCCACGGTCATTGTTGAGCCCTCCGTTGTCGTGCTGGTGCTGGCACTAGTGCTGGTTCGGGTGCCCAGTCCAGTACTCGTACTGCTCGCCGCCGGCTTGCTACTCGTGCTTGGCGGATCGCCAGGCCTGCCCTGGTTGTACAGCTTCCACGGCAGGCCGTCGCACTTGGCGTCGTCGTCCTTGTTCTCAAGGTGGAACCAGCACCCGTTGATGTCGAGCAGGTCGACCGTGTACTCCTGCGTGCCGGTCGCGGGGACCGATAACCGGGAGTATTTCACTGTGCAGAGGAGGCCGTGTCAGTCAGCAGAAAGACGAAGAAGTATTTTTCTTGAGGGGCAACCTCGACACAGGAATGAAGGCAAGGAAACGAGGTATGTATGAAGAAGAGGAGGAGGCGGCTCATACATTGTGGAGTGTTCCCTCCTGTCTCGTGGCACCACATGTTCAGCCGGGGACTACTGAATGTCGACTCCCACTTGACCTCGATGACGTCGCCATCCCGGAAGACCTGGTCGAGCGTGTCCGGGTAGAGAAACTTGCCGCTGGCGCCGGCGACGAGGTTCCCGGTGCTGCTAAGGACCAAGGACAGCGCAGCTAACGTTTCGAGCCGGAGGCGTGTCAGGTTGAACATGACGGGCCAGGTGTTGAGCGCGCGCGCGGTTTCTTCTCGTCAGCCTGGTCTGGTTCTGTGGTCCTGGGGAGAGATCCGTGGACGGGTTCGTGGGGGCGGTGCCTTCGAGACCTCTTATCTAGAACTCGCCGCCGAGGGACTGGCTGATGATCGTGGGTCGTGGCAAAACTGGGAGGGCATGAGTTGGGGTCGACGATCGTGGTGGAGAGTGGGGGCCACACAGCTTGAAAGAAGGAAAGAAAGGATTTATGATCGGAGCAGCAATGCCGACGGAGCAGCCAGCGGGACGTGCGTGGAATCACATAGCTCGAGTCCTTGGCGATATCGTCGCTCCAGGGACAGCCACATGGTGATTGGCTGTGTTGTACGAAGGCAGGGGACTGTTGCTGGTTATTGTGGTTCTGCAAGGCACGAGGGTTACCGCTGGGCAAGGGTCCTGCTGGGCGGGTGAGGGTGTCTGCTTCAGAAACTGCATTGCTACGCTACACAGTATGCTGGACAAACCTGCATCTACTGCGTAGATCTCCATCCTTGTTGATACTGAAGACGCATATGTGTACGGCACTCGCAGCTCGGAACGCGCTCCCGCTTCGGAGGTCAACAGATGTCATGTTCGCCTACAGATGCACATGGCAGGTAGTGCAGACAGCGGCCACGGAATGGTCCATTTTGAACAGGACAGGTCAGTCATCACGACCGACATTGCTAAAGCTGCGCGGCCAACAAGGACAAGGACCGCAATACTAGCGTGGTCTGGCCGGCCCTTGGCACGGCATCTGGGTACTGTTCCCGGAGGTGGCTTCGAGCTCGGGCAGACGAGGACCGTAGCACGGGAGGCTGACAGAACACATAATCATGGATGGGAAAAGACTCCGCACATCACCCAGCGTAGGTATGGAAGTTCGAAAGTTTTCCCCGGAGAACGGGCCCACGTGCCATGGGCCCAGCTTGATGAGAGATGAGATGCAACCGCGCGCCGGGAGCTCGCTGTGTAACCGCCCCCTGGTCCGCGGACCTGCAGCACAGCCTCATCTCGATCGCACGTCCGGCCCCTGGCAGCTTTTGGCCCGTCTGGTAGGTATGGTAATGGTAGTTCCAACTTCTGCGTATAGGTGCAAGCTGGCATCCTCGCCGTGATCCTAGTTGTGCCACCTAATCGTTAGGGTCAGGCCCAAATGGTGCAGAAAAATGGATGAGTCTCTGAGAGAATAGGGCACACTTATGGAATTGGTTAATGTATAATTTACACCCCTTCGGTCTCGTTATACTTACGGTGAAGGATTCACCGGTCTATAGTCGTCACTTACTTCATTGCTAGCATTGCGCAACCTAGGTCCTGCTTCGACCCAGCGCCGGGCGTACCGACTCAGCCGCGGTTCCCAGGCCACTACGCGTATCTATCAGGCTGAAGTCAGCAATTTAAAGCAGCTGCCTGCCAGCAGAATGATCTCCGCCGTTTGAGCAAGGTCACTAATCGTAGAATTTGCTATCTCTGGTCGAGGTGAGTAAGCATATTCGCTCGGCGGGCGATGCTACTATTTAGATGAGTTGGCGGCACGAGCCAAAGAAAAAACGTAGAGCTCACTTTCACCTTGAGGTGCTCATTTTGGCGCAAACCGGAAAAGGTTTAATCATGCACTTCCTCTGTCGAGTCCCTCGGTTCACGCCATTCCATAAGCACTTCTCCTCAATGTGCGCTAGCCTCAACTTCCTCTCTGCTGTATCATTATCTTGAAAACTACAATTTCGTGTTCCTCAATTCCTAGTTTCCTAGACTGCCTCAACACTGCTGATCCTCTTGAGCCGTAGCTACCTTCCCCCCAACTCCCTTGCTGGAAACACCCAGACGTGTCATAATGATCCCACTTCCAATCCTACCCACGTACTTAACCAAGCTTGCTCCGGATGAAGGCGAGCGCCTGGTTGCCGTACTTGTTGACGTACTGCTGGTGCGAGTTGGCGTCGTTGCCGGTGCAGCAGTACGGATCGGTCGAGTCGCAGTACGACTGCATGATGCTCGTGTTTGCCGGGGAGCACTGGAAGCCCTGGGGGCGGGCGGCGAACTGGGGCGCAAGAACAGAATCGAGTCAGCTTTACCGCCTGGAAAACTCCTTCAACTCACAGAATGGGATTCAGGGGCTTAACCTACGCCTTGGGCACGGCAGGTGCCGGGGCCCTGGTGGGACGAGACTCCGTAGCGGAAGCGCGGGTCGCCCATGAAGACCACGGCCTTGACCGCCGCGAGGGCGGATCCCGACAGGGTGGAGCCGGCACCTCCGCAGAGCGCGTTATCTCCAATCTGAGCACCCTGGGAGTATCCGATGTAGACAATCTTGGTGTTCGGGCACTGGCGGTTGAAGTTGGTGATGGCCTGCACGACGGCGGTGGTTCCCTGGGCTTGCTACAACGTTTAACCAACACCACGCGTTAGCCAGACCCGCAAATACAGATGTTTAAAAACCCTAGCCCGGTAACAACGCCTGAAAGATCGAGTAGAGAAATCTTACGGAGTTGTCGTAGCTGACGCCGCCGCACGAGGACTGGCCGCCGCAGGCAGGGTACGAGATGGCGGCGGAGGTGCTGCCCGGGTACGCCTGGAGCACACGGTTCACGAGGCCCTGGGAGGTGCCGTAGCCGGGAGGGGTCGTGGTCTCGCGGGCGCCGAAGACGTGCACGCCCGGGCAGCTCTGGCGGGCCTCGAGGGGGCTGGCGGTGCCCGCGGAGGCGGCGGCGAGGAGGAGGGCGGGAGTGAACTTCATGGTTACGGAGGAGGTGTGCGGTGGAAGGTCGGTGGGGATAGAAGGCGCGGCCACTAGATGAGTTGCAGCTTGCAGCTTGGGTCTCTTTCAAGGAGCAGGTGGGAGACAAGGCAGCGATGTCCTGTTATATACGCATGGCCCCTTTGCCCCCCTGACGCTGTGGGGAATGGGGTGTTCCGACTTGACGATCGTCAATTCACCGAGAGCCTGCCTTGTCATTGGCACGGACGACAGGATGTGACCATGGACGAGAGTGCTTAGACCACAATGTATAGCGTATCTTTTTTGCCTGAAGGGCCACGCGCGGCAAATGGCACGCATGAGGTCACACTGCGTCCCGATTAGGAACTGTCTCGCATACGGAGCCTCCGTCGAAACGTGGGGCGTTAATCTACCCCAGATTCGGAGCGCGAGAGCCAGGGCCAGTCATTAGTCACGGACACGTGCGGGTAATTCGGCGGATAAAGAAGACGGGCAACTCCAAAATATGACATTCGATGATTCTCGCTGCAACGATTTTCTCATGGATCTTTGGATGATCCGTCAGGCCGATGTGACCTGGATGAGCATTGATATGTCCCGCGGTAGTCTAGCAGTCATGAGCCTGTTCAGCCTGAGGTACCTAGCGTGGACGGGGCTCATCCCTGTTCGGAAGCGGATGTCAGCCACCGCTTCCCTTCGTGGTGGTGCGGAGCACAAAGCTTAGCAACCGTGGGCCACCGGAATATCGTCCGGGTCAAGCATGCCGGGTCGTGACCGCTACTGTAGGATTTCGGTGTTGCGCTTGGTCCGCTCAATGGGAAATCTCGTTCATCAATGATTCAGTATTTCACAAGAAAGACCAGTGCCATCCACTGTGCGCGAGCTCATCCAAGCTCACACGATTTCCCGTCTGACCAATACCGCGTTGCTCCTTTAGCCTGTGCCGGTCGTACTCGGTCTTAAACCAAACAAGTCTTCAGGTTTAATTTGGATGCATGGATATACAAAGCGGCGGTGGTAGTCATATTCTGTGCACAGGGTCGACCTGGTACACTTCATGGCGAGAGTCAAATATACTCTAGGGTAGTGTTACACAGTCCGACACACCGCAATCTTAGGCCGCTACGAATGTTAGTGTGCACTGCTACGTTGGCCGCGTGGCACTCACTCGATTGCCCGTGCCCCTAGGACTCATCAAACCCTGATAGGCTCCCTTGTGTCCGCGAGGCTTGCGAGCTGCGAGGCGCCACGCAGATGGCAGAGGTGTGAGTCCCGCAGCATCAAAACACGTTCTCGTCCATCATCGACATTATCTGCTGGTTACCTGTGAACCAGTCCGCCAAATATGACGCGTGCTGGGGCAGCTCGGCGCCTATGCCGTAATAGTCGTCTGAGGTCGTCATAAGGTCAAGATCAAGCATCATGCCTCCAGAACCGACGTTGCCACTTGCGGAATCGTGCTCAGAGTATGGCGTCGCGAGCGACGGAGCCGGTGCCTGGTTCCAGTCCTGCGGAGGCAGCATGCCCATCTGGCGCAGATAGGCATCGAGCTGCACGTTGGTACTGTTTTCGCCACTTCTGTGCAATCCGTTGTCGCGATTAGCCTTCTCAGGTGCTGTGACGCCGGACCCAGTTGCCCCATTGTTGATGTCGCGAACTTGATGCCCGGGCGTAGAATCGCAGTTCGCGCCAGACATATCCATGCCAGCGCCGGTCTTCCCTCTTGACTCTATATACACCTTGGCGACGTGGAAGAGTGATTGAAAGAGCTGCCGCAGGTTTCTGCACGACTCGGCCTTCAGCTCGCACGGCTCTATGGAGGCATTAAACGCTCGGAGGCGCTCAAAGTCCGAGGGATCCGATGTCTCAATGACATGGCAGAAGAGTACGAGATAAGGTGTGAACGGCATGTAGAGGAGGATACTGTGCGCGATGTTGTGGTCAACGGGAAACTTTCTGTAGTGAAAAGGTCATGCAGGTGACTTACGCCTTGAAGTACAGATCGTATGGGAGGAAGGCGTCCATCTGTACCATATACCGCATGTGCATCTCAAAGGTCGTCCGGGCAGCTTCAATGCACTCCGCCGAGAGACTTGTGTTCGATCCAGGAGCCACGGGGATTGCCCGCAAGATGAGGGTGCGCAGGATGTGGTAAGTCATTTCGCTCGACATGTGCTCCACCTTGATGTAGAAGCTGTGTCGGTCTCCCCATCTCTCCTCTGTGCGTATGCCGTCCTGCTTGATCTGCATGTAGATCGCCCGCAGATCCTCCGCGAGCATGTTTGCTCGCTGGGCACGGATCTGGGGCGGCTGACTCAGGGCACCGTAGCTGTAGAGCACCTCGTAGATCTTGCCCTGTATTCTTGAAAACTGCATGCATCGGACGACGGCGTTGCTGAAGCGATTGAAACTGGTTTCGTCTGGCTTCGGCACCGGCACGCTAATGTCGTAATCTGGCATGACTGATGGCCGCCCGAGTCGCAGAGAGACGGCGTTGCTTGTCATATACATGACCCAGAACATCCAGATCTTCTGATCTCGCATCAGTGGCGCGTCGTTTCTGTGAGTCTGTATTCTGTGGTAACCCAGAGTTTGGCACATGTTCAGTGCCTTTGAAGTCAGCGTCCACAAAATGGCAGGTTTCGCGGTGAAAAGAGCACGGATAGCCTGCAATCATGAGAGTTAGCTTAGTGGGTCTGATACCACTGTTGCTGGCTGGGTCCAACAAACTGGCTCAGGATAACCTACGCCGAAACATAATGCCTTGATATTCTCAAAGGTTGCCGGGGTCAGGATGGGAAACTTTGACAGCGCCCTCTCCAGATTGACGTCACAGGTGTTCCTGTATGCCTTCAACTGCTCTCGTATCTCAGGATCGTCCTCGCTAAACAGACGTTCGTTGAACACACAAGAGAGCGCACCATTCGTGATGATATAATCCGACTCCGAGTATGGCCCAGGAAAGTAGACCCTGACGAGGTGCTCCATGAGCTGATCAAATGTGAGCACATTGAACCCCACGAACCATACTTGATATATTCCGGGATCCTCTGCGCACAGATGTTAGCATACAGAATTAGCTTTCTCCTCTTTGCTGGTTGCCTACCTCTAGCCCAACGTACTGCCGTCATTGCTGCATCCACGGGAATGAGTGATGAAGGATCGTGATCAGGTTGCGAGATACTACAGCTGTTAGATTCCTCTGTGACCCACAAGGAGTCATAGACGGTGTTGTGATCCCTCTGTGTCTTTATGATGCTCTGGAGGGCCTTGACAGCACTATCGAGATCCGAGGAAGATCTGGGATCGTTATCCGGGCTGGTAGCGATAGTTTTGTTGAGCAATTCGCTGGCAATAGCAGTCTGTGCCACAAAAGAGCTGTCACCCTCGACTGGGGACTGCTGAGGAAGCCGCAACGGTAGGGTGCTGTGCCCGCTGCTCCTGGAGCCGGCGAGGCTCTCTCTTTCAGGCGACTTCTGCGACGCGGATGACAAGGCGGACGATTCTGGGCCATGGGGATACACCGATGATGTTGACTGGTGCTGTGGTTGCTGAAGACCATGGTGGTGCCTCGGAGATGATGT
The DNA here is from genome assembly GCA_001566295.1 of Microdochium bolleyi. Lineage (NCBI taxonomy): Eukaryota > Fungi > Ascomycota > Sordariomycetes > Xylariales > Microdochiaceae > Microdochium > Microdochium bolleyi. Next base: position 294,909 of record KQ964259.1, read on the forward strand.
CGCTAGCTGGCGCAGCAACCCCAAGGCCTCTTCAACCCGCTCCTCAATATTGTTGATCTTCTGGTCGCTGTGCCCCGTGTATGAATAAGCACATGTTCAGCAGACGCCAAAGCATGGAACTATTGAGCACTTACTATCCAGTCGAGACACGGACTCTCTGGCGGGGCGCAGAGGTGCGAGGCTGGAGGGTGGTGACACACTCGGCACCGGCACGCTTGCAGTTGCCACAGGGCTTCTTGCGGTCACATCCCACCTTTCTGGCCCGGCACAAGTCACACTGACCGCGACCAGCCTCGTCAGCTGAGTGTAGCAGGGGTTCGTAGGTAACACAACCGACGCGAGCTGCCTCGGTATGGGTATAGAGTTACCCTGCAGAAGGCAACTTACAGCCAGGCGGGAGGGACCGCCGGGAGGATGCTCGGGAACCTGTGGGCTGCCGCTGTCCGAGGTATCGGGATCCATCGCCGGCAGAGCGTGAAGGAGACGCCGCGATATACGTGGATTCTGTTGTTGGCGTGAAACACCCCGATTCTCAGCAGTTGCAAGGGCTGGTGCGTGTTGCAGACGGTGGGCGATGGAGAGATGGCAGACGACAGGGCACTCGCCGTTGCGGCCGGCAGAGCTCGAATGTGGTCTTGATGCTCGGATACTGTCGAGTGCCGTGCAGAACGTGCAGAATCAAGCCGTCATGATGCCCGGGGCCTGGGTGAGCCGTCGTCGTGTTCCAAGGCTGTCAACGGTTGATGCTGGCTGGCCTCGGGGCCGCCTGGCCCGCTCGGGCCCGACAAAGACACCCGTGGACCTGGGCAGGGCAGGAGCTCCTGAGGCAGCCCCACATTTCTCATCCTCTGTGATCTGTGCCTGGTTGGTGCCGCACGGCCGCCCGCTCGCACGCACGCACACCCTTCGATCTCGACCGCCATCACGGCTCGCCGACGACAGTACTTACACACCGAGACCAGCCTCAATTCTCAGAATTTGCGGGGATTCTGGTGCTCTCGGGCATGGCGTGCAATCCCGCCGCCCAATGCTTACTCTACACAGCGTTCCATCCCTGGCCCGACTCGGCCTGCATTGCCGCGAGCCGGCCGGCAAAAACCCCCGCCGCCATGCTGCTTTGAGCGGTCCGTCGGACGCCACGATCTCTGGCAGTTTCTCCTTGTTCGACCCGCGCTTTTAACCGCAACCTGCCGCCTCGCCTGCGCCCCAACGTGCCAGCCTTGCTCTGCCAAGCCATCGCAGACATCACAGACCTCAACAGCAGTAAACATCTACCGCAATGACTGTCTCCTCCCCAGACAGCCTCGAGCAGGGCCAGCTCACATTCCACCCAGCCACCGCGCCCAATGGTGTTGGCATCCTCCTCGTCCCGGGCGGTGGCTATCGCTTCGTTGACCACGCCAAAGAAGGCGTCAGGACTCTTGCCTACCTCGACTCGCAGGGCTACGACACCTGGGTCCTCAACTACTCGACTCAGACCAACGCACCCACGCCGCTCTTTGACAGGCCCCACCGTGAGGCCCTCGCTGCAGTCAGTGCCGTCCGCAGCGAGGCCCGCGTCTCGAAGCTGGGGATCTGGGGCTACTCTGCCGGTGGCCACCTGGCCGCAATGACCCTCACCGAGCCCGGCATCGAGCTTGACTTTGGCATCCTCGGCTACCCCGTCATCACGATGGACACTACCGGCACTACTCACGCCGGCTCGCGCCAGAATCTGATCGGGGCAGACGCCACGCCCGAGCTCGAGGCCACAATGTCGCCCGTGCAGCGTGTCTCGCCGCAGACACCGCCAACCTTCATCTTCCACACGTCAAACGACCCTGCAGTCCCCGTCGAGAACGCACTGCTGTTCGCGACTGCGCTAGCCAGGAACAAGGTTCCCTTCCACCTCCTGGTCCTGCCAGACGGACCACACGGCATCAATGTGCCCCTGGAGGACCCTGTAAGGAACTGGACACCCGAGCTGGAGCGGTGGATGAAGTCCTCGATCTGAGGATGTCGTAGAAGATAGGCTCGAGAGGCTGGGGTCTCGAATGACGAGCCCCCCACGCAAGCTCCGCACTCGTCGAAAGGTAATCAATCTGGCAGAGGGGGTTCCTTGCAAGTTGCCTCGGCCTCCAGCAAGTGACGTGCAAAATCTAATCAAAGCCCATGTCCTGACACGATTGAGAACCCATGCAAGGGCAAGCGACCCTCGCTCTCTTCCCACGAACCAGCGCAGGTGATCGTCGACGCTAGGGCCTCATCTGGCCGTGCTCGGACCTTGACGGCATGACAAGGACCCTTTGGAGAATTGTCCGGTACTCGACCGGCGCGCAACGTGGAGACGGCGAAGTGGGATCGACACCGTGCCCCACGTGTCATGAGCTATCGTCCCAGCTTGGCCTTCGACTCAGGACGATTCTACTGCCCTTTCGAGACGATGGACAGGCTGTGCTCGGACGTCTGCACACCCTCTCAATCACCCTTGCACCTCCACGAGCCCAGGGCTGAATCGGTGATGGGCGCCACGCGGAGGCACAGCCAGACTAGCTCGGCACTCGACGTGGGTGGAGAAGGCACTACCTCGAGGCGGGTAGTGATCTGAGCGCGCTACCGCATTTCACGACGGCAGTGGCGACGAGCTAGAGGCTCTTAAAGAACAACCACCCGAGCCTTCCCCCGTGCCTCCCACCACGGAGGCTTTTGCTCGTCATCCTGCCAACGACCGGTAGTCCGTCTTCGAACCTGCAGAGGATCAAAGTGTCCCGCGCGCTCACCAGGATTATAACACAGTTTCGCCAAGCCCGACATCATGAGATTCATCGACGTCGCACTGGCCGGCGTGGCCCTGTGCCTCAGCCCTGTGGGCGCCCAGATGGCCCGCGTCTGCGACAACTGCACCAATGAATCGACCGAGCCCTTTGTCGAGGCCCCCGCCCCGTGGGAGCTCAAGACCGAGCGAGCTTATGTCATTCCCATGATCGGCCTCCCCAGCAAGCTGCCCAACAAGGCCTTTTCGCCGCTCGAGCGTAACTCGACATATGCCACCGAGGGTGACTTCCTCGGCGGCCTCGGCCTCATGGCCATCATCCGCTACAGCGACAGCCCTGTCGGCCCGTACGATGAGTTCCTCGTCATCCCGGGCCTGTTCAACCAGCCCGGGGGTGGCCTCATCCCCGACGTCAAGCGACGCATCAGCAGAATCTATGTGTCGCACAAGTACACAACCTGGAACGGGCGCAGGAGTATGTCTCGATGTTCTTTTCTTGCTCCACCACTTGCCTGGAGCCCACCGTGCTGACGTTTGACTTTTCCGCACCCAGACTGGAATATCCCCAAGCATCTCGCCCGCTTCGACTGGTCTACAAACCGTGACGGCAGTGAGACCGTCAAGATCTTCCCCCACGACACCACGGCCCTGTTGGACGAGTCCGCCGGCCCCTCCAAGCTGCCATTCTTCCAGGGCACCTTCAGGACTATTCCTATTGTTGGCGACCTCGTCCAGATCCCCTTCTCAACTGCCATTATCGACGTCCTGGGCGGAATAGGGATTGACCCGCTCGCCCTCGCCTCGCCCCCGTTGCCTGAGGGCAAGAGCGTGTACGGCGAGCTGGCCGGCACCGATGTTGGTCAGATTACCCAGTTCGGTGTCAAGAGCTCGCTCGCCACGGTCGGCACGATGGACATGTACCAGGGCCCCAAGGGCGACCAGGTCGGCAGCACGGGCCGCAACGCGGTGGGCGACGAGTACTTCGCCAACTTCTGGCCTGGCATGCTTCGGAATACCCCGGCCCTGCGGCTACGTGATGCTACTGTGAGCTTCAGTGCTCCCAAGCAGTACTGAAGCCCGTGCAATGGATGATCATGATTCAACGGCAATCTGGACACAGACACAACATACCCATAAGTACCCTTCAATATAGTTGTAGTTTTTAATTAGTTTGTCTGCAAGGACAATACATGTTTGTATGGAGACTTGAGTTTCATCCGATCTGATGCAACTAATCCGTGGGAGGATCCTCCTGCCAGGGGCATTAGGGGCATGAACTTATTCGTGGTGCTTATCGATAAGACCCGCTCTGACCTCGCGCTGAGGTAATCAGCTCTCAAGCTAATGGTTGCCCACCGCTTCCCACGCCGTCAAGTAAACATCAACAACCTGGATCCAGCGACTCGGTCAAAGACAAGTTGTCGCAGAACAGGGGCATTCCAACGGCCAATTCTGTCGCGCCTTTTTCCTGCGGAAGGCCTCAACATGCCGTCATGTCCCTGTTCGCTCCGTCGTCGAATCCCCCCCTCGCACGCACACGCACCCTACGACCTGCGACCAGAGCTCCGTTGACCGCTCCCCAGCAAGCACAGCAGGGCACAACCGCTGGGCGCTCCTTAGCAAATGGAGCTGCGGGCAGCGGGCAGCAAGACACCAGCCATGGCACTGCTACCGCAATTCCGAGCTCGACTTCGAATCTTGCCCTCTTCCTGACGAACCTCCGTCTGCTCGATCTTGACCTCGAACCCGATTGGCCCGACATTACACCCGCGACCTTCTCCTCTCGTGATGCCGCAGGGGGTCAGAAGAAGCGCATACAGGCCGTCGAGTGGGCTCTGTTCCAGCTCTTTGTGCTCTGGGATCCAAGCGAGACACAGAACGTACGCGCCTCCGCTCATGCACGCGCACTCACCATGTCGTCTCGATGCTGACTGGTCTGGAAACTTTAGAAGCTCCGACCGTTCTTCCCGCCGCTCGAACAGGTCCAGTCCGTCAACCTGCGTGCCACGCTGACCCGCTCTCTGGAGCAGCTCAAGCGCAATGGCTTCCTTGGCCGCGACGCGATCATTCGCAAGACGATGCTTGACGAGTGTAAAGGAGATCGGCTCGAGGAGGTACTCGCCGCGTTCTCCTCTGCCGTATTGAAGAAGCTCGTCACGGAGCGCAATCTCAACAGCACCGGTCCCGACAATTACCCCCCGATTGCCGAGAAGATCGCCGTCGAGAACCGCGGGTACACTGGCGAACGGACAGAGCTCAACGCCCTGCTCCTGGCGCACAAGGTTGTCCTGAGCAGGGCGCTGGAGGAGAAGAACGAGGAGCGTGCCCGGTATCGAGACTTTGAGGAACTACTGGAGCTGAAGCAGCGCGGTCTCGTAAGGAGGCGCGAGCAGGTCAAGGCCTCGTCTGCCAAGACGGATGCCTTGGAAATCGACGACCAGACCCGGGCTCAGGCACGAGATGTGCTCAGGACAAACTGGACGGGCAACGAGTCGTGGGTCGATACGCTGCTCTTCGCCGGCGCCGACGTGCGCCCGAGCACTCTGCTCGACGTGTCGTTTGACGAAGTCTGGAGTAGTGTCCAGCAGGGCCGTTTGTCGGATCTGGAAGAGCAGGGGAGCGACCTCCTCGGCCACCTGGACCATCGCGTTAAAGCGCAGAGAGCCCGGCTCGAGAAGTGGGAGACATTCCACGAGAAGATGTTTGGCGCGCAGAAAGCCGCGCCGGTGACACCGAAGCGGAAGCAAGACCGCCCGAAACGCATTGTGGAGTTCAGGGCGCACAAGAACGCACATCTCAGTAGCAAGGCTCGCAAGGCTGCCGACGACATGGAGACAGAAGAGGTGCCGGTCGAATACGATCAGATCATGGTCGATATGGAGCGGGAGCTAGGCAAGGTCGGGCAGGCGAAGATACCAAACTTTGCCAAAATGTTTGGCTCTACAGCTGCTAGAATTGGTGCTGCTGGGCTCGCACCAGAGCCAGTCATGCCCGAGCCGATCTCAGATCTGAGCGATTGGGAAGATGAGCCGGAGCTGCCACCACCAAGACCGGCCCTGGAGCCGGAGAGGACAATGAGTCAACCTGCGCGTGCTAGTAGGCAAGAGACTTCGCCGCGCCGGCGGCCTTCGCAACGGTCCATCCCCAAGCGTCAAGACAGTCGCCATCTGGGGAGGTCGAGGAAGCCAAGCGTCGTGGAAGACGACGAGCCTACCCTTACTCTTAACTCTGCCCCGGCATTGGACCTTTATGATGAGCCTTCACCCACTCGGAAACAACGACGATCACCCGAGCGCCAAGAGTTACCCATGGCTCAAACGGATGCCCATGATGACATTCCGCAAAAGGAGCCATCGCCTCTAGAACCCGAGTTCCCGGTGCCTGCATCGCCTCCGCCACCGGCGTCGCCAATACAGGCAGCTGCCGATGAGATCCTCGCCTACATGTCGAACGCGTCTCCCTCACCTTCCAAGAAGACCCGCCACACCCTGTCGCTGGCCGAGCGGACACGCTTGTCCATGTCCCGCGGGGAGGCATTCGACCCCGACGACGGTCGGCTGTCTCCCGCAAAGCCAGACTACCCCATCATCGTCGAGGAGCCCGTCGAAACGGCTGCCGAGGATGGAGACTATGGCACAACAACAACCGCACACGAAGACCTCATCGCGCGCACGCGACGGTCGATGGCCGGGTTCGAGGCCGCGCGGCAGAAAGCGCAGCTCGAGCGGCGCCGGTCGCAGCGCAGAAGCAAAGTAGCTCCGCGCAGAGAGGGCAGCACCTACTTCCCACGTGTCGATGAGGACGGGGAGGGTGCGGGGGACACTTCTGTGATTGACGAGCTGCTGCTGCAGGCGGACAGCGGTGGGGGCGAGGTCGACTACGAGGCCGTGTTTAGGAGCCGGCCCAAGATCAAGACGAGCCCCGCGGCGAGCCCTATGAGGCGGTGGGCTGAGGAGTAGAGGGTGTGTGTGTGTGTGTGTGTGTATGCGCTAGATTTCTTTGTTTTATTTTTGTACGTAGCGGATGGATATACCCAACAGAATGCAACTTGTGTACCAAAATAATGATGGCCCGGTCCTCGGGCAATAATCTTTGCTGCTCTTGCTAGAACATGCGGTATGTGACAAATCTCCCCACACGAAAGTGTGTTGTTCTCATGGTGACGTAAAGAGCCGTGGTCCTCCTTGATGCATTCATTATCCGAAGAATTGCCCCCAGCTGGTGAGTTCTCTTGACCCTCCCATGCACGAGAGGAGAAGATAGTCGCTATATGAATACCTCTTTCTTCACTTCTCTGCCAGTTACGGTCTTGGCGACCCCAGAAACCGCGTCACGTCCTCCGCCATGAGCTGGTGCACACGGCTTGTACTGCACGGGCGCCCGCCTTGTCAGCAAAATTTATTTCCTTTTTCAAATGCACACAGACATGAAACTTCAGTGCCAGCAGCCAGATGCAAAGATGGTGCTGAGACCTGGATGTGGTGAAGCAGTGGGGAGAAAGGAGGAGGAAAAAGTTCAAGGAGGCTCACATGTGGCCGGCGTCGAACCAGAAGTACTCCTCCAGGGGCAGACATCCGTACTTGCCCGGGTGGACCGCGACGTCCGGGTTGCCCTTTGCCGCGGCGCAGGGGGATGTCGTGTTTGTGAACCCGTGCCTGAGCGGGTCGTCGAGGATGCCGTTGAGGAAGGCGTTGGCATCGTACAGCAGGGCCGTCACTTTGTCCTTGCCGTGCCCGCCACCGCCGCTCGTCGGGGTTTTCTGGAAGGCAGCGACCTGTCTTGCCAGGCTGCGGTTCCACAGGTCCACCATCTCCTTGGTCGGATGCCTGCTGTCCGCGGGCAGCGGCAGATTGCCCGGTGCCCGGTCGTAGGGTGGGATGTTCATGAACAGGAAATTCCGGAACCCGGCTTGCTTGTGCAGCGGGACGATGCTCTGCTCGAACAGCGCGGCGTTGATGGCGTCGTATTTCTCAGAGTAGAGCTTGAGCTGCTCGTCTTGGCTGAGGCCTGGGGTGGGGGCCAGCTTGATGTCGTTGATGTCGTTGATGCCGATCCACACGGCGACCAGCACATCGCTGCGGTCTGGGTGGCGGAAGCGCGGGGAGAGTGTCTGGTGGGCGTACGAGAGGTACTGCTGCGTCTGGTTCACCATGGGCACGGTGTAGTCGTGGTGCAGGGGCAGGAACTGCTCGGCGTAGTTGGCGCCGGCGAAGGCGAAATCCCACAGCTCCCGCTGGCGGCGGTGGCCATGGCCGCGCTTCTTGTTGCATGTTGAGGGCGAGTACACCCCGGGTTCGACGCCGCAGTCTGTCAGGAACTCGATCCAGTTCGGCCCACCGGCGGAGGTGCCTGTGTAGTCGGCGATGATCTTGTTGGAGAGGAGCTTGTCGGGGGAGAAGGTGAAGTTGCCGGGCAGGTAGTCCCCAATGAAGCTGTAGTTCTGGTGGCCGGCGGTGCCTTGGACGTAGGTGTACGAGTTGCCAAAGGTGATGCTGTGCATGTGTCCGGTCACTGATCGTCAGCATAGAAGTACCAGTATCAGGGGGCTACTGGAAGGATATGCGTGCTTTGAAACTGAGTCAGCGACTCACACATGCTCTACTTTGTCCCAGGCAAAGCTGGGGGTATCGTCATGCGGCGAGTAGGTCGGAACGGCCTGGGTGAGATGCGATGTCAGCGCTGCAAGAGTGAGCAGCGAGTACGGCGATATTGCCATGTTGCAAAATCAACTGAGATGGTTGCTGCCTCGCGTCCTGGAGTAAATAACGGGAGGTTCTTGGGGAAAGATATCCGTCATGACGGGCAGATGAATAGCGGCGTAGATAAAGCACAGCTTCTTTATGCCGCCAGCCAAGGACAACGACTGGACAATCTTTGTTGGTGGAAACAGAGACCTTGTCGACCCACAAGCCATGTCACCGTCCCCATCCGGGGGACTGGGGATGATCGCCAGTACAGTCTCGGCACAATTCAGAGCGAGGACAAGGCGCTTGTCTTCCCCGCACGAAGAATCCAGGATCGGTCAGGGGAGTCAGCCAGAAACCAGGCCGATTGCCTCCTGGCCCCTTGGCTATGCCTAGCGGGGAACTACATCAAGGTTCGGGCCATTGAATAGTTTTACTCGTAGGCTATAAGCAAACGTTGGGACGCTTGTATGTTTCTGCTGTTTAGATCAAAGCTACGGTCCGGATATTGGAGTCACGCAGTAACGCCTCCGCTTCGTCCTTTGTGTCGAAATTGACATATGCAATTCCCACTCTGCGGAAACAGCGGAACGAGCCAGGTTCGACCTGCGCGAACATCAGCCCCTTGATCCTCCAACTCTTCTGCAAGTACGGCTCGATGTAGACCCAGATCAGCGACGCGAGTTCTGCCACATCCTCCTGAGTGTCAAACACGGCCAGCATGCCCCTGGTAGGTATGGGGCTGTTCAAAATGACCACGTCGCCATTGTTGAGGTCGCTGATGCTCCGAATGACCCTGCTATTCGGGACAAGGCTCCAGACTTTGGCTTCCAGGTCACGCTCAATGTCTAACATTGCGCACCACCCCATGAGGTTGATTTCGCCACTCTCAACCTCACCCATACCGTTCGGTGTTTTACCCTGAACTTCAGCAGACATCAGCCTTACGACCGAGGCTGCTCGATCGATGCCGCGCTCAGTCACGCCCACTGAGCCGATAAGTCCGTCGAGACTTGCCCACGACCAGGATGGTGCGCGGTACTCGGCTGGCCTGACTTTTGCAGCCCCGCCCGCGTGCCAGCACAGGGTTTCGAGGAGGCTCTCCTCCCACATCCCTGCTAGGTATCGGTGCGGGCCAGGCTTGAGTGCTTCAAGCCTCGACTTCATGGCTTGCGCGATGCCCGAGATGGCGACGAGCTTGTCCTTCGCGAAGCTGAGCTTCAGCCCAGCGTAGCTCATCACAGTCGCGTTCCAGTCGAGGAAGACTTGCTCAAGATCGTCGTCGGTATGTCTGACCTCTCTTGCGTCGAGAAGCCGCTTCCACGGCGTGCGTGTGCTCTTTGGTGCGAGAGCATCTGCCGTGCTTGCGAACCTGCTTCCACGGCCAGAGTCTGCGACGTAGCCAATGACTACTTCCTCATCGCACCGCAGCGGGTTGACCTCGCAGCGTTTTCGTTCCCGGCACTCCCAGAAGATCTGCTTCGAGCCGAAGTACAACGTCCGCGGTGCCAAGAGGCGTTCCTGAAGGACCCAAGACCGCTCCGTCAGAGGCTCCCCCCGCCATGACGAGGCTTTCCAAGACCCGCCATCCTCGTCGCGGTACATGAAGGCTTCCTCTTCACCACCTGGTGTCGTCTTAATCCGCACGAAACTTGGCACAACGCTCGCAGGATCGCGCTCGAAGAAGAGGCCGCCGTCTGCATCCCTCGCGCTAAGTGCTGCGATACTGAAGTGTGCATTCTGATAGACGTCGTGCATGCGGGAGGACTCGCGCTCCCAGTCCTGCGCGGAGTCCTGGAAGATGCAGAGCCGGTCAATCCAGAGATGGTCGACGCCAAAGTGCCTGGCGACCTTGATGGCGTCTCGGAACGTGGTCGGCAGACTCGCAACGGGTTGTTCTTGGTGCAGGTAGTCCCAGGTAGTGGCTAGTAGTCGGAGCTGTTCTTCGGCAGGTCTGGGTCCCCAGGAGTAGCTCAGCGCCGCGTAGCGGATATCTTCGGGGCATTCATCCCCGTTGACCAGCTGGAATATCTCATTCGGACCCAGCTTCAAGAGACGAGTTGGCCTGTACCCATTGGCGGTCGAAATGCAGTCGTTGTGTTCTGTTAGGCATTCGGACATCCAATCATCCATCATTTTCCAAGATTCCTCTGAATCAGTACGCGGTCGGATGGCGAGGTTGATGTTGGGGAAATTCTTCTTGGGATCATCTGTTTGTGGAGACGGACTGTTCAGTGACTGAGCAAGACGTAACGGTCGTCATGGTTCTGATAAGGTTCATACCTCCGATCGCGACAAGTGGCAGCTGGCCATACCCAATTCCACACTCAAAGACTATGACCACCTGCGTCTGTCCTCCGTGTCGCTGGCGTGCCAGGTAGTACACCGAGAAGAAGCCGGCGAAGTGGCCGTCCCTCTGCTCCGCGAAGTCGTCCAGAACGATTGTGGCGGGCCACGCGTTGCATAAAGCACACCCTGAACGGACCGAGTTCAACCAGGAGCCTTGGCCATCACGGTGACCGTACACAACATTCGGGGGGGATTCCCATTCCTCCGTGTCGAAGTCAATCCCTGCGAGGTAGTGTCAGCTTCTGGGCGGAATGACCCAGGACTTGGACACGAACGTTCCCTCACGAAATCTCGGCTGAAGTCCGAAAAGGTCATGAGCCCTTTGGTTCCCACGGGATCCGACATTCCCCTGAAGACGTCTTTGCACACGTTACAGAGCATCCTGCCGGCTTGCGTCTTACTGACAGATCGTGTTGATTGTGAGAAGATTCAGACTGTTTCCGACGCGCTGGGCGTGATTTGCGACTTGTCTAGGCTCTATTCACCCGAGATAGTTGTTGGGAACTGCGGGGTAACTATTTCCTATGCCAAGGGGCAGGACTTTGGGCAAATTGCACGTTGGGCCGTTGTTGGCTCTCCGGCAGCTAGGATCTGCCACTTGGCACGGCTGTGATTTGTCTTTGTGTAGATGTTTCTCCCCCTCCGCACGGTCTGGTCGGTCTCTTGCATATTTATTAGTCACGAGTACTCACTGGTGACTGGCGATATATTGTGAACTTCCTGAAGTGTGTATAGCTGTGTATTACTTTCAGTTATGCCAACAGGACTGCATATTCGACAACCACTGTCACTGTACACCCCCAATACCCACCTAACTGTAGGATCCCTTTCTCTTTTTGATCATCTGTCCTCCTTGCGAGCATAGGCCGGTCTCGACAACTGAAGCGCGGGAACGTAGACAAGGCCTCGACCGATTCTCAACCCTAACCATCAAAACCTCTTATTCTGGTGTTTACCGAAGCCGCCCACATAACAATGCACACTCCAACTTCCCAACTACCAGAAGCCCACGTTGCCATCCTATACTTCCTCTAACCAGGAACATTCACTACTGCTAGAGCGCAAATATCCCGACTACTAGCTCCCACATGAACCGTGTACTCCCCCTCCTGAACCAACCATGCTTGCGATACTACATGCCAAATACTCACATCCCTTCTTGTAAGCACAAATTCAACCGTAGCTGTTTCACCCGGCGCGAGCCTCGTCTTCTCGAAGCCCCGAAGCTGCTTGATGGGTCGATTCGGGATGCCAAGATACAACTGCGATACTTCCTCACCCGCCACGGGGCCAGTGTTAGTTATATCGACCTGAACTGTGAGGAGCGTGTCCCACAGCTGATCAAAAGTGACCTTGTCGCCCGATTGCCCACTTGCCACCAGCTCCTTCTCCTTCGTGACTCTCAAGCTCGAGTAATTGAAAGTAGTATAACTCAACCCAAACCCAAACTCAAACCTAGGCGCGACATTCTTGGCATCGAAGTCGCGGTAGTCAAGATACACGCCCTCGGTAAAATCACACTGCGGGAAGTTATCATTCGGTCCAGCCCGTCCGCAGGGGGCATAAACTGAATAATCACTCTCATTCCTCGGTACTGTGTACGGTAGTTTCCCCGAGAAATTCTCCTCGCCGTAGAGTAAGCTGACGAGTGCCTTGCCGCTGTACTGCCCAGGCAAATGGGCGAAGATGGTCGCGGTTACGTTCTCGTGGTCGATCCACTGGTCGACCAATCTCGGGCCGGCGTTGTGGATTATCACGATTGTGTTGGCGCATTTGCTCGCCACGTTCATGACGAGACTGTCGGAGTAGTCGTCGTGAAGACCATCGCGGTCCCAGCCCTCGGTGGCGATGGCGTTGATGAATACCAGGCACGCGTCCGAGGAGGGGTTGACGTCCGGCTCGGGCGAGATAATGTCCCAGTTCAGCCATGTGTCGTCTTGCATTGCGCGGTGGCTGAGCGCGCTTAGTGGGTCAATGATGTACGAGGGCCCGTTGGCGGCGGCGCGGCCGCCGCTTATTATTGTACCTCCGCGGGCAGCTTGGTCAAAGTGCTGTTCTGTGCCGAGGGTAACTTGTGCCATTTCGGGGGAGGAGTAGTAGCCCAGCTGGAAGAGGACGTCGGTGTTCTTGGTCCGGGGCGATGCGGCATCATAGCCGAAGACAGAGAGCATCGTCTGCTTGCCCTTGAAGGGGATGGTGTTGTTTGTGTTCTTGACTAGGACATGCCCAGCCACCGCGCCAGCGAAGTTCACGGGATTCGATTGCGGATTGCGGGCATCGACCTTGTCGTGCGGCAGGGAGAGGTTCTTCATCCCGATCCCTGGCTCAGGGAAGTCTGTGCCGTTCTGGCCGGCCTTGTACCAAGCGGCTAGTATCCTCACGGCCATATCCTCGACTCTGGACATGGGAACGGAGCCATTGTGGACAGCCTCGGTCAGGTTATCGCCCCAATACCCGCCATACGGCATTGTCATGTCCAGGCCAGCTAACGCCGAACCGACTCCGCTGTGCTGACCGTTCCAATCTGCTACAATGAACCCGTTGAATCCGAACTCGGTCTTAAGCACCCCGTTCATGAGCTTGCTGTTCTGGCAACCGTAGCTGTTGTTAGTACGCTGATAGGAACACATAATTGATGAGACGTTTGCATGAACTCCATCCATGAAAGGCCAGGCGTAGAACTCGTGGAGAGTGGTATCGTCGATGTTGGATGAGACGGCTTCCACTCCAAAATATGGACGGCGGTAGGTCTCTTGCTCGTTCCCAACAAAATGCTGGCCATAATCAAGTTAGTGGAATGTCCTCCCTCCTCTCTTCTTCAGTATTCGTGCCTGAACGAGGGCGGCTTCTCACCTTCAAGTTTGCAATGACACCTGCGTCCTGATGACCACGAATCGACTCAGCCGCCAGAATACCCGTCAGGTAAGGGTCAACAGAAAAGCCCTCCCAATTGCGTCCAGCAACAGGCACCCTCCCAAGAGGCCCCGCATTCGGACCAAGGAGGACATTGATCCCCTTGGCCTTGAATTCTTTAGCCATGAACCACCCGCGCTGGTAGGTGAGGTTCTTGTCCCAACTAGCGCCAACGTGAATGCCAGAAGCGTACGCATTGACCAGGTCCGTGCCTCTCACACCGTTGCCGGCGTCCATGAGACACATGCCAGGCCATCCCAGACGAGGCACGGTACCCGTGTTGCCTGCGCAGGTGTTGGTTGTTGCTTTGAAGCCACGGGTGATGTTGACAACCTCTTCAAAGGCCATCTGCGCCATCAAGTCCCTGGCGCTGTCGTAGGCTGATTCCCAGCCATTGGCGCCGTTGCCCTGCGCTGTGTTTGGTCGCGGATGTCAGACTTGTGCCATAATAAATGCAGGGCCCAGCCGGGTAGTGACGTACGTGAGGGGTAGACTGGCGGTGACTGGCCATAGAAGTCAAGATCGGACAGGCTTGAAGCCAGAGCTGGGAGAACGAACAAGCTGAGGCGTCTCATTCTTTCAGAGGCCAGTCTTGTGAATGTCTAGCTGTGGATTGTTGGGTTGGTCGAAGATGCGCGTGAGATGCATGACAGCCAGACTTGGGGAGCACAGGCCGACCTGCTTGCTTCTTATACACAGACCGCTAGGAGACCGGAGTCTGGGCATATGCGGATCTCCGCGCAACTTCTCCACATCGTGGTACCATGCTGGGATGTTATGTCCCCGGATCCATTTCTGGCTGCAGGCTCACTTCCGATACGTCACATCACCCTCGGCGGTGTCGGCACCTGTTGAGAAGCGGGCAGAGCGTGGGTATTAAATGCAGTTCTTCGACAGGTATTGGAATAGTCAGTGGCGATCGAATTTGGCCCAGTTCACCGGTCGAGCACGGAACCAATTTTTGAAGTTGGGCAGGGTATTTGTTAACCATGGCCAATGGGGAAAACTTCCGGCCAGGGCGGCGTGGTTTAGACAGAACTCTAACCAAACCACCGAATAATCGCGAAGCAGGCGCTTCACCCTCAATCGGGCCTATAACCTAGCAATGTGGTCTTCTGATGTCCTACGCTCGCTATTTGCAGTAATTCCCCGCTTTCTCCAAGGCTCCAACCCCCGCACACGACGTCATCCCAGTCTGGGAGACAGAAAATGTGCCGGCGGATATCGAGGTTACGGTCGTGATTGCATACATATTGCCGGAAGCGAACCCACAAGGTCAGCTCAACCTCATAATGTCTGCTCTTAGCGAATTGTAGGGCGAAAATGATTCAAGAACTCAAGATCACCGTTCCATTCCTACAAAACCTGCTTTTGAAATATCCAATTTGCCAATCTTGACTCATTATTGCCGATCTTGTCTACGTGTGCATGACTACGACACTTGCACCTATTGTAATGGCATGAGTTGTAAAACGTCTCAGCCTTTACCTATTTGACCCCACATGTGTCGAATGCTTTCCAGGTACACTGGAGGGAGCTTTGCCACCGTCGGGAATGAGAGACACGATAGCCTCACCAACCCCTTTGTCTTATAGCACTTTTCAGTGATTCAGAACCTATCCTCGTTGCCGAGTAAGACTGAGAGACCGAGCCCTCGATGTATAGATTGGCGGCACGCTAAGTGTGCATATAAAACCAGCGTCTGCTAGCAATCTGGTAATGCTCATAACTATGACTTATAGTCAGCCAAAGTATTCCCACGCAAACCTTTCATCACTACCAGCGCCCTTGGTCAACACGCCGCACCGGTCTGAAGATGGTCATCCTCACAAACGGCACGATTATTACCCTAGTCAACCTGCTCACGCAGGAATGTCTTGACCTCTCCAACGGTACGTTGCTTGCTCTTTGGTATAACAAATTTAGCCCTCACACCTATACTACAACCTCAAACCATCAACATCCGCTACATCACCTAGACTCGCCACCTGTGCAAAGCTCATACGTTGCTCAGGCTACTCCATGGACAACACGCCCGTCATAAGCTATGGCTGCCACTACCAGGCCAATCAGCAGTGGACGCTGTTTGAGCAGGACTCTGTGGGCACCTGGCCAGTGTGGTCCCTCATCAACAAGGCCACTGGAAGTGAGTCATCCCATTCAGATCCCCGTGGGCACGTTCCACGAGCATTACCAGCATGAACGCAGAGACTGATGCGGGGTGTTGCTCGCAGGTGCCATGCAGCTTGTGGACGGGCCCTCGCCACTCATCAAGGGCTTCCAGCCAGCCGAGGACAGCGCCGCGGCGGGCCAGAGCTGGCGCTTGGTCTCGGCCGAGCCGGACTTTGAGCTTCTGATGTAAGTGCTTCTGGGAGATCGCGCAAGTGGGAGGATGTAAGGCATCTTGAACGAGCTGACCGTGCCCCACGTTAGGATCCAAAACACATTGACCAACACCTATGCCACTTCTCTCGACGATTATGTTGATGGGTAAGTTTAGACCTCTCGGCCCGCCAAAAAGATGACGGCGACGGTTGTCCTCTCCCAAAGTACAACAAACTGATTATTGTGCCGCAATGATAGTGGACGTGCCATCGGCGGCACCACCGGCAACGTAGAGACCGCTCAGCATCGTCAGCTGTGGAGGGTCACTGTCGTCGATGCACCCCTCTAGACGGGTTCCTCGTTGCAACGCTATGGGCGGAAGCATATCGTACAGCAAGATCAGTCTCTGAGAGTGTCGTGAGGTTCATGAGAGGGTGTTTGAGCGCGGGGAGTCCCAAGTTTTAAGCGAAGACAGGCATACATGTACCCTGGATGGCACCTCGTTGAGTGCGGGGCGCGTTGCAGAACATGGTCAGATTGGTGATGCCCCGCAAGGCAGCCGATGGGCAATGTTACGTTATGCTCTGAGCTTGGTGGCGCCAACATCGCAGTCCAGTAAAAGAATGACGCATTTCTATCAGAAGTCTGCACGACACGAAATTGAATTAGCTAACGTGGGAAAGCCGCCCGGGAAGATGGTGCAGGGTCCCGAAAACCGGGACACCATGCTGGACAATGTCTGCCTCATTGGCGGCCGGATTCCAGTATTAGAGTCCCAGTGAAACAATGCTTAAGTAGTACAATGTCATTCCAGATGTGCTGAGTCTCTAGCGTGGCTCCATTAATTACCCTCACAAATTCCTTCAGACTGCCGAGCCGTAGAGCTTTTTCGCTCGAGAGTCTGCTGTCTAAGTCATCAACGTTTCCCGCTGAGCCACATGTCGATAGTGCATCCGAGCGTGATGGCGCCCCGTAGTAGCTCGTACTGGAACCGGTCCAAGGCACGGTCGCAGAAAGCAAGTATCGAGGTGGCAACACTCGTTTTCGGGGTCGGGGAACGAGCGGTCTCCGGCGAGTCGAGAGTGGTTTCGAAGTCGAAGTATGTGCCCAGGATATACTGCTGCCTCTGGCGGCCGCTGGCCAAGAAGTCGTCCAGGTCGACTGTGCGCGTGGGAAACAGAGATGGGAGGGATGGGTTAGTGGCTGGCAAAAAAGCAGATTGGACCAGGAAGGGAGAGAAAAAATAGGGAGCGGGTGGATGTCCATCTTGAAGTATTCGAAGACCAGGCTTAGTCTTGTCCGAGTCTTTGAAGGGAAAGAGGGTCCAGACGTCTACCTGGACGCTATCACGACTGCGTTACCTGCGTGGGTGACCTGCTGAGCCAGAGACCTCTCGAGGCTGAGCAGAAGCGCGTTGGTCCTGACCAAGAGCTCTAATTACGACAATGAAAAAGTCAGTTTCGTTATGCTTGGTGCTGAGCTCCACATCAAGATCTACGCACCTTCATACTCCAGTGTGTATGCCACGGGTGGCTCGTCGTTCGGTCCGACCAGCACCGGTGCATCCTTGACTTCCTTCTCGACGACGCGGAACTTGATGCCGACGTTCTCGGTCAGGACATCTGTCCACAGGATCACCGAGTGCTTGTCGTCTGCAGAGCGTTTCGCCAACACGGTCGAGGTGGAAGGCTGTGCAGGTGTCGTGGCTGGCGTCGCCGAGGACAGTTGGGACTGCACCTGCAGCCACTCGCGCCACACGCGGATCACGCCCTCCGTGACACTGGCGATGCTGAGGAACAGTTTTCGCTTCGGGTCGACCTTGATGATACTCGTCTGCGTGCAGAGCTGAGAGAAGAGCTCACCCGAATCGAGGAAGAGATCGTGCGACAAGTCCCTGCCGTCATCATCACCATCCTCGTCGACGGGCGTGCTGGTGCTGCTCATGCTGGTAGCGGAAAAACGTCTGTTGCGCCATGCGGACGCTCTGTCTTCCCGAGGAGGGCCACGGGGTCTGAAGCGTGAGTACAAACTCTTGAGTTTAGTGAGACTGGCATCCCGGCCGATGTCATCGATTTTGTCGGTCCCGAGATACTCGCATTGCAGCGTGGGCGTCATGATCTTGACGCTCGGGTGGTAGCACTCGAGGACCAGGACATGGTCGCGCAGAGACGAGGCCTCGACGAGGCGGGAGTAGTGCAGGCGTCCTACGAGATCATGGAAGCGGTGGCTGAGGGTGGCGAGGGCGAGCACCTGGCGGGTCGGGAAGTGGGCGAGGATTTGGATCAAGATCTGTGAGAGGAGTGTCAGTTGCTGGATGACTTGTTCTCTTTCGGCGAGATGTGACAGTGGTTGTGCTCGGACTGACCTCGTTCGGAAGCGCACCGAGGGACGGGCGAAGCTGCTCCATCTTGGAAGCCTTGAATGTTGGGGGCGAGAGAAGTGCTCCCGTCGATGTGTGGACGGGTACGCGGCGGGCTTCTCAGATATAGCACGCGTGGTTGGACGTGCTGGCGTAAGTCGTCAGCCGGGCTGATGTCAGCCGTGGGAACGCCACATCGGCTGGGCCGTCTCAGGGTGGCTGGCTGAGGACTGCTGCGCGAGCGAACCAGGGCAACTCAAGCCTCAGGGGCTGCAGGCTGGCAGACGGCTTGACAGCGGCCGCACCGGGATATGCGGCCCAGGAGTATGCTGCGAAGACGATTGGCGCCCCTTATCTGGAGGGCCAGCTAGGGGAGAGATGGTGTGCGGAAGGCTGGCTGTGCACCAAGAATATCTCGAAGTCGCTGCAAAGCCGATGCTTTGACTTTCGAAGCAATGGTGCTTGGTTGCGCCGTGGTGATGCAAACCAAGCTCTCCCGAGATGTGATGTTGAAGCAAGGTGGCGAGTCGTTGGGACCGCCCGGAATCCAAGATCACCACTAGACCAAAGCTTGTCCTGCGATGCAACGTTGGCCAATCATGAGGAGCCCTGGCTGAAATGACGCACACTATAGCCGGGCGACTGGGCAGACACATTTATTGGGCAGAGCAGCACAGACACGAAGCAGTGTCTGGGCCCCGAGCTGATGAAGTCGCGCTTGCCTGCATTCGAGGTTTCTGTGTAACCCATCCACCACTGTCGCACATGTTCCGACAGAGACGCTGATGTCTTGTGCTCTGGATCATGCGGGGCCTATCTGCCACGAATCAGGGGTTCCCCGGGTATCACTCGAGGGCGCAGGAGCCGGGTTCCGATATCGCTCCCCCGGCCAGGACG
Source organism: Microdochium bolleyi (assembly GCA_001566295.1). Classification (NCBI taxonomy): domain Eukaryota; kingdom Fungi; phylum Ascomycota; class Sordariomycetes; order Xylariales; family Microdochiaceae; genus Microdochium; species Microdochium bolleyi. Next base: position 314,188 of record KQ964259.1, read on the forward strand.
CCAGCCTTGCTTACCAGTCCCAAGTACCTTGACTTATCAAAGTACAATAAGGCAGTCCTGTGTAACATCAAGTCAGGAGTATATCATCTAGCTATGCCCCCACACGTGTAAATTTACACTTTAAGATCCGAGATTCCCGCACTCGGAGCAGCCTCCTCGATGCCCCTCCTCGCGGCCCTCGCGGTCGTGATGCCCGACTCGATCGCCCCATCAATGAACCCGCGCCACCCTTTCGCCCAGTCGCCGCTCGCCATCTCGAGGAGCCCGTGCGGCGCCTGCAGCGCGGCCAGGTGCCTCAGCGTGTCCCCCGGCTTGTCCGCGGGGCCCAGGCTCGCCCACGAGCCCCGGGTCAGAGGGTCCGCGGGCCAGTCGTGCGTGAGGTACGCCTCGACCTGCGCATCGGGGGCCAGCTCTCGCTGGAACGTCGAGATGATACCCGTGCTGTCCTTGTGGTCCTTCAGTGCACCGCTGTAGCCGAATGCGATGGCGTATGTGGCGTCCTCGTGGCCCGAGGCGCCGTGGTGGTCGCTCAGGGCAAAGGCGTACGCAGGACCCTGCGTGGCGGAAAGGGTGCTGCTACTAGCTGCCTGCGCACACTTGAAGAAAGGAGCATGCTTGTGCTTGAGCTTCATGTGAATCTTGGGAACCATGCAGACGTGTCCCCTGTCGACAGCCTCGCGGCGGTTGGGGTCCAAGGGCGGCGAGAAGTCGACATTCCCAAGGGAGTTGCTGTCCGAGGTCGTGTTACGTCAGATTGAACGCTCCTTTCTGGATGGATAACACATAACAGCAAAGAACCAAAAGAGAAAGGGACGTGAACGACTCACAGTGGTATCGTGCAGACGGCCCGACGAGCCCTGATCTTGCGGTCATCCTCGGTCGTGATCGTCACCACGCCGCCTTCCTGCGCGATTCCGCGGACCACGGCGCCCATGAGCCTGTCGACCCCCGTGCAATCACTGAGCATCGCCCTCGCCAGACCCGTCATGCCGGACCCGCCGATCTTGTACACGCCTGCGAACTCGATGATGCGGGCAAAGTCGTGGCCCGCGAGCGCGTACCACCGCAGGGTCTCGGCCCAGCCCGTCTCAGCGCCGGACACGCCGCCAAAGGTGCTGAGGAAGGCCTCGAACGCGCCCTTGTCCTCGTCTGTCTCGTCCGTGATGGCATCGAGGCGCTCCCTGACCGTCAGGTGGTCGTACCGGCTCCACGCGGGCGCGATGGGCTCGCGCAGGGGGTCCAGCGGGTACGGCATGAGCTGCTGGCTGGTCAGGCCGTCGATGGTCCAGAACTTGTGCGCGAGGCGGGTCATGGCCGCGCCGTGGTCCGCCAGCGGCCGCTGGGCCATGTGCTCGCTGGCGAGCGACTTGAAGCCGAGATGCGTCGTGTCGGCGGCGCCGCTGCTGGTCTTGAGTTTGCTGTCGAGGCCGTAGCGCACAATCTCCGAGTAGACAAATGGCTGCGTCCAGTGCACCCAGGTGCCGCCCATCTCGAAGCTGTTGCCCCCGAGCGCCCTGGCCGTCCACGTCCGGCCGCCGATGCGGTCCCGCCCGTCCATCAGCAGCACGCCCAGGGGCTGGCCGCTCCCGTTGCCCTGGGCCAGCTCGCGGGCGGCGGCCAGTCCGGCAAAACCAGCGCCGATGATTACGACATCGTATTCATCGCGAATAGTGGTGCTGCTGGGCACCACGGCGTCCGTCTCGAGCCCGGTCGTGACTCCGTCCTCGGCGTGCCAGAGGTAGCCCTCGCTGCTGCGTGGCATGGCTTGGGTGGTGATGATTAGCCTGATGATGGTATATAGTGTAGGTGGTCCGAGATGCGAAATACAAGCATATAGAAAAACAATCAACTCGCAAGAAACCGCTTCCGCTCTATCTATCAGGGCTGCAAAATGGGCCAGGAGTATGGTTATGTACGAGCAACAAATGAACTTATACGGGCTAGTGTGCCATCCGACTCAGCCGCGTCCCCTCCCCCGCAAGATAGTCTCCGAGGCTGGTTGGCTGGTGCCGCACAGTCTGATTGGCGCAGCGTTATTTGCGGAGCAGCCCGGCGGAAAATACGGAACTGTTCCGGTGAGCATCTCGTGGTCTCTCCCTCTCTCTGCCTCTTCATGACGCGGGGCATGGTAGATAGGGGTCGGGGCCCGACCGCACCGAATCTTCTATAACCCCAAACGGTTTAACAATTCCCAAAACGGCAAACATTACCATGCGGGCTGCGGTCCTTCCCCAATCCTCCAAGGCCACCAGAGATGTAGGACTCAGCTCTACCCCTGACGAGCACGTTGCTGCCCACCAAAACACTCTCCTCGTGAAAAAGACGGGGTGCCTGCTTTTCCAGGCTCGCTATCCGCGAAGGGACTTGTGTTACTTGTAATATTGTATCGCTTTTTACAGGATTCTAGCTGCAGGGTTGAAGACTGACTATGCCATCGGGACAATCTGTCCAACGCATCCATCTCCGAAATATCTCTGTGGGGGGTTCTGTGACGGCGGCTACACAAAAGCGAGCCCGCTGATGCCAACCACGGCTGACGCCTGTGTTGGTCGATGCTGCTGTCCAGCGCAGCATTCCGACGGGGTTGCTGCAAAACGTCTAGGCCCATACGCGTAAAGACCACTCGCGCACCTTCTGTGGCCAGGTTGCTGTGTCTTGGATGTACGATAGCCTCGTGACGCAGACCTCCAGAAAGTAGCAAGCCTGGAGCATGTTCGACGACATGTGGTCAAACCGTTGCGCGTCGGTGTTGCCCACTTGCTCGCTGGCGCGCTCGGCATATACTTCCCAGCACGTGCGGACCATTTCCATGGCATCGTAGTGGACGTTGCGCACCAATAGGTCTCGGAGATTTTCCATGTGCCTCTTTGCCGGGATGAAAGCACTATCTCGTGCAATTCGCCCCAAGACTTCCGATACGCCAAAACTCATTGCCTGGGTCTTGAAGTCGTCGAGGGCTATGGTCATGCGTGCAGTTATATCGCAAAATGGACACGGTGTGTTGATCTCTGCGATCGAACGGGCGTAGTCGTCAGGAATGTATCTCTTGTTGACCCATTCTGTCCAAAGTTGTGGAGGGAAATCGGACCGTCTGAATTTGTGACCGTCCCTGGTCGCCCGGCCCGGGATCATGCACCCAAGGAAATGGCAAGGATCGGTCGGATGTCTAGACCCCAGGACCTCTGGCGACGATCCAGACGCTGGTGCTGCGCTCTGATTATTTGCCATCGTGGACTTTGTATGTCGAATTGTGAGTCGTTTCGTACCAGGTATTTGTGCGGCTGTGACTCGGTGAAGAAAATGGCCTCTGACACACTCATGATGTGGCTTTGCTTGGCCAGATATAAATACAAAAAGAAATGAACAACTCCCTGAATGAGACTGGAATCTGCGATGAAGTTTGTAGACAAAGAAGCGTACTTGGTTCTCGATGGAATTTCTCTCCATTTCAGCATTGCCAGCACCTTGTGGTAGGCAAACATACTCGAAATAGCAGTCCGGTGACCCGAGACACGCCAAAGTGTCTTTTCCATCATCTCACCCGGTGGTCGTTCCTGTGATACGTTGAGTGCAGTGTTACTCGGAGGTTTTGAACGTCTTTGTTCGTCTTGACCACCGTCACGATTGATTGCCGTCATTTCATGTAACACGATCCAAGGGGAACTGATTGTCATGCGGGGACGGTCTGTTGGCAGCTATTTTCAGAAGGATGGTTCACTACAGGCAATCAGAGCCTGGAATGCCATTGCTGTGGTACTACAAATCATGGGTCTCTCTGCCTTTGTGCCACATCAGGATCCAGGAAACTGTGCTTGGTATTTATTCCCAGAAGATGGTAGTTTGACCTGGGCATGCGGTAACCGCATATCATGCTCGAACAACGCCATGTCGTGCTGCAGGCTCACTCGTGTTGTCGGTTTCGTATCGCCACAGGATCAAGCAAGTTCGCCAGTCGCGAGCCCCCCAGTATCACCAATCGTGCTGCTGTGCTGAGGCTTGCCAAGTACCAACACTGATCACTGTTCACAGATCCTGGTATGTGTCCGCGTCGGGTAGATCTGCGGGCGGGTGGAAGTAGATGTTTCCCGCAGTTGTTCTATGGCTAGAAGCATGAGATTGGTCCAATGTGCCGTGACAACATGCGCCTCCCAAAGTTCTTTTGTCCCTTTCGGTGGCTCATCTCCACTGCACAGACGCTGATGCGGCAACTTCTGATTGCCAGGCCATTAAACCTTTGACAAAGCGGCTAATGCAATGGAAGGGCCCTCCCGCAGACCCCGGCTCGACATGCAGCTCGGAACGCTTTCCCCCCCGGGCGAAACGCCCGCACTATCTCGAGCTGCACAGCGGGGTGGAAATGACATTTCGCCAGGGGCACAGCGAGCCATGCATGCGGCTGGCTGAGGAGAGGACAGCTGAACCCATGAACCCCTGCTGCCGCAACGATCTGGACCGCAGCCGCACCATTCAATAGTCTTGGCGGATGCGTGTAAGCAGGGTCATGAGTTCGACATAAAAAAACATGGCTCGCCGACCGACCACGACCTGCTCGCCCCAGAGCATCCTCCAGCCTCCATCATTACCACACTGTCGTTACCTCTATATCATCATCTTACACGATGAGATCCTGTGCGTACTTTGTCCCGGTCCTGGCACTGGCCGCGTCCGTCGTGGCCGTCCCGGGCCGGCGGTCCAAGTGCGGTCATCCTCCGGTCCTTTCGTCCTCCACGACCACCGAGTTGAACGGTGCCTGCACCATCGTCAGCACCGTGACCGTCACGAGCACAGGCACAGCCACGGCCTTCTCAACCCCCTCCGTCGTGACTTCGCTTGCGACCGAGACCGAGGCCGCGACCGAGACCACGACGCTCCCGCAGTCGACCGACACAGTCACCAGCACCACCACCTTGTTTGTCACCGGCACCGAGACGGTCACCGACGCGGCAACCGTCACCACTACAGCCACAGAGACACTCACAACCGCAGCCGCCACCGTCACCACAAACACCCCTTCGGGCTTCATCGCCGCCTCAGCCGCGTACCAGCCCAAGGCGCGGAAGAGGCACGAGGCCGCCCGCCACGACATCCCCAGGGCAATCTCCTGCACCTCCCTCGCCACCACGACTGTCGTCGAGACTGCCACCACGACAGCCGAGGCCGCGACCCCGACCGCCGTCGTCACGACCATCGTCCTCGTCACCACGACGGCGACCGTGTCTCAGGAAGCCGCCACCACCCTCGAGACGCTCCCCGTCACCGAGCCCCTGACCACCACCACCACCGTCACGACCACGGGCACCCAGACGGCCACCGCCACCACCACCGAGACCGTCGGCCCGACGCCGACAGCCTACACGGGCGTGTGCACGCCGGCCAACTTCGCCACCAACAGGTCAGGCTATGCCTTCTCCGCAGTCCAGGCCGGCAACGGCGGCCAGGTCTCGCTCGCCGCAAGCACCGCCCAGGAGTGCTGCGAGGCCTGCGTCGCAAAGACCGGCTGCGGCGCCTCCAGCTTCGAGGCGGGCACGAGGGCCTGCGTCGGCTACATGGCCGCCCCAGGGACCTGCGGCACCAGGAACGTCGTCGGCCGCCTCTACGCGTACCTTGACGAGGCTTCTGCGCCACCGCAGCGGTACACCGTATCCAATGGGGTCTGTGGCATTTTCCAGAATATTCTCGTGTTTAGTTAAGCAATGGAAACAAGTAAGGGCGAGCGCATGGCACACGCCAGCTTGGTACACGTTCAACGGCCCGCTCGCCAGCCCCTTTTTGTGTGGGATGATGGAATTTTGCTCTATAGGGGGTTCAGCTCTGCCTACGCTTATGGTTGTAGTTAAACTCAGCCAGAATAATCAATAACACAACGGACCGCGGCTCGCACGTGGCTCACACGCGCGCACAAATGTAAACAGACTGCACTCGAGCGATGATTATGTTCACCACTGCTACCACCGAAAACGAGTGTCCGTTCCGGAACGGCAAGCAGCTTTGTGTGTTGAGTCCCATATGCACGCGTATTTCCCGCCGCTATCCAACGTTGCTCCTTGCCATGGAAGCCTGAAGTGATCCATTGTACCTCTGGCACTGCTGTTAACCACTGGACCGCCTTCTCCTACTCCCACTGACTGCCCCTCACACGTGTACCAACAAGACCCCTCTCATCCGCTCACTCCCGCAGGAACCGCATAAACACCCTCGCGATCTCGACGCCGTCGTGCTCGTCGCCCACGCGCCGCATGCCGTCCTCGAAGATGTCGTCGCTCAGGATCCCGCCATACTTGCGCAGCTGCAGGATCTCGCGGACCATGTCCTCGGTGAACTCCGGGTGGCCCTGCACCGCGATCATGCGCCCGGGGATGTACATGGCCTGGATTGGGCACGCCGCCGTGCTGGCCAGCGGCGTGCACCCGGGCGGGAGGGTGAGCACCGCGTCGCGGTGCATCTGGTGGATTCTCTTTTTTTTGATAACCATGGGTTAGCACATCCTGTCCACGTTCCTGTTCTTACGCGCCCGATCGCTCCGCGTTGGTGCACGTGAGATATGACCGTCTGGGTGTCACGACGAGCCACTTTTTGGGGAAAAATTACTCACCAGCGTGTCCCTCCCAAAGACCTTCTTCCCCTCCTCATTCAGCTCCAGGGGCACGACGCTGATCTCCCACCCGCGGTCGTTCCTCCCGACCTGGGCGCCCAGCGCGCGCCCGACGATCTGGTGCCCGAAGCAGACCCCAATCACTTTTACCCTGCCGCCCTCGAGGATCCGCCGCGTGTACTGCACGAGGTGCTCGATCCAGGGCTCCGCGTCGAACGAGTTGTGCTTGCTGCCCGTGATGAGGATCGCGTCGATCGGGTCCGCCGCATCCGGGGCCGGGTCCGGGTACGCGGACGCGAAGTCGCCGTTGACGACGTCGTGGTGGGATATGCGCAGGGGCGAGCGCGCCGGGTCGTCTAGGTCCGGGAGCGAGAGGGCGCGCGAGAAGAGGTGCCGGAACACGCCGCCGTAGGTCTTGTACTGCGCCTGGATCCCGGGCACGGGGGTGTCGGTCTCGAGGATCGCGAGGCGGATCGGAGGGGGTGCGGAGCCCATGGTTGTGTTTGTTCGGCGTGCGCAGGCGCGTGCGTGTGTGTGTGCGTGTGTGTGTGTCGAGAGGAGGACAGAGGGCCTCAAGAAACGGGTGGCGGGGGTGGTGGTGGGATGTGTCGATGGCTGGTCGGTGACAAGCGGCTGTGTTTCCGTTCCCGTGGTTGCTGCGCAGTGGCGGAAGTTGTGATTTGTGTAGATACCAGATTGGAAAGGGAAGAAAAGAAGCAGAAGGGGACGAAAGATGTGACGTCGCTTCGGCCTGACTGACAGCGAACGAGTCGAGTCCACTGGGCCCCGGCGGCCCCGGCCCCGAGTCGTGTCAAACCCACGAGGCCACGCCACGAGGCCGGGGCCGTTATCAAAGCATCAGCTAATGCCGAAGAGCGATACCGGCGTAGAGGGGCAGCAGCTGTGTGCCGCGGTGGTGGGCCCCATTCTGCAGCAGATAAACCCCGCGCCGGGGGTGGGTTCGGGGTGCTGGGCTTACCTAACGTCAAAGGTACATGTACTCTGGTCCTGGAAGATCCCGCAGCGATGTAGTCTGGGTACGTAGTATATACGGCAAAGAAACCAGTGTGTGCAACGTCTGTAAGAGTTGTCAAGTTCGGTAGAGATGAATCAGCTACCATGCGTATACATGCAGAACAGCCATGATCGCCATGCCTCCAACGCCTCGCTAATGCTACCAAAACATGTGTGCCGGCCCAGGGGGAGCTGCAAGACGCCGCTTGCTTCCCATGAGATGCGTAAAAAGTGGCAATGTTCCCTCCCCGATGCAGTTACTGAAATGCCATGCCGTACAAAAGAAAACAGATACACCGGTGGTGCACGATGTGAGAAGACTCTATCGAGCACGTACCCTACAGCTGCAGGGACCGTCGCGACTCTGAAGCGCCGAGGTGGTAAGAGAGTGGACGCCGTTCGGCGTTTCTACTGCCCCGGCGGTCATTCTCAACGTCCATGTCGTCCCACCACTCCCTTGGTCTCCGAGGTGGCACTTTCAATGTAGCAGCCGCCATCAGCCCGCGGTCGAGATCCTCCTGGGCACGTCGGAAGTGTGCCATGCGGGCGTCGCGCTGCACGTGGGGTTGGAAACGCTCCGACTGTCGGAAGAAGCGGCTCGCGGACCCGAGCCTCGATCCCAGGCCCTCCCAAAATCCTCCTTGCAGCTCCCGCCATGGCTTCTCCCAGCCCAGGAAGAAGCAGCAGTCGACGGCAGCACCGATGCAGAGACTGGCGATGCTCGCGACCTGCAACTCGAATGGGCCGCTCGCCGTCTCGCTCACATTATCGGCGAAGCCCAGGACTTGCGACACAAAGGGGGCAATCCAGCTGATTACGTATATGACGGGGTACACCACCAGCAGTCGGAGCTGGCGGTGGGTTCGCTCCCGAGAACGTCGCATTACTTCGCCTGTCGCGTCGGCCGAGAGGTGCAATACCGCACCGTCGGGGGGTGCCGCAGTCGTCGAGTTTCGATACCAAGCAAATGTCGAGCTTGGTGGTTGCGCCTCCACTGGTGCAGATACTGACCGCGTCAAGGCCAAAAGAGCCGCCTCACGGTGCTGAGAGACACTGGGGAGCTCTGTGGTGCTGCGTTGCACTGTTCTGGGAGGGCGAGTGGGTAGCGGTATGTCGTCGGCGAGCTTCATGCCAAGGCTGGCAACTTGCTTAGCAGCGAATGGACTTTCTCTGGGAGCAGTCTTCTCTGTCGGATCGAAGCTATGCAGATTCCACGCGATTGAGTCTGGCCGGGGTCGTGCAGGTCGTTGCGCAGTAACCTGACGCTCGCTCATGACCTTGGTGCTGGCGCTCGAGGCCACAGAGTTCTGCCGTTCATCCGTGACTTTTCCGATGCCCTTCTGCATGCTGTCGCGTGCCGAGTCGAGAAGGCCGTGGTCCATGATCGATGGCGTGGGCGGAACCTCATCGGCCGGGAGGCTAGGCTTCCCAAACAGCCCGGGACTCATGGTACTCGTGCTATGCTGCACCTTGCCGAAGCGCCGGAAGCGGAGGCCCACGTAAAGGTAGACTGAGGCATATATGATGGAGATGAGGCCGAAGATGACATATCGAGGGCCCCAGCTGAGAGCTTGTCGATACCACTCTGGGTGTACAGGCAGGTAGCAGTTAGGCCCATTGGGGACGAAACGGCCGCCTGAGATCGGGACTACTGCTGCAATTGCGAGAGGGAGGACAACCCAGACGATGTAGGCGATTCGCCGGTACGGATAGAGCCCGCCTTCGTGGGCGTTGAGGACGTACAAGGCCTGGTGGATGGCGACCATGAGAACGGCGACGTCAGTGGCCTCGATGGCCGCCGTCAGCAGAAAGCCAGAGACTTGGCAGAAGTAGTACTCGTTCTCCAGGTTCCGCGTACTAAAGTAAACCAATGGGTTGAGCACTAGCCACATGGCTTTCATCATGTCGCTCTGGATCAAGAGCATGATAAGGCTGCAAGAGAAAGGTCAGCTCCTTGTTCAGAACATGGTCAGGCCAGGCCAGGGAGGCACGTACTCTTGGCGGAAGCTCCGCCGCATCCGCACAAACCAGTAGAAGGCCGTGAAGGCGGCGAGGACGCTGACAGAAGCGAGCGAAATAGAGACGATCATGAGAATCCGTTGGCGGTGGGGATACGGGATAGAGCTGCTTGCGATCTCGCCCTGCACCAAGGCCTCGTCTGCCCGCTGCAGGACATGTCGCACGAGGACGAGGCCCGGATTGGGGCTCTCCAGAGGTGCCATCTGGTGCTCGGTAGGTTGGTGATTGCACCGGGGCGCGACTCTTCGCTGCCGTTGGGCTGTGAAGGTCTCGCCGTGGCCCTTGAATGTTACCGCGTCCTCCAAGATTGGTCCCGCCGACGCGAGGGCCGCATGCTGACAGCGACAGCTGCTGTGATCGTGGCTGCGTTGGGTGAGAGGCAGGCAGGCAGAACACTGGCGTGTCACAGGAGCGATTGCGTGGAAGCTGGGTCGTACTTTGTTATTGTTGATGCTGAGTGCAAGAAGGGAGGAGCTGGGGAGCGAAGTGGGCGAGCAGCAGGGTGTGGTGGAAGTGACGTGGAGAAGACCGTGTAATTAGAGGCTGGAAAAAACAAAGTTGTGCGGGCATCGGAACCAGGTCCGGAGGGTGCCCAAACGAAGGCAGCCAACGCGGACGGCTAGGGCGGTCAGGGTCCTGCCGCTAATCGAGCTACCGTTACTGGAGCAGAGGCGATGGCAGGTCCAACGGTGAGGAGGCAGTGGCCGGGTGACGTGAAAGTTTGCTCGATTCGACGTGATGAGGCGGCCAGTATCCGTCAGAGTTGCGGTATTAAACCTGTCATTTGTTGCCCGCAGGCAGCGACTGCAGGAGGGCGCGTACGGCGTGTGGCCAGCCAGATGTGCCGTGCTGTGTTGTGTTGTGCTGTGCTGGCAGCACGGGCGGGGCGCGGGCGGGCGGAATGGAATGGATCAACACCCCAAAGCAGCAAGAAAAACAGGGCAATGGCGGCGGTGCTCTGCGGCGCAGGCGGTTGATTGCCGGGCCGGGATCCAGAGGAGATGGCACTCGCTTCCTCAGTGGCAGGTTTGGCGAAAGGATGACGTTGGTAGGCACACAGCCAGGAGGAAACTGCTGCACCACGGCCGGCGGTGAAGCAGACAATGGGCATTGTTCGCAGCCTCCCACCTCCAATCCTCGCTGGAGTGAAGCGCCGCACTGCCAACAGCATCAGACAGACCGTCACACGCATCGAGGGATGGCCATGGAGCCTGAGGGCGGACGAGATGAGTGGTCCCACGTCAACCTCGCAGGGTGGGGCTGCCTGCCGGGGAAGTCCTTGCTCCAGTGATCGTGGTGAAAGCCCGCGAGGAGCTCGCGAGGCTCCAGCGGCTAATCTGTGCTTGGTGATGGGATCCGCCAATGTCTGGCCCCTTCAGTGGCCGCCCAGGGTCCCCTCGTGACAGCGCCCTGCGTCCAGGATCGGGTGTCGATCCCCATTGCACATTCGACCCTCGGCACCACGACAGGCAATGCCGCCCGTCGGCTAGCCACGCGCCCGGAACCGAGCGCGAGCTGGACAGCCGAGCGTCCTGCTGGTCGTGACGCAGCTTGAGTCCAGCTTGTGCCGGGGCGTGTGTTGAGATGAGGCACAGCAATGCCGTCGGAAGCCAGAGCGCCGCCTCTTTCCCGGCGGTCGCTGCACTAAGCCATGTCTTACAGCAGCAACGCGGACGCCTGAAATGTCCCTCATGATGCACGACACCACCCTCCCTTGCCTTGCGTCGGAATCACAAACTGCCTTTCCCCGCGATCTGTCCCCATTTATCGGGCTCCTGCGGCAGCCAACCGCACCATCCGAGTCCTCCTCTTTGTGAGCCCGCGCCGGCCTGCGTCGACCTGGACCCGACTGTCGTGAACGAGCGGTGACAAGCAGGACGCTAGCGCTGCCGCAAAAAGACGCAATACCTGCTCAGGGACCATGGGGTACATTGCTCTAGTGCGCCAAACTGGCCCCTAACTTGCAGCTCCCTCCGCTGGTCTCTGGAGTGGGGTGAACAATGGATGGGTCGATGTTGTCGCCCGATGCTTCGGCGGGCGGGCCAGCGGGCGAGGTGGCTAGCCGAGTGTGGTGCGTCGACACCGCTCGCGTTTGTTGCGGCGCAGAGGAATCATGCAGACGGAACGTGGCGTTGTCGTTGAAGGAACGGTGTGTGGTTGAGTCTGTTGCAGTGGCCGACAATCTGGAGTCGGTCCGGGGCGCGCTTGCGGCGGCAGTGTTGTTTGCGACGTCGGGTGGGCGAGGCAAAGACATGATGCAAGATGCAAGGTGCTGCGGAGCCTCAGAGCAGACTTTGCAGCATCGGGAGCCCATAGTTGTCAGGGTGGTATAATTTATCTTCGCACGCGCGGTGGTGTTGGAACGAAGGGTCTGATGATGGCGCTGCCGCGACGTGAGCGGGAAGTGAGGGTAGCCTGAATTGACCCAGGCCACTGTCTCAATAGAATGGTAATTGCCTCGCAATCGCCGTGCCTGCCTCATCCACGCAGTGGTCTGTCTCTATGGGCCCACCAACAATGAACAACCGTGACGTCCACTGCATTGAGATGCTGAGAGGCTGCCTGGCCAGTTCCAGCCCGCCGACATCAGCCATTGCCTACAAGATCTCGCAAGGTGCATCGTCCTGAGGTCTTTTTTTCTAACACGGACCTCACCACACCGGCATTCACAGTACGCAATTCCTTTCGGATCACAGTCAGCCAAGACCTGGTCGTATGTTTTCTCTCCCGTACTCTACAAGTCCGCTTCGCAGTCTCTCTCCTAATGGCAGGAAGTCCAGATCTCCATCATCATCGTCTCCATCAAAGCATGGCAGAAACCCCTGACTTCGACCCTCTGTGGAGGCTCCCGTCGCCTGCGGCCCTGGTCCCAAGAACTGCACAACTACAGCCAGCGCACACGACCGCGCTCAGCACCACAAGCTCGAACTCGATCGCTGCGGCCGTCCGCGCCCGACGCAGAGGTGTAGATGAGACTGCCACCGGCTTCGCAGGGACGGTCCAGGGCGGACAGGGCGTCAACATTGCTGTTGCACCTCCTCTCAGCAACATCCAAGATCTCCACCCAGGCCTCATGCGCGGACCGGTGACTGCAGCACCGCCACCATCAGCAGGTAGATGGATGCCAGCGTTTCATCCGGGTACTGGGTCGATGTAGGACACCAACCCACCACCACGTGAGAACAAAGTTTGCTGCATCGTGTGCGAAGATGAAGTGCCCTATCTGCAGGCTGTTCCATTCCACTGTAGTCACTTCCAGTGCCACCGCTGCATCCGGCAGAACGTCATGGCCGCCATGACGAGTCACCCTTTCCTGCCCGCACGTTGCTGCTCGGTCATCTCAACAGACGGCCTCCAGTCCCTGGGTGTGTTCTCGAGCAAGGAGATCACAGAATACCGCAACAAGCTGGAGGAGATGACCAACCCGAAAGCCAAGCTGTACTGCCACAAGACGGATTGTGCTGCATACATCCCAAGTGCGAACCACGGACCGCGTGTGGGAACATGCATCAAGTGCAGTCTCAAGACCTGCAAGGTATGTCACCAGAAGTCGCATTTCGGAAAGTGCGACCCCAGCCATCTCGACAATGAGACCAGAGAGAACGAGTCAATTCTCCGGATGGCCGAGTCCAGAGGATGGAAGCGTTGCCCGAACTGTTCCAACCTGGTGCAGAAGAACGGCGGTTGCGACGAGCTGCTGTAAGTACTCTGAAGCACCATAAAGCCGGATTTGTGTGCTACGTCTGAAGCTGACAATGAGCCTCGCAGATGTAGTTGTGGTCAGACATTCTGCTATGCTTGCGGCCTGCCGCGAGCACACTACCACATCTGCCCTATCGCGCAGACGGCGGCCACTGCTGCCGGACAACCACCAGTGACTCGTAGCTAGCGAGGAGCTCATAAACTTCCGATCTCCGCGTCCGCCTTGTGCCGGTCCTCAGAGGGGTGGCCCCTCTTGGTCACGGGGGCCGTCGATATCATCACTTTACACCATGGGCACTCGTCTCACTTCTCCAGATCGTGTAGCACACAGTAAAGCCGACGGCATTGATATTTACCGGCGGCAAGTGGTATTCAGGAGCATACCAAGACTCCACTGAAGAAGACGCGTCATTGCGATAAGAGAGTATGACATAACAATGCAGATATGTGTAGGATTGGAAAATGCAATGGCAGGCGACCAATGAACAACTCAGGGCTTATTATGCTATCATGCGCTCCCGTGAGTAGGCTTCTCGCTGCTGTTGCCACGTGTTGAGTCTGCCTTGACACCACCGGAGGCAGCCTCGAGCCGGCTCTCTACACTGGATGACAGGTCTACCTTTGCCTTCCAGCCCATGTACCACTTGCCCGCAAAGAGCTCCTCCATGCGCTCCATGGGGACGCCCTTGGTCTCGGGGGCCCAGAGCCAGAGGACGACGAGGCCAATGGCGCAGACGAAGGACCAGAAGACATAGGCGCCCCAGACATTGAGGCTGGCGAACATGTTTGGCGTCACGCGGACGACGGCGAACTGGAAGAACCAGTGGCAGGCCATGTTGAAGGCGTAGCACACGTTGCGGATGCGCGTCGGGTAGATCTCTGTGGAGTAGAGATACTGGACGGTGCTATTTGAGGGCATCGTGTTAGCATTCTTAATTAGATGCGACTAAGACGCGAGGACAGTGCAAGACTTACCAAAGACCAATCGACCAACCGACGGCATACACAAACACGCTGGCGATGGCCGCGTCGCTGGCCGACTTGTTCTCCGGGCCCAGGCGCCAGATGGCCATGTAGACGGCCATGTAGACGTGGGTGAGGCACTGCATGGCGAGGCCGGCGGTAAAGCAGACCCTGCGGCCGAAGACGTCGACGAGGCCCCAGGTGAAGGCCATGGTGAAGACGAGCTTGACGATGCCGTACGCGCCCGAGGTGATGAGCGACGTGTCCTTGCCCGTGACGCCGGCGTACTGGAAGATCTCGGGGACGTAGTACGTGATGCCGTTGCCGCCCGTCCACTGCGCAATCAGCTGCATGGTGAACCCGAGCAGGAAGCGCGTGCGGTAGGTGCGCAGGGTCGCGATCTCGCGGATGATGCCCCACGTCGTGGTGCCCGCGAGGGCCTTCTCCTTGTCGTGGATCTGGCGCTGCAGCTCCTCGAGCTCGGCGGCGACCGCGGCCTGGGCCTCGTCGCCGGCGTTGCTGCCTCCGGTGCGCAGCTTGGCGAGGACGGCGATGGCCTCGTCGGAGCGGCCGCGCGAGGCGAGCCAGCGCGGGGTGTCGGCGATGAAGAAGGACGCGAGCAGCGCGAGGCCCGTGGGGATGAGGGAGATGGCGATGACGAGGCGGTACTGCACGCGGGAGACGGGCAGGCCGCGCTCGGCGCCGTACGAGATGAAGAAGCCGATGGTCAGGAAGGAGAGGAGGACGACCATGTAGATGCTGACGACCATGCCGCGGGAGCGGGCCGGGGCGATCTCGGAAAGGTACAAGGGGGCGACGACGGTCAGGCCGCCGGCGCCGAGGCCGCCCCAGATGCGGGCAAAGAGCATGAGGCCCAGGATGCCCGAGGAGAAGGTCTGTAGGAGGTTGCCCGTCATCCAGATGACCATGGATAGCTGCCAGCAGCGCAGGCGACCGAGCTTGTCGCAGACGCCGAGGATCATAAGCGCGCCGATGGCAGCGCCCAGGACGCCAAAGGACGAGATGTTGGCCTTGCGGTCGGCGAGGCCAGAGGCGTTGCCGGGCCAGAGCTCGGGGAGCAGGCCAAAGTCCTTCTTGAAGGACGACAGCCCCGTCGAGGAGCTAAAGCCGCCTTCATCGTAGCCTGGATTCGGGGGATTGTAAGAATGGTGGTCTGCACTAGCTGGGTATTGGAGGCTGATGAATAGTGACCAGGCAGGAAAGAGAACATACCCTTGGGGATGGAGCCGCAGGCAATGACCACGATGGTGAAGTAGTAGTACCAGTTGATGTCCTTCATGGTGACCGAGGAGGAGGGCGGTGCAGATGGTAGGTAGGGCTTGGTGTCGAGGGTGGCGAGGAAGCTGTCAACCCAGTCTGGGGAAGGGGACGTTATATATAACAATGTACAGCAGGCGCGTCGAACGTGACAAGCAGCCAACCAGGCGGAGGAGCAGACAATAGCGTAGGGATGCGAGAACGGGCGCCGCAGCGCACTGGCCGCCGGGAGAGTCTGGGGTAGCCGATCCGAACCGGCGAGTCGGATGCAGGGCGTCCTGGGGCAGGTCGGGGATGCTGGCAGTGGTCGTCGGTTCAGGCACGATATATGGAGAAGACGGTGGTGAGGCGTTGGAATCCCCAGAACGGGGCATGGAAGGAGCGGAGATGGGAATCAGGGGCCGCCTCTCGCTAGCGTGCGTGGCTGCCGCGAGTCACGGCACTGGCGTGAAAACTCTACGCAGTCGGTACTCCATCGACCACTATTAGACCACTGCTAGACACCAACACCAGCACACGGGCCAGCAGCACACAGAGGCCGCAGCCACTCGGAACTTGCCCGAGCTTGGGGTCGCGGGCGGCCCAATCACTCGTCGTCACCACTGCCATCTCCAACTTGCACAGTCACAGCTCCTCTGTCCAGCCCTCGGCCACCTTCCGGCAATTTGCCCACGTTCCTCAGCTCCTCTCGCCACTGCCCGTCGGCCAACTTCCGTACATCGCCATCACTTCGCCAGTTCTCCTCCGCCGACGCTCGCTCTGAGATACCGTCAATCTCGTGCAAACAACAAGGAGCTCGCCGAGCTCAGTGCCAAGTGTCTCCAACAATGTCGGCTGCCCGCTGCCAAGCGCAACTTCGACGCATCACGGACGCGCCTCGAGGCCCGTAATTCAGCCGAGTACGACCTCGTCGCTGGCGATCCATTGGTTTCCTCCCCCGATCCCCTCACCGGCCGCAAGTCGGCTCTGCAGGTCGGGGCCTGTGAGAGGACGGAGAAACATAGCGACGTCCTCCTCCCATCGATCTGTCAGACCGGCATGTCTCCACGCTCGGCCTACTTCCGGGCTGGTCCACCCCGGCCCATCGGCCGCCCCGGCTTGAGCCCGGGTGTTGTGACGGTCCCCTCGGTTCGTGGACGTGACGTCCAGCAGAGGAGTCGTAAGCTTTCGGCCTCGTGCCGGCCACGGTCGTCGTCTCTTGCTTCGTTTTCTTGTTCTCTTAACAACCCTCGCTTGGCTGCCGAGACTTTGCTTCCACGACGGAAGACCACAACGACAACCACTACTACGCAAATAATACAGAACGGCGAGTTATTGTTCAGTACCGCCAAGAGGAAACAGCCTCCCACAGAACCCACGAAGTATGATACAAGCACTATCTTTACACGCCAGTCTCCCCTTCATAATATCTCACCCACGCGTACTACGCCCGCCATGTTCGAGTCGTCCTTGAGCAAGACCAGCACGGCTCTGGAGCAACTGTTTTGCCACACAACGTCTCGCTTCCGCAGCTATCGGTCCTCAGCCCGGATGGCCACCGCAGAGGTTGCTGTTCAAAAGAAGCATGACGTCAGCACACAGGATACAGCCCAACAGGACAATGTAACCAGCACAGGTCTAAACTTCAAGGCGAAACTACCGTCTCAAGCATGGGACTCGCACATGCACGTCCTCGACCCACGCTTCCCCCTATCTCCAAGCGCAGTGTACGTGCCGTCATCCTCGGCACCGACCAAGCTCAAACACGCCCAGCACTTTGAGTCGGGCGTAGGGCTGGACAACATCGTGCTCGTCCAGCCTTCGATCTATGGATATGACAACAGCTGTCTGCTCGACGCTCTGCGGACGCTTGGGCCGGACCGAGCGAGGGGCGTGGTCGCCTTCGAGGACCCAGCTGCCTGGGCTGCCAACGAGGAGGCAGAATCGTCATCCTCAGAGTCAGACACCTCCTCGACGACGACGCTGACCGATGCAACAACCACAGTCAGCCACCAGATCCTGCGGGAATGGCACGAGCTCGGCGTCCGCGGCGTCAGGATCAACCTGCAGTCGGTTGGTAGCAAAGACGTGCCCCCGGAGGATTTCCGCGCCATGCTGCAGCGGTACATCGACGTCGTGCGGCCGTTCGGCTGGGTCGTCCAGCTCTACGTCGCCATGGACATGGTCCACATCCTAGAGCCCCTGGTCCGCAGCAACAACCATGACGGGTTCAAGCTGTGCATCGACCACATGGGCCACCCACACGTCTCCCGCCTGGCAGAATACCAGGCCACGCGGGACCCGTACACCATCCCCGGCTTCGACGCGCTGGTCCGCCTCCTGGACACGGGCAAGGTGTTCGTCAAGATGTCCGCGGCGTACCGGTTTAGCGCGGAGATGGCGACATCGACACCACCCAGTGCCGGTACTCGTGCTCTGCCCGACGCGGCGTCAAGAGATGTCTGGCCCATCGCCACGGAGCTCCTGCGCGTGGCGGGCCACAGTAGGGTCGTGTTCGCGACGGACTGGCCGCACACGAGGTTCGACGGGCTCGACATCCGGCCGTGGATCCAGAGCATCGTCGACATGTGCAGTGGCGACGAGGAGCTGATAGAGAGGGTGTTCAGGGGTAATGCGGAGGACCTGTGGTCTGTTGAGAGACAGTGAGTCGCATCGGAAAGGGACAGCACGTCTGGAGTTTTATGCGGCGTTGGGGGGGGTTTTCTCTTTTTTAAGATGCATGGGGGTCGTTGCGAGCGTTTTCATTATCATTTATCCCACCCCTTGGGTGACAGGCCAGCACGAGCAGCAATGAATAGCCAACATGGTGGTGCACAGATGTTCACTCCCACTACATTTTCGTCGCACTTGAAGCCTTTGACGAGCCTCCCGTTCTGATTTGAGCATTGTGGCTGTACACATCTGCAAAAGGAGCATGTTATACAAAGAAAAAAAAGTTAGACTTTGCTGTGGCCAGTATGGACATGCCGTGTGTCTGAGCCCAGCTCCGGGATGCACTAGCTAGGTCGACAGTATTTTGCCAAGGTCACCCTGTCACCCTGCCTACCTGTCCCTACAACCCTTCCCAGTCTCGCAACCTAATGTCCTGCAGAAGATTAATCTCCAGAACCCGAGCTCCTTTTTTCTTTGGGGCCGATACTATAGGAATATTGTTACAAGCAGCGGTTCAATGCTCGAAAGGGTATTAGTGAAGTAAGTTAAATAATTTCGACTTACAATTGTCTTGATCGAGGAAAAGAATCGTGCGGGGAGAAGCTGCTTGATCTAACCGGGAGCGCGCATTTTTGCAAGAGGCGAACAGCAACCCTATCTATGCTTCCAGTTCTTCTCTAGCTACTAATCGGACTATAGTACAGGCTAGAGGCTACTTAACCTCCTTTGCAGCCGTAGAATCTCTGATACGGACCCTTCGCCTCTTGAGATCATACTTACCTTAAGGTACTCTTCGTCCTACAAATGGTCTCAATGATAGGCACTAGACTCTTAGTCCCGACCCGGGGACGACTGGGATTACTCGTAATTAGAGTTCCTCCCGCTGGTATGCTCCTCGTCACCAGGTTCATGCTCGTTGTCATGCGGTACCACTCTTCCCAACCGGGACGAGTAATACAGGTCACGCTTGTTCTTCGGCGAAACCGGAAGTGATCAGCCAATCCATAGTCGCTTGGCTGTCCACCCACGGCAATGAGCTGTCCTGCCTGGAAGCCTGAGCGATGGCCTCAACCTCCGCGTAGAACTCATCCACCGCTTGGCTTGCCGCCGCGAAGGTTGGCAAGCTCGGACGGAGTGTCAGCCCGTGCTCGAGCTTGTAGCTCCCAATGATGACTACGCGATACACGTGTTTATCTGGTGCGAAGTTGACACATACAAAACCTAGAAGGCGAATACCTGACTCAATGGAGCCGTAACGTTGCAGCACCCCCTTGGCGACATCAATGTGGGTTTCGTCATCTGGCTTGATATTTCCGATAGCAAGACGGAGGAAACTCGTGATCCGCATTTGCAACAAGGGCAGGCAGGCCGACGCTTTGTGTCGTAGTTGTGTACTGCGTCTAGTAAGTAGCGAAGTCGTATGTCGGTTAAATGCAAAGCTCCAGCCTAGTCCATACTTGAGGGCCGTGACCTGCTCCTCGACGTCGACGCCGAGCTGCATCATCGTGTTCAGTTTCTCCCAATATGACCAAGGAGAATGAGAAAATGCCACCAGAGCCAGCGCGTCGGCCGACGGCCAGTTCGTTCCCGGCCATTGTTCTAGACCACGCCGGCAGGATCGGGCACCCTTATCGCAGAGCCAGCGCACCCGAGACGATGTTGTGAAGCCGGGCTCTACCAGCACGGCCAGGAGCAAGTGATCCGCAAAATCAGCGCTGCTCATGCCCGTGGGTGCCCATTCCTCCAGCCAGCGCCGCGGAGGAATGAGTCCACCCGACTTACAAAGCAGGGCCAGCACGCAAGGATTGCGCTCATCACGGCTCCAGATGCCCTTTGCTGTCATGGCCCGCGCCAGGTGCTCAATCACCACCTCTCTCGGCTCTCCTGGCAGTCCAGTAGGATCTTGCGACACCACGAGAGAAGTTCCACATCCAACTCGCCAGACATCAGCGGCGGAGCCCAGAGGCCAACCGGGGTGATGCGGTAGGAGTCAAAGTATCTTGATCGGGCATACTTAACATCCAAGCAGACAGTCAGATCTATGGGCGTCTCTCGAGTCCAAAGTCTGCGGCCCGACTCCAGCATGAAGTCGCGCACGGTCCGATGGATGAAGATGACAAGTCTTTCTCCTTCCGATGGATTGTCCGAGATCGGAACTGCTTCCACCAGGCCGGCACACCGCGCACGTAGCTGCATGCAAACGCGCGCGACACAGGTCCGCTTTTCCTTCATTGGATCATCCACCTTCTCCTCAATCAAGCGACGACGCAAGTCCTTGTTGAGATAGAGATCGATCGAAGAAGCGTTGTCCATTTTCAGTGACATTGAGATATCCCATAGATTGTAATGCGTATCCAGCAACAAGAGCGCAAAGACCGTCGCTGCATACTCGCGATATGTCCTGTTCTCTCGCTCGAGCTTGTGAACCATTTTTTCGTAATAAAACGACTCCAGATCCACCGGGAGATCATCAATCCGTTCCCAGAGCAGCTCCCACGAGTCGTCATTCGTGATGCCCGTCTTGAGACTTGTTATCACGAGCTGCAGCCACAAGAATACGCCTTCTGCATGGAAGATTAGGTGGTTCACGACAGTTTCCGGGTTGTGCCTACATTCCGTGGATTCAGGCATCAGTCGGAGGTCCTTCGCTAGTTTCTGCCTGGTATAACGTTCCATGTCACCGCAGGTGAGATCCTGCAACCGGAAATGCGGATAGTGCTGAAGCGATCGCTCAAAAATGACCTCTGGCCGACTCGACACGCACAGCTTGATGTTGTTATGCGTTAAGACTGATCGTACAAAATCTAGGAGCCGCTCGGGTGTCCCATCGACGGGATTAATCTCGTCTAGTCCATCAATGAAGATGTAGATGGGCTGTTGTAGTGATTTGATCGCTCCAGCAAGAGTTCTGCAAAGCTCTGCCTCGCTCCAGTCAGATATAGTCCGCTTCTTCATGTCGAGTGAAGAGCTTTGGTCATGTAGGGTTGCCTTAGCTAGTAGGGTGTTTTGGCTGAAGAGCTGGTACAGTAAAGTACAGAGAAGACACTTCAGTGATCTCTGGAGTTCGTCTCCGGAAGCCCAGATGAAAGCAGAGAGCATCATGGGCTTTGCATTAGGGTGAACGCCAGTCGCAGCATGGACAGTCTCTGGCATTCCAGCTAGGTGATGCATGAGCGTGCTCTTCCCTGAGCCGGGCTTGCCACTTATCCAGAAGATGCGTTGGCCTGGATCTCGCAACCAGAGGCTGAACTTCCTCGCAGTCCGCGGGCCGTCATCCAGCATGTCTTCGGTGGTGGTCTCCGAGTCTGAAGGGCTAGGTGGATCGAGGAGCCATTGAAATGTACCTTCCAAAGCCACAATTGAGGCCATGTTGCGTCTCGCGTTCATGGATGGGAAGTAGAGGCTGGCCAGAAAGTCCTTTAGCTCTGCGTTTGATCGTTCTTCTGACTTCTGTTTGACGAGGTTGTCCCTGATGTGCAATGTATCGATCTTGATGCTGTCCAATGCACACAAGGCCGCGTTTTGCTTGGTAATGATGTCCGAAACATTGTTGTTGCCCCGCTGCAGCTCCGAGATCAGAGTCCTTAGCTCGCTCTTCATTGAGGGCACCTCGACCTGGATAGTGGCCCATTGCGCGTTGGCTGTCTGCCTGCAAAGCCAGAGGCTCAATTAGTTGCTGCTGAAAAATGTCCTGCTTCAACCAGACCCAGACATACCAGACATCTTTCAAGATTTCATTCTGCAACAGATCCTGAGTCTGCTGGAGCCTCTTCTCCAGAGCCTTGATGTCGCCTTGTTTCCGGCCATACGCAACCATATCTCGGATTTTGCCCTTCCTGCCCGTCGTGAACCTGACGAGCAGTGTCTCAAGCTCCTTGGCGACTGCCACAACATCGGCAGCCCTCGTGCACAAAGCGGCATTAGCCGCCGGGGACCCGCGCGTGGCGAGGGACTGCGTGACCTCGTGGCTGAGCTGCCGGAGCGCGGCCGCATGGCTCTGCACGCCTTTGTCCGGCCCGTGCTCGTCACGGACCGTTTTGAGGGCTCTTGAGATCTTTAGGCCGGTGCCTACGAGCTGTAGGACGTTGCACGCCAGAGAGAGCGCGGCCAGCGCCTCCATGTTTGTGACCCGTTGCGTGTCCGCTTCCTGCTACTACTCCCAAGCCGTAGCCGCGGTTGTGGTGTAGAGGGCCGAGACAGGAGCGGCAGCGATGAGACGCTCGCCGCTCGGTGGTATGTTGGCGCGGACAGTATGTCGAGGTTCTCGCAAGGGGAAGGCTTCCCGACAAAAAGAATGAGGGCGTGCAAAACAGATGTCGGTTCAGATGCGGGAGAGTCAAAGCGCGGGGTCGGCCGCCGAGGCTGTGCGGCCCAACAGCCAAGGCAGACTGCACATGGCAAGGGGTCGTCATGCAGCGCTTACTGTTCTTGATGGCTGCGACAGGTTTGAGGCTGAGAGACGCAGTAATGGGCTCTCGAGGTGTGTCAACCAGCGCTTCGAGCTGCGCGTGGATTGGTTGACAGACTGACCCCTACCTTATACACTGCACTGATCCATTGCAGAAGGACAAGCCGCCTGATAGGTTATATCAACAGCCAATTCTAAAACTGGGATATGACTCGTAGTACAAGGAGAGACGAGGGAAGGGTAAAGTTGTCCAAACATTCAGTAGCTCTAGTCACACAAGCTTCCTAGTAAACGCTAACCATGCAACTCCGGGAACGTGTTCCGTTCAGACCGAATGACCGCCGAGGGCCCAAATAATCATGTCGAAAGGGTACTCTATCATACACAAGCAACCATAGAGCCCCACTGATTCGCGACGAGCGCTCGCGTTGTGTTGATTAAAATACAGCAGTCTGGATATCGTTTCCTCTCTGAGACATCTCTTGACCATCTCCCCAGGCTACTGGGACGCTGCTAGGCCGACACGATCAATGCGCTGGTCTTCTCAACAACTGTGAAGCACGCATGCCAGAAGACGCTCGAGGACCTGACCGAGGGAGGGCATCGAGGTTCTATCGAAGCCAGATTGAGGGCTGGCGCTGCGGCTAAGTGCTAGCAATTGGGTCTTGGCCACTTGAAGAGAACGAAACAGACTGCTACCTTCAGATCGTGTTACTTCCGCGCTCGCGATGCTGTGCATGCACTGGCTCGCTTTGCGAAAAGGCCACGGGGGAGGGCATGGACGAAGCATTTCTGAAATTCGGATCGTGACCCGCGCGCATGCCGATTCCACCTTGTTGCCACCTTCCTGCCAACTTCCAAGATATTGCCATGAAGTCCTCTTGTCCAAGTGACCTGCTGTGTCTGAACTCAGCTGTATTTCTCACGTGCAAAGGAGGAATTGCCTTTGCTGGCGGAAGGAGTCGAGAGCGGCTACCTGGCTGAGACGGACGTGACTGCTGGTTCGATATCACGATGTACCGCCATTGCCGTGAGGGAAGGAGCAGGTGCGACTTGATCGCGATTGCTCTGTCGTCAACAACCTCAGGCAGACTTCGCACACCATAAAGCTCGAGTCTGCTGCTCTGTTGCTGGCCCATCCTTCTTCCCATCATCACCATCACTATCGTCCTTCCCACAACCATCATCACCTGGCATCACCACCACCTTCATTTGCTGTCTATTTGCTGCCACCCTTCTCGATCTACCTCCTCCATCTCCCATTCTTGTCCCCCAGCTCATCTATCACACCATTCCCCGTGGCCGCCAGTGATCGCCATGTCCAACCAGCACATCGCCTCACCATGTCCCCTCGTCAATCCCCATCGTCGCCGTCAGCATCGTCGTCCATCACACCGTCGGACCACCTTCCTCGCCTTGCTTCGACTATCCTGTCGTCTCCCTTCCTAACAACTTCATGCCACTATAACCCTCCACTTCCCCATTCTTTCCACTCGATCGTTTTCGCCTCGGGAGGTCCGACGCCCCTGCGCAGTCGACTCACCTCATGAATGCCTGCGGCAGGCAACCTCTCTGTCTCGGACCAGCTTTCCAAGAACCTCAGACTATTCTTGCCAGTCTGGACAACACAGCTTCCGGTACAAGAACATTCACTGCGGCCTTCTACACTTTGGCATTGCGCGTCATCACTGGTCTGGTGCCAAAGTCCAACTTGCGGCTGCAGTCTGGAGCTGCATCGCTTATGAAAAAGGTGGGGACCCATCTTTCTTTTCATCAAGTCAAATATGCACGGGAGGGGCGTGCATGATTGATCAAGTGCGCAATGTGGGACTTTTTCGTCGGACGATTCGAGCAGGCATACACGGCTGGGGCATGTATGACTTGCAAAATGGGCCATGATGACACCTTCACATTGATCGAGTCTGACTTCCACGGGCGGGGCGTGGAGTCTCTGACTCGTTATGATCAAGTGTAAACTCCGTTGTAACCTCTGAGCCTGTTTGTGGTTAGCTTTAGCTAAACCCCCACACAGATGACGGTAGATCGTTGCGCTCCAGTTGGCATGACTTTGTCTTGGAGCTAATGCCATCTTGATCAAGCTGGCTCGAGGGAAAGTGTAGAGTTGTGGAGATGGGGGGGGGGGGGGAAGTGGGTGAGACGACTGACCATAGCGACGCGATGATGAGAAAAGGGAAGAAACAAAACGTAGCATTTGAAAGGTCTGTCCGTACTTATATGTCTTGGTTGATGCCTGTTACCTGTCTCCGATATCAGCGCATCCAAGCAATTGCAATGTATGGCTGTTCAGAGGAAATATCTTGAATTATTCCTCTGTGCCGCCCTACAACAAGAATGGGTCAGGCTCTGATCCAGTCGAGGCGACCATCCGGCACCAAGCATGGATCCAGGCCCTGTCGTACGCATGTTTGGACCACGCTTTCGGTCATCACGCAGCCCTCCAGAGATTAGCTCAGCTCGGCGCGATGCGTTAACACATCGCCGCCTATGATCTTCACCAGACGGCCAGCTTCCCCAGTTATATATTATCAACAGCAACGAAGCCTTTTGCAGGATCTGTGCTGACGAAGAGAGGTGCACATTGAAACGACCACCAGGCTCAGTAATTCAACGTGCATGACTGCACTGAACTCGACAGGACTACCGACTGCACTGACTAGAGAGATTGACGACAACATGTCATTTGATGGATGACGTGCGTTCTCAACACAAACTTAGCCCCATGTGTTGTGTCTGATCAGAATACTTTCCTATCTACGCCGATCAGGAAACAAAGGCTTTTCATTCGGCAGGCAATTCAGCACGATTTCGTGTCAGTCTGCTTGCGCTGCGAGCGGTGGTCCACCTGCCAGCGTCATCTGTCACCAAGGCTGTGTCTACCGCACACTTTCATCAATGTCGGCTTAATCCTGGTCACTAGCTACGGAATGCACCTGTAGCACAACTCGAAGCGATCGAACTAGGAGAGCCAAAGAACTCTTCTGACATGGCGGGATCGATGCCAGTACTACGGCCACAGTGTACGCCTACAAAGACCACGCCCAATCCCCATCGCTGTAGTCATGCAATCTTTGGGCCTGTTGCGGCGTCGTGCATGAGCTCATGCATGAGACGAGGCGAACTGGCTGCTGCCTCTGTGCAGGCTTGACATCGCCAGACCAGCGGGTTCTGCCTCGAGTTCAACCTTGTCGGGGGCTTTGTGCTACAATCATTATCTGGGAGCGCCATGTGATCTCAAGGTCCAGAGTACTTTCCCACAACTCCTCCGTATACAACGACGATGGGCCCTCAATCATCACTGTCGACCGTCCTCCATTTCGTGTAGCCTAGCCGCGACATTGCAAGTATGAGCGCTTCTCCGCAGAAGGAGTATCAGTACGACGGGCATCTTGATGAGGCCGGGGAGATCCGCCTCTTCTCCGCGTCACGCAACGGCAATGGAGCCATTCATTGCGAGTTCATTCACGCACAGCTGCAGTACAGCGTCATCGAGCCACCGGGCACGGAAGCAGAGCGCTGGTGGAGCTGCGACATACCATAGTTCGCCATCTCCTACACGTGGGGTTCCGAAGCGAAGGAGGAAACAGTCATCGTCGAGGGCCAGCCCTTTTCGAGTCACTCGCAACCTCTACAACGTCCTACAGGACATATGTGTCCGGGATCCGAGCTCCTTTTTCTGGGCCGATGCGATATGTATCAACCAAGGAAATCATGCGGAGAAAAGTCATCAGGTCCGACAGATGCCACGCGTCTACGAGGCTGCGGAACAGACCTTTGTGTGTTTGTGGCCAGCTGCCAATCCCGACATCCAACTTCGCTCTCTTATGCGGTCGTTCGAGAACTTCGACCTCGATACAAGTGGCAAATACTGGCCTGTCGATGCCCCAGAGTGGAGGGTGCACTGGTTCGGAAGCCTGGCCCGTAGGACTCTGGATTTTGAGCTCGATGCAGCAAACATGAGATCATTCATGTCCATCTTAGTAACGGAACCTTGGTTTAAGAGGGTTTGGATCATCCAAGAGATGTCCTCTAATATCCGGCCACCGTATCTGCTGTTCTGATGCAGAGCATCCAGGAGCATGCTGCTCGAGGAACAACATGGATGAGGCGCTTCCCCCGTAGTACTTCCAGCACAGCACCATGGCTGGCTCGCGGCAGGGCGTCTGTCAGCAGGCTGGAGCCAGGCATTGCTTGCCTGGTCTGTTGACCTCGTACAAAGGCCAATAGAATGCTGTAGGAAGATCGACCCATGGTCTGCCATATGAATACTTCAACGGTCAGGTCTCGATCCACCGCCTCGAAGACGTGACGCCGCTCAACTTCTGCACGGCGTGGGGGCCACAAAGCTCGAGGTCGTGGCTGGGTCCGGCGACGGTCCGTTGGACGATTTTGGAAAACTGGTGCCTCGAAAGGTGCCCAGCGCCTGAGTAGTGCAGCATAGAGCTCATCAGTCGATCTATATAAAGTAAACAGACCCTTCAGTCCATCAGCATCAGGCATCGTCAGGCAGCTTGCTATGCCGAACAGCATCTGTACAGCCTGGTCTACTGTCTCCGGGGCACGGGGAACAGTGTCGACCGGTTTCCACAAGTTAAGAGAATAGCCTGCTTCTATGAGCGCGTCCTCAGGTCTTGATATCCTGCAGCGAGTGTGCTGAATCCAGTCGCAAAGTTGCTTGCTGTTGAGTCATCAGACGGGATACACGAAAATTGAAGGCCACAGGTTGCGTTTGTCTCATCGTGAACAGATCCGCTGTAGTGACTTTGACCTCTTCTAAAGCACTTCTTGGTACTGCATATATGTATGCTAACACATCCCTGATGACATCAATCTCTTGCTTTGTGTAGTCGATCAATATGCTGTTACCCGCTTCGGCATCATCGCATATACCAAGAAGAGCATGGACCTTATCCGAGAGGAAGCTTGCTTTCGCGAGTTGGAAATTTCGTAAAAGGTTGAACAAAGAGCGCTCATGCCACCAGGAAGTTTTCCTTGCAGGCCCTGGCATGACATCAACTATGGCCTGGCGCATGGCGTCTAACGGACAGTCCAACAAGGATAACATGACGGCAAACACCCTGCAGGACACACGATGGCCATTGCTGTAGACCATAGCGGATCGTGCCTTGGCTATCTTGGACCACGTTCTTGACACGCGCCACATCTTCGAAGATGGAGTCTCCGACCTGGAGGGACATTGCCTCACCGACTTCGAGTTCTGGAACATTGGACTCGATTTGATTCTTCCAAAGCTTTCCGAAGTCGCTACTGGCTACTAGAAGACACAATCACAAGCCGGCGCCTCGTCATGATAGAGAACTCCTTCAGGCTTCTCATAACAGGTGCTGCAGGTCCCCCCCAAGTTTCGAAGGCCATTGCCAGGATCTTCCGATCCGACTCTGGGCTGCCCCCAGCTGTATTCTCGTGGACGGGGCTTCTCGCACTGATGTGTAGCTGTGCCGAAGCCGAGCTGCGGACGCTTCTGTTGGCGCCGACCAAGACGGCAGAGATGTGCAGACTGCTACTTCCCAGCGCGGTGGACCGGGACACGAAAATCACGAGCCGCAACATGGCTACGATGCTTCTTGCTACGGAGATGACACATGCCAACTGTTCAGAACCTCGCGATGGGCTGGACCGGGACAATCCTGGAGGGCCTGGACTACCGGCACACCGTATTTACCTGTTTAACATGGAGGAGGACAGTATCTCTTTTTCCGAGTGCACGACAGGGTTGACACCGCTTACCAGGGCCGCAGCTACTGGAAATGTACAAGCGGCACTGCTTCTCCTCAGCGAAGGCGCAGAGATCGACACAACTGGTGACTATGGTCTGACGCCGCTGATCTGGGCTGTCTGGCTTGGCAGGGAGGCCGTGATAGACCTCCTTCTCGGACATGGGGCCGATGTCTACCTTGGAGGAGGAGCATACAAGAGACCGGTCATCAGCTGGACGACGGATACTGCCATCCAGGATAGGATCAAGCTACAAATACCGGCATCACAGGAGACACTAGAAGAAACAACACGTCCAACAACAACAGCATGCTTCTAAGCTATGCCAATAGGCTGCTGTCGAGCCGACCATGGCACAAAGGCAAAGAAAGTGGACATGGTAGATGTTGATATGTACGGTTATGCGACGAGCATGCAAGACACATTTAAGGCATCGCCCAATTTCCTCCTGCAATTGTTGCATTAGTCTTTTAGAACATCACTGTGACCCGGAGCCACGAGACTTACGTTCAGCACTCGGCTGCGTGGTGCCTCACAAGACGTCCTACGCGAGCTCGACAATCGGGGAGCAACATTCCAGGCTGAGCTCCGCCTTGCTCAGCGAACGTGAGCGGCCCAGTGATAGAGTAAAGTCACGTTGTCCTCTTGACATTGCAAGATTCCCAAGCAGGCACCCACAAGGCTGCCCGCCGTCTCGGCGTAACATAAAGACCTCTATCATACACACCCTCCGCCACGTTCGGGTTCACACGCTGGGTACTCACATGGAAGCTGGCCCGCGTCGAGCATAAGTCCCGCGCGGTGTGGGTCAGCATCCCTGCCGCCGCCTACGTGGACGTCGATGGCGTGCCGCCACATATACTCCACCTCTCTTGGGCGGCAGCTGACTGCTTAGCGTTGCCTGAGACACGGCAAGGAGGCAAGTTCTGTCCTCGCTCGTGCAGGCCCTTGACCAGAATATCAATTGCAAAGCGAGGGGGGAGGGGTGGGGGCTCTATGATGAGACATCTTACGGTCAAAGCAGCAACATAAAGAGTAGCGCCGTCGCCATGAAGTTGTGTTGTTTGTGCTCCCTGCCATGCTCATCACCGCCGACAGCAGCAGCAGTAGCAGCAGCAGCAGCAAGCGGAGGTTGCCCGTGACGTAGCCTGGGCGACGTCACCGAGCGCCAGAATGCCTGCGCAAAACAGCGGCGGTTTTGAATGTGGCGTTAGGGAAGCTCGTCACCGTGCCTGGGGATAGCCCAACAATGCTTGGGATCCTCGAGAGATATTCCTTTCGCCGAGCTGCGACTCCCTTATGTCTTTCCACGTCGGCGTCCCCCTTTCCTTGTTTATGACTATTCAGTTTCAGGTGGATCTCGTGAGGTTTCGGGGTTGATCTCTTGTCGCCTGTTGCTTGCCGGCCAGGGATGCATTCGGTACGCCTGACGGTATCCAGGTGCTCTCGCAGACTGCGTGAACATACGAGCGTGTCGGCACGCTCTGTGAGGATATTTCGCTGCGAGACTGGCGAGGGAACTACTCCGGGAAGTCGCTCCGGGAGCAGCCAGCGGGCGCACGCACTACAAGAACAATGCACGGGCAGCTGCATTTCGCCCTGGACATAAGCTCGAGATCGGTAGGAACGAGAGCAGTCGCCGTGATCGTTGTTACTGCTGTTCTTGTTGACGTTGGTGCTGCTCTCGTGGCCTGCGGAACTAAAGCCGGCAAGAGCTCAGCTGTTATCATCCGTTTTGGTTTGCAATTGCGGACGGGACCTGACGCCGCCGTATTGGTGGGTATGTGGGTTTGTGTCGAGCGTTGGGCGGCTACGGTAGGGAAGAGACGAGGCTGGGAGGAACGAGAACTGTATCAGCATATATGCCGATGATATGTATCGTCCGCGAGCTCCTTCGAAAGGGGCACCGACAGTGATGGTGCGAGAGCACCCACCTCTGCCACGAAGATAACGCCCGCTCCGGTAACACACCCGGGCTGCATCTGGCTTGCGCCTGCTACTGAAGTGCGGGTATCTTCTCAACAGGTCGATCTCATGCGCAATCTCGAGTGCCCTTGGGCTGTGTATATTATAGGTGTCCTTGTCGACACCGTAGCTACTGTAGTGGGTGAGCTGGATGATCGCAGCCTGGATCTTGAAACCAATATAGTATGGAGAGCGTCTCATGGTCGGGGTCCAATAGGCGTCAGGCGTCAGCCGCGAGATGGCAGCCAAGGTTTGACGAGTTACAGTGCTCGGTGTGGTATAGGAAGGTTCGATAGTAGTCTTGAAAGGTGTGTTGAGAAGTGGCTGGTCGTGTCTGGGAATAGTGTGGCGAGCTAGAGAGACTACACGGTGAGTACTCAAGCAAGCTTCGGCCAGCAATGCATTGACGGGCAGAGAGGAGCACAAAGCCTTGACCCATTTCGGGGAGAGGACTAAAGCCAATCTAAGTACAGGCCTCACCAGCTAGCCATCAGTCGGGGCTGTCCGCCGTCTACCGGGACTGCCTAACAGTCTAGGACCACCAGTTATGCTGTGTGATACGGCTTCAGGCAAGGCCCGCGCACCGCACCATTCGCAGACATCACTGCCTGCGCGGACGCAGGTCGTCGAATCCAGTCATGCCCAAAGGAATCGAGATAGCGGTTGTCACGAGGCGGCAGCGGGGATGCAGGCGTGGGTGAGCAAAGGGGATACTGGTGGTAGTGCATGTCCATCACCGGGGCGAGGGTCATCTGCAGGAGCAGGTCGCCCTGCTCGATGTGGCGGGCGAGGGAGCGGACGTCGCCGGCCTGGCGGAGGCGGCGGAAGATGGTGGTGGCCTCGGCCTCGGGGCGATCACGCAGGGCGGCGAAGACACAGGCATAGTCGCTGTCGAGGGACTGCAGCTCGCCGTACTTGCGCTTGAGGGCCTGCCGGGGCGTCTCGCCCTCGTAGCCGCCATAGTGGCAGGGCAGCTTGCGGCGGACGCAGCCCCGGCAGGCTGGCCGGGCGCCGTCGCACTTTGCCTTGCGGCGGCGGCAGCCCTCGCAGGCGCCGTGCGAGCCACGGGGACCCGGTGCTGTGTCCGTGGCCCGGCCCGGGGCCTCGGACTGGGGAGGCTGTGCCGGAAGCAGCGGCCGGAGCCTGGGCGGAGCAACACCACCTCCCATGCCGGGTTGTTGTGCTGGAACGGGAACCGGTCTGACGGGATGGGGAGGGCGAACTGGGCGGCTGGTCCTAGGGCGTTGTCGAGGCTTCCTGTCCAGGGGCATGGAGGGCAGGCCTCGAGTCCGTGTCAGGCAGCCGGAGGCGAGGTGAAGCGGGCAGGCATGGAGACGATGTTGCAAGCGTCGGGTGGTGTGTCTGTCTCTGTGTCGGTCGTCTGGGAGTGGATGGCGAGGCTGCTGCTGCTGTCGTTGTTGTTGTTTCTGTTGTTGTTTCTGTGAAGATGCTTCGTTGAGCGTGAGCTTGGACGCAACAGCGTACGTGTAGGTGTATACAACGGGGCACCACAGGGCATGTAGGGCACGGATAATTAGGTTGCGAGGCTGGACGGGAGGCTTGACCTGGCTGACGGTTGTCGAGTAGCCCTTATC
This sequence comes from Microdochium bolleyi, assembly GCA_001566295.1. Lineage (NCBI taxonomy): Eukaryota > Fungi > Ascomycota > Sordariomycetes > Xylariales > Microdochiaceae > Microdochium > Microdochium bolleyi. The sequence goes on from KQ964259.1 coordinate 346,130, forward strand.
CGAGCCGGATAAGCCGCGCGCGTGACCAACCAGCGGTCCATATTCGTCGGGCTCCCTCCCGCTCCCCGTATTGCCTCGTCCTCGTCCGCTCCCCCTCCAGACACATTGACACGCCTGGCTCGGGAGGTTCCGAAACGTGTCATGTCACCCTTACGCATAGATTCCCTCCGCCCTCGACATTCTCCCGATCAGACGACAAATTCTACGATCACGGTGGAATTCCTGGCTGAAGACAGTCTGCTGTGGCGTATTGATTAGCAGGGTCGGGAACGCGAATGTGTTGTCACCTGCCCCAGTCCATGGGCCCTGTCGAGCCTGTTTATTTCCTTTGTGCCTCTAGAACCAACCCTTTGCCCAGGTGTGTGTGGCTGCCCAAAGGAGATTCACCACAGTGCGCCAGTGAACGAATCCCTAGAGTTAGGTACAATTGTGATCCGTGGTCTCGTCATCTGCACGCAATGCACTCATGAATCAATACAACTTGTTCGCCTAGAGACACACACCCAGCTCGGGCCGAATCGACATCTCTCTCTCGCCAAGTTCAAAAGCCCGGGCTGATCAAGACGGCTGGGGCGCTTGTCTCGCTACGCGTAATAATGTGGGTGTGTGCAAGGCCAGCGTGATCGGCTCAGCAGTTGCTCCAGGGCACGTTCTGCGTGACAGGCTACCCTATGGCGGTACTCTATTGTAATTGTCAGTCCGAACAAGCAACGGCCCCTGATGACAAAAGACGAGAAATGAGCCGCCGTTGGTGACTGACCATCGCCCGTCATTGACAAGATGAGCTGTGCTTGCCACTCGAACAGCTGCAGTCTCCCGCAGCAGACTAGGCTGTCATAGCCATCAACATCGACCGTCACGGGCCTGACAACAACAACCACAACGACAACAGCAACGACCGACAACAACACCCGACAACAGCACCCGCCACTAGTCGCGAAGACAACGAAGACAACGAAGACAACGAAGACAACGAAGACAACGAAGACAACGAATACAACGTCACGGCTACCACGAGCAGACCTCTTCACCGCGCACCAAGGAGAACTCCTGACAACCAGCACAACACGAACCTCTCACGCGTCGCCATCTCCAGTGGCGACAACAGTACTACCGTCGCTGCCGCTCCTGCCAGAAACCACACCGAATGAAAGGCACGTAGCCTCGCAAACTATGGCCGATGACGCCGGGCGGCTGTGATCTGCGCCAACCTCAACGACCTCGAGCATACCCAGTCTCACGACTCTCACGACTCCCACGATAACAGCATACCTGCGAAGACACATTCGCCAGCCGCGCGTGCTGCTCGCGACGACAATGACGACGACGACGATGACGACGCGACGGCGGTGCCATATCCCATCGGTAGCGCTGTCTGATCCTGACGCGGGCTTTCCGCGATACTGCTACGGTGCAAAAGGATGACCTTTTTCAGACGAAATGGATACTCCAATTCCCGTCAGCTCTACCCAATCTAGGAAACAACCAGACACCGAGAAGACGAACTAGACATCCGCAAGACCGACTAGACATTCAGCAGACCAATCAAACATCTGGAAGACCGATTGGATAATTAGGCTGACGGTTCGGGTACCACAGTCTACTCCAATACAAACAACACGACAGACACAGAGCCAGCGACCGAGACTATATCATAACGCCGGGCAAAGAACCGCACCCGGCGCCTCCTTGGCGAAGCGCACAACAGCATGGCCAACAGTAGGACTCAACGGCACAGCCAACAGTAGAAATCAACAGCACCCGGCGCCTTCACCGTGGCGGTACCTTCAAGGCCTGTTGAGCTACGGAACTGCCGGCTGTGTCCTGTTGGGCACGCATGTTTGCACACGAGGCTGCAGTTGTGTGCGATGGTCCCTGCGCGTTGTGGTCACTAGAAGGAGGATTGCCAATTGACTGACATACCTCCGCGGCTGCTTTGTCCTCATTGACGCCGGGGTTCAGCCAGTCTGCAACTGTCGTCGTGAGACATGGCTGATAGGGATCAGCGTCCGTGCGCTATGCGGCGTGCGTCTGGAACCCTCATGTATTCGTCTATTCCGCGGAAGGTTACAACATTCGCCTGTGCGGTGCTTACTAAGGACCGATTCCTCCATGCTCATCCTATCGAGCTGTCAGCACCTTGAGTAGGCCTGGGCCCGGGAAGTGGGCGGTTTGTCGGGACGTCAGGATCGTGGAGAACCCGGCGGCGAGGGTCAGAGCACCCAGCGCGAGCAAGACGACGACAGAGACACGCGTGGAGAAAATACAACAGGGCAATTGGAGACGATCTCTCCGCCGCCTTGGAGCAAAATGATGAGACTGTGGGCCAGGCCAGTCGGGGGGTCGGCCGGGCGGATATGACGTGTCGCGCGGATGACAAGCTCGGAGGGCGGGGGAGCGTTCCCACGTGAAGCGGATGGGACCCGCCGCCGCAGATGCGGCAGATGATGGCACTTGGGACGTGGAGTTGTGCCCTCAGCTGCTGCTGTGTTTGGGGAGCTGCCCACAACCTACCTTACCTTTGGGTACCTTGAGTGTTGATGGTGGCCACCTGGGCAGGCCAGGCCAGGTCCGCCCCGACACGAAGGGCGTACGGCGGGGTCGCTTGTCAATGTCTCGGCCCTAAAAGTAGCAGTGGCTGTCGGGACTGGCCACACGTGGATGCCGCTGCGGCCCTCGACGGTGCTGCAACAGGCAAGTCCAGCCCGGGCAGCACACCTGGGCACCCAGTCAGGGCCATGGCATTAGCAAATGCCAACGCTGCTCCGGTGCTCGGCAGCTGCCCGGCCGAGTGTGGGGGCTGTCCCGCTCTTGCAGGGCGCATCACCCAGGCCCCAGGCCCCAGGCCCCAGGAGTCACCAAGGACTGCCGGGTCCTGCCATCCCTGCCGCGTCCGCAACGTCCGCACTCCCGCAGCACCCAAGGCCGGCGGAAGACGGCCATCGAACCACCTCCACGCCCGGGTTCGGGGCTTCACCGGACGCCGTTGTGACACAAGCACTCTTCTCCTTGCGTACACATCTTCCTGTGTCCTGCCTGCCCTATCATCAGATCTGCGTAGATAAAGCCCCGCCTCGGCCCAAGCCAGGAGACATCACAGCTTCACCATACGGGAGTCGACTTCCTCAACACGACGCAACCTCACAACCTCACAACCCCACCACCGCAGCCATGTACATCACCGCCGCCCACGGCGAGAGCAGCATCCCTGCCCTGCGCCAGCTCATCCGCGACAACGCCCTCGGCATCCTCACCACCGGCGTCCCCTCGGACACCCACGCCTTCCTCCAGTCCTCCCACATCCCCTTTGTCCTCGACGTCGCCGACGAGTCCAGCGACTCCGAGCTCGGCACTCTGCGCGGCCACATGGCCCGCCAGAACCCGCAGAGCAAGGCCATCATCGACGCCCTCCAGGCCAAGGCGGCAGCAGCACCAGCAGCACAGCCAGCAGACGGCCCCGCCCCGCCGGGCGTCCTCGAGCAGGAGGTCCTCGTCCTCTTCACTGCCGCGCCGCACCATTATATCACCCCCAAGTGGTACACGGCCACCAAGCCCGCCACCGGAAAGGTCGTCCCGACGTGGAACTACGCCGCCGCGCAGGTCTACGGGCGCCTCAAGGTCTACTACGACAGCAAGTCCCCCGAGTCGGTGGCGTTCCTGGACCGCGCGCTGCGCAGCCTCACGGACCAGTGCGAGGGAAGCGTCATGGGCTACTCGACCGACGGCAAGGACAGCAGCAAGGAAAAGTCCTGGGAGGTCGACGACGCGCCGGAGCCCTACGTCAGGCTCAAGCAGAAGAACATCATCGGCATCGAGATCGAGATCACCCGGCTCGAGGGCAAGTTTAAAATGAGCCAGGAGTCGGTAGCTGGGGACGTAAAGGGTGTCGCGGAGGGCCTGGGGAAGTTCGCCACACCGGTCTCCAAGGAGGTCGGCGGCCTGGTGTGCTCGCGGAACAAGGAGAAGTTGCAGGCGTGATTTGTTTGTTTTTTTCGGGAAGATGACGCGTCCTGCCGAAAGTTGCAGCATTCTTAGCGAGCCAGGCTTGTGCGAAGCCTCTTCGTTGTCTTACCATTGACCACAATGCACATCGCAATAAAGTCAATTAAGGCTCTACTACGAGGTGTCTTCTCAAATGGGTATCCTTTTTAGCTAACTTTGGATTAAGCTTGCCTCGTGAACTGCATTATGTTTAGCATGTAGGCCTGGCATGAACCTTGAGCTACTGAAGGCTGTCATTGGGAACCGAGGCTGCTTGCACAATATCTTTCCTCATGATATTAATAAGGATCAACCAAGAGCACTGTATGAGCTTACGGCCACTGAGCAACGCTCGGATGAAGAATTAGATCAACCTCTGCAGCAGAATATTGATCCGAGCGCGGCCTGGTCGCAAACCCTGCTACCGTAAAGAATCTAGACTTCACAGAAAGGCGTCGCAACCGGTATGAAACCCGAACTATGTCATGTTAGGATTACTTGACAGATCCACGAGTCTCGCTTGGGCTGTTAAACCCGGATCGACTTCGAAACCAGCAGCGAGAGCCAGCAGAATCAGGCTCAGAGCGATGACCCTCGGACAGACCTCTGTGCATTAGTGAAACTCTGTGTATCGGCCGTCGAAGCTGGCATCCAGCCTCGTGTTATCAACTCCAGCGACCATAGGTATCTGCGATTGTATCATGGCCCTCAAATCGCCAAGCCGTCACTCTCGAGCATAAATTGAGCCTCCTCCCCGTCGATCTTGGATAGCCAATTACCCAACTTCACCATCACACACAACAACTTTCTCCCCACTATCACCGACCACCACCACCACCACCACTGCCCACCATGAAGTTCACCCTCCCCACCGCCATCCTCATCTCCCTGGCCGCCGCCCTCCCGTCCTCGGAGCCCCTCCTCCAGGACCGCGCCGCCGGCTCGGGCCCGTGCTCCGACCTCCCCGCGGGCTCCTACACGGGTGCCATGCCCGCCGACAACTCGGACGCCTTCAAAACCTTCTCCACTATCATCAACCTGGCCAAGAACGCCGCCACCCCGCCCAAGACGGTCCGCAATTTCTTCGGCCTCGAGGGCGCCACCACCGGCGGCGACTACATCACCTACTCGACTCTGCCCGAGTACAACCCTGAGCTCTGCCTCAAGAAGTGCAAGGAGACCAGCAACTGCAAGGGCTTCAACATCTTCTTCGAGCGCGACCCCAGCAAGGTATGTCTGCCGTGACTCCCCATGTCCCTTTCCCGTATACACCGTGTAAACAACAATCACAACTGAGATTCTGCCAAGCTCTTATCACAAACTATCAAACAATAAGCTAGTCGCGCGCTCTGTGCTAAAAGAAAAACTCCCCTCAAAATAGATCCCCGGTTCAGGCTGCGAGAACCCGGCCAGCAACATCAACATCAAGTGCAGCCTCTGGGCCAAGGAAATCGCCACCAAGGACGCAACCAACACCGGTGGCTACCGCGCTGGCTTCCACGTCGTCATCACCGGCTCTAACGGCTACACCCTCACCCCCTAAGGTGAGGTTGTTGTTGTTGTTGCCTCGACGTAGATGTTTCGATCCTAACTTCCCCTTTTGTATCCGAAAGACTCACATGGAGGAAGGAATGATGGACGTACATGTAGTATGTGAGGAGGGGATTTTGGATCCGGGAGAAGGAGGTTGGTTGATGAATGTAGGCTTCACTCGCGGCGCATAACTAAACGGTACCCGAATCAGGGAAGATTCGAAGGGGAAAAGGAGTGAGCACATGAGAGAAGAAATTGGCTACTGAGAGAGACAAGATAGAAGATCCATACTAGTGGACCTGCCGCCAGGACCGAAGCTCTGGGGGCAGCAAAAGCTCAAGTCATTATAGAAAATTGCTACCGCACTCTCGGGGATCTGTCTTTGGACTATGGTAACAATCGCTGGCTGGTGATGTCCACACAGAAACGTCGTCACTTGAATACAGAGGCTCAGAGCATTCTGGTGGCACGTTTCGGATCGGGCTTGCCCGGTTTAGATGGCAGAGATATACTCTCGTTGCGATGGTCTCAGCCATATGGTACTCGCCGATTGTCCTCGCTCAAAGAAACAATAGGAAACCCACGTAGTAGAAATTCCAGCCAACCGCCAGCAAGAAGTTGGTTGGTTGATATCGATGGATGGGAATCTATAGCATCTGGATGGTTGTGTTCAACCAAAGCGGATTTTGTGTCACATATTTTCAGGATTCCCACGTGCTCCGCTATTTATGCCGCTGTACTGTAGACCTAAGCCCACTCGAAAAGTCACAAATCTAGACATACTTAGAGTCAAGCGTCCCGCAATCTGCTTACCGATTTTTCCCCACTGCACAACCAAGACTGGCAACATCTAATGGCCCTGGCGATTCATGAGTCAACTTTGGGATATTTGTAGGCGTACCACGCAAGCACCAGCTGTAGTACAGCGACCACCAGGCCAAAGAGTCCGATGATAACTGTGAGGAACAGACCCAGTATAGCCACCGTGAGCGCGTTTCTCTCCGATGTATGTCGCTCGAACCAAGCAACAATCGAGTTTCCCGGTGGTTGCCGCTTCGTAAAGCCGTGCAGCTCGTCCAGGCGATGCGCCCAGACGCTGAAAACGAAGTCGGGGGGAATCTTGCGCACGATGTCGTAATCGCGCATGTTTGGATCGAAACCATTCCTTCTGATGAGCTTTTCGAGAAGGCTATTCGACCTTCGATCGGTCAGGAATGGCAGCAGTACCAGCTGATTCAACGCGAGAGTTTCGAACACGAGCTTTGGCGGGAGGCAGCCACTGCCACACATTTATTTTTTAATTAGTACACGAGGCAGAGGGCGGATGCGACATGAGTCCTCACCGCTTCAGGCTCTCCTCGAAATTCATCGCCAGTGGAAGCCCGTCAGCCAGCTGAAGCTGCGCTCTCAAGAAAGCCACCTGGTGGAAAATTTTGAGGGTTCTGGCCAATGGGTCCAGCTTCAAATGCTCAAAGATGTTGTTCGTGCCAACTATGTCCAGGTCAAATCTGGAATGTAGTTTCCAAAGCTTGAGTTTCTTCTGGTCGTAGATTGTATGAACCCCTCCGGGAGGCCCCGGCGTTGTTGATGTTCCGGTGTTGAACAGGTTCTGCAGGAAATAGACGAAGGGTTCTTGGGGCTCCCACTTTACTGTGCCACGGAAGATTGTCGAGTAGTAGTCTTTGGAGTCGGAGACAACCATCAGGGCGACAGCAGTAAGGCCGCCTGTTGCCCGCTCCCTGTCCTGAGGGCTGACAACTCTGCCTGCGAACGTGAGTGCTTCGAAGTCGGCCCTCGACACGGCAGGATTATTGCACAGCGACAAGGCTGCCTGGATGATCTCCTCGTGGCTGCGGAAGGCTCTGCCATTACCAAGAGGGCCACAGATGGCGTTCTCATAGTGCTGGAGGTATGTCGCGAACGACTCTGGTTGCTGTGAGCTGCGCAGCAGCCGTGACGTGATGCTGCTCCTCTCGGATGGAGTCGGGCTCAGCAGCATTCTGACCCTGTGTCACAATATGGCCGTCGAGTGCTTTGAAGATCAAGAACGTTTGTGGGAATTGCCAGCTGGGAAATTCCCCAAGGTAGTAACCACACCACGTCTGCAACATCTGTCGCCACAGACGGCGGCCGCATGGGATGGACTCGATGCGGGGTAGCATTGCCACAGAACAAGGCACAAGAAGGTGGTGTGCAGAATACACAGCCGCGATAGCTGCCCAAAGGCCAACCAGATGCTTCCCCCCTGCACGGGGTACATGATCCGAAACATGCAGGTCAGCCGCAGAGAGCGAGCCTGTCCTGTCCCATAAGTTGGAGGCACTGCTGCCGCTGCCGCTGTCGCAGGCCAGTCGTGTGCAACTGCAGACATCAGATTGAGCCGCCGCCTGCACAGATCTGGAGGTGCATGCGAACGACAGCAGCAGACACGACAGGCCGGCAGACTCACTCGTTGTATCATACCTGGAGCATTCCGGCATGGGAGGCCAGACGAGCAGCGACCGGCTCTGATCTGCCAGAGATGGGGTGTGCCGCAGTCTCGGGACAAGGCAGACGATGAAAGGCCATGCACCGGGTGCCGCGTCCGGCCCGACTACAACGTAAGGGTCCCCTTACTTTCTTGCTTTGACAAGCGCCTTATCATGCCTCCGTTGTCTAACAACCTCGGCAGGTCAGCAGGCAGCTCCTGCATTCCACCAGCTCACGCAGCGGTGGGCGCGTCTTCCAGTCAGGTAGGTGCACCTAGCTTGTGGCCCAGGCCTCGGGGCATGGACTGAGCTTTGGGCTTTAAGTCCGCCGGCTTTACTTTACGAGTATTTGCTGACCGCGAGGGCTGTCCACGATATCCACAAGCAGGCGCCGCATGGCAGGACAAACTCCCTGCTGCCGCCAAGTATCTGGCATCGTCCTAGAACTCACAAGCCATCATCGCCTACCTCCCCGAGCTCACGACATCCAGCTTTCAGGACGGTACCGTCAAGGTCGACCCCCTCAGCAGTAGCAGCAGCAGCCTCGTCACCCGCCACGCTGCCACCACTAACCTCAACGCCGTTGCTCTCGTCGCCAGCGCCACCAGGAGTATCACCAGGAGCACCACCACTACCAGCAGTGCCCGCCACGCTACAAGTGCCCATGCCCACAGTACAACCAGGCCCGCCAGACACACAACTCCCTCCATACACCCTCGAACTCCCCTTCTCAAGACCAAAGACCTTGGTTTTCCAAGACGCAACGGCGCAAATTGAAACCCGCCACGTCGCAAGATACGAGACGGTTGTTGACATTCTGAAGCAGACCGTCGAGAGCGATTCAAGCTTGCACCAGCATGCCAGTAAGATTGACTACTATCTCCGAATGTGCGGACCCTCTCGGCTGGAGATGTACCCTTCGGTCCTGGTCTGCTGTCCCCCGTGGATAATGAAAAAGCTTGACAAGTTGTTTCGCAAAGGCCTAGTCGCCCGCCAATATCTCCGCACAGCAAGGGACCGTAGAAGCATACTATCCTCTGTAGCCTTCCTGACTACCCCTGGTCGCAGTGATGCCCGTGCAGCCTCACAATATCCATCCTACGATTTGTACTTCTGGGCGAGCAACGAGCCTCTGCGTCTCATGACAGGCATCGACATGGTTATCGCTCAGAATACCGCCGACAGCCTCGCAGTCTATGGCTCAGACCTCAGCCGAACCACGCTCTGTGGCGCCTCTCTGCACCGGGCCACAGGAGGAGCGCGAATTTCGACCATTGGATGCCGGTTGAAGGTCAACAAAAAGCCATACTGTCTCACGACTTATCACGGCATATTCGGCGACCCTTGGCAATTGAGCAGAAGTGCTGAAGACCCAGACCCCTCGGACTCTATCGACTTCAATTCGATGTATAATCAGACCCATGGCGACGATGGCGATGACGGCGAAGATAGCGACAGCGAAGATTTCGGTGGCATATCGTATGACTTACCTGCTAGTGCCGACTTTTACCGTGCCTCGCAGAGTACTTTAGCCACTCAGGATCCAGTGCAAACAGGCTCAGAGGGGTCATTACATCCAGGTGAGAGCACAAGATCCGGAATCATCAATACGATCGCGGCACCATCCCTCAACAGCAGCCACGATCCATACCACCTTGATTGGGCACTATTGCCGCTCTCAGGCACAACTGAGGTCCTCCCAAACCTTTACTGGATCTCCCCGCCCTCCACGCCCCACCCGCAGCCCCGGTTATTAGATGCTGTCAGTGACAAGGAGCCTGGATCGGGCATAGATGTTTATATCATCGCTTCGCAAGGCCGGGTCAAAAAAGGGAAGCTTGACTCTGTTCCAGCCGTTCTCGGAGCCTTGACCTATCCTCATCACCATGCCATTATGTGGACGATCGTGATGGAACAGGGAGACGGTAAGTCCAATGCAGTCCATGCTCGCTACAGACTCTGACGTACAGGATATAGCTGTCATTCCAGGCGATTCTGGCGCGCTCGTGGTCGCGCGAACCGCTGGGATTGTGTATGCTCACGTGGTAGGCATCAATGCATTTGGGGAAGTTATCGTCAGCCCCTTCCACGAAACACTGCGACAGATCTCAAGATATTTCGGATTATCCACTATGGGACTGCCTAACTCTTGGAAACTTTCCGTCGAGCTTCTGGCCAGAGTGGGGCCGGATGGAGACGCGACTCTGGTGTTGGGACTGTTGACTATGATCGGCTGCGAGATCAAGCAACGGTGGGGTTTCGGACTGCAATGGCTGTTCCGTCGGGGTTTACATGATCAAGAACGCTCCAGACGGCGAGATACAGTCTTGGTGAGCATTGGCGAATGCCTACGGAACCCGGCACAGGTCGTCAAACGCCAAGCGCTGGACCTGCTCGGAGACCAGCGCTCGATTCCGGCGCAGACACTGAACGAAGTCAGAACCATTGCACAGAGTTCGGACGCCCAGCTCAGAGATATTGCAGCTACCATTCTCGAGAAGCATGCCGTTTCACGAGGCGGCGGCACCGGCGGGAGCCAGGATCCATCACAGAGCAAAACCTCTGCACCAGAGATGTCGTGGCCCTTGCAAACCTATCTGAGGGACTATCAGAGAATGGAGGGATACAGCATATTTGCGTCCCCGTTAACGGAATCCTCTCGTCAGGAGGCCGCTGCGTATATGGTTCAGTCCTGCGACAAGGAGTGGGCAAAGGCAGTGAGCCACGGGGAAGGGGGCCGGAGCACGAACGAATCTCATGATACCTGAGGGGTAGGCCATCAGTCGGATATGAACACGAGTGAAAAGTTTTCTACGCCGCACAGAGCCAACCAACCAGACCGGCTCCGCAGGAGAGGGCAGAGAACGTCCAGCGAGGATCATGATGCAGCTCTTCGAGAACACTGTACCGAACATCAAATAAGAAAGCTATCTTGTTCGGCCGCAAAAGATTTCGAACGAGAGCAGAGGCAGTGCAGATAGACCTTATGATGCATACAGGTGGAACAAAGTCTCGCGTTCACAGCCCATGACAGCACTGTTCGGACAGCCAAGCTATCTCGTCTCCACTGCCCAAACCCCTAAGATCAGAAGATGCAGCGGCGGATGTGGTCGTTGAAGTTGCCGGGATAAATCGTCAAGAGTTGGATCTGGCGCTCTGGGTGACAGCTCCGAAAGCGAAAGTTCTCTGTCGGCGCCGTTGCTTCTGAACGCGCTGAGCAATTGCCATCTCTGGCTGCTGCGTGGTGCATCGGGCCGTTGCTGGCCTGAGCGAACTTGAGGGTTTTTAGCGCTGCGACTTTAACGTTACCTGTTGTTTGTCGGGGTTTCCGTGATGGTCGATAAAAGCGTTCTGTGGCGTTGGACACGGCATATCTTGACGATTTCAGGGGGGGCACTTTGATGTCTGCCTTGCAGCACGTGCTCCCCCTCCTTATTACGTTCAAAGCCTTGTGCAAGTGGATAGGGTGTGCCTGAGCTCTATGCACGGAAGAAGCTTGTTACGTGGCACGTGACTTGTCCTACCCGATGTGGTGCCACGAATAACCGAAGGAGGTATACAAATTGCCCTGTACAATTGCTGCTCCTTGTCAAGTGATTGCTGACACTCTCGTCTGATCTTGCCCGATCCCATCTCCATTCCTTGTCCATTCCCCTCCCACCCATCATGGCAGAATGGTGCGCGAGATGATTCCTAAGAGGCAGGGAGGTGAGTGCTGGTGTTGGCGAGTCATCTTGTATGACAATGACGCAAGTCGGAAGAGATTAGCAAACAGACACAACCCTGCCGGGAGTCGTTATGATCATGTCGGCAAAAATGATTGTCGCTTGAGCTTGTTGTGCTGTATTCGAGTCCCTTTGAGAAGATAAGTTGTATAGAGAACAGACTTGTAGAGAATCTTCACATGGTACGAAGGAGAGTCTAGCTCCCCACTTGCTATGGAGAGCTAGGCATTCCAGCAGGAGATAGGAACAAGGAAATTCAGGGTCCTGTCCGCTCCCCTATCTACAAGCTTGATGCCACCTCATGTCTTCCAGAAATGGATGTCACTTACCCTGCATACAAGACTTGATGCCGCAATCTTGGTAGCTAGAGTGGGGGGGGGGGGGGGGAGCGGATCCCTGTCAATTGGCAGCTGTGGCTTTGTAGTTCCGGCCCAAATCCGCCGGTTAATGGCCTACCTCTAGTCAATCGACATGGATGTGCACTTGCGGATACTAGGCGCTTGGGGAGAGCCATAGGAACAAAGTCGTTGGAGCATGACCCTCGCCTAATATACCGATATGGCTGGTCAGATTGCAACACCTTGCTGGCAAGATAACAGCTACAATGGATACAGCTCGCCGCGCGTATTCCGGCACGCCCGGACCGACACGGCGATCCAGGCCTCGATGGGGAAGGAGGACCAGGGCATGATGGCCTTGTCCGAAACAGGCAGCTCAGTGTTCAATGTCGCCATTGCGCACCCACAGCCAGGGCCGGCCTGGTGGGCCAAAGCCAAGTCAGATCAAGCTTTGTACCCCAGGTCTTGGCTGGCTTGGCCGTGTGGGCGTGGTGAACGTGTGATTGCGAACCGCGTCGCGCAAAATCCCGCAGCTCGCTGGATTGGATGGATGATGCCGGTATCCGGCTCGTGCGTGGCCCATGACAATGCGACCTTGTATAAGACCAACGAGCCTGCCTGGCTGCTGGCGGATCTATGCTCCTCCCCCTTTGGTTATCCTTCTTGTCACTCATCTAGGCTCGATCCTCCTGACGCCATGAAGTTCACCGCCCTGCATCTGGCCGTGTTGGCCTGTCTTGCCCTCGAGGCGGGCGCCAAGCCGGTGATCCCAGCCACGCACACCCTGCACGAGCGTGGTGACCACCACTGGGCCCGTGAATGGAGGGCCAAGACCAGGCTTCCTCGCGATGCCATTCTGCCTGTGCGCATTGGCCTGCAGCAGTCCAACGAGCACGTTGGCCACCAAAGACTGGCCGAGATGTGAGCCCTGCCCAACTCTGTCTTCCCTTCATTACCCCAAGGTATGCGTATCTAACATGTGAAACCCTCCCCAGCTCGGACCCCAAATCCAGCCACTACGGCAAGCACATGACGGCCGACGAGGTCCGTGAGCTGTTTGCCCCGGCACGGGAGACGGTCGAGGCCGTCGTCCAGTGGCTGACCGACTCTGGCATCCACGTGGACCGCATCTCGCAGTCGTACAACAAGCAGTGGATCCAGATGGACGTGACGGCCGAGGAGGCCGAGAGCCTGCTGCTCGCCGAGTTCCACCTGTACGAGCACTAGGCCTCGGGCACGCACGACGTGGCCACACGTGACTACCACGTGCCCCGCCACCTCGCGCAGCACATTGACTACATCACACCCGGTGTCCGTCTTCGTGCCGATCCCAAGAAGGTGGACATGGCCAAGCGGGCAGCCGCCCATGCGGACGCCCTCCAGAAGCGCACCATCCCCATGTACAAGGCGGCCAAGGTGCTGCCCAGCCTGCCTCCCCTCAACGCCTCGTCTTGCGGCACATACATCACCAACGAGTGCCTCTCCACCCAGTACCACATCCCGCCTGGCAAGAAGGCCACCCCCGGCAACGAGCTCGGCATCTTTGAGACGCTCAACGACCACTACTCGCGCAAGGACCTAGATACGTTCTTTAAGAACCTCTACCCTCGCGTGCCGCAGGGGACCTACCCCGAGGAGCGCCTAGTCGACGGCGCCGTCGGGTACGCCGAGACGCCCGGCGACCCGACGGTCGAGGTCGGCGGCGAGTCCAACCTCGACTTCCAGGCCGCCTGGCCCATCATCTGGCCACAGAAGACGGTGCTCTTCCAGGTCGACGACCAGCCCGTCGAGATTGCCGAGTCCAACGTCCTGCCGTACCTGGGCTTCTACAACACTCTCTACGACGCGCTCGACGGCTCGTACTGCTCGTACTCGGCCTTTGGCGAGACGGGCAACTGCGTGCGGCCCGAGTGTCTGGACCCGTCGTACCCGAACCCCGCCCCGGGTGGCTACAAGGGCCAGCTCCAGTGCGGCGTGTACAAGCCGACCAACGTCATCAGCATCAGCTACGGCGGTGGCGAGGCAGACGTCCCGGCCTCGTACTGGAAGCGCCAATGCAGCGAGATCATGAAGCTGTCCCTGCAGGGCGTCACGGTCGTGCAGTCCTCGGGCGACGACGGCGTGGCCAGCTACAAGGGCGACTTTGGCCTCGCCAACGGCTGCACGGGGCCCAACGGCACCGTCTTCTACCCGGCCTACATGTGCCCGTACGTCCTCTCCGTCGGCTCGACCCAGCTGGACAACCCGACCAACGGCACGACCCCCAAGCCCGGCTGCAAGCTGCGCGAGCGCGCGACGAGCCGCTTCGCCTCGGGCGGCGGCTTCTCCAACTACTTTGAGACCCCCGACTACCAGAAGGCCGCCGTGGCCGAGTACTTCGCCACCACGCCCCTGCCCTTTGTCGGCTACAAGACCCGCGACCCGGCCAAAAACTTCACCGACGTGGCCCCGGGCGTCTTCCACATCGGCGGGCGCGGATACCCGGACGTTGCGGCCAACGGGGACCGGTTCGTGACGCGCTCCAACGGCACGTGGAACACGATCGGCGGCACCTCGCTCAGCGCGCCCATCTGGGCCGCCATCCTCACGCGCATCAACGAGGAGCGCCTCGCCGTGGGTAAAGGCACCGTGGGTTTCGTCCACCCCACGCTCTACGCACACCCGCACATCTTCACCGACATCACAGAGGGGAGCAACCCCGGCTGCAAGTCGGGCGGGTTCCCCGCCGCCAAGGGCTGGGACCCCGTGACCGGGCTGGGCAGCCCCAACTACGACAAGTTGCTCGAGGTGTTCATGGCCTTGCCCTGAGCAGTTTTGAGCTTCCCAATGGAAAGAGGGTCACCCGAGCAGCCAGGATTCTGTTTTATTGAGGTGGCTAGCCTGGCGAGAGTGCAGACGTACTTTGCGTTGACAACGGCTGCGGGTCTCCCCAACCACGCTGGGTGGTTCGGGCTGCACCTCGATGGTCGGGGCCGCTTGTACTTTAGCCCGATAGCAACTTACCATTTTGGATCAAAGCTTATGCAGCCCTGTCCTCGACGCGAAGTGTTCGAAGACTGCTCATAAAGGTGCTTCCCCGTTTTACTGTCTGCCCTTCCTCAGTTCAGTTGAGACACCGCTCATGCTTGTAGATAGCGCATGGGGGGTCCTATAAGAGGCAAGTGATAATGCTTGAGGTATAGCATTGCGGACATCTCCGTAGTGATTCAGCTGGCTAGGGAGATTGTGAGGCCGCAGACAAGTTGCCGCAAAATTGTGTATACAATTCGTGTACCCGGCGTCGAGCGAGTATTCAGATGTTTCCGCCCAAGGCCAGACAAGAACACACGCTGACGTCGGACGCAAAGGCATAGCGGTTGATCTTACAAGTAAGGGATTCCGCTCGGCCGAATTAATCCTCTTCCGCTATGGCTCGACCTGTACATTGTTCTTCTGAGGCCGAGCTCTGGCTTGCTGGACGAGACGCCCACCACAACCTTGATCACTACCGGGATGTGAACAGAAGTCTTCGCTATTGATTCTCTCTCCTTGACGTGTAAAGTGCAGGGGGCGTTCGCGGCGATGTAATTACTCTGCCCTAGTTCCGTGGAGCATTGCCGTCACAGTGCGTAGCGAAGCGTGCGTGCCATATAATAATAGGTCTCTCACGAGATAAATCATTGAATGGTCTCTTGGCAAGCCAGTTCCCAAAGAGTAGGTTCATTAACAAGGGTCGCCCTGACACCCTTACGACCACTCACCCGTCGGAGGGAACATGCTGAATCCTAATATGGACGGCCCAAACTGTCCCATTTGCTGGTTGAGCAGTATGCCACAGTCATTCGCTGCAAACTCATCCATCCCATCCGTAAACATGGTTTCCGAGGCGCACTCCGCCGCTGAGAAGAGATTGTCAGGCTGGTGCTGGTGCTGCGCCTCCGCATCTGATGCAGCAATGCGCTCTGTCGCCGACACATCACTTGATGCAGCAGTCCTCTCTGTTGGCACGCCTTGCTTCGGGAAGTCCAGACTCCCAACTGCCTGCAAGTCGTGCATCAGCCGCTTAATGTACGGCGGATCAGCGACTACACCGGTCCCCTCTTGGCCCTCCCCTACATTCTCGCGACATATCCACGCCTCGATAATGGACTTTGCCAGCGCACGATGCGCACTACTCGATAAGTCATACAGCCCCTTTTGGATCTCGTACATGTCCTCAATATGCCTCCACGCCTCGTCTACTAGGGCAGTCGACTCGGTCCGCTTGCGCAGCTGCCGGGCGACGTATAGGGTCGACTCAAAGGTAGTGCGGAGATTGAGTCGCGAGAACCACGAGAAGCCCGTTTCCGCTGAGACGGCGGTGATTTTGTTCTGTATGTCGATCTCGCCGACTCCAGTACGGAAGAGGCCGTCTGGTGAGACATCACTAGCGCCGACGTTGAATGGACTCATGTGGCCAGATATGAAGCAGTGGGAGCTGGCGGATGATGATGAGCATGACGGGCTACTTGTTGCATTGCCAGCTGAAGGCCGAGGCGCGGGTCGAAAAGCGTCGTTGAGGTGCTTGAGGAGAGATTCAATGACCACGGCGGCCATGCGATGTGCGGGACCGCTTGCAGGGCTGCATTGTTTGTCCCGGATGTGCTTCATGTCTCGTTCGAGTTCGTCGAGGAGGGCGCTGTAGTAGCTCATCTGTCGCTGTTCGGCTGATGGTTTGTGGTCCTTGTCGTCGAGGCTGTTAGTATGGAAACACTTGTGGCCGCTCATGGCGCCACTATACCCAGTGGCCAAGGGAACTCTTGGTGCTGCTGGTTCGATAGCCATTCCCATCTCCAGTCCCGGTGTGCGGGTCATGAAGCGTGCTGTTTTATACATGATATTGCAGAGAACCATCTCTGTGGGGCCCTCCCGATCAGCGAACGGCTCCGTGGCGGCGGGATATATGTCTGCGTCGTTGAGATTCCGTGGCCCGAGGGCGGGGGAGTCGAGAGGGAGTAGTGAATGGCCCAGGCCGGCTCCCAGCGCGAATTGGGCATCTTGCATCACAAGGTGCCACCAGAGCCGCCGCCGCATCTCAGTCTCGAACGGGCTCAGACCTAGGCGCTCCCCATCTTGATGCAGTCCCATCCGTTGCCCGATACGCAAGGCTAAGCCGCTGAGGATCCAAGCTGGCGGGCCTTGACCCCGTGACTGGTCGTAGAGAGACATCTAAGTGAGAGGAGTTGGAGAGGTTGTCGGAGTAGAGGGGGTA
Organism: Microdochium bolleyi; assembly: GCA_001566295.1. Lineage (NCBI taxonomy): Eukaryota > Fungi > Ascomycota > Sordariomycetes > Xylariales > Microdochiaceae > Microdochium > Microdochium bolleyi. The sequence goes on from KQ964259.1 coordinate 363,405, forward strand.
GGGGACGTTGGTTTACATACGGTGAATACGGCCAGCGTCTGGACAATGACAACATCGCTCTTGCGGAGAAAGTCGAGATTTCGCAGTGTCCGTCGCGTACCGGACGAGAACTGAGTGAAGGCCTGGTCTCGAGCCATGCCCAGATACTGCTGCGTTTCCTCCTCTTTCATGGCGACGACAGCCATGAGAAAGATGGCAAACAGCAGGCCTTGCATGTTCTGTGGTATGTTTTCTATGCCATCGCATGCTTCGACGAGATAATGTTGGAGAGAGGGGACGTGAATGACCTTGCTCATGGGGTTCACGCGCTCGAGATAGATGTGCCATAATCTGAAGACGTGGGCACTGGAGGGCCAAAGGTGGGCGGTCGAGTGGAACGCCGTCGGGTCATCACTGCCAAGCAGGCCCATGTCGGTGTCAAACTCATCAGCTGTGGAAGGTGCAGGGTTGGTAGCCACGGGGCCGTGGTCGCTACTTGGGCAGACTGAGGCAAACCCGACGATCGTGCTTTCATTATCGAGGATTTCGCGCATTGCGCGCACCTGGAGCGGGTCGTGTCAGCGTGGATAACCCTCGGTGAAGAGTCCACACGGCAGCTTGGCTGACCTCTTCATGGACTGCCTGGATGTAACCATCTTCCATGAAGGAAACGGTGCCATCGGCGTGCTCGACCAACTTGCCGTGAGGCCGGCGGAAGGGCGTCCATTGCGATAGAACGTCCTCGACGTCGTCCTTGGTGTTGGAGCTGTGTTGGGCGGGGAGCGGTGTACTGAGATCAGAGCTGAGAGATGGTGAGCTGGACGAGGACGGCAGGGGTTCCGAAACAGGGACACGACATGTCGAGCCAGCAACCTCATGAAGCAGCTGCTCGCAACGGTCTAAGTGCCGCTTGAGCTCCTGCTGATGTGATTGGCGCGGCCGGTTGGGTGCCCGCGTTGCCTGGACACACTGGGCTCCCGCCTGGACAGGGATTAAATCGCATCGTAAGGTTAGACTGATGTAGCAGAACTGAGAAAGCCTGAGGAAATGGGTCAAAGACTGACCTGTAGACACGAGCCACAGGGGAAACTGCGGGGACAGCGGATCTTGCGATACTGGCATCTCGTCTGGAGGACTTGGGATCAGTATTTTCTGTTTTTTTTCCTTTGATTGAAAGTGCAGGCAGAAAATGGTCCTGGGCGACATACGCAGGACAAGACGCGCCGTGTAGGTGCGGGTGATGATACAGCAGTGGCGGTGCTGGACAGTGTTGGGCTGGACGTGGGACCTGGCACGGGCAGCAGCGGCTCCATGTCGACGGCTCTGCGCAGAGTCAGCCTCGAGGGTTGTTGGTGCAGCAGACGGGATACGAGACACGGGAGGCCGGGTTGTTGGACTTCCACGGTTGATGTTGGCGTTGTTGCCCAGGCTGGACGACAGAACGGGGATCGCGGGAAAGGTTGGATGACTCAGCACAGGACGGAGTCCGCATCTTTCCCGCTCTTGCCCGCTTTGTTCCACAGTCGCCCCACGCATGCGGCCCCGTCCAACTCCGCGGGCCATGTCCTGTCATTTCCCAGCCGGACATCCCACGACAGCACATCTCGACAACCATCCCAGATTGCAAGATGCGGTAGCCACGGAGTCTGGCACGGGGCCACGTCCCAGGGCTCACACATATAGCCATTCGCCGCAGCGGACTCCGTAACCCCTTACCATGATGATGGAACACGGATACAAGCCCTGGAGAGCCATACTACATAATATATTCGGATCCAGACCTCTTCTACCATGGCGGTCCTTGGTTGCTTAACTTCTGCAGCACATCATCCGACGCTCGTTTACTCTTCTCTTTTCGATTGCTCTATTCACCGTTCCCACCTTCCCCCCAGACCCAGTCCCTCCGAACATGGACACGGCCATGCCCAGCCAGGAAAAGGCCTACGAGCCGAGCGCCATCGGCAAGCCCAAGGGAGAGCCGGCCTTGACCGACAACAATGAATTGACTGCCGCCAAGGAACAAGCCGACGACGAGTCCCAGTACCCTGGCGGCCTCCGCCTGGGGCTTGTAATGCTCGCCCTTTGTCTCGCCGTCTTCCTCATGTCTCTGGACAACAGCATCATCTCCACGGCGATCCCCAAGATCACCGACGAATTCAGCAGTCTCGGCGACATCGGCTGGTACGCAAGTGGTCAGTTTCCTCTCCCTTCCACCGTTGGTAGTAAACTACACGGCGACTCAGACTAACCTCGATCGTCCCGTCCAGCCTACCTCTTGACCACCGCCTCCCTGCAACTCATATACGGCAGATTCTACTCGTTCCTGCCCATCAAACTCGTCTATCTTGGCGCCATCTTCATCTTCGAGGTCGGCAGCGTCCTCTGCGGCGCAGCGACATCATCGACAATGCTCATTGTCGGCCGTGCCATCGCCGGCGTTGGCGCCGCGGGCATCTTCTCGGGCTCCCTCATCATCCTTGCCCACTCCGCGCCACTTCGCTTGCGCCCACTCTACGCTGGTCTCATCGGAGGAGTCTACGGCATCTCCAGTGTCGCCGGCCCCTTGCTCGGAGGAGCCTTTACTGACCATGTTTCGTGGCGATGGTGTTTCTACATCAACCTCCCCATTGGTGGTGGTGCTATGGCAGTCATTGCTATTTTCTTTCCGGAACCAATCCGAAAGATTGAGGCCACAGAGGGATTGAAGGATAGGATCATGTCATTTGACCCCATCGGAACAGCCATTTTGATTCCTGATGTCGTCTGTCTTCTGCTGGCCTTGCAGTGGGGTGGGACAACCTATGTAAGCAATTCAGCCTTCCTCACAGCAACATGTTCCCCGTGCTCCCGCTGACCAGCTCACAGGCATGGTCCGACGGGCGCATCATTGCGCTCCTCGTTCTCTTCGCTGTCCTCCTCGTCACCTGGGTCGCTGTCCAATACTTCTACGGCGACCGTGCCACTGTTCCCGGCCGCATTATTCGCCAACGATCGGTCTGGAGCGCCTGCATGTTCAGTCTCTGCTGCGGTGCCGTCATGTTTGTAGCCGTTTACTACCTGCCCATCTGGTTCCAGGTCGTCAAAGGCGCCTCGCCTACCCAGTCCGGCGTTGACAACCTGCCTCTCGTCCTCGGCATGACAGTGGGTGCCATCCTTGGAGGTGCAATAACCACTACATGGGGCCAGTACGCGCCCCTCATGGTTGCCGGTGCGTCACTGGCGAGCGTCGGGTTCGGCTTGATCACCACTTTCGGACCTGAGACCACGAGCGGGCGCTGGATCGGCTACCAGGCACTTGCGGGCTTCGGTCTTGGCATGGGCGCGCAGCAGCCTCTCGTGGCCGTGCAAAATGTGCTCCCACTCGTGGATGTTCCCACGGGGACGACGCTCCTCGTGTTTGTGCAGATGATGGCGGGAGCCGTGTTCAACAGCGTCGCCCAGAGTGTCTTTTACAACAAACTCCAGGGGTACACTGTCGAGTACGTGCCCGGCCTTGACCCAGCCATCGTCCTGGGCACGGGTGCAACGGCCATACAGGCTGTGATCCCGGCAGAGTATCTGGACGCCGTAAGACTTGCGTACAATGATGCGCTCAACCGAGTCATGCTCATTCCAACGGTCATCGCAGCAGTCGGCGTCATCTTTGGGTTTACCATGGAGTGGCGCAGTGTCAAGAAAGAGAGCAGCAAGAAAAGCGACGTGGAAGCTATTCTGGTGACGGAAACGCAACCTGAAGCTGAAACGGGTAAACACGAAAAGTCTTGCTGTGCCTGAAACATGTACACTCGATGATATTACGCAGCTTCCTGCAAGTAATTATCATGAACACACCTACATATAACTAGAGATACTCACTCCTCAGCATTGCTCTGCTTGGAGTCAACCATACAGCCTAACAAGTGTTCCTACCAAGTCGGTCGTGGCACCTATTAGCACCTACACTCCTCATCACAATTATCATTCTCTCTCACAATACATTAATAGATAGCACATTCATCATACAGATTTGCTCATTGAGCATTTGATCATCATCGTTGCGACGCTCCATGCTTCATTGCGCGTGGTATGGAGAAAGGAGGGCGTTCAGATTTCCAACAACTGATTCACCTATTTCACATCACCGACATCGTCTCGGAAGAGGACCCATGGGGTATCCAGGAACCAGCCTTGAACGAACGGCTCCAAAGTGGAGCTTGCCTGGCCAGACCGCCTAACGCATATCATAAGTGGTGGATGCTCTGGTACTCATGCCCTCTCTCTCCCATGTTGTGATTGCGAGACCTCCTTTGTCCCATAGACACGGCACCACCTCTCTTCGCGGCTCGTCGGAGCGAACTCCTCGACCGGATTCTTGATCACTTGGCATTGTACGACCTCTTCCTCTTGTGCATCTGCTGCAGAGCTCTCCAGTAGCGGGTGGAACCCTTGCTATAGATGTGATCCTGAAGCGAGGGGCCGTCCGTTATTGACTCTCTTTCATGGAATGTGGCTTGAAACTAGACAACGGCACGACAATCGCCAATGCAGCTTGCTATGGTGCCGTGGGTACCCGTCGCGCTGCTTCGTGCCGCTGCCTATATACGCCTACCTTGCAGCAACCACGGCTCGGGAGCCTCGTCCTGCAGCACCCAGAGTTCAGTCCCATTGACGGGGTCAAGTTCCGATTGGACCACGGCGTCACTATCGCGGAAAACGGCATACCAACCCGCTGTTCACATCACAATCTTCCGATTCGGTTACTCGTCTGTTTTGTAGTCTTCCAGCAAGGTCTCCGACGTCTCTTGGAAGACAGCTTTTCGAGTTCTGTGAATTTCTTGCTGGGCTTGGATCTCCGCACAAACAGGTCCTTGAACTACGCAATATGTATCACGACAACTATCTCGGAGAGAGCTCGATTGTTTAGGAGCGATGGTCTGCAATTCTCTTACTTGTCCGTTGCGATGAGCCCTAGCCTCTACTTCGGAACTATCACCAGGGCCGACTAATCTTACACCCATCTACTTTGCCGAGCTTCGTGCTCGCCTTACTTGCCGACAATGGCCCTGAGCCCCTTCACAGCGTCCACAATCGTGGTCCGCAGCGGCGTGTAGTCCTCCGCCTTCAGGCCCAGCTCCCTCGCGGCTTTACCCGCGTCGATCGCATACACGGGCGGGATCGGCGCGCCCGTCTGCCCCTGCGGCGTGGTGTCGCGCAGCTCGGGGAACTCGGCGCGGATGATGTCGACGGCGCTTTGATACATGAAGTTGCCTGGCGAGGCGACGATGTAGCGCTGCCCGGCGGCTGCGGGGGTCTCGAAGGCGCGGACGTGGGCTTCGGCGACTGGGTGAGTCCTGGTTAGCCTGGCTCACACACACACACACACACGTTCCGCATATCGGCAAGGGGTTGAAAGGGGATCATGGGCGAGAAGGAGGTTGCTACTCACGGTCCCGAACGTCCACGGAGCCCCAGAAGCTCGTTTCAGGCACAGTCTTCTCCGAGCCGTCAAACAGCCGCAGAATATCAGCCGACGACGTGTTCAGCGACTTGCCGCTGCCGACATGGTGTTTGATAGGTCCGTACACGACAGGTGGTAGCAGCGTGGTGATGGCGAAGCTCGGCTGTGAGACCTTCGTGTCAGCACCATCTACATTCAAATACGTGGAAAGAGCGTCCCCCCCAGGTTTCTAAATGTGCCAGCTGATAGGCAATAGGCTGTGACAAAGTTTCAGGATACATACCTTGTTGTCCTCGACATACTTGAACGCAGCCCGCTCCGCCATTGTCTTGGACGCGAGATACGCCAGCACGGGATCGCCGGCGGCGGCGTCGCCGATAACAGGGTTCCAGTCGGCCTCTGTGTAAGTGTAGCCCGGCCGTAGGCCCTGGGTCGCGTCCAGCGCAGATGCGAACGACGAGGTGATGACGACCCTACTGATCGAGGGCCCGCCGTGCTTCTGCGCCGCCTCGAGAATCGACGTTGTGCCCTGCACGGCGGGCGCGTAGAGCTCGTTCTGGACGTCCTTGGCGTCGAGGACGAAGGGAGATGCGGTGTGGATGATCTAGTGACACAGTGAGTATCAGTGCTACTGAGCCGAAATGCGAGCTGGCTTTCCGCAGTGGGAGATAACGTACCCCGTCGACGCCCTTCACAGCCTCGTCGAAGGCCCCAGGGGCGGCCATGTCCGGGACAATGGCGAAGCTCAGCTGCTCCGCGTGCTCAGGGTACGTAGCGCGCACGGTCTCGGCTGTGCGCTCCGACCGCACGGTTCCGCGCACATGGTAGCCCTTCTGCAGGAACTTGTCGACGACGTGTGCGGCCACGAAGCCTGAGGCGCCAGTGACGAGGACGGTGGGAGCCATTGGCTTGATTGCTACTGGGTCGTGATGTCTTGTTTCAAATAAGGGGCAGATGTCGATACGCGATGGAGTGGTTGCGAATTGTCGTCTCAAGGTCTGATGTCTTATAGAAGGGAGCCAGCAGATGGTCGCATGTCCAGGAATGAACCAGCAGGGCAGGTGTCATTTTATAGAGCTCGGGGACCAGGCCATTCTCTGAACGTTTTGCGGTAGACAGCTGAAGCACGACGCAATGTGCGCGGCTGACATATCACCCACTGTAGCCTGGCTTACAAAACCTACAATAGCGTACTTCAACCACCACATCCCCGTCCGTGAGTGGCTTCCACCGGCGTCTCCGCTGCTCCTCACCATCGGCCTTAAGGAAGGGTTGCAGTGCCAAGACCAGCAGGGCTCCCGAGCGAATCACCGTCGAGTGTTGCCCGCAAAGCCGGCATCCCTATCACCGATGCACAAAGAGCTGCTCAGCCGTCGGGCCAGCACACGCGAACTGGTGCGTAGCACACCACTCGCTTTGCGCCTAACCCCGAAACACAGCTTGCTTAGCATGCCGCATCGATGCATGTCAGACTGCATCCGACGTTCCAGGGTTGAGTGACTTCGCTCTTGCGTCTGCCTCAGGGATGAATACTGGAATACAATAGGGCACACGATAAGGTTCCGCGTGTGGTTTACACGTGCAACTCGTGTTACCGCAGGCCCATCACCACGCAGCGGGGCAGGTCCCGGGCGTCTGGTGCTGACTGGATCCCAACCCCGGGGCCGATTCGCACAGGTCGCAAGACTCTCCCCGGTTCAAAGACGATGTGGTGTGAGGAATCTTGTAGTACAAGGAAGGGGTAGGTCAGGTCAGGAGATAATTACACGGTATTATCGTCTAGTTATAGAACAATGATAAATCGAAGCGCTACTATGCTTAGCCTCTAACGCCTACCGAATATGCAACAAAGTAGACTCTCGCTGTTCCGGATCTCGCAACAGCAGGTTTTCGCGCCACAGCGAATCAAAACACAGTCTTCCCTCCGAAACATACTAGAATCCGCTATTCCCTGGCAGCCAGGGAGAAGCTGGCGTCCGCTGTTGATCCTCGACGTTTGATGGTGCATGAGGCATATATGGCATGCACTCTGCATACTTCCGCGCTTCATTGATGGGCAGCACCCCTACGAGATGGACCTGAGCAAGTCTGCCTGCTGTGTGCGATAGCGCCTCACGCAGTACCCAGCTGCAAACTGCCAAATGGACAGCCAGACCATGGACTGGCTGGTCGTCTCTGATTTCGACAAGCGCGATCTGTATCACTTGGCTTTTTGGCGGAGTGGTGCCGCGCTCTCAGGAGTACCGGGATGTCTGATATTCTTTTCCTTAGGTATGTGCGTCAGTGGCGATGAAGCAATCTGATGCCATGGATCTCCCAGGCTGGCTTGTGCCTGCGGCGGATGGCTCCGGCGGCTAGGGCCTAAGTCAGCCTCGTGTTGCGATCCACTCTGGTCTTGACAGAGTGCAGCCTTCTTGACTACATCATAACCTACTGGAGCAGAGCGGAAGTAGCTGCCTGCTGAAATGCGCCCGCAAGGCTGATCTCATTGCTTTGAGAAGGAAGAACAACCATCCAGCGCCGCGACCAGCCCCTTGTTCGCTGCTGCTAAGCCACTCCGTCATGCACCCCCCTGAGGCGGTGCCCTTGTCCATGTTGGTTCTGAAGACCAGGCAGCGCGGCACCCTGGTCTTCAATTTTCTCCCATAAAGACCTGGGGATCCCAAGGCTGAAGGAGGCCACCGCCACTCACCCTGCATGCCTCACCTCCGCTAGCCAATTGTCCACCCACAATCATGACAAGACGTCGGCGAAGGCACAGCTCCCCAGCCTTCGTCAGGGAGCCCAAGCGCCCTCGCATCGCCAACAGCACCAAGCCATACCAGTACAGCCCGCTCCCAGCAGCCACCTCTCTACGGATCCTGAGACTCGATCCAGGACAGGTAGAGGACGTCGTCTCCTGCCGTCTGGAAGTCGTCGATCGGGCGCAGGCACCACCGTACGAAGCCATCTCCTATGTCTGGGGCTCTCCAACCGACACGCGGCTCGTGCTCTGTAGCGGACGTAAAATTCGCGTCCCTACAAGCCTTCGCGACATACTCCACAGTCTTCGCAGTCCGGAGCACACCCTCACACTGTGGGCTGATGCTATATGTATCAACCAGCAGGATGATGCGGAGAAAGGTCACCAGGTCAAGCTTATGGGTACCATCTTCGCATCCGCAACTCGAGTCCTAGTCTGGCTTGGTAAAGAGGCGCTAGGTGCACCAACAGAGTACGGTCTCGACGTAGATGGGGAAACCTCTTGGGGAATGGACAGAGAGGAGATCCCTCTGTGCGATATGGTGGTCGACACCCAACTGCGACTCACAAGACTGCTATCGTACATGGAACTCAAATTGTTCGAATTTGGCTACTCTTCGCTACTTGAAGACGAAGACTTCGTGGATTCCTGGACGTCACTAAGCAAACTATACCGCAGGGACTGGTTCCATCGACTATGGGTAGTGCAAGAGGTCGGCTTGGCACAGTCGGCAATCGCTATCTTTGGTCGCGCGGCGGTCGAGTTCAGCTTCTTACTTGATTTCAGTCGACGACTTGAGCGCCATGTGCTGTTACGCTCACATTTCCAGTTCCCGAACTATTTGGCCACCGCTTTTGAGATCTTCCCATCTTCGAGGAGCGACATGGAATGTCAGACTGCCGACCTTCAGTTCTTGGACATTCTGGAAATTACACAGGAACAAGGAGCAACAGATGGCCGAGATCGGATATACGCCCTACTCAGCCACCCCAGTGCCGTATTGTCGGATGGTCAACTGATCATCGAACCGGATTATACGAAAACCACTCAAGAAGTTTATCATGAGATCGCGATCAAGATTATCGAAGAAACGAAATCATTACGGATTTTGGCTACCATATCACCTGGGGAGGACCATCTGGATGACGACTTTCTTCCTTCATGGGTGCCAAATTGGGAGGCAAGTGAACTTAAATCGAACGGCTTCCGGAGCGAGCTTTCTACTACATATCGGACAACCGCAGTCAATCACGTACCGCCCGCGGAATGGAGATTTTCACCCGGCAAGAAGAACAGCATTCAAGTTCGAGGTTACATAATCGATGTCGTCGACGAACATACCACGACTATGGACATTTATGACAAGTATGCGCCTTTTGAGCCGAAACGTAACGATCCAGGGGCCTGGCCGCTAGGCCATGCCTTTGCATTCCGGTCACGACTGGATATCGCGCTAGAGCGTCGTATAGCTGATCTGTGTTGCGCTTTGACGGTCAACTACGAACGCGAACCAGACACAGAGGAGCTCGCAGACTTCGCGGAGTTTCGATGCATACTAATTCAACCCTCGCCAGCATTAGAAGAAGCAGGTGGAAGCCATCCTATAGCTCCAGAGGGGATCGCAGAGCTGTTGACATTGAGCGAAAAGGCAACGCTTGGACGATTCATTGAGTTAGAGGTAAAGGCAAACTGCCAAAACAGAAAGCTTTTCTCCACGACGATGGGCTGCCTTGGTCTCGGCCCTCACCTGGTACAAAACGGCGATTTATGCTGTGTCATCCACGGCTGTCACATTCCCCTGGTACTGAGGAGAGCGGAGCGCGGTTTCCGGGTGCTTGGGCCTGCCTATATCCATGGCTTCATCATTGGAGACTCGAAGCCAGTCGATGGTAGTGAGACATTCGTGGACCAGGACTTCGTTCTATATTGATTCTGTTCTAGACACTGCAGTATATCATTAGTCTCCGTGCAGCTATCGCAGTGCTTCTTTCATGCTTGGTCACCTCTCGAACTGATGTCTGCTCGTTCACGCCATCATGCACTTCAACATTGCTCATCCTCCAGTCCATCAAGTAAGGACTGAACGAGCTATGTTTAAAGGCCGCCTGGAAGATCAACCCGCGAATGGCTGGCAATAAGTAATTCTTAAGTCTCTGGTGGTATTCCGCCCCACCACGCAATCGGAGCCGAAATTCTTGGTTTATCGGCCAATGGCCACCAGCCTGTCGGACCATGGAGCGATGCCGAGAGGGCTCGCTCAAGAGGCGGATCGACACGCACAAGTCTCAAGACTCACCCCCGCTTCGAATATGGTGTCAAATGGAATAGCGACGAACGGCTTGGTGCAGAGATGAAGCAGCCCTCGCGGCCCAGATCCCGCCGCTTGAGGGGACGCCCTTCGAAGGCCCCGGAGTCTGGTGTCAGCACCGGTACTCGTTGACATGGCTAGAGAGTAGCCGTCGACCTCGAAACTCGAGGGTGGGGGCCAGTGAACGGGCTGCACTACTCGAAGGGGGTTGTGGTCAGGTATAGGAGATACTATACTGTGTCGACTCTGGGGTCCCATCTATAAAAGGCGTTATTGCTAGGCACTGCATGGATTATCTGTACTTTCTGCTTGATCTATCAGAGTTTCTGAAGAGGACCGGACCTGCACTAGTGTAACAGCGTGTAGCGGAACCGAGTGGCAAGATTTCGTATTCTGCTCTGAGCTACTCTCAAAGAAATCTTTTTGAGATATTCACCACTCTACTCTCGCTTACACCAGAGGGCTGCAAACGTGTGGACTAGGGTGCATTCTTAGGGAAGCACGAAGATTCCAGCTCACTGCACTGTTCATTGTTGGTCAGGGATAAAAGAGCTGTATGGAATTTCTTAATTCCTTTTTCGGGCGCGACCGTCGAGCTGCCCATCCGCCATGCAAGGAAAACAGAGACTACGACGAACGCTAAAATATGACAAAACACAACATGGTCTATAATGCATATTTCTTTTTAAAGGGCCTTCTACCCGGAGATGGGATCATTCGGCATGTCGAGCGTCTGGATGTTCACCTTGAGCGCGTTCAGCGTGGACGCCGCGTCGAAGATGTTCTCCGGGAACGGCCCGACCGGTGCACCGCCAGCCAGGGGGATATGTGATGGCTGTTGTTGCTGCTGCTGCTGATACACATTCTGCTGCTGTGCGCCTAGCGAGTGTGGTGACGACAGGGGAGCCTGCTGTTGCTGCTGCTGCTGCTGCTGCTGCTGCTGCTGCTGCTGCTGCTGCTGTTGTTGCTGCGGCATAGGATGGTCCCCACCACTCCCACTCCCACCACCACCGCCCATACTCGGAGGAAAATGCGACGGCGGCTGGAGGTACGCTGCGGCAGGCTCTATTGGTCCGGCATGGGTGATGTGCGCGGGGATCTTGTCGTTGAGGCCGATCGACGCGAGGCCCATGGCCGCCGAGGCCGTGCTGATGCCCGCCTTCTCGAGAATCTCGTGGATCGGCTTCAGGGCGCTGACGATGACTGCGTTCATGCGGGAGGGGCTGTGTCAGAGAGAAGGGAAAAAAACGGATGTGCCTAAACGAGGAGAAAGAAAAAAGGCAAGAAAATGCTTACCAGGATTGATGAGCTTGACCTGCTCGAGAAAGTCGACACAGCGCAGGAGGCGGTGCAGGGCCTCGTTGCCGCCCTCGTGCGCCTGGACCTGGAGCAGGAAGATGGAGACGGCTATATACACCGAGTACGAGAGGGAGAGGATGCAGTGGCCGTAGCCGAACGTCCGGATGAAGAGATCGAACACGGCCGAGATGGCCACCGCGGAGGTGACGCACTGCTCGAGATAGCCCTGGAACTGGGTGGGGGAGGTCTTGTTGGTGTCAGTCGAACGCCGCGTCAGCATCGGGCGGTATAGCAGGATGCGGAATGTGTGGTATAGGCAGCTGGGACATCAATGTCAGCGGAAATCAAGAAACGGTACAGGAGCAGTAGCACGCAGGGGGACGCGATGACTGACTTCATGGTCACGATGTGGGAGGGCGGTGCGACGGGCGGCAGGTTCGTGGGCTCAAGCCGCAAGAACGGTGGCAGGTCGCGCCACCAGTTGTCCAGAGCGACACTCTGGCTCGAGACGCACGCCTCGATCTCAGGCTGGGTGTTTTGGCCGAGAGGGTCGTATATATGGCTCAGAATCTCGTTGAAGATGACGGACAGCTCGCACATCCGGATAAAGCAAGACGTGGAATGAGCCGGTGTCGGGGGATACTCGAAGCCGGCGGGGAAAGTCACACCGTGAGGCACCCACAGCTCATTCTCGGTTGAGTCGTCGACTGTGGTTTCCACGTGATTAGTGTCCGTGTACGGCTGACGATGAGAATGGATACTTACACATAGATGGTGGGGGGGACACGTCGGAGTACTTGAAGGTTGGCCGTCGACCAAGATACAAGCTGATGATCTTGTCCCAAAAGTAGCAGCTCCAGAACAGCCGGTGGCGGATCTCCATGTCCTCGTCAGACAACTGCACATCGCTGGTGAACCTCTGCCCGTCAATGCAAATTCCCAGGTGGTCGACCAGGCGGAACGCAATGCCGCTGTACACCCAGGCCTGCACGGTGTTGCCAGCACCGCACTCCTGAGCGCTGAGCAGCAGCAGCGTCTGCACCGTCGGGACCGTCCCCACGCCGTTTTCGAGCTCCTCGAAGATGAGGGACCGGACCTGCCGGCTGAAGAGGCGGCCACCGTCGAACTCGTCCAGCTTGGCGCTGATTGCGGGATCTCGGCGGCCCCAGCGGGCAGAGTGGGCCATGATGGCGCTCATCAGTGAGTGCGAGTAGTAGGGGCCCATGGATTGCATGTCACCTACTCGTGTGTCAGCAGGCTTGTGCAGTCTACCACGAGTTGAAAAGAGAAAACTTACGCGTGAACGCTGGACGATACACAAAGTTGAAGAGCGGCTGGATCCAGCACCAGTGAAGGTCAAGGAGATACTGGAATGGTTCCTGGATGACAGACATGCCAGGGTCAGCAGTCTGCACACTACATTCGGGTGCACATGGGCGGCCCAAGCTGATGTCACATACCGGAATGCCAGAATAGGACTCGAGCACACGCTGCTGCCAGGCGTTGTTGACAAGCTTCTCGCGGCGCTCGAGGTCTCGCGTGGCCTGGGTGGCCTCGCCTGCGTCCTCCTTGTCCTGCTGACGGTTCTCGGCCGCGGCGTGGCTGGTGACGGCCTGGAAGAAGCTGGTGGAGCCGTGATAGGTGATCATGCCACGGTCATCGACCTTGAGGCCCTCGATGCGCGCAGCGTGGCCACTGCTGGCGGCCGTGCCGGGCGACATGGCGCTCGACGAGGCGGCGCTGGGCGAGGCGGCGCTGTACTCATTGCTGCCGCTGGTCGAGGGGCCCTGCAGCCTGGCCAGCTGGGCTTCGAGCTGCTGGACCTTGCGCTCGAGGCGCTCAGTGTACGACAAGGTCGGGGCTCTTGAGGGAGGACCGCGGTCAGCATTGAAGACGGAGGCACGGGGGCGGGTGGCGATGATGGGCTATGACGAACAGCTTGTACACGCACTCCTCGCCGCGCTTGACGCAGCGGCGGCAGGCAGGCTGTTCGGCACCGCACTTGACCTGTGATGCAGGCAAGCTCGCTGTTAGCAAGCATACGCGCACTTGGAGGCAGCGCAGCCTCGGACGAGGGGCTCGGTCAGATTCCGCGGCAGGCCCGGGTCCCCGGGTGGCGGGGAGGTCCAGATCAGATCAGCACGGGGTGGCCGGCGGCCGGGGGTGGGGGCGGACGGACCTTGCGCGTGCGGCATCCATGGCATGAAAAGGCGCTCTTCTTGTCATTCTTCCGCTCCGGCATGCTTTGAGGGTGCGGGTTGCGGGTGGTGAAGTCGTCGTGCGACGGGCAGGCGTGGGCGTGGGCTCGGGCTCGGGGCTCGAGGGCAGTGCATGCGGCAGAGAGTGTGCGTCGCGGCCGCAGGATCGCGGGGGGAAAGGAGTGGCAGAAGGGCAGCAGGCACGAGGCCGGCGTCCGGAGGAGCAGGGCTGAAGAAAATTCCCCGGAGGGCTGGGCGCTGTGCAGGCCCGCCCACCGCGCTCACCTTGGGCCATCACTCTACCTACGCTACTTAAAGTAAGGTATACACCTGCGCACCGGGCGCGGCTTCGGCCGAGGGGCACCGGCTCCACCACGCACAGCGGGAGAAATAGGGGGGCGCCTGCCTCTCCGTCTTCTTCGTCCTTCTCGAAGTCCCGCTCGCTGTGTCCCCAGGCAGCCGGCAGCGAGTCAGGGCCAGGCAAGCGTCCGCTAGATGCGCCCAGCACCCCGGCGTGGCCTCCGCCCCTAGGCCGCATCAGTCCAAGGCCGGGCCCAAGTGCAAGACGTTGCTTCGATCAGTCCCGTTGCTGACCTATTGCTGACCTATTGCTGACCCTTGGCTTGCAGCTGGGCGGTCAGGCCCTGCGCGAGACTGCCGCGTCGCCGTGGCATCCGTGTGCGGAGCTTCAGGCGTGCAAGTCGGCAATGGCGACAGTCTAGCTTGACCCAAGCACGATACGCGTACCCTTATGTATATCACACTGACCTCACGAATGGGACACTGCCGAAGCAAATGTGCACTTTGACGGCAGTGAACGCAGCTAAGGCCACTGCCACAAGACCAGGGCCCGCAATAGACTCGTCCGGACGGTGCCGAGCTCGTTCGGACAGTGCCGAAGCCACCAATGAATGAGAAGCAAAAGGGGAAAGCGGGAGCATCATCCAGAAGCCATTCGCAGTAGGAAGTCCAACCAGGAACCCTAGACAGCCATAACATCAAGACAGCTCGTAAATCTCACTCGCGCGTGCATTTCAGTTCTCGCCCTTGTTCAGGTTCCACATCCATCTGCAAGTGTGCCGGTTACTCAGCATGAGGCTGACGTCGGTGGTGATCGCTTCTGTATTTCCCCCATCGGTGACACCATGTCTCGTTATCTTCCGCGGCAGCTGACTGCTGTGTCTCACGCGGGGTCCTATAATGTGCCGAGACATCCAATGACTACAACTATACCGGTCTACGAGAATCTCCATGGTCCGCTATTCCCCAGACAGCCCCCTTTCAAGGGAACATTCAGTCCGGAAAAGTGATGCGCTACCTTCCCAAATCATACAATTTTTGCCCTCTTTACGCTGCCGATCAGACAATCTGCCACGTCTTTGTCTCTCTGCTGCGGAGGGGCTACCACGATCGCCCGGTCTTGTCTAGAATGATGCTGGGCAACAGCGGTGGATGACTCCGAGCTGGTCGGGGGGGGGGGGGGGGGGGGGGGGGGGGGGGGGGGGGGGGGGGGGGGGGGGGGGGGGGGGGGGGGCACTCCGTGGTTGCAACCTCGAAGACATAAATAGTAGGCCCTGACCACGAGCACGTTCCGCAAGGCAGGCATATCTCCTCTGCGCCTACACAACCGTCCCCTCACTCCAGTCAAGATCTGTCACTTGTTCCACGTCGAGCAGGAGAAGTGGCGGTGCTCATATTTTGCCAAAACAAAAAAAGAATACTCCCAAATATGCACTTCAACCTTTTCCCCACCCTCGCCGCCGTGCTGCTCGTCAGCGGCGGCGTACAAGCACGCCCGACGGACGCTCCCCTGGACGCCCGTCAGCTCGACCCGGGCCAGTTCATCGCCGACTTCGGGACCCTGACGGCCGTCATCACCGGTGTGACGAGCGGTATCACTGCCATCCCGCAGAACGCGCTGGCCGTCATCTCCGCGCTGCCGGTAAGAGCCGAGACCCCCATGTTCTTTCTCTCAAATAAGCCCAAACTCTACCACACCGACCAACCTGTCCGCGCCACCATCAGCACCACCTCCTGTTGAACATACAACCCTCCCCTCCTTCTACGTCCCGTGACGGAAGACATGCCATGAATTCAATTCACAAATAGACACTGGAATTGACGGGAACAGGATATCACCGGCGGCATCGACACGATCGCGGGCCTGCTCGTCGGCCTCTCAGCGCAGGTCCCCAGCCTCGACCCCGCGCTGCCGACGGACGTGCAGGAGCAGGTGTGCCGCTCGATCCAGCCGGTATGTTGCCGCTCCATGTTACTGTTACTATCACGACCACCTCTCCTTTCCGCTTGCCCTCGGTAGTCTCCCTTGCGTAAACACCATTGGAGTGGGCATGCTACAATGGCACCTACCTAAGCACATCACACTAACTCCTTGCCGGGTTGTTTAATAGGCCATCGCCGCCGAGTCGGCGCTCATATCGGCGCTCAACGCCGTGATCGTCGTGGTGCCGGCCGTGGAGGCCAGTATCGCGGCCGCAGTCGCCCCGGCGCAGGCCGCCTTCGTGGACATCATCGGCGGCGTCAGCGCGCGGCTGCCCGCGTGTGAGGCGATCTTGGGGGGCGGCGAGGGCGGTGGAAGTAGCAGTGGCGGCGGGGGTGCATCGGGAGGGCTCGCGACGGTGAGCTCGCTGCTAGGAGAGCTCGGAGGAGGCAGCGCCTGATCAGAGAAGGGAGGGCTTCCGCCGGGGCGTAGGCTTGTAGATTCAGGGAGAAGGAGGTCGAGCAGGGAGGAAGGTCTTCGGTACAGTACTACGTATCTGAGGGAGACGAGGGGGCCTGGGAACCTGGAAGGCGCTGACCTTAGTTGTTGGCTGCGGTGGAGAAGGATGCACTCGCGGGAGTTTGTGCGGCCCTGAGGGGATGTGGCAAATGGTATTCTTTCTGTGTCCATGGCGTACAAACGTGTATGCGACAGTTCTCTGCTCAGTGTGTAACAAGTATGATACTACGAGAGGAGCGGGCCAAGTATGTACACAGGGTGCTCAATCACCACCCGCGGTCACTACGCCTCCTCCGCTGCCGCTGCCGTAGACGGCAGGCTCCCCTGCACGTTCCAGTACACGACGTAGTTGAACCCGTGCGCGTCATAGAACGGGTCGATGTTGACACTCTTGCCATCAGCCGTGCCCGTGAACGCCAACGCGCTGCCACCATTCTGCCTCTTGGCAACGCTTCCCAGCGCGAGCGTCGGGTTCTTGGACGCGAGGTCGGTGTTGCCGTAGTTGCCGGACAGCACGACGGGTCCGTAGGCCAGCGCCGCCACGTTCTGGTTGTCGTTGGCGCGGATCAGGTGTAGGCGCATGGGCAGCGTGACGGTGATCTTGTCGCCGGACTTCCAGGCGCGCGAGGGGATCGTGGCGTAGGTGCCCGGCTTGATGGACAGGGAGGACTGGGCCTCGCCGTTGATGGCGATCTTGGCGCCCGAGGTGGTCCAAGAGGGGATGCGGACCTTGACCTGGAATGTGGACGAGCCCGTGATTGTGATGGTCGTGGAGTCTGGTAGTACAGGACGATTGTTAGCCTGGTGGTCAAGTAACTGTACAAGGCAGGGCTGTTGAGATGAGGGTGCGGGTCGCGTGTCTTACCACTCTGGGGGAACGTCGTTGCCTGTGAGATCATGATGTTGCGCTGCTTCCAGTTCAGCTTGGAGGGGATGAACAGGTTGACGAAGAGCGATGAGCTGTCAAAGCCGTAGATCGAGTCCATGTACTTTGTGTTGGTCTCGAGGCCTGTTCCCTGGCAGCACCAGAAGGACGCGTCTTCCGTACGAGCAATCGTTAGTCGATGCATTTCAGTGAAGTCGGACTTCTACTGTACTCACAGTCTGTGGACCAAGTGCCACCTCCCCATGCCGGACCGACACCGCGACGCCCACCAGCGTTCAAAGGCGTAAAGTAAGTGACGTGGCCGTGCGAGGAGCTCGGATCCTGCTGTCCCAGCAGATGGTTCAGCGCGGTCCGCTCGTGGTAGTCAAAGTAGCTGGCTGACGGGTCGATCGTCCAGAGCTCGCGCGTCAGCTTCAGCATGTTGTACGAGTTGCATGCCTCGGCCGTGTCCTGCTTGAGGTACCCCGCGATGGCGTTGGGCGGGCGGAAGTGCTCGGCCTGGCTGTTGCCACCAATGGCGTACGTGTGCGCAGCGACGGTGAAGTTCCACGCGTTGCGAGCAATGTTGAGGTACTTGCTGTTGCCGGTCTGCTTGTACTCGCGCGCAGCACCGATCCATTTGGGCACCTGCGTGTTGGCGTGCAGGTTGTTGAGCTGATCCTGGTTGACCGCGAGAGGATCGAAGACCTTGGCGTGGTCGAAGCGCTGGGCAGCGGTGAGGTAGCGGCTGTTGCCAGTGTAATAGTAGATCTCGGTGAGGACATCGTTCATTCCGCCGAACTCGGTGTCCATCATGGCTGCAGGAGGATTCATGTAAGTCATGTGCCCTGGTTGCTGTGTGGAGAGTGGGTGTGCTTACTCTGCATCTTGGCATACGACAACTTGGCTGTCCGAGTGTCTGCCCAGTTGGCCATGTTGAGGAGCACCGTCTTGGCCTGTTCAGAGCCGATGTGGCGCCAGACGTCCAACAGACCTGCCATTGTCTTGTGCAGCGAGTACCACGGGACATTACCACTAGTCAGTGTGCGGTCCTCGACCGCAGTGATCTCCGACTCGGGGAAGCCGGAGAGATAGCCTGCGTTGAAGCCAGCATTGGCATTGTTGGCCTGGCACTTGGCCAGCTCGGCCACGAAGGCGGTGGCACGGTCACGGCAGGTCGTGTCCTTGACAGTCGCCCAGCACTGAGCCCAGGCCGACAGGAAGTGACCCTGGCTGTGTGTGCGGAAGGGGAAATTGGGAGCCTCCCAGCCCGCCAGGGCTGCCGCGCCCTTGGTGTCCAGCTTGTGGTTGGCACGGAAGTTGTAGAGCAGGCGCTCCGTGTCGGCATTCTTGAGGTAGGACAGGGTGCGGCCCTGGTTGTCGAGCCAGCGGCTGTTGTCGGCAAGGGACACTAGGCTGATGTCGAAGAGGGAGGCGACCACCCCGGTCTCGGGACGGGCAGGAGTGACAGCCTGAGCCTCTGCCAGGGGCGAGAGGCTCATAAGGCCGGAGGTAGCCATGAGGGCGATGCTGAGGGCCTTGGTTAGCCCAGCCATATTGAATGAGTAAACAGCCATGATAGCATCGGTGACCCCCTTCAACGAGCGCTCACTAGACATCAACATGTCGGGAAGCCTATCTTTAAGTACCTGAGATTGCTAACTTAGCGTAGCTTCGTGGACCACATATATGCCGAGCTGGCCTATAGTTGGGACTCGAGTCAGAAGTCAGAAGCGGCGTGACCTCGTTGCAGGTAGATCTTGCGATTGGAGGAATCCCAATACTACTTTGGGCAGGTCGGGGACAAGCTTTGGAGAGATTAGGGTTGCATTCGACGGTAGTGCCGCCTCGAGATGCAGGAAACACGAGATGTGCCGTGCGGTCGGCATTTAAGGATCAGCGCAGGGCTGTGCCGCGATTCGCAAGCTTGGGGCGATGGGGGAGACGGAGGAAGGGGGAGCGGAGGTCCGAGGCAAGCGCCCCAATGGGGTGCTCTGTTCCCAGCGCTGTCAGTAAACAAGAGGCGGATATAGCCTGTGATGTGCCCTCCGAGGTGGAGATGGCCGCAGGGATTCCCCAGGATTGCGTCGTATTTAGCCGACTGCATTCCTCCGCGGCCTCGGGTCTAGCACGTGGACAGAGCCCAAAGCTGGCAGAGCAGGACCCAAAGTCACCAGTCACCAGAGTCGCTAGAGTCATGAATTCACGGCGGCGTGGATTGTTGATGATTGCACCGACTGCAAAGGTGACACCGGGCATCGAGGGAGCAGTGGAAGAGCTGTCGGTTTGGTGTTTTGACGGCCGGAGCAGTTGCCCCCGGTGCTGACGTCATGCGCCTTCACTGTATGGCGCTCGACAGCAGCGCGGCCTCGTGCCTGTTTTCCCGTGGTCAACAACTCGGGGACGGCCTCACAGCAACCAATTCCGCCGCCGCCCATCTCCAACAGCGCCAGTCGCCTCCCCCCGGATGATCCCGTCCGTTGCCAGCCTGGGCGTAGTCTGTCGTGGCGCCCTGCGCAATCTATCAACCACCACCTCACGCGTCCCGGCATTGGCGCGGCTCGCCACACGGCCTCCTGCAATCTCGCCCGCACCCTCCTATGCCGCAGAGATGAAGCGAGCAGCAACTTCGGGGCTCGCAGGCGCCAGAAAGGCAAAGAAGCCTAGGCCACAAGTCCCCGAGTACCATCTCACGCCCTCTGTCAAGGACGACGCCGGCAACGACATCTGGCCTGCTCCCCAGGCCCAGATCGACCGGGCTCGAGAGATCATCAAGGAGTGGTATGCATGCCATTTTCCTGCCCATGGCAAGAACAGGAGACGCGGCTGATGACAGATGATCTCGCAGTGCTGCCATGGGCAGGAGGACCCTGATCGTGCCAGACAAGGACGCCGACGGACTGAGTTCTGGCGCCATCCTGCAACGGACACTGGTCCTTCTGGGGCTGGATCCGGCTCTCATCAGTGTCCACCTGCTCCAGAAAGGCAGCAATATCCACGACGAGTCTGAGCGTGTTGCCATGACAAAGCATGACCCGCACTACGTCTTCGTGCTCGACCAGGGCTCGCGGGCCGGCCCTCCCGTCGTCATCAAGCCGCACAAGGCCCTCGTCATCGACCACCACTGGGCTCTCGACAACGATTTTCCACAAAACGCTGAACATGTCACGGCTTGCAACTCGCCGCCCGTCGCTACGAGCTCGCTCCTCACCTACCTCATCTGCCTGCCTTTGCACAAAGACGTGGGCGAGGCTTGCAGCTGGCTCTGCGTGATGGGCACCCACGGCGATCTCGGCAACACTCTCAAGTGGGAGCCGCCATTTCCGGACATGAAGGCAACCTTCAAGGCGCATACCAAGAAGGCACTCAACGACGCCGTATCCTTGATCAACGCCCCGCGCCGGACCGCATCGTACAGCGTGCCTAAAGCGTGGGCAGCCCTCACAGCCGCATCCTCGCCAGCAGAGCTCCTGACGAACAGGGACCTGCTCGCCGCGCGCGCAGAGGTCAACGCCGAGGTCGAACGGTGCACGCACACGGCGCCAAAGTTCTCCGCAGACGCCAAGATCGCCGTGTTCCGCATTAGCTCGGCCGCGCAGGTGCACCCGGTCATCGCGACGCGGTGGGCGGGCCACCTGCAGTCAGCCAAGCTCGAGGTCATCCTCGTCGCCAACGAGGGCTATCTCCCGGGGCTTGTCAACTTCTCGTGCCGCATACCCAGGAGCGCGAGGTCGCGGGACCCGCCGGTGAACATTATCGAGACCCTGCGCGGGATCGTGGACCAGTCGCCAGATCCGACACTGCGCGAGCGCCTGGGAGAATCTTTCGCGCGAGGTCATAAGGAGGCCAGTGGTGGCATAGTTCCCAAGAATGAGTTCGAGGAGCTCATGGCCATCTTAGAGGTTGGCGTGAAGAAGCCGAGCGATGGCAATTCGGGGTCACCAAAGAAGGCTGCGGCGAAACCGATTGCGAAACAGGCGAACACGTTGATGAACTACTTCGGCAAGAAAGAAGAGAAAGCATGAAGGCAGTTCGCCTTCTATATCATATTGGCAGTATCAACCATACACTGTAACGGGAACCCACTCCCGAGTTCTGCTCAGAATACCGTGCTCCGCGCGTCAATTCGTTGACTGAGAGGCCCATCATTTCGCTGACAAACAACCAGGGGGGGTACCACAAGGCCGCCGAGCTTGATGAGTAGCTTAACTGTCGTCATACCGATCATGCCCTTCTGAGACCTGGCTGGCTCTCCCAAGAGACTCGTCGAGGCTGGTTGCTAGCCGCACCGCAGGCTGTGTCTTGGCAGTAGGCGTATTGACGGAAATACCCCGATTTGGCTTACTGCAAGTCCCCAAAAGCAAAAAGGTGCACTGCTAGTCTCGCTTAGTGCTGCCACGCACGCTATCGTACCTGGGCCTGACCAAGATGCTTAAACACTATTTTCCTGGAGATGGGACGCGGTTGGCTGCAGTAACAGGGAGGCGTTGGGATCCGCATGCATCTCACATGGCTCTCATGACCAGAGTCTGCACTGGGTCAGCCTCATCCCGCTAGATGATAATCAACGATACCAGCAACGAACTAGAGCATGGGACCACATAAAAGGTCGTTGCCCGCCCTCGCTCGCCCGTTCTGGGGAAGGCCATCTCCCCCTGGCTTCATCCTCGGCGTCCGACAACACTGACACTGCATATCACGATGCACCTCCTCGCCACGGCCGTGGTGCTTGGGTCTTTCGTCGGCGTGCTCCCGGCGAAAGCTCTCGTGCCCAATCTCGACCCTCGCGCGCAGTGCAGCACCGATAAATGCCAGAAGTCGGTGCGTGGTCTTTCCATGGCAGCAATACCATCCCCAGACCAACAATGAGTCGCTCATATTACTCCAGGTCGGCAAAGGCCCCCCGAATCTACACGGTGCCGATGCTGCTGCATCAGCTCGCAAGGATTGCTCCTCATTTCAGGTTGTCACGGTCACGCCGTGTCCAGTGTAAGTCACGTACTGCCGGAGATGCCCCAAGGCAATTCGTGCATGGGATGAACCAAGGAGGCTAAAGCTTGTTGTTGGTGTTGGTGCAGTACTACCACGAAAACAATTACCACGGACGTAGACTCTCGGACAGTATTCGATGTCAGCACCACCACGACTACAACGACTGAGCCTACCACCGTGACGATTCCATACACGGTGACTCTCGTGGGCAGCACTACCACCGAGACCGTGACCGAGACTCTAATCGGTGGTAGCACGGCGACGGTCGCCAGGACTGTCACAGTGTAAGTTACTGAAGATGTCGCACACTGGCCGCATTCCTCGTCCACCCACTGATATCGTCCCAGCTCGTCCACCCAAACCACGACTGTGACTGTCGTCCGCGACAAGCGTGCTGCTCCTTCCTTCCCGCTCACTCGACCTCCCGAGGAGAAGTATCAGGCTCTCGCTGCCCGTGCTGCAGCCTGCCCGCTGACCAGCTCAGCGACGAGCGTCCCCGGATACGCCGACTGCGGGAAGAGACCAGCCGCTGCTGCAACAGCGTATGCATCAGCATGCTCATGCCTCGGGGTCTCTCGGAGCACGAGCGTGGCTCCCGCTCCCATTGTCACCGAGACCTCCACTGTCACAAACGCAAGGACCACCGTCACACGGGCGTCTGTGACCACGCAAACCGAGACAAACGAGGTAAGCGGAACATCATCCCCAAACTGAAAATTTGTGAAAAGGGCGTTGCTTACACTCCTGACTGGTACAGAGCACAAGGACCATAGACACCACGATCACCTTGCCCGGCGAGGACGAGATCATCACGGAAACAACCACCGAGCATAGTACGAGCGTGACTACCACCACGACCAACGTCAGCACCGTGACGGCCGTAGTCCCCAAGACCGTAACTACCACAGTCAAGAACACGTCACCGACGCCCTGCCGCTTCTTCCAACTGCGCGCCGCGGGAGGCGGCCCGACCAGCAACGGCAAGTTCGTCGCCATGCGCGGCGAGGGCGTCGAGACGACCTTCAGCGCAGACCGCGGCCAGGCGGGCGTCTTCCAGCTCAGCCCCGCGGGCAGACTCGTCATCAGTAGTGCTGCTGATGCTGGCCCCGGCCCTGGCCCGGACCTGATCGCCAACATTGACGACCGCGAGGTGTTCACGGTGTACTTCAACAGGCAGCGGGCCATCACCAACCGCGGCTACCTGCCGCTCACCTGCTCGACGACGGCTGGCGCCACCGCCACCACTGACCGCACGTTGAGCTGCACCGCGGGCAACGGCAGGTCCCGGTTCCTCGTGTGCCCGCGGCAAAACGGGAATTTGCTGTTCGGCCAGGCGTTGTTTGATGGGTGTGTATATATCTCGCTCGAGGTGCTCCCGGCTCCGCAGTGCAAGTAAGCAGGAACCATATAGATCGGCTACCCGGACCTTCCTCTGAGCCGCGCGAGTCATTCTATGTGCAGTGAGGCGCCGACATCGTTTCATATGCTGGCTGTAATAGAACGTCTGCCTGTGCTCTGGACCACACTCTTACTCAGGTATGGCAACGTAAAGGGGCTCGAAAGAACGAGCGCGAAGTGCATGCTCCGGTTTGACGAGTGATAGCTGTCACGCATCACTTCGTGAGGCACGCCACGAGTGTGCCCAAGGAGGAAATAGCGCGCTCGCTCGGCCGTGCCGCTTGTTGGAGGACTGCAGGAGGCGATCCCGTCCGCTATCGCCTTTGCACTCTTCGTCAACCATCCAGTCTTGCCACATCTTCAGATCGGTATCTTTTCACACCGCATTCCCTGCGCCTTTCTCAGTCACTGCCATGGACAAGTCGCCTTACCTGCTACCAAAAGTCGAGTCGGCTACACCAATTGACCCATGGAAGGTTGCGAGGACTCCGTCTTCTGATGCAGAAGGGCAGCTGTCAATAGACCCCTCGCGCTCCCCGGCCAAATCACGTACAAGCAGACGACCTCCAAGGCCCCTCGCCGCTGGCTCCCGCGTTGGCGAAGGCACGCTCCGCTTCACCGTTGACCACCCATCCCCACATCCCTCAACCAATCCGTACTGTCTTCCAGAAGGAGCTATACTCCTCAGAGACCCTGGTGTACATTGTGTTCACACAAGGCTGGGCCGCCTTGCTCTGGGATCGCTGAATCTACCACATCAAATCACCTCCCAGCAACATGACCTTTATCCAGTGGATTCTCGCAGAGTTCCACGCAGACATCGGGGCTGTCAACCAGCCGGATCCGTGGCGCGCGACTATGACTATCTGGGGGCTCTCCTCTGGGTTCCAGGAAAGGGTATTGAACATGCATTGCGAAGACCCGTGGGTTCCGTTGTATGAGTAGACCTTTTCGTTATCACAAAGTTTGTTTGGGGCCACTTGTCTTCACAGTGGTCCTTTCGCTGCCGGTGTTGTTGGCCTCATCGGGTAGATCCTACCAGTGCTAATGGCGAAGAGCTTCGAAGCGTGCTGCCGTCCCAAATGACGTTGCAATAGTACTCGGCTTCTCGCCTGGTATCATGACTGCCGCTTCAGCACGCCGCTCAAGTCAGCTGAATGGTGCTTGACAGGCTCGGATAGACCCGATGCCTGCTCCACCACAGATCCCTGCGGCCCGCGAAGCCTCCGTCCGCTCTAGATCCCGGCGTGCCGGGGTGGACTGCTGTTCTGGGCCAATGGCATTGTTTAGGCAGTCTGGAATCAGCCACCATGCACAATGTCCAGCTGAACCCTTCCGTCTTTGAGCCTCTGGAGCCCCCTCTCGAAGACGAAAGTGGAGTCTCGACACCCGACTATTGAAACCTGCGTCTGCTCGTTCAGCTGGCCGCGTGTTCTGGAGCGTCGAGGCCACCGCAGCTGAGCCGATGTCTGGCCCTTTTGGTGTGTTTAAAAACACCCAAGCACGACTTGCCCTGGCATCTCCTCCAATTCGTGCTTCTCTCCTGTCTCCGTAGCGTCGCCTTTTGTGATCACGAAGGAGCAGCAGCCGTAGTAGCCTCACCAACATCGCCCCGCAATACAGGCCTCAGTCATCCACCATGGCGTTCTCTCAGGGTGGCTTCCAGCCGGACCCCAAGATCCCCGCACCTCACCCCAAGCGCATCGTCATCTGCTGCGACGGCACCTGGCAGTCCTCCGTCAGCGGCATCAAGTCCGTTCCGTCCAATATCACCCGCATCGCGCGGTCCCTTGCCCGCACAGGTCTCGATCCCCGCCACGCCGAGAACAACAAGGTCTGGGACCAGATCGTGTACTACGACGCCGGGTTAGGCACGGGCGTCTTCAGCATCGCTGAGAAGATCAAGCAGGGCCAGCTGGGCATGGGCTTCGTCGGCAACGTCATCCAGGCGTACAACTTTATCTCCCTCAACTACGCACCCGGCGATCAGATCTTCTGCTTCGGCTTTAGCCGCGGCGCATACACGGCCCGCGCCGTCGCGGGGCTCGTCAATGACATTGGCGTCCTCAGTCCCCGCGACATGCAGGACTTCCCGGAGCTGTTCGCGCTGTACCAGGCCAACACCGACAGCCACGGGTTCCGCAAGAGCAAGGAGTACCGCCTCTGGGTCACGGGCGAGCTCGCGGCCGAGCAGCCCCCCACGGCTCCGCCGGGCGCGTATCAGGAGCCTCCGCGTTACGTCAAACCGCCGCACCGGCAGGCGTCCGAGGCCTCGCGGGTCGTCGAGGTCGTCGGTGTTTTCGACACGGTCGGCAGCCTCGGCGTGCCGGACACGCAGAGTGAGGTGCTCGACTTCGGTCTGCAGGGCATCAGCAAGCTCTTTGGCGTGCCCAAGGTCGGGTTCCACAACGTGTCCCTGAGTCCTTGTAAGTTCATGACGCATCTCGAAACCAAAGATGCCACAAAGGAAACATAGAAGAGGGGGCTGACACAGCTGGGACAGATATCAAGCACGCCTTCCAGGCGCTCGCTCTCGACGAGCACAGGGGTCCCTTCACGCCTACGCTGTGGCATGTCCCGCCCGCTCCTACCAAAGACTCCGCGAAACCTCCGAGGACCAAGAAGACCCTCGACCAACTACGTGAGGACAGCCGTGCCGCCCAGGCCGGCGGCAACGAGGACGAGATAGATCGCGCCTGGGAGGCCATGATCGACTACGAGATGGAGATGCACCTCGAGAAGCTCGACTCAGACCTGCTACAGGTCTGGTTCCCGGGTGTGCATGTCAACATTGGCGGCGGGAGCACCGACATGTTAGGGCCCAGGAAAGGAGATTTTGAGCGTGAGTAGTTTCCCAGCCCTGCCCCTTCATGTGATTCTCGCCCTGCATGCAGCAGCAGCTGACAAGTCGGCGTGGCAGAACTATCCACCATTACCCTTGCCTGGATGATCGAGCAGGCCTCTCCATACCTGCAGTTCAACCCCAACCTCCCACAGACCATTGTCGAGGACCGCATGACCCTGATCACGCCGATCCTGAAAGATCTCGCGCACACGCGCGCCGAGGCCGCGACGCACGAGTCGCACTGGGCCATCACCCGGGCATTCGAGTACCTCGCCTCCTCGACGCACGCGCACTCGGCGGCCGACAAGGCCAAGATCGAGACGCAGACCGCGACACTCGCGGCGGCCGCGTACCGCGCGAGCAACGGCTGGGCGACGGGGCCGATCGTCGACAGCTTCACCGGTGTGATGAAGATCGCGGGCAGCGTGACGCGCACCCCGGGGCGGTACAACCGCAAGGACGACGCGGGCAACGACGTCGGCGTGACCAACGAGCAGATCCACCCGAGCGTCAAGTACCGCTTCGACCAGAGGGGCGAGTGGAGCCCGGCCCTCGAGGGGTTCACGAGGCGCGAGGCGACCGTGGAGGTCCCGAGCGCTGATGGGCAGAGCGTGGAGGCGCAGAAGCGGTACGTGTGGTCCAACGCGGACGGCGTGACGGTCCCGGAATATGTGATCAGGTCCGGGGACGTGTTCACGCGGTACGTGGCGAGCCTGGACGATACCCTGGACAAGAAACAGGAGGGAGCCTCGGGGGCCGCGGCGGTAGCTGCACCTGGGGAAGGCGCTGCCTCACGTTATCTGGATGGCATTGACCAGTACTTGGGGCTGAAGACTGGTGAGAGTGCGGCCAAGTAAGATAGCAACAGAGTGGTGGGAACGAGCTCGGCATGTGGCTATTTTCCGGGATCCGGCATACCCTGTATATTGAATCTATAGCAAGAAGATTCGAGATTTCAGAGATCTTGGCCACAATCTAGTAACCCTCTTTGCACTATAGAAAGTCTTTGGTATGATTTGTGGACAGTAAAGTAAAAGGTTCGGGAAGCACATCTTACTGAATTCGAGTGCCTGATGCGATCACAATTTATGCACTCCCATGCCTGGTTAATATATACACAGTATCATACTCTATAGCTCTAATCTGGGTAACCTCGTGTTTAGCCGCAATTGTTACTGTAATCCGTCGCTTTCTCGGCTCCTTCGTATAGAAGTACTTAAGCAGGGTTTGCTGACTAATACGGCAAATAACTCTCTCCCTTCGTTGCTCAGCCCCTGCGATCTTAGTGTGCTCGACACTGCCAGACCCATATACAGAAGCACACCATATGGCGGCGTCAAGCAATTTCCGCGTCGAACCGGCCAGCGAGGCAGACTTCCCTGCGCTCGCGGCCATCGTGATGTCCTCCTTCGCGGCAATGCCCGTCGAGGCCGCCACCTCGGGCCCTCCCACGCGCGCGAACATCTCTGCCGCCGCAGGGAGATATCTCGAAGCCGCCCGCCGCCACCAGCAGCAGTACTCGCCGTGCCCGGCCCCGTTCATCAAGTGCGTCCGCACGGACCCGGACACGGGCGTCGAGACCATCGTGGGCACGGCGCAGTGGTACATCTATCCCCGCGTCCGGACACCAGAGGAGGTCGAGACTCCGCACTACCTGCTCGGCTGCAGCTGGATTTCCGATCAGCATGAAGACGACGGTGGCAGTGGCGGCGGCGGTGACACGAAGAGCAAGGCGACCAGGTTCTTCAAGCCTTTTCTCGACGGCCGCGTGCGCCTGCTCGGAGACAGGCCACATGGCGTGTTGATGTACATGGCCGTCACGCCCGAGTGGCGTCGCCAAGGCGTGGCGACTATGTGTGTGCAGTGGGGGACCGATCGGTGCCAGGAGCTCGGAATCCCCGCGTACCTCGAGGCGAGCGATGAGGGCGCCCCGGTGTACCAGGGACTGGGGTTCGAGATTGTGGACAGCATCGAGTCGGAGTGGGAGGGGGTCGGGTATCGGTGTCCGATCATGATCAAATATCCTACGCAGGCTGGTTGAGGGAGGTGATCTCTAGTGTTGCGCTGCTCTCGTACGAGATTCGGTGCGAAGCCAGGCCGAGACACAAAGCCCGACGCTTCGCAATGGCGAAGAGGGGGAGACAATATGAGCACGAACTGAGCTGGGTATCGGCTGTGTTGGTTGTTATGTCCCTTCAACACGTTACCTTGTAATGTCAACCTATGCCTACACGCAACAATGGGAATGGCCTCTTCGGACTAATTGTACGATTGCTAAACGCCCCTCACATCGAGGCAAGGCGCATGACAATCTCAACCACCTTCTCATTCGGTCCCTGCCAGTGGTGGCGTCCCCAGACGAACCAGGCACCGATCACGCCAGACATGGCAGCCGCGAACACGGGGCCGCAGTAGTTCATCGACGACGCCGAGACGGGCAGTGTCGTTGGGAAGGGGAGCCAAATCATGGTGTACAGGGTGTACACCAACGCGAAGATGTTCAGGGGCAGACCCCAGCGGCCGAGATTCCACTCGCTGACACGGATCCCGGTAGTCATTCGTGCGTGGAGCACGACGCTGAGGATAATGACGTAGCTCAGATACAGCGCCAGGGAGGACAGGGAGCTGACTGCGTTGAGAGCAACGTAGGCGGCCGTGCCGAGGTTGAGGAGGCTCAGGAGAACCACGATGCTGCAGGTGAGAAGCACGGCTCTGACGGGGACACGGTTCTTGCCATCGACATGACCAAAGTAGGCAGGCACTGGAGAGAGTAGGTAGTGTTCAGTCAGCACTTTCATGGTATCTCGTGGAGTCGGGGAGCATCATTTTAGCACCCATTGGGAATCACTCACGTCCACCATCTCGCGCCCAGGCCCATGTCAGACGGCTGACCGACGCAAACATGCCCATGGTTGCACTGAAGAGAGTAAAGGTGATACCCGAGCCTATGACAGTAGCAATAGTGTCTGACCCGGTTCCGCGCACCAGTAGGTACACGAGCGGGCTTGGCGCTGCCAGCATCTCCTCGATTGGTGGCATGCACACCTAGGCGGAATCGTGAGTAAATGGATTGAAGCCTGCCCTGGAGTAGAAGGCACTCACAATGAACGTGACCACCATTAGGAAGCCCATGATGCCGTTCGCGATGATGCCGCCCATCATGGCCTTGGGCACAGAACGCCGAGCGTCTTTGGCCTCCTCTCCCATGTGTATGACACCTTCGAAGCCTGCGCAGAGGTGCCAACTGAATCAGTATCGACGCAGCAATACCAATGCTACGGGTAACCACAACGTACCGATGAAACACCAAATCTGGGACAGCATAGCCAGGTTCCAACTGACAAAGTCATTGTCCCAGCCGGAGTTGTTGCTCTTGGTAAGGAAGAACTCGGGACCATTACGTGGCGACAGAGCCCACAGCGACGCCAGCGTTATGAAGAAGAAACACACGTTGAAGATTCCGGAGATCATCTCGAACCACGGCACGATGCGGAAGAACCAGACGTTGATGATGGTGAAGAGGAAGAGTGTGAAGACGACGAAGAGCGTGGTGCGCCAGCCTGTAGTCTCGTACTCTGGATTGGTGATCTGTATCACGGCCTGCACGACAATGACGTTGGCGTTGAGGGCCGAGCAGAACATCACCACGTAGCCGAGCCACGTCGCCCAGCCCTGGACCCAGGTTATGAACAGGCGATGCTTCGGAGGTGCGAAGTGGTACGTCCAGTAGTACTGTGCTCCCGCGATCGGGATGATGGAGGCAAGCTCTGCGAGACATGCTGCTTGTGCGAGCACGCCGGTGATGACGATCAAGAAGTTGAACATGTATGCCGCGGGGCCTCCGTTGACCAATGTGAAGAACATGCCCCTGTGTGTGAAACATGGTCAGTTGTTTTCACTTGATGTAGGCCTGTTATTCAGCCGTCCCAGTTCTCGACTTACGTTCCCATGCCAATCCAAGTGATGAAATACATGATGGCGAAGGCAAGCAGCTGTGGGAAAGAGAAAAGCTTGCGAGTACGTGTCTGGCGCTCGACAGACGAGTCGTCACCGTCGCCTGAAACGGGTGTAGACGAGCCATCCTGCTCGCCAACCTGAACTCTACTGAGCTCGAACTTCTCTTCACCCATCGTGTGTATCGGAGCCCGGTCGGCGCAGGGCTCAATGTATGGGGCGTCGAGGAAGGACGGGGTCGTCTACCAGCTTCGTCGTACGTCGCCGGACAACTAGATGTGTTGGAATAAGAGCACGTGTGAGAAAGTATGTGGGAAGATGGTTGAGGCCGGGTGATTGAGACGCAAGGAAAAAGTCGGCACCACCTTTCTGTGCGCCTGTGCTGGCACATACATAGAAAGAAACCGACGGAACTCGCTCTCTCAAGCCGGGATTTGTTTATAAGCCTCGATCTGTTGGCTAAGCAAGGCAAGCTAGCTGCAGCTGCAGCTGCAGCAAGGACTGGGTACAGCACAAAGCCAACAATGAGCCCATGGCCCACTCGGTGCTCAAGGTCCCTCCAGGCGTGAAATGGGCCCGCGTTTAGCCCATGTCCACGATGAATCGGAGCTGTTGGTTAGGTGTCGCCGTGTGAGGTTGCATGCATTCTTGGCACCATGGAAGACTCGAGTTATGTGGGTTCAGGGGCCACCTTGTCTCTCGGGGAACTTGGAATCAGAGCCGCGCGGGGATGTGTGACAGCGATCCTGGCAACGCGGGTGTCCCGCGATTGGGCAACATAGAAAATAGTAACCAACAGAGCCAAGCACTCTCAAGCTGAGCTCATAGTCATTCAAATGCCCAGCATTGTTGCTGGTGACATGGCCTACTGCTGCATGAGTCCGAATCATTTCGTGTTGGCTTGTGAAAGGAGCCGTGTCGGTGATGCCGTGTTACGCTCCTTTTGGACTCAGATCACAGGTTCTCCCGAAAGAAACTTATGGCCTGCCTTTCTCCCTGAGTCACTACTCCGCAGAGTCAACGGACGCGGGCCGGGATACTAGCGCAAGCCCCAGACGGGCCGTGGCCTCTCTCCCTCGTCCAGCAAGACCTCCGAATCTGATGGACAAGGGTGGCGTGTGAATCACTCCTCTTTATCCCCTGGTTGCCAAGGACACAGCTGTCAGGGTGGATACATGAACATGGGTGGCAAGTTTGCTTCATGCTATCCGAATGAATGGTATCAGACCACAGTGATTTCGTTTCGTGGACCCCCGGCGCGGCTGTTCAACTGTTGGCCCTACATGAAGCAAATTGAAGACATGCTTTCCATGATGCTTGACCGGTGTCCCGTGAAGGTTGCCATGGTGCCGTTCCGCGTCGCAACATGATCGGAGACATAGCCACACGCGAAACAAGAGACCTCTTGTCACACGTAGCATGGATCTCTTTCATCACATCGAACTGTGTGCCGTGCCGCTACGGAAGAAATCTAAAATTGCCCACAGTTTGAATGGGCACAAGGTCTTGCTAACCAACGAGGTTTTCAACAACGCACTCAAGCTGGCTATTTCCTGCAGAATATATATTCTGCCTGAACGCGCCAGCAAATCGTACACAGCCTGTATTGGTGTGCAGCTGCCGACACCGTTCCTTGATCTTAGCCTTGAGGATGGAAGCTCTTACACCATTCTTCGAGGTTGCAGTGGGTAACGACAGCGGGATACTAGCAATTGTCGCAATTGCTGGTTCATTGATATCACTCTCAACCATGCTGTTGAGATTTTGCGTCTTGAGAGGTCGCACGTCGCTCAAAGGCTACGATTTCGTCCTGCTGGCAGCATTCGTGGTTGTACTCGTGCAAACCGCTTTGTCCATGCATGCGACGAGTCTAGGGATTGGACAGCACAGGACTACAATCTCAGAAAAAAGACTAGATCTGATTCGTCAGGTAAGCCATTCTTCTACACAAAGCATTGAGTGCCGCGGGCACAAGGACACTCACACGACTGTCACTCAGTTTCAATATGTCATCTCCCTTCTGAGCATCATCGTCCTGACCGCCACCAAGCTTTGCGTCTGCTTGTTCATCCGAGCGATAAATTCCTTCGCTGGCATACGAATTGCCAACATCATGTTGATCGCGGTCGGTGCCGCCAACTTTGGGTCCCTCTTCGTCGCAACAGCGTTCCAATGCCCTCTACCATCACCATGGCTCGCCGCATCGACTAGCCTCTGTCCTGCCGCTGGGCCGATCTACTGGTACACGATATCAACAAGCATGGCCTTCGATGTATTTCTGTGTATCGTGGCCAGCCTTATGGTTGTCAGGGTACAAACAAACATGAGAACGAAGGCTATCGTCGTGGGGCTCTTCGCGTCACGCATACTGTAAGCTCCAATTTCAACCTATTCTCTGTTCCGGATGACAGACCCATGAGAGCCTAAAATAACATTGTTGATTCCCAGATGCCCAGTAACCACACTTCCGGCCTTTCTTCAGCCACTACATGTGTACAACGGCGACGAGACTGACTTCACAAGACTCGGGCTCTATCCTCTGGTGTGGCTGACTGTCACGAGTCATATTTCCGTCGTCACGGCCTGCATACCGACCATGAAACCCCTATTCGATAGCCTACTCGGAAACACAATGAGCCTGAAGATCGACGGTCTTTATGAACTACGACAACGACCTAATGGTCGATCTGGCCTCGAGGTGACTGAGCACAGCAAAATTAGCGGGACGAGCAGATTCGACAGAAGCCGGACAAATGCAGAATGCTCCATACACTCGGCAAACGGACCTGTCCAACAACGCCTACCATCAGACGAACAAATAGATGCTCAGATATCTGCGAGACCGAGAAACACCATGGCTAGCGCAAAGCTCAAGCTGAGGCCAAATTCACAGTCATTCTCGAACCACACAGACTGCTCTTCCGCTGGACACGGATCAGCTCGCGCGCGGCATCATCGCGGTAGGAGCATTGTTTTGCCAAATGAGGCAAGCCACGTGGAGAGGAGCGAGAGTGTTAAAGGGCTGACCGATGGGATCATCATGATCCGGGACGATGTCGAAGTGCGTTTTGATGAACACGACAGTAGCTCCTTTATTTCTCACAGCTAATTGGAGGGGCATTGACTCAGACCAGCTCTGGGCGTAAACGATAATCGGGCATAGGTGCCAAATCACAGAAATACATTCAAGGTCTATTTCAACGCGACGTTTTTTTTACATATTTCCATTCGAGGGACTGATAAATCTGCTAGTCCCGTCTGTGACCACCCGGACACCCAGCGAGGCAACCCTCCGCTCAGCGTGGCGTGTAGTCCACAATCTCCGTCTGTCCGATCCTGGGCGGATTGCCGTTCGCATCCTCGCGCATCTGGTAGAACTTGCGCGTCGAGTCGATGTCGGACTGCTGGATCTCGGGCGGCTCCTTGCGGTAATTCATTACCGACATGGCATCCGGCGCATCGATGCGGACGGCGCTGTCGCCCTCGGCCGACATGGTCGAGGGCACGTCGCCGATGGCGAACTCGTGGCGCAGACCCAGCACGTGGCCGAGTTCGTGGGTGAAGACCTTCCACACTGATTGGGGGTGAGATGTTTTGTTAGCTTCAGAGCCAACCCAGGTTGAGTAGCTCAAAGCAATGAGGGGATGAGGGGATGAGGGGAGGACATACTGTTGGGCTTCCACTCCCTGTTGAACCCATAAGTGTACACAAACATGTAGTTGAGGTCGTTCTTGTTCGGGAAGAACGCGGACGCGAGCGTCCTCCCGTCCGCACCGCCGTGCGTCAGGACGAACGTCGCGTCCTTGGCCAAGGCAACCCACTCGAACGTGACGCCGATGTCGGCATTGTTCCACGCCTCCGTGGCCATCAGTAGCTGCGCGGCGGCATAGTCGGCGTCATCCTGCGAGGCAAAGCCCTGGCGCCAGGCCGCCCACTTGATGACGCTGCCGGGCACCCAGCGGGGCACCTCGCCGTCGAAGCCGACGACGATGTCGTGCATGCCGTTCTTGGCCTGCGCGGCACGCAGAGCTGGGGGGATGGGCCGCTGCGTGACGCACACGGGCAGCTCGATGTTGCTGGGCAGGTCGGCGCCCGTATTGGAGTCAGGGCCCGCCTGGGGCTCTACGGTGTCAAGGTAGGATGATCCCACGGTCTGCTCGACGGCGTCGAGGAGGATCTCCTTGGTTGAGGGTCCGTCGAAATCCATCTTGCCTCTGGGGTTGGTGCCGCACCACTCGAATGAATCCAGCTTGACGGAAGATAGGGTAGCAAGTAAAAGATAAATAGTTGGAGGTGCGAGGTTGTGATGATGGGAGTGAAATTAAGGGATGATGCTCGAAGGGATGTCTGCTTCTGCCTGTCCTCTTTATATATGATCGACTTAGACAGTACGCACCGCCCACTTAGCATGGCATTCCCGTTTGCCCCAGGCCACGGCACTCAATAGGAGGACTGTATACACCAGGGTTTATCTCTTGTCAGCTGAGCAGAATCTAGACCAATTTCTGGATGGAGGGCAGTCAATCAGAGCATGACTGAACACCAATGGGAAGATCCACGGCTGATATGCGGGCTGCTATCGTGGCTGACTGAGGTCAGAGATGGGGACAAAGTCCTTGCGCTAGCCAGGCGGCACGGGGCGCGCGCACGTCTAGGGACGGATCGTTCAGCCCCCCCATTGTCAAACCTTGCCCGCAGCGGCAGCTAGAAAGTGTCGTGTCCCTAGATCATGATACTCGCAGCACTAGGGGATCGTTCAGTGGCGAACTCCCTCAGCACATGGATGAAGGGGCAGCACTGGCAGGGCGTCGAGTGGCTGCCTGGTCAGCCACTGGGAAGTGACGGTCTTCAATAGTCCGAGGTGGTGAGCAGGCGGCTGAAACTCCATGCGTAGATCGATACCCGCAGCTGAACTCCCTCTCGTCCTTGTCATGCACCCAGACGCTTCCAGACCAAGAAGTGCTCAGCCAGCCCTGCCTCGGTGGTCCGTGGAGCTAAGCGTATGCACTTGTACCAGCTAGCGGAGGGAAACCCCGCACAATGAGCCGCGTCTTGGGGCTGGCTGGAACATGCGGTTGCATGAGGGATGAAGGCCCCCGATTGGTGGCAGCAAAAGGAAGTCCCCAGTGTGGCTGGCCGCTGGAGATTCGAGCCTCGGCAAGGCAGTTCTATCATGAGATACACAGAGTATCAGAGGCCAGTCTTGCATACTGTGTAGATACAGAACCGGGAAGTGAGGCAAGACCAGACTAACAAGCGGATATGCAGATGGTCGGTGCACGGACAACATGACTTTCGTCACATTGAATGAGAAAGGAGCTGATGCGGTAAGAAAGCCACCGATATGAGATAGACAACGGAACTCTGGACCCATTCTTCTGCTTGGATTCTTTGCCTTTCTTTTCTTTGTCCTTTTGCGCACTTGCAAATAATGTTGTGGGGCACACCAAGAGCACGGAAACATATGCCGAGCTAGAAACCTTTCAGTCCTCATAGTTATGTTGAAAGGCACGTAACCACGATCTCATGAAACGAGCAAAGACATAGTAAGAGCCTCATCAAGCAGAATCGAATTCATGATGCAGACGGGATATGTATATGAACAGGCAGCCCCTGCCACAACTTCGTTAGGTTCAGTGTCATACTACCGCAACAGAATATGCCCAGCACAAGACTACTTGACGTGATACTATCTCTTTGCATGGGAGAGCCAATTCTCACAGCTTCCCAGCAGCCTTCAGCCCAGCGTCGCCATCCACAAGCACGCACCATCCCTCATGCCCCCTGCCGCCGGGGACATCGCCCGCGATGACCTCGCCGCCAAACACCTCCCCTTCCTCGCCCTTGCCCTTGCCCCTGGCGAAAGCGAGCACGGCGTCGTCCCAGGTGCCCGGCTGCAGCCACACGGCGGGGACCCCGAGCCGCTGGGCCTCCTTGAGGACCTCGATGGTGACGCGGGGCGGCGTGATGATGGAGACGGAGGTGTTCCGGGGGTCCGGGAGGGCGGAGAGCGAGGGCACGGTGGCGTGGGCCGTGCCGGCCACATTGATCGCAGGCGAGGTCGGGTTGATTGGGGTCACGGGGAGGTCGCGTGCGGTGTACCACGCGAGGACTGTGGGATGTTAGCGATGAGGCCGGAGTGGATGCCAATTGATGAAGTCGTGTGACATCAGCAGTAAAACAAAGGGAAAACAGCAAGAAAGAAAAGAAAAACAGCTTCGGCGCGACCTTGGACAGCTCCGAGCCAGGTCCGCGCGGTCCGAGATGGCATGGAGCTGTGGTGGGCGGACACACGAGGCTAGCGCGGACGACGATGTGGAAAGTCAGCAATGCTCACTCACCCCTGTGCCCGAACTTTGCGGGGTTGGAGCTGGCGCCGACGACGGCGAAATGGGGCGAGGAGAAGAAGGAGCGGACGGTGGCCTCGGTCGTCATCTTGAGCATCTGGCCGGTGGCTGGGCGAGTGTCTGGAGTCCGGACTGGTATCGTAGGCAGAGCTTGTGGATGCTGCGACGAGTATGAATGCTGGACGGAATCGTGGTCCTTTTTGTCCTTGGGGTGACGACGCTGAGTTGACGTGGTCAATTGGCCGTGACGTGCTCAGTTGCAGTGATGGCTCCAGACTCGCACTGCCGCGAATGCGACAGCCGGAAGAACGAAGGCCGGGCCAATCATGACAGGGCCGTTTCCCCAGACATGGCCGGCTTGTGACCGGCTGCGGCCCCACCGATACCGCCGACTCGCTTCCTCGGTCTCCGTCCTCCACGCCCAGCCAGCCATTCAACCACCGCTCCCCGTACGAGAGCTCCGCGGCACGGCTCACACGCAGCGTCGAGGATTCATCTATAAGAGGAGCACAGATCCGGACCATAAAGGCATCGAGCAGGAGCCAAGAGCCATCAGCACAACACATCATGACAACATTCGCGTAAGTAGCCCTGACGTCAGTGGTCTCCCTGGAGCACGACTGCTAACACACTCACGACACAGACGGACGGCCTTCTCGGCCAGCAACTATGCCGCCTTCCGGCCCAGCTACCCGGCTTCCCTGTACAACACTGTCCTCAACTTCCACCGCGGGAGCCCCGCGCCGCGGTGGAACAGCTTGCTGGACCTGGGCTGCGGCCACGGCCTCATCTCGCGCGCCATGAGCCCGCACTTCGGCAGCATCCTCGCCACGGACCCGTCGCCGGGCATGGTGTCCCAGGCGCAGAGCACCACAAAGGAGAGTAACATCAGTTTCCGCCAGGGCTCGGCCGAGGACCTCAGCATCATCGAGAAAGACGGCAGCGTGGACATGGTCGTCGCGGGACAGGCCGCGCACTGGTTCGACTACGCCCGCGTGTGGCCGAACCTGGCGCGCGTCGTCGGGCAGGGGGGCACGCTCGCGCTCTGGGGGTACAAGGACAACATACTGCTCGGCAGGGAGCAGGCCACGCAGATCATGGAGCGGTACGTCTACGGCTTCGGCGAGGTCGCAAATGTGCGCGGCCGGAGCATCGAGGGCATGGGTCGGTTCTGGGAGCAGCCCGGGCGCAACAAGCTGCGGGACCTGCTGCGGAGTGTCAAGCCGCCGACGGAGGAGTGGGAGGACATCACGAGGCTGGAGCACGAGCCCGGCGCGCAGGGAGACCCAGAGGAGGCGGTGTGGCAGAAGAAGACGATGAAGCTGGGCGAGGTGGAGGGGTACACGAGGACGTTCAGCTGCTTCACGGCGTGGAAGGAGGGTAATCCGGACAGCGTCGCGCGCAAGGACGGCGGGGAAGGGGACATTATCGACGTCATGTGGGATGAGATGGTGGCTGCGGTGCCCGAGTGGAAGGCGATGGGCGAGCGGTGGCGGGAGGCCGAGGTTGAGAGCGACTGGGGGACGTACATTATCCTGGCGAGGAGGCGGTAGGAGGCTGTGGTGGAGTTGATGCTTTCGTGTTCATCAGTGAGAATGTCTGTCACTTGTAATCGTAATGTACCTTACATCTTGGGGTAACGCAATTGCGAACTCTGCATCGATCGACTGCAGGTTCGTTGCTGCCAGTTCTGGCAGGCTGCGAATTATGTAAGCGTGTTTACCTGGAGGATGCATCTTGCAGGGTGATTGGGGGCAGTCGCGGTTGCCGTGTCAATGGTGTGGTGCCCCACCACAAGCCCGCAGCAACAGCCACCCACACCGGCCGCAAGTACCTCCTGCGCAGCTACAGGCGGAAAGGTACCATCAAAGGGGCCCAGCAGCATTGTTGTTCTCCATGCAGGGCGCATGCGCTTGCACGGGCCCGGCGCGGGACCCTTCCACTTTGTACTTGTATCGTGCCCCTGCGAACTGCGGCCCTTGCTCTTCCTTGACCGCAAGACCATTCTACGCCATCTACAACTTCAGAAAACACTCCAGGCACCTCCATCACAAGACTCGTCGTCGCCGTTCACAGCTCTATTCTGCACCCGCTACCTTGCCCCAGTCAGCCACAACACTACCTGCACAATGGTGAGTACACCCTGCTGAGACATGCTGTCCCCTTTGCCCCTTTCACCCCGCCAGCGGTTGCCCGCGCACCCGCGCCCGCCAGGTAAACACAGCAAAGTTCGACCAACCGGCACGGCCAGCCACCACGGCGGCTCTGTTGGAGCCCGTCTCAATTCAGTGCCTGCAAGCAGCCGCATCTGCCAGGCGACCCTGTGATCAGCTTGTTTCGCACACTATTCAAAGGCAACAATCGCCCACCACCTCCAGCTCAAGTTTCCTGCCCTGCTGCGCTCAAGGATTTCTGCCTCAGCAGCCCGACCGCCGCGACGACTGCGCGCCCACCTGTCGAACTCCTCAGCTCTACGCATCGCAATCGCCCGCATCTGCCACATCCCCGCTCTGTCGCTCACACAACCGAACCACGCACGCACAACAGCACCTCCACCAGTACTGACAATGGAACCCCAGGCTTCTACCAACTACAAGGAGGCTTTCTCTTTGTTCGACAAGCGCGGCAACGGCCGTGTCACCCTCGACAGCCTCGGTGACCTGCTCCGCGCCTGCGGCCAGAACCCTACCCTGACCGAGATCCAGGATCTCGAGAAGAGCGTCGGTGGTGACTGTGAGTAGAACCCTCCGAACAGGACC
Organism: Microdochium bolleyi; assembly: GCA_001566295.1. Classification (NCBI taxonomy): domain Eukaryota; kingdom Fungi; phylum Ascomycota; class Sordariomycetes; order Xylariales; family Microdochiaceae; genus Microdochium; species Microdochium bolleyi. The sequence continues at coordinate 403,269 of KQ964259.1, forward strand.
CCAGAATCAGTGTGCACGCACGGCACCGCGCCAGTAGAGCAGTTGGCTGACAAGTTCTGCATCGTGACAACAGTCGACTTCGAGACCTTCCAACGCATCCTGAACCGCCCCGGCGGCTTCCGCGACCCGGGCGAGCCCGAGGAGTACTGCAGAGGCTTCCAGGTGTTCGACAAGGACATGACGGGCTTCATCGGCGTCGGTCAGCTCAAGTACATCCTCACAAACCTTGGCGAGAAGATGACCGACGACGAGGTCGACGAGCTCCTCAAGGCTGTCGACACGAGCTCAGGGCAGGTCAACTACACAGGTATGTCTTGACTCTCGCAAGGACTGCCGGAGAATACTGCTGACAATTCGTTTTCAGATCTCGTCCGGACGATCCTGGCCAACTAGGCCTGGAGGCAACGCGCAACAATATCTGTTCAAATTGATGTATACTGTTTTTGGGGTGCAACAGGATTCTAGGGATATTGCATTGGCACAGGAGATGCAGGCGTTCATATTGTTTGCTTGATGAAGAAATACGATTATTGGTTTCCTGTAGCAGTCCTCGTTCGTTCTGATCGGAATATTAGACTGTCAAACACGAGATCCGACCCAGCATGCAGTACAACAAACCGAGTCTCTGATGATGATTGTGCGATGAAATGTCCACGTCCCGCAGGCAGTTGTACGTTTCGCGCACTCGAGTCAAGCTGCTTGGACGTGCTGGCACTGTGGCCAGCACAAGCCAGTCTGCGAGACGTAGGTTTTCAGTAATACGATTAGCCACGGACTCACATGTCTAACCCCACGGGACCGTCCACCCCACAGGATTAACACGCACGACCTGACAGGCCGCAAGCAATAATGAGACTGTGCAGCACTTTGCCAACCCTGCAGCAGTCGTTGTCCTTTTGCTTCGTTGTCGCTTCGTCTTGCACCGTACGGCGGGGGGCGGTCGCCGAGCCAAGCCCCGCTCCGCCCACGGCCGGGAGCTCCGAGTGCTGCCGCTCCCCAGCACCGAGCCCAGGGAGTCCGCATTCTCATCCCTCGGCGTATCCTTCCATGGCTAGTCATCGCAGCACTTCATTCCCGTTGATGAAACCTGATTCACTCACCCCACATATTAGTGGCAGCCCATCCGAACTCCGCTCAGAAAGTTATCCAGCAGGAGCGAGCAACCTCTAATCATGACTACAACCACGACCCCGACGAAGTCGTCGCCGCCCGTGCGGCTCGGCTGGATCGGCCTGGGCAACATGGGCATCGGCATGGCGCGCAACATCCAGCGGCACATCGCCGCCTCCGCGTCCGCAGCCTCGGCCGCCTCCGTCTCCGCGCTCGCGGACGACGTCACAAAGTCGTCCCTCGCGCAGGGCAGGGAGGCAGAGGCCGATGCGTCCGCAGCGACTGCGGCGTGGGATACACCCGCCGACGAGGAAGACGACGGGGACGGAAGGGGGCCGCAACATTCAGCAGTGGGGACAGGGGAGGAGGTGTGGCCGCCGCTGAGGGTGTACAATCGTACGGCGTCGCGGTGTGAGGGGGTCGAGGAGCTCGGGGGTGTGCGGTGCGGGAGTGTGGCGGAGGTGTTGGAGGGGAGCGATGTTGTGTTCTTATCTGTGAGTTCTTGCATATTCTCCTTCTTTTCGTCTAATAGTGTGGTCGTCGAAGAGTTTCGTCGGGCCCATGGTACGGTTCCAGGGAGGGGAGGGCGTGTTTGGCGGACGATAGGGATATGGATCAGCCATGGCTGCTGCTGCATCGGAAACCCAGCGCTGGGTCAGGATGTTCATGCGGATTCCTTGCATTCATGGGAGAATGAACTTTCCTGCCATCGCCCTTGGACTGTCTTGGTCCCCAGGTTGCGGACCGAGGAAGCACCGCTTTAACAGGAATACCTTGCTGATCGTCCTGTCGGTACAGCTCAGTGACGATGCCGCCGTCCTCGCCATGATCGAGACCCTTGTCGCCACTCCAGACACTTCCTCGGCAACACCCTCACATTCGCATTCGCATTCACATTCACAGTCGCAGTCACCGGTCAAAGGCAAGATCATAATCGACACGACGACAGTGCACCCTGACACCACAAAGCGCGTGACGCAGACCCTGACAGATCACGGCGCCCGCTTCGCGGCGATGCCGGTCTTCGGGCCGGCCCCCGTGGCCGCGGCGGGCCAGCTGATCGCCGCGTTCGCCGGGCCGGCGGACGTGCTGGAGGTCATCTCACCTGTACTGAAGGGGGTGATTGCACGCGAGGTCATGGTTGTCGGTGACGAGCCGGAGAAGGCGGTGCTGCTGAAGACTACGAGGTACGTACCTCCTTCCCACAAACATTTTCTCTTGGCACCAAGTGCAACTAAGATCCCCAATCTGACCTCCCGGGTTCCAACAGCAACCTCCTCACGGCAACAATGACCCAGGCCATCGCCGAGGCGCACGTCTTCGCCGCCAAGACGGGCCTGCCCGCGTCGACGCTGGAGCGGCTGCTCGAGCTGAACCTGGGCCCATATGCGCACCTCACGTCCCAGCGGATGACGAGCGGGGTGTACTGCCCGGCGCCCGGGACGCCGCCGTGGAGCGACCTGGCGCTGGCGCTCAAGGACGTCGGGCACGGCGTGGACACGGCGGCGAAGCGCGGGATGAGGCTTCGGGCCGGGGAGGCGACGTTGGAGAGTCTGCGGATGGCGCGGGCGTGGGCGGAGAGGAACGGCGGAGACGGGGAGGTCAGGAGCCTGGACTCGAGTAGTCTGTTCGGGGCGATCCGGGAGGAGAACGGGCTTGACTTTGAGAATGACGTTGTCAAGGAGAGGGATGGGAAGAAGGAGAAGGAGGAGAATGGAGGAGAGTGCTGAATCTGACGTGTGTGCGTGTTCGGGACGGTGTAGAGGAGGTCATTCTTGACTCAAGATGCGGAACATTCGAAGTCGATCATAGTCTTGCACGAATAGAGATAAGCATCGGAGAATGCACTGGGAAAGGCAGGAAGATCAGCCCTCCGGCTGTTTTTGGCTGGGGCGACGTTGGCAGTGGGCCTGCGCCAGGGGCAAGCCTAAAATCCGGGGGTGGGCAGTGCAGATGGCAGATGCCCACAGAGAGAGACCCCTGCCCGCAGTCATCGATGCCATCATCGACCCGGCGCAGACTGTCGCCATAAAGACCGCGCCCACCACGTCTTTTGGTTCGTGATCCTGCGTGTTCTCTTCGGGAACAGATACACCCAGCCCCGAACACCACTATGGCCGTCTCGGACCAACCACCTGCCACCGCACCGGCGGCGCAGACCTTCAGAGCCAATGACCTCGGCGCGTGGCGCACCGCCTACGCCAGCATCACACCACTGCTCGTGCATCTGAATGGTGACACAACATGGCTGCTGCAGCTTCCCGTGCCCCCCTCTCCGTCCACGTCCGCAACCACCACCACAACAAGATCGCACTTCAACGTCCTGCTCGACCCCTGGCTGCAAGGCCCCCAGTCCGACGTCGCCAGCTGGTTCTCCACGCAGTGGCACATTGTCGCGCCCACCGTCAAGACCATCGCCGAGCTACAAAACATATTGAGACAGCTCGAGCACGACGACAACGACGGCAACAATGACGACAAGACATCATCATACATCGACGCCGTCACCATCTCGCACGAGTTCACAGACCACTGCCACGAGGCCACCCTGCGCGAGCTGCCTGCCACCACCCCGGTCTTCGCCACCGACAAGGCCGCCGCCCTGATCCGCTCCTGGAAGCACTTTGACACCGTCGTCACCACACCTGACTACTCCATCACCTCCTCTGTATCGTCGTCCGACGGCACAGCAGCGGCAGCGGCCTTGGGGGACTGGCACAATGTCCTCAGCGTCAAGCCCCTCCCACCATGGCTCGGCATCGGCCGTGTCGTGACCCCAGGAAACTCGCTGTACTACCACTCCGCCGTCATGATTGTCTTTGACAGGGCCTCTCCATCCACACCCAGAACCACAAATACAACATCGCCAACAGCACTACCACTATCACCACCACCCCCGGCAGAAGCAGTGCTCTACTCCCCGCACGGCATCAAGGCCTCCGACCTCGCCGGCATAGCCTCGCATCCGGCCATAGACACGCTCGCGCTGCTGCACGGCCTGCACGACGTCAGGATCTGGATGACCAAGCAGCTCAACCTGGGCGCGCACAACGGTCTCGAGGCCGTCCGGGCGTGCGGCGCGCGGTACTGGGTCGCCACGCACGACGAGGTCAAGTCCGGGGGCGGCTTCATCGCGCCGCTGCTGCGGCGGGTGCAGTACACCGTCGCCGACGCCGTCGGTGGCACCGCCGTGGGGGGAGGCAGGGGCAAGTCAAATTCTAGTGGTGGCAAGCCGGCGGCGACGGATGGATCTGCGGCGGGCGAGGATGAGGACAAGTACCAGTTCGTTGAGCTGGGCTCGGGGGACGGACTTGTCTTGACGAGGTGAGACCTGGGAATTAATAATAGGTGCTCAATTGCACAATGAGCCCTCGGGGTTATAGCACCAAGGTCGAACCGGAGCAGCACGTCATAATGGGGAATGCAGTCTCGCCAGTGGCTTGCCTGATGTCGGATTACAACCCGGCTCAAAGATAAATAAAAGCATGATAATCCTGAACGCCAAGTTCCGCCGGTATCCCCAAGACCAACCAGAAATGCATCATGCCGTCGTGTTCCAGTCCCGTGCCAGATTTCATGGCGAGTGTGCCCTACAGACCCACCTCTACTCCACTACCAAGCCCTCCAGCGTCTGCATGGCGCGGGCTCCTTCACGCTCGAACGCACTCACCACCGCCTCGCACTCATACTTGAGCTTCTGTTCTGCCTGCCCGGCGTTGAAGTATATCCACTCCTCAACCGTCATGTGCCTCTCGGGGCTGGTCAGGTCTGAGCCCCCCTGAAGAATGTTGGATGTGCCATTCGCATTCTCCTTCTCAAGTTCTTCAAAGATAGCCTCAACATCCCCGGCAGACCATGGCTTCTCGCTCTCCAGTCCTGACATGAGATGGCGTTTTGAAGGGGACATCTTCGAGGGAGACAAGCGGTTCGGCGTTGCTGGCACTGGAGCAAGTGCGAACCGCTTGCTCTCATTCGTCCCTGATGGCTTCGATGACGGAGGCTGGTTCTCAGCATCCGACGACTGTGGCGATTGCGATGGCGAGATGGTCGCTTGTTTCGCTCGTGCGGTGGCAGGCATCTTGCTTCGCGGTGTGGCTGGTGTCTGGCTGAGCTCGTCGCGAGCCGGTGGCGGCGGCGCTGACTTCTCCTTCACCACAGGAGCAACCTTCTTCGGCGCCATTGCTGCCTTCTTAGGCTTTGGAGGCTCGGGGAAGTCGTCCAGATCAGGCGAATCCTGAGCTGATATCCTCGCCAAGCTCTTGGCTGTCGTCGACTTCTTAGGGGCCGGGACGCGCTTCTTCGCGCCAGCTGCTGGAGCAGCAGCGGATGCCACTGCAGGCGCAGGCTTGTTGACAGTAGTGGCATTGCTGATGATGCTGTCTTCGTGCCCTTCCGCCAGCTCATCAATGTCGTCATCATAACGGCCTTCAGCTGCTGGCCGGCTTTCAGGCTCGGACGAGGCCGGAGGAGGCGTTGATGCTTTCTTCGTCTGCTTCGACACCTTTCTGGTACCAGTGGCAGCCTTACGAACCTTAGGAGGCGCGGGCATAGGCTCTGGCTCGTCGGGCTCCTCGTCGGCAGGCTGTGTATCTGCTTGCATGGTCCTAAACTCTTCCTCAATGACCTGTTCGTCAATCTCGACCGGTGACGGGTCGAACATGGCATGGTGATCACCCGAGCCTTGCCGACTCGAAATGCTGCTCTTCTTGCTGGTCGACTTCTTTGCCTTGGGCTTTGGGTTCGAGACCTTGCGTCGTTCAGAGTCTGAATCAGCATCCAGGTCTTCGTCATCCGTAAGGGGCCGGTCCAATTCAGCCTGCAGCTGTCGTTCAATGTCCTCGTCGTCCATCATGTGGTCCGACTCTCTTTGTGCTGGGACTTCTGACACGTCGGGCGCTATTGAGACCTCGGGCGCCGCCTTCGCTTTGGACGGTCTGCCTCTCTTCTTCGGCGCCGGAGCCGGCTCATCATTGTTCATCTCGACATCCTGCTCAGGTGCGATGGATTCGTTGGCGGCCTTGCTCGCTTTCTTGCGTGGGGCTCTCTTCTTAGGCGCGGGCGCTTCGGCGCTGATCAGGGTCGACTCGTCCACCTGGTCGCTCGCTCTCTTCTTGCCTCGAGCAAGCTTCGCTGGAGGTGGAGACGGCTCCTTAAAAGTCTCCTCAAGAGGCTCCTCGAAAGGTTCCTCGACAGGTTCCTCGACGAAATTCTCAACTGGAGGGTCCTCGAGCACTTCGACAGGTTCCTCCTTCTTGGCTTTCGTCTTCCTGCCTTTTGTGGTGGCGGCCTTCTTCGCACGGGGCTTCTTCGTGCCACCTTGAGTTGCCACCGATGTGGTAGTCATGACGCTATCATCGTACTCTGTCGGTGCCTCAATCATGGACTCTGTAACGTCGGTAGCGGCCGTTGCGTTGGACTGTGTGGAAAGCCGAGAGGCTTTTGATGACCGGGCACCTTTGCCCCGGGCGGCCTTCTTTGGAGCAGCTTGTTGGTATTGTTCGGTAAGGGCAAAGAATTTGCAGTCTGGAGATCGCTTGTAATGCTCGTTCCTGTGTTGAAGACGCGTCAGTGATGCTCAGCACGGGTCACGCGTTGGCGTCAGGCGCTTACATGGGGTTGTCCTTTGGCTCCCAGCCGTCCAGGGCAAGGGAGCAGTATGTGCAGGTCGCCATGTCCTCATAGCCAGGCGCCGGTGTGTACTTCCATCCTGCCTCGACCAGCTAATCCCTGGGGTTAGCTCAACTCCCTTGGTGGAAGGCACGACTGTCGTTGTCTTTTCTCACCTGCTTGGTCTTGCATTTCCACCCCTTCTTGCCCTCGTGCGGCCACCTGTCTGCAAAAGTGGCTTTGCGGGCCTCGACCATCTGGGGGTGCGCCGGGTCGTCTTCGCAGTAATCCCCTAGACCAATCTCAATGGCAGACACGATCGCCCAGCCACAATTCGGGGACAGCCGCAAGTGCTCTTCAAAAGGGTTGTCGCCGTCTTCCCACCCTCCCAGTCTCCGCTCGCACAGGAAGCACACGACGTTATCAGGCTGCTCTGGGGTCGGGTCGAAGTAGAAACCGGCGCGAGCGAGCTAGAAGCGGCGATCTCAGGTCAGCTGGTGCCTCTTGGGATGTCAGGTCTTGAAACTTTGCGACTCACATCTACAGGATCCAGCTGCTTGTGTGGCCATGTCAATGGTTTCGCTGCTTTCCCTTTGGCTGTTGATTTCCGCTTGGCTGCCGACTTTGACGCCTGGAATGACTCCAGCCGCGTGTCAACAGCAAAGAAATGCACGGGGGCCTCTTCGGGCTCCATGGCGAATGTCGCAAGTGATCGGGGAGCTGTGTGCAAGTCGAGTGTTATTTGGCGTCGCGTGGAAGGTGTCGCGCCCGCGGCGCTGGGCGTGTGATTGATGGGCACAGTGTGTTCGAAGGTGCTTGGTGCGTGAGCGGACACTGCGTGATCGTCTGCTGCTGCAAGGAGGCGGCCAGAAAAGTATGAATGCTGAACGTGAAGGAGATGCAGCCCTCGGGAGCTTGGGGTTTCTGGAGGGGACCTTGCGATAATCCTTGGGTGTTGTCTATCCGCTAGAAGGGCAGGGCATGCGCGCACGTCATTGGCTGTGGCGGCGCGTCTTGTTTACTTTGAGTGGCCCCACCTGGTCCTCCTCCACTCTTCAATTGTGGAATGGCGGCTGCATGCATCCACACACAGTCTTCTTGCTCTGTGCAACATCCAACATCAGACCTGGTCATATACAGCACCAGGAGAGTTGAGGACTCGCTCCATGCCTCTCTATTCCGCTATGCAATACTGACAAAGCCTTCTTCTACATGATCTTGAGCCTACAACCAATGAGGCAACGCCCCTGCTTGCAACTCACAGCTCAACCACAATCTTTGTGGCACTGACCCCAGCCTTGCACTTGTCCAGTGCCTCCTGGACGAACTCGAGTCCCTTGCCCACCACAGTCGGCTGCGGCAGGCACTTGAGTGCACCCGACTGCAGTGCGCCCGTCACGTAGTCGCGCCACACAGGCGTGGCCACGTCGTTGACCGCGAAGATCATGCCGGCCTTGACATTTTCCGGCACGCCCTCGGCAGGCGGTGGGTGCGAGCATGCGAGGTGGCCGCCGCCAAACTCGGCCAGGATCGCCAGGTCATGAGCCACGGTCTCGGGCCCTGCGACGGCGTCGAAGATGCCGACAAACTCCTGCCCGGGCTGAGACTTGACAGCATCGATGACGTCCTGTACCAGCGAGGCTTCGTGGTAGTCGAAGACTGCATCCGCACCACAAGCCGTACACATGTCAAAGTTCTTCGCGCTCGCGATGGAGATGACCCTGATGCCTGCCGCAGTAGCCACTTGAGTCACCATAAACCCGACCGAGGACGACCCTCCATAGACCACTAGAGTCTTATCAGAAGATGCTCCGCGCTGCTCGAGGGAAGGATAGGGCAGGCCGAGAGCTGGAGTCGGGACACCGGGCATGGCGGTGCCAGGTTCCTTGACCGACAGCGCGGTGACTGCTGCTTCAAGGGCGAAGGGGACAACTACTCCGTCTTTGAAGGCAATGTGATCGGGAAGTATGGCTGCCTTGTTGGCCTGGACGACGGTGTAGAGCGCGTAAGCTCCGTCTCGAGGCTGGCCAGTGACAAGGTTGATGGCGTGGCTGAAGCGTCCTGTCAGTGAAAGGCCCCGTACTGCGCAGCTCAATGCTTCCGTGGTGTGCTTACCCAATGACGCGATCGCCCTTCTTGAAACGATCGCCCGCCTCGGCGCCGACCTCATGGACAATGCCCGCGACATCGCAGCCGAGGATGGCGGGGAAGGACGGGACAAAGACGCCCAGATCTTGCATGTGGTTGTCGAGCGGGTTAATTGCGATAGCGGCGTTCTTGATGACGATCTCGCCAGGTCCCGCAACGGGCATGGGAGCCTCGGAAACCTCGAGAGGCTTACCGGCCTCGCGGAGCCAAGCAGCTTGGTTGAATGACATGGTGATGGGTGGTGTGAGGTTGGATAAGACTTTGTTGTGTTGGTGTTCGTGAAGTAGACTTTAAGGTCGAAGTCGACTTCTCTGCTTGCGGTGCAGAAGAGTCGTTGTTTGTTGGTGAGGTTCTGTGTCTTTATCGTGGAGTCTCGGCGGGCGAGCTGGCTCTTAAATGCTCTTCTTGAGAACCAAGCAGTTTGTGACTTCGACATCGCTTCTCTACCACCATCGTGAAACGCTGGAGGTTGTTCGATGTTTGGCACCGTCTCTTGGGAGTTCAATCAGCTTACATGATGCTTTCCAATCGAGAAATGCCCATGTTCGTGTCCTGTAAGCCACGGCTTGTGGTGTGTCATGCGTGTAAGTGTGGAACGGCATGTGTGGTTCTGGTGGGGAGGGTGGTTTGTCAATGTCGAATGTACAGTGCAACACGCAAGCACTGTGAATCAACACGGTATAATGCTCGATCTCACGAAGAATGCTCACATTGCTGACAATTGTGCTACCTCAGCTTGACCGCAACAACTAGCAGAGGTTTACCTTGTGACGTACTTAGCCGCGTCCGGGCTACGCAACCGCCTTGGACATGACAACAACGGCAGACGACTGCGGCATCCATGAGCTCCTTCTGTACGACGCACAACATGGCGTTCTCATCTGCCGCCAGTGCCAGTACGCGATCCAGAAGACGGCCATCGAGAGCCATCTCCTGCGCCACAAGATCTACCGTAACGAGAGGCGCCGGATCATGACAGCTATTGCCCAGCTCAATATTCTCGAACCTGATCAGGTGCAACTGCCACCGCCGACGTCCTCGCCTGTGCCGGGACTACCAGTGCTGCATGGCCTGAAATGTGCACGGCTGGGCTGTGCCATGCTATATGCCAGCTCGAAGAGGATGAAGTGGCATTGGGTCGAGGCTCATGGAATCACAGACGTGCCAGATGACCACGCCGTGGAGATCCAGATGCAGACATTCTTCCGGGGGACAAAGAACAAGTACTTCGAGGTCAACTCGACGACGGCCGATGTCCATGGCGAGCCAAATCTGTCTGTGGCCTCTCGACAAGACCAAACCAGCGGTGCCAACGATACACCAAAGATCATCGCAAGGCCATCGTCAACTCTAACGGTAGACCTAGACCTCCTCCAATACTTCCACCACTTTACAGCCGTGACGAGCCTCACTCTACCTCTTGGACGAGGTCAAAACCACCATTATTGGCAAGGCGAGTCTGTCCAGCGTGCCTTGACACAAAAGCCTCTCATGGCCGGCCTGATGGCTCTGTCCGCGGCTCACCTCATCGCAAGCAGCCAAGACGCTACCCAGGCCAGAAAGCATACCGATGCCAAGGCCAGTTTTGAGAAGCTGTTCTACGACGGGTCCACGGTTTCAGCATTGCGGAGCATTGATCCAGAGAGTCAAGAGGCAATCAGTCGACTGGAAGAACAAGTCAAGTACATCATAATTCTTGCTTCGTGGAGCCAGGGATCACATAAACCCCAGCAAATACCGGCGGGTTTGGTCCCCTTCACGGTCCAGGCATTCAAAGAGCACGTCATCGGGTGTGCCAGCATCCCCGTCGATTTTGCGCACGCCGACGGCAGCCCAGTCGACACCGACACCCAGCATGCCACCCGCAAAGACGCGAGCCCCCTCCCCGAGTCTGTCGCCGTCAAGCGAGTACACAGATCCGGCCATCAATCTCGGGCAGCTTTCGGGCGGGCCCAGCACGCTCTCGACGCAATCACCACCCTGGCCGTCATGAACGGCCTCTCGGAGCGTCTCCGGGTCTGCAATCTGCGCGGCGACCCCCGGCTCGTGTGGTCGGCACTGTCGTCCTGGCTGCAGAAGCCGTATGAGCACTTCCTACAGATGGCGGCGCGCAAGGAGCCGCCGGCCTTGGTGGCGCTCGCGCACGGCGCGGTGCTAATCGATCAGGCGGCGCGGTCGTACTGGTTCCTGGAAGGGCTCGCGGAGCGGTGGTACTGGGAGCTTGTGGCGGAGCTGCCGCGGAAGAATAGGGCGGTCATGGAGATGGTTGAGGGGCTGCTGGAAGACTGCCATGTCCCGAGTAGCTGCAATCAGTATATTCACAATGGTAACTAGATGCAACATGGTGACTCGCTTGTTCTGGAGGCTTTCCGCAACGAAAAATGTGCAATCGAAACGTAGTAGGATCCAGGTAGTGAGGCCCGTAGGGCATTGTGCGCTTGGATTCATGCAATGGCCCTCTCATCAATGAGTGGAGTGTCGGCCTTCGATATCAGACGCAAGGTGTCTGCTTCAGTATTCCTGGATGGGGTTCGGCTTGATATGCTAAAACAAACGTTTGCGGCTTTTTGTGCCGAGACGAAACCGAAAGCTTTGTGTTCATCGACTGTCACAATCGAGCAAGCTTTTACTTCCCGAACATTCTTGAAATCAAATCTCGACCAGAACCAGTGTTTGTTATGTGGTCTTTGGTTGAACATCGCTCTATCCGTAAACTTAACACCATAATTGCACCACTGGATCAAATACTACTAATCACAGCAACAGTCAGAAAAATTCATGGTTAAATTTGTACAGAGGATATTGATGTCCTCTCCTGGGGGCATGTGAGATGCGCGCAGAATATTCTTGCTCAATCTTGGCCGTTTGGGCTCCGAATGCATGGGAGACGACTCACAACAATCTGCACAAAGCCAGAGTCGTCCTACGTGAGGAAGCATCTCAGTCTTCACCAGCATTTCAGGCATACCAAGTCTGCATCTGGGCGGAACATCTTTTTTTTCTCGACCCGTTCCTTTATTCAGGATATTCATGGTTCTGTGTTTACATCAGTCCCACCGGCGCTTCACGTAGACACCAAGCGCATACCATCCATGTAGCACTGCCGCAATGCCACTGTGTTGAACGTTGGTATTCGTACGTCTCCATAGCCCACAAAATCTTTGTGGTATTGGGATACCGCAAGTACTGTCAACGAAGGCAAGTTCATCACGCCGTGCTCTATTGTTTGCTTGGTGGCCATTCCCGGGATACTCTGCCACCATAACTTATTCGTTCCCGCAATTGCACAAGATACTTTCGAAGCACCTTTTATAGATTCTGGTAGACGTAAACTAATACATCTCGCAACCTCAATGCTGGCCGAACGATCTGCCTCATCCCTTTGCATAATGATGACGTGCTGCTAAAAACAGGTCATGTTGGTCAACGACAGTCACGCACAGCGATTGAGTAATATTTAGCACCATCCTATTGGGACATCGCCCAATAAGCATTACGCGGCGTATAGTGACTTCCCATTCGCCCATGCGGAATGTTGGGGCTGTGCTGTATGTAGGAGAGCTACAACAGGGCATGCATGCAGCATGCATGCACCGCCCTACCTCCCAGACTACGAGTTGTGACAGAGCCTTACCCCTCTTCTACCAACAAGTGACTCCCCAGAACACTCGCCGTTCCCATACACCACCTTTACGATCGCACGGCCTCTTACGCTGATATATTGCGCCCGCTCGTCAACATGGCCGAGTCGGCGGGTCTGGCCCTCGGCGTCATCTCGCTCGCGATCCAAGTCTGTAAGGGCATCATCACCTACGTCGACGTCGTGCGCGGCAAGACCGACGCCCTGAACCCCCTGGAAGAGAAGGCCAAGGACCTATCGCGCACCTTGGAGTTGGTCGGCAAGACCCTCGATCATATCCGAGCGACGGCCACGGACTCGCAGTCGCCAACGACGGTGGGCCTATTGGCTACGATTGGCCACAGCGTCAAGTCGTGTGAGCATGACCTTGAGGAGCTGGAGAAGTTTCTGGACAGATATGCCGACAGGCTCCCAGCTTCGGGCCGCCGTTCGGGGTTCAAAGTCACCTACAACAACTTGAAGAGGACCCTCGAGTATGGATTTCGCGAGAAGGAAGTTGGCGAGATGGAGACTAGGCTGGGCGCTGTCAACTCGACTTTGTCGTTGGGGCTTCAGAGTCTCAGTCTGTAAGTGAATCCGAATGCTCCGTTGTCAAAACGGCGAAGCTGACCGAGGTCGCCTTGTTCAAGCGGCTTCGCTATTGATCAGACCGAGAAAATCGCCGCGCTTCAGAGCAACGGTATCCAGCTTGGGACACATGTCCTCACACGATACCAGGCAGTTGGGAACATGCAAGAGGAATCGGCGCAAATTTTGCAGCAACTCGACAGTCTCGAGGAGACGATGGAGAAGCTCATCGAGCCACTTACCAGAATTCTGCAGATGAATCAGTCAGAAGTTCTATCGCACATTGATGGTTCGAAGCAGGATATTGTGGAACGTGTCGATACCCACCAAACGGCTCTTTTGGCCGAGTTCGCCATGGTGAGGGAGTCACTCGCAATGCTCACAGCGGGCCTGGACACCGTCACAAAATCTGAGCTCACCATGATCTCTGCCCAAAGGCTCACTTCGCAGCCGGGCTTGCTCCGCGACACGTTTATGTGCAACAAAGACGCTCATGCTGTATATAAGGACCTGCAAATATCGACCACGGACAGCAACGTTGGGAGGTGGTCTCCATGCAGTTGCCGCCAGTATCGCGCCTCTCGGTCTCGCCAGGAGCATTGGAAACTGATCTCGTTCAGTCATCAGAGCATCCTACAGCATCATCCTCTTTGCCGACTCTCCAAGTCCATCACAGCGACGAAAGGCACGCAAAGTTCCTTTGCTGCTCGACTAACACTCTTCAACACTGCCATCGATTTCACTGTCAAGGTCAGTTATGGGTGGGGACAGGGTGCTGGGGGCTGTAACATCAGTCCCCGGCTGTCCACCCACGCCGTGGTCGATTCCCGCTGTGCGCCTACATTCAGGCTTGTGTATTGTATGGAGCAGAGTTTGAGGCTATATGAAAGGGGTCGACTGGACAATGCAGAGATACGAGAAGTCTTCACGGCTGCAGTGCGGAAGATAAGAGAAGTCTTTTTGGCCCGGAAAGCCTTCCCGACGGATACAAATAGTGCTGGACAGAACCTCCTACATCTCATGGCCTGCATGACGCGTGGCTTGGTAAGTTTTGTGGCTATCAGCATCCTATAAGTTTTGCGGTTGCGCAATGCACTAACCTATCATCTGGACTATGCATAGACTGTGGTAAGCTACCTCGGTACAGGCAGTGTGGTGAACAAGATTCTTCGAGACGCCATGTCCGAGCTGATCCACGATTTCGGCGTTCCCCCCGGGCAGAGAGATTGCAATGGGTTGTGAGTACCATGAAGCTGTCATTCAAGATCAAGACGTGCCCAACAGCTGATTTCCCGTCACAGAACGCCTCTGACAATAGCCATGAACGAGCTTGTGTGGGGCGAAACCAGGACCGTTGAGTTGCTGGTTCCGCATCCTGCAGACGCTCAGGACCCTCATATGTGGTACCATGGGCATCCTCTATCACGACTTGCCAAGCGTCCAGGAATTGCGTCGAGATTCTGCAATAGTAAGACAAATGCCTCGAAGGGTCATTCAACAGTACTGATGTCTTCGCCACGATAGCATTCAACGTCGATCCGCTCAGCGAGGCAATCATCTACAATCGCCCAACACTTGTCAGAGACCTCATTCGACAAAGTCCCAGTATTCTCACAGAGGGCGCGGCATTCGGATTTCCCTCGCACCTCTTCCTCTCTCGAAATAGTCCCGATTGCTTTGAAGCGATTCTGTCATGTCTCATCGACGCAAGAAAGACTCACCAATTGCACATAGCAAGTGGTCTTTCATTGCTTCTCGATGTGACAGACCTCGCTGGGGGGACCGTGGCAGAGTCTCTGGCCCACATATGCAGTGTGCAGGTTCTATCAGAAGAAATGATCCCGGATGATGGCCCCTGTCGGTTGGCGCCGATTATGTCGACACTGCTCGCACTGGGCTGCAGCATGCGCCCTTCCCGCATGATGGCTAGGAATTTTGGATGTGCAGATTGCCTCGAAGCCTACTGTACGGAGCTTGCAGTTCGACGCACCCGTTGAAACAATTCGCCATGCAGAATCTGCCATCGGGTTTGGTTCAAAGGTTTGAGCTGAACGCCCCTCAACCTCTTGACAAGCATCTTGCACCGGTCTTGCAAGCACTTCGCAGCTCTTGTGTGTCTGTACCAGGCTATCTGGTCGGCGTCGATGATGAATGCAATCGCCAGTCTGTGTGGCACGGATTCATCGAGTGGCGTGAAAGACAATTCACCACCCAATACCCCATGCAGAGGCTTCGAAATGTCGATGTCCCATATGCCACTGCCCTGTTCGCTGCTGGCTTTAGGGACATTCATGCGCCTGACAGCGCGGGCAACACGCTCTTGAGCCATATCATACAGATTCCATATGGACTACGGCGCGACTATTTCCGTCCGTGGCCCTTGCTGGACTGGATCTTAGACCAAGGTGACAGGGACACGACCCTTACGGCGTTCTGGACTTACGGCCATGTGGCACATCCCGTGCGCTGGTTCAAGTGCGTCATGTGCAAGCATGAACGCCTCATTACGAGTCTCACTACCGCTCATATGCTTGCCGACTCCTTAGGCACAAGCCTTACCTGGGTGGTGGAGAACCTCATCGACAGCAAAGCAAAGGAGCGCTGGGTGAAGCTCGCCCGGGAAGTGCAAAGCTTCACTATGCATGACGCAAGCAAATGTCCCTGTTCTCCCGGAGGACGGACTCCTTTCATCTTCCTGCTACAGGGTTATATTAGTGACATCTCTTCCATGAGAAGTCCTGACGAACTCAAGGAGAGACTCAAGACACTCATCGAAACGAGCGGCGAATCGTGGAGCGTATGGCATTATCAGACAGCATTCCGCCAGTTCACGTTCGAGGCACTATCGTTGGAGCATACGTGCGACTACCCCCCAGACGAGGCAGAGCAACCCGCAGAATACGACGACGACGACGTGGTTTCCTCCCTCAACACGCCACACGACCAGACATTGGCTCTCATGTTTGAGGAGGTCTCCAGTGAGCTTGGGGCTAGGATCAGCACAGACGCGCAGTCTTTTAATGATCTCAGCGTGACGTACAAGCAAGGATCACGATCTTCGATAACACCACTATCCGGGAACGAGGCGCAGGACGACGACGACGCCGGCTACGAGAGTGGGCACGACTCCGACTCTGGCTATTCGAGCTACGGATCTGGGGGCGAGTCAAAGGGGTCCACCACGTTCGACAATCTCTGGCCGGAGTGGCTGGACTTATGGGTGGCGCGTCTTGAAGCCGTGCAGAGAAAGTTATCCCAGCAAAGTATCAAAGACAACCATCTCCAGAGTGCACGGGAGATTGGCGTAGTGTGGTGCGCACCACCACCGGCGGTCCGACCCCTGATCTGGGATCAGGGGACTAAAGAGTACTGGCTGCATCAGCTGGACGATATATGGCCCGAGTCATGATCATGGCCGGTCTCAATCTCAGACAGCTTTCAAACATGTAGTGTATCTCATCAAACTGATATACCAACACGCACATATCAATGCCCGTTCAGCAACTTCCAGCACACGCGTACATAGCTCGAAATGACCCTGGTCACGAGTCAGTCTTATATAGCAGCATTTCTGGCGCCCGACATCCTGATAATGGTGAATATCATCTACACCGCTTCGCGACTCGTACAATATTGATTCCTTTTGCAGTGACGTACGTATTGTCCGTGGTTTGGGAGTGGCTTCATTCAAGGGGAAAGCAACCAAGGTGCTGGGCGTTACGGCCGGGTAGGAACTAAGGGTGAAGATGAATATTTCATTGACAGGAGTTAGCTTTACTGGACTGTCCTTGTGCCGTTGTTTCTGGGGCACTAGCCTACTTGCGCACATGACAGCCTTACAGCCAAAGCCACTCCGCTCCCTAGATCGCAAGCCACTCAGATCGTGGCGCCGCCATGACACTGCTATATCATTTGATTGGTCGCTGGGCCATTTGGGTCAGCCTGCCATAAGGCTTCTGAGCACTCTTCTGCAGAAGCAGGAAGACACGTCGCGCAATGCCGAGCCAACATGCAAACTTTGTGGTTTGGTTGACGTTTTGTAATCAAGGTAGATCAAATACAGTTGGCGGTGGTGCCTGCTAGGATTTGGGCTCAAGGCGTAATTAGCTCGAACAAGGTTGCTGATGGCCGAAGCCACGCGGCGTCGAAGAGTCTGGGGGCTGGATGATTAATGGCATGACTGCCTGACTCGACTTTTGCGGTCGTTTTTGCGGACTGTTGGAACGGCTCTTCTCCAGGAGAACGGGGCTCGCTGGCCAGCAGGGTAACTGGAGACTTTATCGACGGCACTTGAGCAGTCCCAAGCCCGTGGAAACACAATCTGCAGAGCCCACTCTCGGGACAAGCTACCGGCTGGTAACTGGATCGCGAGTCATTGAGCAGGCCCACCACAACCCAAACCTGGCAATCATCAGTATGAATCTGAATCCCACTGAAACGGGACAATGCGTCGATGTACCCTGGCTTGACCCTGCACACCAGAGTGCAAAGCGGCTTTCTTGCCAAGGACGAAAGGTCGTACCGCAGTTCGTGCCGTGGTCTGGCTGCCGTGGTGAAGTCTGGCAGAGCCGCCCGGTCCCGGCTGACATGAGCTAGCCGATCCTAATCACCTAGTGCAGGACAGCGGCACGGGCAGAAGCGTGCCGGTAGCTCAGGTGTGAAGCTCTGTCCGCAAGCTTACTAGCGCCTCCAGACCCTAAAGTGTCATCTGGTCGTCGTCGTTGTCGTCGTCGCCGCCGTCGTCGTCGTTGTCGAGAGTTGCACTATTGTCCGCTAGACAGCCAGCCACCGCCTTGTGTCTGCTCCGTGCCGGGTCCGAGCACATGTCTGCTGCCGATCCCTCTCGAACATGGCGGGACTGGCCCTTGCACGATGGAGCCCGGCCAGGGATCCCGGACGGGATCATGACAAGGTGCTGGGGTCTTGTGGGAAGCAGCAGGAGTCAAGACCCCTGGCGCTGCGAGACCCCGGCCTCACGTGGCTCCGACCTGTGGCGAGGACTTGTTGCGGTGTTGTCAGATACCTGGCGGGCGAGGAAGCAGGGATGGCGCAGAAGGAGTCAGTCGCGCGGCTGCTGCGCTGCTCTCTTTTTCAGTGTCGGACTGGCTGCAACTCTGTGGTGCTGCCAAACTCTTTTTCGGAAGCAATGTCTACGCGTTGACTCAGGCTGGAGGGCGAGCAGCGAATCAGGAGGCTGGCACCGGGCTGCAGGCGCGGTGGCATGAATCAAAATCGGCGCCACAGAAGCAAGAGAGGGAGCAAGAGATCGGAAAGAAGCAACACAAAGGCCGCTGCGCTGCCCTAGGGGCTGTGAGGGAGAGATTGGCAGCCATCGCGTCACGGGCGTGACTGCATTGCAGTGCCCAGAGCCCACACACCCGGTGCGGAGGACGGGGTCCTTGCAGTCGGGGGTGCTCCTACTTGTTGCGTTCGTGCCTGCCTCGCCAAGTCGATTCCCCATAAGGCCACCACGGCTCCCTCGGCCAGACCTCTGGGAACCTGCATCCATGAGGCCCTGTTCTGGTTCTTTTCACTGCACGTCTCGGCTCCTTCTCCTGGTCCATCTCGACATTTGCTGTCGGGCAGCCCAGCGCACAACTACCCCGGTGCACGATGCGCCTCCTGCCGGTCCTGGCGACGGCCTTGCTCGGCCTCGCCGCGCCTGCGCTGGCCGCCATCGACATCCCCTCCTGTGGTGTATGTCCATTCCCCTCTGCTGTTCTTTTCGTTGTCAAAAGCTGACCCTTGTCTACGATAACCAGCTCTCCTGCCTGCTTGGCGACATCATCACAAAGTCGGACTGTCGCTCCTTCGCCAACACGACGTGCCTCTGCTCCAATCAGCAGGTCACGGACCAGCTCGGGGCTTGTATCCTCGACAAATGCACCATCCGCGATGCCTTGACCATGCAGAAGTTCTCAGATGAGACCTGCAAGCGGCCCAGAGTCGACCACTCGGGCCCAGCACGCGTCGTCCCGCCCTTGTTCGGCGCCCTCGCCCTCCTCCTCTTCGGCCTCCGCATCGTCTCCCGCTGCACGGCAGGCACGCGCAGCTGGAGGATAGACGACTGGGCCATCGTGCCCGCCGTTGTCGCCACCACCGCCCTCGTCGTACTCTGCGGCTTCCTGGCCAGCCGCGGCCTGGGTATTGACATATGGTATCTGGACCCGGACCAGGTCACCCATCTCCTCCACATGTTCTTTGTGGGCGAGATCTTATACATCTTCATCGTCCCGATGACCAAGATCTCGGTCCTCATCTTCTACCTGCAGATATTTCCCGAGCGCATCTACAAGCGGGCCACCATCGGGCTCATCATCCTCAATGTCCTCTATCTCATTGCCTTTCTCGTCACCACCGTGTTTCAGTGCACGCCAGTCAGGTATGTCGGATGACCCAACCCTCTCAGTGTACGATGCTGACTCTCGAGTCTAGTGGAGCTTGGATGACCTGGGATGGCACTTTTGAGGCCAGCTGCCGTAGTCTGAACAAGCAGGTCTGGGCTGCCGCAACGACGAGTATCGTACTAGATGTGGCCATGCTGGTCTTGCCTATGCCGGCGCTCTGGAAACTCAACATGTCCCTGCGCAAGAAGCTGCAAGTCATGTTCATGTTCAGCCTGGGTCTCTTGTGAGTCCACACAAAGTCCCCAGCCCAGTAACCAGATGTGGCGTATGCACACGTGCGTTCGCCAGAAGCTAACAGTTGCGGGACAACAGCGTGACGATTGTATCCATTCTTCGGCTACAGTACATTGTTACGTTCGCGACGACGCGCAACCCGACTCGTGAGCCACCCTCTGACCCTTTCCTGAGCTAATGTCCTTTCTTCACGATGACTAATGTGTCCTATCTCAATTGCAGAGGACTTTGTGCCTGTTGGCATTTGGAGCGTGGTTGAGGTGTCTGTGGGCATCATCTGTGCGTGCCTGCCTGCGCTCCGGTCGCTTCTCTCGAGGGTCCTGCCCCGGGTCTTTGGCACGACAGTCAACACTGCAAAGTCGAGCCAGTTTACGCAGTCGCACATCCGCGTCAAGTCCGAATTTACGGTGCAGTCGCAGCAGTCGCGACGGCCGGACGAAGACTCGTCCATCGAGCTCATCCTGCACGATCCGAGCACGGGTAGGTCCCTTCAGAGGCCGCGGCCCGTCCGGCCACAGGATCGGCGCAATACGCGCGAGCTCAAGGCCGACATTGAGGCTGCCATGACCGCTGCCGCCGCAACGTACCCCCGAGATCGACGGGACTCGGCCCACTCCATGGCGGCGCCACCCCGGACGCTGCCCTGAGGCCAGGACCCTCACCCAAGGATTATCTCCAGTTACTCCAGCTCGAGAGGTGGAGTGCCTGTCTTGGCAGTCCGGGGGGTTGCACCCCTCCTCCACTTCGCTGCTAAAGCAGCCTCCACCTCCTGACACCCTCTTCTCTGTCGCTGCGACAGCATTGCCTGATTCGCCCTGATCCATTTGGCCAACGAGCTGAGTGCTCTCAC
Source organism: Microdochium bolleyi (assembly GCA_001566295.1). Taxonomy (NCBI): domain Eukaryota; kingdom Fungi; phylum Ascomycota; class Sordariomycetes; order Xylariales; family Microdochiaceae; genus Microdochium; species Microdochium bolleyi. The sequence goes on from KQ964259.1 coordinate 423,832, forward strand.
CGGTCGCGTTGGTCGGCAGCTCGGCTCTTGCGCCTGAACCCCGCACCAACGCTCTTCAGCACTTCCCACGTAAATCCGGGGTGCATAACGTCGTTTGAAAGCAGCAAGTGGCATCATCAGCCACAAGATTACAGTGTCAACAGTCACAATGAGCGTCGTCACGATCGATCAAGAGCTTTTCGCCCGACTCAAGGACAAGGTTGTCGTGGTGACGGGGGGCTCTTCCGGCATCGGTCTCGCGACCGTCCGGCTCCTGCTCTCCAACGGCGCCAGTGTAGTCAACGTGGATCTGAACGACGGCCCAGTCAGCCAAAGCCAGGATGCAGCATCATACCAGTTCGTCAGGGCCAACGTGACGTCCTGGTCTGAACTGCGTGCGGCTTTCGAGCACGCCGTCACGACTTTCGGTGTCGTGGACCATGTTTTTGCGAATGCTGGTGAGTATGCTCGGTCATGGTTGACGTTGGGCGCTCCACTGGCTGGACCTGACGAAACTCCTATGGTGCAGGCATCAGGAACCAAACGAACTTGCTGGAGGACGACGTCGACGCGCAGGGGCTCCTGGCCGAGCCCAATCTTTCGTGCCTCCAGGTCAACCTTGTCGGAGTCCTGTACACAGTCAAGTTGGCCTTGCACTACATCCGCCGAGGCTCTTCGCCTGAGACCGGTCCGAGATGGGGTAGCATCATCCTCACGGCATCGGCATCATCGTTTCAGACGTTCTCCTCGGGCGACTATACCGTCGCAAAACATGGTGTACTGGGCGTCATGAGATCGCTGGTCACGCATTTGAGCCAAGGTGTGGCCGAGAACGCGCCCACGCCACTCCGCATCAACTGCATCGCGCCCTCGTGGACGGATACCGGTGTGGTTCCGGGATTTCTGCTTGACAAAGCCGGAATCCCACACCAGTCCGCCGACGCAGTCGCACAGTCTGTACTCTTCCTCTTGGCTGATGTGTCGAGGCACGGCAACTTTATATACTCCCGAAACGGTCAGTATCTCGAACTAGGCCAGAGCTTTGCAGACCACTCGAGACGAGCACTGCACTCCATCCCGGGTCAGGAATCGTGGGTGGGCACGGAGGAGGACGAAATGTGGGCGCTGTTGAGGATTGGTGCGCAGATGCAGGCCGAGGCGATGGAGGCGGCAGCTCGCAAGAAGTGAAATGGCAAACAGGATTGAAACGGGAAACGCTAGATCGTCAAGATCCCCGGCAGGCGTAGTTGCAGCAGCAATCTCATGATTTCAAGGTTACCGCGCACTTTGTTCATCTGGTCGTTGTGTGCTTCCTCACTGACAGACGCCCAGTCCTACATAGTATAGGCTCAAATGCCAAGACCGCGACATGGGTGATCAGTTGCAGCCCTCGTCGGTTTTCTATGATAGCATCCTGACTGTGTTCGAACTCGTAACGGTATCCTGCATGGGCCTCCCCCCTCCCGTTCGGTTTCGTCCGTTGCTCTCAGGAAGAATACCGATGGCAACCGCCGGCTGCCTCTGAGTCAAGTGCAGTGCGTCGACATGGGAAATAGCGGCCGACTTTCTACCGCCAGTATGTTTCGTGACACCTGCTATGGACGGGGGTGTTCGAGATATACCTTCCGCAGGCGGGGGGGAATGAGCCGTCGGGAACTGTCCGCAGTATCATCGGATCTGTCACCAGACGGCGCGCCCCACGTTGGGGGTCAGGAGCGGGCTCCCACGAGTCAGGACGCTTGTTTCACTGTTGACGCAGACCAGGGTTTCGCCATTGTCTTCGCAATCTGCATGGTTATTATTCAGGATGCCTGTCTTCTGCTACCGCACCAGACAGATCGATCCCTGCCCTTTCCACACCACCGCGAACGGTGATCGGCGTGCCCTGCCCATGTCGGTGGTGGGGCTCAGAATTATTTAACCATATAGATGGCGTGAGGAACTCTCAGAACCCCTGCGACTGGATCAGGAAGTGTGTCTGTCTCATCGTGGCATGGAAGGGAGCAGAAAAGCAGTGCTGTGAGTCGTGACTGTGTATCACTGGGCCGGGTCCTGTCTCGCTTGCGGCTGCGTATACCACCCCATGACCTTTCCGCATCGAGTCAGTCGAAAACTGCAAGGCGTGCGCAACGTGGTCGATACCTGACTAATCCACTGGCTCATGGGCTGCTATGGCCTGGTTACCCTGATAACAACCAGCCTAGTTACCCGGCCCACCATGGTCCTGGGTCCTGGGTTGAACAATTTTGGTTCCTCGAGGTCGCATGGGTCACCACGAGACAGCCTCCAGGCGACGCGCCACCGCCCCCACGTTTGCGCCATCCCGGTCCTTGTAACGGCTTCAGGAACAATCAGACTAAACGACCCGCTTTCCCGAAATTCGCGCCGTCAGGTAGGTAGGTATCTCGTCCGTTGTCCAGGCGGCTTGCCCAGGTTTCTCGGGTGATTCCCCACCGAAATGGTGGAATCCGGTGCTCCACAAACACCACGACATCAGATCAGCCCGTTCTTGCGGGACGCGATTGAGCCAGGGGTGTGTTTGTCCCTCTCCGGGGAGCCGTTATATTGACAATAGGTTTTCTACAAGATGATGTTGCTACGACGACAACATGCGAATGCATGCTCCTCCAGGCACGAATAATATGATATATGCCCGCTGCTGAGCACACGCCTAAGATAAGAATCAAAGACCCATCAACCCATGATGACAAAGCCACGATATCACTGTCCAAAGATAGGCACCAAATTTGGGCTCATTTGAGCCTCTTTCCCCTCGGAGACCCTTGTCCCCCGTTAACACAGATCACCGCACTTGCCAATCAGGTTCGTACTGTTGTTATTGTTGCTCTGGCTTAGACGAGGCCGCCGCAGGCAGGCAGCTTCTCGTCCAGTTCCTCGAGGATGTCATTGAAGGTGTTCTGGACATTCGTGAACGCGCCCCGGACAGGAATGCCGGCGATCGGGACGCGGGCGACGAAGTCGTTGATCGCAGTTGCCAGATTGTTCTCGGCGTCGATGATCTGGAAGAAATGATGTTGCCAAGTTAGCGCCAGTCTGGTCTCGAAGGTGGTGAGAGGGGGGGCGGAGTTGCAAGTCGTTGCTGATGTCGTAATGATAAGTGGCCATGGTAATGAGGGGGACAATATGTGAAGCAGAAGGTACACACCGGCTGCATGGCAGCGCAGAACTGCTCCTGGGCCTCGACCGGAAGTCCGACGGGGACCAAAGAGACAGCCTCGATCACGCCGCCCAAGCCAACGTTGAGTTGATCGAGGTTCTGAAGGATATAAGGAATCCTCTTCAAGATGTTAACAAACACTCCAACTCATGATCTCTCTCATGCAGTGGAATCCGAGAGCGTCCAAGCGGGGGTTTGCCTTACGAATAGTAGTACGAGGATGTTGTCCGGCTGCAGAACTAGGCCTAAGATCAGGGATGTCAGGATGCTTATTGGCTCGAAGAGCGTGATGAACTCCTCGCCCGGTAGAGTGATATCGAGCTGGCGTGTCTGCAGCGGAGTTGCGGCTACTAGTGTGCCGACAAGCAGTAGGCCGGCAGACGATGCGAACTTGAAATGCATATTTGAAGATGTCCGAAGAGACGCTGGTGGAAGAAGTGCAGATAAGTGCTAACGGAGATTCTGGATTGAGTAATGAAGCTAACAGGATCTGGGATGTTTAGGCTACTGGAGGCAGAGGTTCACGGTTGTTGTCTGGCAGTAGCGGCAGGTTTTATATTTGTGTACGCTGAGTGAGTTGACAACATTGAAACATAGCCGTGAATACGTTACCTAACAGAATGGTAGTGACTTAGTATAAGCTACTGTGGCGCTGCTGACTCGAAAATTGAGGTGGTCTGATGACCATCTCCAGGCAGGTTAAATCGGCCTGTTTCTGTTCAGCTGCGTTTACTCGTTGGTTTATGAGAATTCAGGGAAGCCTGACTCTCCACAAGAAGCAGTGCCTTGTGACTGAATGCCTGGGTAGAAACAAGAGTAGAGCTTGTCCATTGCAATTAAAGAGAGACAGTGTCTCAGCCGAGAGGCATAAACTCTCGGGATGTCGGGAGATCCCAGAAGCCGCGAACCTTGAGGCAACACCCATTGGTCGGTCATCGACAGCTTTTGCCCACCATGGGTGCGGCTGAAGCCACAAGCGAATAGGCAGCAAGAAGACCAAAGACAACGTTGAAAGACAATCCTCCACCACGAAGAAGATTGGTGAGTCACGGAATGGAAAGTCTACGCCGTGTTGCTTGGCACAGGACAAGGTTTCTAGGTCGCTATCTGGTCAGCTGTCTGCCGGAGAGCTTGCTGGTGTTTAGTAACAATGATGGCATGTTTGATGTTGCTGGAGTATCATTGTAGCAGAGAAATATTGAGATGCCCGAAGGCGACTAACTGCCTTGTTTGCGGGCTTTCGTCCTCATGTCTCCTGCCCTTGCCGCCACCGCCGCTGCCTTGGAACCAGTACACTATTCGCCGCCGTCACGAAGCACCTTCACCACCACTGACACTAGTGTCGGTAAGGAGTTGTCGTCCTTTTAGGATTCGGCTACGCATGATTCCGTTGAACGTGCTAGCTGTGACGAAAGTGTGACGGTATTAAGCCACTACTCTGGCCTCCAGCAAAGTTCATCAACATGTTGGAAGCCCCACTGAACCGACCGGGCAGCATACATCTGCGAGAGTGGGTAGACAATTAGATATGCCCGAGCTTGCTGTTGCCCCTCTCGATCCTGCGCACCAATGTTCCCCGAAGAAGAGTGCTTGCTACGGTATAGCAGAAGAATTGCGGATGAAGATGCTCCATTGCTGGACATGAATGCTTGTAGCTCCTGAGGATACCTCTTGTCTTCGCCATCCCAAGGAAAAGAGTACGAGCTAGAATAGTCGGGGTGGGAACCGGCCTGGCGACATTATTACAACAGCAAGCAATACAATTTCAAGAAAGCAGGCAGATAGCAGACTTGAGTACAATTGTATTGGTTCGACCGACACTTAATCCCGAGCGCTAGCGAGCAACATCTCTAAGCATGCGGCTTCTTCTTTAGCAGATCGTTCAGGTTCATCACCGTGGCCGAGAGCGGAGTCCGCTTACCCGACCCGAAGTCGTCAAACGTCTCGCCGCCATATATCATCAGGTGATCCGGGTACTTCTTGAAGACCTGGATCGCCCGGCTGTACACCGCACCTGCGGGAGTGTCATGCTTTTCCCACTTGTCCACCGCGCCGCCGTACCGGTTGATGTAGACCTGGGGGTAGTCCGCGTCGGAGACGATAATTGTCCCGTACGGCCCGCCGAGCGGGCTCCACACAACGTACGGGCTGGCGTTGGGCGCGAAGCTGCCGTCGATCACAATCGGCAGGCCCTCGGACTTGCGAAACTCGAGCGGCGAGTCGGCGAGCCGGTAGTACACGGGATAGTGAGATCCATGGGAAGAAGAGTTGCCCACGGGGAACTCGTGTACCAGGATCCACTTCTTGGTCGGCTTGATGTATGCAACGACCGTCATGCCGGGGCGGGCAATGTACTCGTCGTAGGCGACGTCGTCGACAGGGGCGCTCCAGTGCACCAAATCCCGCGAGGTCTGGTGTGAGAGCTTCTGTCCGTGCTTGGGATCGCGCTGATCAGAGTAGTAGCAGACAAGCTGGTGGTTGTAGACCCTGTTTTTGACAGCTTTGTAAGCAAGTCTTTTTCGAGATGTGACGGAAGTATGAAATGAAGAGCTGTCACTTACATAAAGTACGGCTCCCACACCGGGTCGGCACCGTTCGTCGTGTTGGGACGCCCACCGGAGGCAACGTGGCTGACAAACTTCCACGAGCGGCCCTTGTCTATACTGGCGTACAGGTCGATTCGGGTGCCATTGTTGCTCCAGCTGTTGCCGCCCGCGAGGATCGTCCCCTTCTTGTACGCTCCCATGTCCTCGGTGAGCTCGGTGATGGCCGGCTGGGCGCTCATGCCCCAACCGTTGACCTGGTCCGTCAGATCCGAGATGTGCTTCCATGAGGCGCCACCGTCCTTGCTCTCGAAGATGGGAAAGTAGCCGGGAGTGTGGCCTATCAGCGAGGTGGTGGCCAGAATGGTGTTGTCCTCGAGCTCGGCGTAGCGAGGGTACGTGGCGACCTCGGAGCCGACAGGCTGGTAGATGGTGTTGTTGGTGAAGAAGCCCCATGGCTTGGGGGTGCCAGGAGCGCCGGGACCTCCGGGGCCACCAGGGCCGCCGGGGCTACCTGGTCCACCCGGGGGGCCTGGAGGTCCAGGAGGACCGGGAGGATATGGGATGTTTGGGGGTCCATCGTCACAAGCATCATCGGGTGGAGGAGGTGCTCGGTCTGAGATCTGTTGGAGCCCGGCGGGCACAGCCAGGATCGGCTGCGCGAGCAGTGCGGCCAGCAGTAACTTGGCAAGCATCTTTGTTGACTGCCTCAAAAGCTTGGAAGTAGTGATTGGGTGAGATTTTGGCGGTGCTATAGAAGAAACATCGACGATTTCTTGGCGGAAGGCTTGGTGCTTTTATAGATCTAAACAGGATACAGAGCCTCTGTTTCTGCTGGCACCACACAGCCACCTCCGCCTCGGCACGAAGATTCGCGAGCAAGGATTCTCCGCATTTCGGACTATCCATCGTGCTTGAACCCCAGGTTCCCGCCGTATTGGCTACAGAGCGGGCGAATTCTGCCGCGTCTTCCTGCATGATCGATTTAGCCGTGGCGATCGCCTTCCCATTGTTGAAGGTCGATTTCATAGCTGGACAATCAGGCTGTAGTGGACTGTAGTGAAGTGGCGTAGGTTGAGCCAGGTTCCGGTCATCTTGCATGTTAAGCAAGGGCCGCCGCTTGGTCCTCGATAAGGTCGAAGAGTGAGAGCTATTGCTGCCTTCAACATATTTTCGTTCTTTGCACACTTTATACTACAATGATTGGCGGTGACAACAATCCCTCTAGGCGGGCTGGAAGCCTTATGAAGTCGCAGTACGTGAATTGTCGCCATAACCTCGATTGATGGAGGCCCGATCGTACCGTTGTAAGTCCGTGCTGTTGCAAGCCACAAGGATGCAACAAGCTCGGCTGCTCTTTCCTCCGCCAGTGCGGTCTACCAACTGATCTAGACTGCTCTCAAGGACGCTTCCCTGATATTGGGCGGTAACCACGCGCAAAATCTCGAGTGGCTAAACTCGCGGCTAAAGTGACTGCCTCAACCCCAGCTGCATATCCCCAGTGCGGCACAGCGTCAGCGAATCCCGAAATACCCCGCAGATGACCACTATGTGCTCGTAAGGAGAGGTCTGCATGTTATACTGCATCTCGTGGTAGACCACGGCCCTTAGCGGACCAAGAATACCAAGGGTGCGGAAGAAGAGTGTGCCCTCCACCCATGTCCCAGCTTTTACTCCGACGAGTCTTTCATGATCTTGGCATCGACCAGTCAGGTCTGGTTGATGACTTAGGCGAGCTCTTTGCAAGCCGAGCTTCAGAGCTGTACGCACCCTGGAAGTCGTCACGTGTTAGCCGGACTTTTTAAGCAGCCAGTTGTCTACCGACGTGTGCTATCAGTCAAGGAATAGGCTGGCTGACTGGTACTTCAGGTGCGAGAGTATATATTTATGTTCATGGACCAGCCCCTAAGAGGTTCTATGGGCACGGTTCCAATTTGAGTCGACCCATTACTAGCACCACGGGAATCGTCCCAGCCACGCACCCCTGTGATCATCTGTCTCGCGGAACCGCCATTTAAAAGGTCTTTGAGTAAGAGTGCGTGGGTCACTCAGAGATGCTGCCGGCATAGGGCAACAAGGTCAAGCAGATAGGCAACAGACCCTTTCTTACCCTTCTGGCAGATTTGTAGACTATTGTGTGATTCGTTCTGCAGCCCTCTATTGTGAATAATCAAGGATAAGTACCTATCGTGATTAATTGGCTGTTTCCGGCTGGAGGCATAACACAATGACGTCTGGAGGCGGGCTCATGTCCTGGCGATGGAGTGTGTTCTCCAGCCGCAGCTGAGGCTGTACACAAATTCCTCGTGTCGCGAAATAGATGCAACCTTTCCCCGCATCCTGTGTCACCCCAATTTGAGAGGACGTTGATGTGACATTTAGCGCTTATGCAAGACGTGCACTTCCCCTCGTGTCTGGTCGAACGAGGTAGCCAGGATCATTGCTACCCTCTCAGACACCCTCAGCCGATCTGCGGCCGAGGACTCGCATCAGGCAGGGGCCGTCACCGTCGTGTCGGATAGCCTATCACTTCACCAGCAACCTTCATGGATACGAGAAATGGATGAGACAGCGGTGAGGGGGGTAACAACTGCGCCACGACGTCAATGTATGTTCTGTTCGCTGGCGGTATAAAGAGATGGTACTTCTCCCCGTGCCTGCGTGATGATGGTAACAAGTCACATTTGCGAGGTAAATCCATTCATACATCGATAACCTTCATCATATACCCTGCCAGGAATGATGTTGTCGACTCAGCTCGTTGTCGCAACTTTCGCGTGAGTTCACTTTCTGAGCGAGACTTTGACCTCCAATTACTTTTTACCCATATTGGGGTGAGCCTATGAGTCTACTGAAACCCCGACATTAATACTCAATGATAGTGGTGTCGCTCTCGCCAAGTGCGGTGTCAGCAGCAGCAAGAGCGTCAGCAAGGGGCCGACACCGGTCTGCACGACGACACTCACGACCCCCGTGGGACCTTCGACCGGGTGCGTGACGCGCTGCGCCGAGACCCTCATCTCCGACGGTAAGCCTCGCTCCATCTAGACACTATCGTACGCCGGCAAACCATACGTGGACACTGAACAATTCTTGTATTCACAGGTGCGGTCACGCTTCCTTGTGGCTGCTCGACTCTGAGCTTCACCGTGGTCGACTCGACGACCGCATGCCCCACGAACACGGCATGCGTCGAGTCGCACATCGCGTTCGGCACCTTTACGGTGACGGAGCAGTGCTACCCTACTGTCGCACCCTGAGTGCGCAGCTCCAGGACGAGGGTATTGAGGTGCCAAGCGTACTTGCTGTCGGAGATCGTGGTTCTAACGACCATTGTTGCCCAGCCTCCATGGATAGATAGGTTCACCAGCTCGAGATTCTCTGAAACACTGCCTTCGTAATACACCACGCCCTCGCTAGCAGAATTTTGGTGCGTGACTGCTTGCTTACGTCCGGCAGTGTGAAATGTTACCAGCGGCCTGAAGGCGGTCCGGCTTTGTGTCTTTAAAAGTCACATTTTAGCGTGGAGAGCCATGAGCCTTTCGGCTTCGGTCAAGGGCCAACAATGTCTCAGCCGTCTGCGGCTGAGCACTTCCGTGTATTTGCCAAGTATGAAGCAGTATTACGGAGTGACTTTCGGACATTCCGAAGCAGGTATAGCTCAACCCCATAGCTCTGCTAGCTCAGGCGACATCTCGAGAGATGTGAGGACGACTGTTGTGTATTCATTTCGCTTGGTTCTATGCCAGACAAGTCTTGCTCGAAGCACATTGTATGGGCGCTGGGTTGAAGCTTGCTTGAGGGTAAACATGCTAACCGAAGCCAGCACCAATTCAACAGGGCTTCATTGGTGTCAATATATCATGTCTTCTGCCTCTCAAGGCTCACTCGGGAGGCTGGCTCCGCGCTGCATCTATAGATAGAACCTGAGTATGATACTCTTCCTTGACGACTGGGTCGCATACAGTAGTGGATATCGCGCCCGGGCTGCTCCTTACGGTGCTGACCGTGAGCTTCTCGGCCCTGGGACTGATCGCGTTCGTTCCGTTTGATTAGCAGTTCCAGCGCTGGACTATGGACTCGGAGCTCCGTGCCCTCTGAGCTGACGACTAGCATGCATGAGATCAGCTGTGAGATGCGTGAAATAAGCAGTCAGGCACATCTTGGTTCGGGAAATTAGGAAAATAGACTCAGAAGAGAGAGAAAGACTGTCAAAAGCGTCGAGAGAAGCTGCTATGTAATGGTACGGTTAGCTTCCGGCGGAATGTTGGTCCTTGTTTTATTTGGGGTCATGTTGGCGGAATAATGCAAACAATATGCACAGTCTACACCAAGACAAATTGAATCGTAACCCCGGGAAAGAGTCATCGGGCTGACAGATTCTCTATGTATGTACATGCTTTTCTCTTGCGAGTCAATCCGCATCTCCATCCTTGCCGTCGTTTTGTACTACGCCCTACCATGCACAGAAGGGATGACATTTCCAGCAACAGCGTCAAAATTCCCTTCTTGATGCTAATGGAGCTCTCCAAGGGCATTCAATGTGCCTCCACGGCCAAAGTTGGAAGTCCTATTTCCGCTTCCTCTGCAAGAGGCAGTGTTGACCCCACTTTCTCCTCAGCTTCTCCGGCACAAGAGGCGTGTTCGGCACCCACAGAACTCTTGCCAACAGATGCGTGTTGGCGGCATCGAGGAATGGTTCGCACTTGACGACCTGCCAGTTCTCTGTGTCGGCCACATAATCCGGTTCATTCGGAGGCAGGGGATCCGTCCTCTCTGGATACTGCGTGTCCACGAGAAACGAGCACTGTCGGACGTCCACGTACTTGCTCATGTCCTCCTGGTTCTGGTCGTTCAGACCAGTGGTAGGGAGCCACGTGCCGCTCCAGAAGCCGAAGCCGACCTTGGCTTCCGAGAACTCGCCAGGCAGGAGGCCGCGGAACTCGGACCTGATAAATTTGGCGTGCATGTCTCTCGGAAGAAAGTACGAGCTAGGGAAGCGGTACCACTCCTTGCCGAAGCACACACTGTCGCCCTTGGCTCCGAGACCCTTTTCTCCGGCAACGCCAGCACCGAGAGGCTCGTAGAGGCCAAGTGGCGCTGAGTAGCCTTGATAGACACCAACGATACGAGCTAGCCCGATACCGAGAGAAAGGGACAGGGTAAAAAGGACCACCACAAGCTTCAGCTTGGCAGGAATCTTGCCCACAAGGGTCTTGGGATCTGAGTTGCCAAAGGTCGAGAGGACGATATGCAACCCCATGGCGGCGTTGAGCGCCAGGAAGGGGTAGGCTGGGTACATGAAGCGCTCTTCCTTGTGAGGCTGCAGCGTGAAGATTGTGAGCCACATGTAGAACGGCGACATGAAGACAACTGTGCGGAGACCGGAACTGAAGCCCGTCCTCTTTGCGTTGATGACCTTCTGCAGCACAAAGAGTGGCAGAGACGCCAGAGCCAGCACGAACCAGAGATTGAAGTTGATCAGCAGGTTGCGGAAGTAGAACGTCCACGGCTCTGTTCCGTAAAGATTGGGCCCACCGGTGGACGAGAAGATGTTGTACTTGACAATGTTCCACGGAACCGTTACAAACTTCTTGTAGAAGAATGTGTTGATGCCAGCATCGCCCAGCTGTCCGCCAATCTGTTAGTTACTGGACATGAGAGTCATGCCGTGATCAACTCACCAGAATGAGGGTGGCGAATAGCCCCCCACGCGCGACGCGCAATACACTCTCAAGGGTGCGATCCCGGTTGCTGGCAGCCGTGACCAGGAAAAGCGCTTCCTCGACCAAGAAAGGAAAGCACAATGCCGCGGCGAAGGGCCACCCAAAGATGCCGCCGACTGCGAACCACAGGATGCCTTGGGTTGTTCGGACCCCACCTCTCCAGTTCATGAATGCAGCAGCACCGAGAAGCGAAGCGTACATGGCGAAACTCGACGGCAGGTAGGCAGTACTCGCGTGGAAATTGCCCGGAGACATGATGGTGGCGAGCAAGAAGAATAGGCCGATCCTCGGATTCAGCGTGAAGCTGATGACGCGGAAGAACAAGACCTGGCAGATGGCGCAGATGAAGGCGAGCACATAGCGCACAAAGTAGAATTCGGACACCTTGGTTGAGTGCGGCAGGAGGCGCCTGAAGTTGCCGATGAGGACGTGGAACACAACATAGGTCCAGCTGCGGATGGAAAACTCGGGCGAGTACTCCCATGTCTGGAGGCCATAGCCGTGAGACAAGTAGTGCGTCGGTTCCCAGTAGTTGAACGTCTCATCACAGTCCTGAATGGGCGCAAAGAGGGCAGCGATGACATTGGCCGCAAGGAAGGCGTAGAAGGCATTGATGGGCTCGATTGCGAATGCGCTGGGGCCTCTGGGGTTTCACCAAGTCAGACGCGGTCTCAAGGAAATGGGTGAGGCCTCGTATACTGAGCTTTCGAGCGAGGCATGCTGGGACGACGTACTTCTTCTTGGCGTGCGATGCCTCGGGATGAACGAACTCGCGGCGCTGGGCCGACGCCGGTGCCGGTTGTGCCATCGTTATTGTCGGTAGGGTGGCTAGCCGAGCAGTGGGAGAAGGGAGTGGTTTGTGATGCTGAAGGTTGGCTGTGGAGAGTGTGCAAGTGGAGGGTCATCCGCTCCCAAGTTTGTTGATCCGCGGACCCAGCAAGTGACGTCGTGGGAGCCTCGAGCTTCAAGGTTGAACTGTAATCTGTCCCCGGCAGCTGGGCCTGCCTCCGGAAGAGCCAGGTCCAGAGGTGATGCTGAGATATGCACCGTCGGGGGTGTCCTTCTTGGCTTGTGAGTTCGTCAATTGTAATGACGCGCTCTGCATCGAGCCAAAATCGACCTCGGGACTTTGAGCAGCTCAACAAATTGGAAGCTCGACTGGAAGATGGTGGTGGAAGCTGTGCCGAGCCGAGTCGCTGCGAGCGGCGAAGCCCCACCAGAGCTCCCCTGCGAGAATAGACCACGATAAGCACAGATGCCCCACTGAAACTTTGCGATAAGATATTTTCTGCCAGCCCAGCAGCCGAAGAGACCCTGCTTGCGCGCGCATGACGCTGGCGGGCCTGCTTCCGCTTTCCACTCGAACATTTTCCTGGCAGTCTCTGTGTGCCATTCTTGCAACCTTTTCACGACACCACCCGCGACTTCCTTGCCGAAATCTCCTCGGTTCTCCCTCCTCCAAGAATCTGATTATACCGCTCTGTTTGGCGGCACGCCTAGTCAGGACACGCCACTGTCGGATCTGCCAAATCTCCAGGTCTCTGCCTACTGGTTACACCGAGAACCATAGCGATTGAGTCCTCTTGTAGGCTGCGCCAGCAGTACGAGCTACGATAGCCATGGCTTCCAGCGGCTTCCAGATCCCCGGCCTGTCTACGCTTTCTGGTTCAACAAGCACAACGCCTGCCCCGATCGCTGCCACAACGACACAACCAACGGACACACCCCCGGCTCCGGGGAACGCTCCAACCACGGTTCCTGCCGCGAGCGAACCAACCCAAGTTGGCAACAACCAGACCCCAGACGATATGGTCGTCGACTCCGCCCCGAGCGTCGCCCCGATCAACCCTGCCTCTGTCTCCAACGATGCGCCAAGCCCTCCTTCGCTCACTGAAGGCCTTGAGGCACTCTTGGGAGGCATGGAACCCGAGGCCCAAGACGGAGCCGACACCGCGATGACCGAAGACCAGCCGCAAGCTGTGGCAGCGGATGCCACGCAACAGGGTGAGGACGAACACCCAGAGTGGGAAGAGGACTCGTCTCCGTACGAGTCGTCCTCAGACTCGAGCGACTCGGACGACTCAGACGACGATTCCGAAGACGGCGAGGGGAACCCCATACTCGGCCCAGAAGAGACGGCCCGGATACTCATGGAGATGGAGGGCGGCTCAGACGACGAAGGCGGCAAGGGCAAGGGCGGCAGCGCCGCACAGCTGCGGACGAAGAATGAGCTCGCCGAGGCGCTCATCCCCAAGCCTGACCTGGTCATTACGGAAGAGATGAAAATCACAGAGCTCGGCGAGATTGAGCACATCATCGAGAGCACAATCGTCATCAAGGCCAACACCACGGGTGAGGTGCAGGTCCTCGAGCCCGGCTTCCCCATTTGTGTGACAGACCGGACCGTCATCGCGGCCATCGCAGATGTCATTGGCAGTGTAAGGCAGCCTCGGTACACGGCCATGTTCTCGAGCGACGAAGAGCTCAAGACACTAAACCTGGAGGTTGGCACAAAAATCTTCTACCCGCCCGCGCACGCAGTCTCGGTCTTCACTCAGCCACTGCGTACGGAAAAGGGCACGGACGCCAGCAACTGGCACGACGAAGAGGCAGGCATGGAAGAGATCGAATTCTCTGACGACGAGAAGGAGGCCGAGTACAAGCGCCAGCTCAAAGCGAAGAAAAAGGCCGGAAGAGGCGGGGCAAATGCTGCCCAGGGCACTCGGGGTCAAGACGGACCCAGCGGCGCCTCGCCCGCCGCGGCTGGCGGTGGTGGCCTTAACTACGACGATAATGACGAAGACGGCCCGTATCGCAAGCTGACAAGGCCGACGACCTTTGGTCAGGTCGGTGGAGGGTCCCTGGACGAGGTCAACACACCCGGCTCTTTCAGTCGAGGGGGTCGCGGCGGGCGGGGTGATTCGCGGGGAAGAGGTCGCGGCCGTGGCGGCGATAGAGGACGCGGAGGTCGTGGTAGTCATGCTGGTGGAAGTGGCCACTCTCTCCCTCCTAGACCGCCGAGGAGTCAAGACTTCAACACCAATACCAATCAACAGCAGCAGCAACAGCAGCCGGTCCAACAGCCGCCCCAACAACCATTCAACTTCATCCCCCCTGCACCATTTGGTGGTCAGGCGTTCCCGCCGCCGCCTCCTCCACAGTTCCAAGCCGGCCAGCAGCTAGTCGTGCCACCCTTCCCCTTCCCGGGTTGGCCACAGGGCGGCGCCCAGAGCTTTGTGCCGCCGCCGCCTCCGCCGCCGGGACAGTTCGCCGGCCAGCAAGGCGCTGCCGCGGGAGCGTACTATAATCCAGCGTTCCTCGCCGCTCTGCAGAGCCAGCTGCAGAACCAGCAGCAACAGAACCAGCAGCAGGGTCAGAATCAGCAGAACCCGTCACATCCGCAGTGGCCTGGACAGGGACATGCCGGGTAGAGTTTGGCGAGCGTTAGTTCTAGAGCCATTGGTCTATATGCATCATCGAGCACGGAGTACTGTATTTGCAGATAACGAAGCCAAGTATCGGGAACCATATGTGAAGTGAGGTGATCTTGACGGATACAAACGCCAGCCAGGACGTGCCACGCGATACAAGAGTAGCGGACTATTCTGGTACGGATCCGTTCAAGACAAGGCTGCCGGGCAATTCTTCCACGATGGGTTGGGACATGTCGATATGAGCATCACAACGTCGTGTGAGTGTACGTGACAGCCGGTGCTGAAATTGAGACCGGCTCGCGCCCTCCTTTTCCGCGCGCGCGATGCCGTCATAGTTATGGTCCGGCACTTGAGCGATTCCCCAGCTGAATCCTCAAACATGGACGAAAGCAGTTACAGATCCACGTTTCATGGCTGCCCGCTGCAGAATGGCAAATTGTGATTGGCCTTGCGTCCAACTTTTTGCGTGAGTATGGGCAGGACCGGGAGATATCGATCGTCGGCCGGCTCGGGGCAGCCAAGTCAAACTGCATCCCAGCAGGGGCGCCCCGCTGCCCGCATCCACACACGTTTGCCAGTGCAACGCTGACAGCAGGCAGTTTGAAGTCCGGCAATTTCTGCGCATAAATCGATCGAGCAGTCATCCATCTCTACCTACAAGATAACTTTTGAGGCCGCTCATCAGAAGTTATGAGGTGATTCAGAGCATCAGGCCTGTGGGCGGAGTTGAGGGCCCTTCGGAGCGCACTCAGCCGGTGGTGCCAGTCATCCAGCTGAACCTGCCCAGGTGTCTGGTGCGACGCCCGCCCAGATATGGCGCCACACACACGCACACATCCCAACAACAGCCTGCACCCAGATCCGTGGGAACCGAAACGAAACAAAAGGTGGCGGGTGCTGCATAAGTCTGGGACAAAGATGCAAGCACTTTGGACCGCATATCCGTGGAACATGCATCACGACGTTTTCTTCTGTTGACTCACCCACGGAAACATCGACTCGTTCGTGCTCGTCGGCCCTGCCCATCATCATCGACGAGCACGCGCGTCAGACCCCGGGGCGAATAGGCATCGACAGCACGACATTTGCTCTCCGTGCCTGACAGGCAACAAGCAATCAACAGGATGGGAACAATCCAATTTCGCAGGTCTCCATGCCAGACCGGGGCTTGGTCCTGCACGCCATGCCTCCCGAGGCCCCGCAGGCCAATCAGGCACGCGCTGGGCGAGCTCCGCCCCCTGGTGCTAGGAAGTGGAGGCGTCGCCCGTTCCTGACATTTCGGCAGGGGTTAGCATGCTCGACTTGCCTGCGTCTCCACCAATTGGCACAATTGCGCGCGCGCGTGCGTCGTGACCTGCGGGATCAGCATTCCTCTTGCCTCGCTCCCGGCAGGCCTTTGCGACGCGCAGCACCCCGTCCGGGCTGCGGATTGGGTGAGGCCAGCAGCAGTCCGGAGTGCGGAGCAGAACATTGGACCGTTTTCTCTGGACGTTCGGCTTCGCCCGACTTTGTTGGTGACGACGTTGGATCGCAGCTAAGCTCTAGGCCGGCGCTAGAAGGCACGCTTGGACAGCGCTCTAACAGCGACCTCATTTCAGGTCAGCCAGCCATCACGGGCTTGGGGAAGGAGAGGAACCGTGGGACAAGCCCGGTGGTTGCTTGTGCATAATTAGCATATGCAATATCGTGTCCAGTTGAATGAGCAGGCAGCCCGAACAAGAAGCTGCTCTTCTGCATCGCCGAGGCTGTAATTGCCCCATGGCTTTCCCTTCACTCGAAACTGTCATCCGGGGTGCGGTGCTCCGCAGACAGGCCCGTAATAGCCGTGTGCGCAAGCAAGCCGTAGCTGGCAGCCAACATCCCCGTCGCCATTTAGATTTCAACATGCTCAGGTACATGACCAGGCCTCGCGCAAAGGTGGCCGGAGTACAAGCAGCCACAGGTGCGCCGTGGTGTGGGTGGCACCAGGGCGGAGTGCCCCTGCCGAGTACCGCAAGGTACCCGGTGGCCCCTGACTGCAGGTACCCACGTACCCTGCTTCCACGCTGGCTCCTGCCCATTGTTGCTGTTGCTGGGCGGGCCAGGGGCCGCTTCTCGCACCTCTGGGCACCCCGTGGACCACCCAGCCCTCGTCGCCCTCGTCGTCCATCCTCGAGCGCCCGCCCTCCACTTCCACCTCTTTCTGACCTTCCCACCCTTCCGCCCTTCGCTCAAGGCTCGCCTCTATCGCCAGAGACTGTTGCTCTGCCTCACGCCGCCGGGTGCACGCTCATTCCATTCTTTCACCACTGTCGACTTTCCGCTTCTCCTTTGGGCCATCACTCTTTTCGACGCCCACCGGCAGCCAGCACTCGACCACCCACATTCTTTCTTCACGCGAGCGACCCAGTGCCCCGAGAGGCCCCGACAGCAACCGCCATTCTTTCGACAGACGTTCGCAGATTGGCGTGATTTGCGCAGGATCATCAACAGCCTTCGACCCGACCTCTTCTTTTGACGCACATTGTACGAGCAACAACGAGACACGCCCAGTCACAATGACGCGCATCCCACGACACGACCACCTCCACCGGAGACACGATGAGGGCCACCAGCACCATGCCCGCGCCACCATCGTCGTTACCGTTACCATGGAGCCCACCAGCCCCGGCGAGGTGACGGGCTGGACGACTGTGCCCCTCAACCAGAACACCGCGCCGCCCGCCAACGCCGTCACCAGCTCGCCCCGGCCACCCGCCAATGCTCAGACCAAGTCCCAGGGACAGCAGGCGGCGGCTGTGGACGACAACTCGACAATCGCCATGGTCGCGCCTCCCGTCACCAACCCCGGCTCTATCGTGCCCACCAAGACTGCTGGGCTTGACAGCACACTCGCCATCGCTACCAACGTCCCAAGCAAGACGCCAGGCTTCATCGGCACTGGCAACAGTGCCACGAGCAATGTCGCCTTCGGCGGTGCCAACACTGCTACTGCTCCTACTGCCAGCACGACCAACGTCACCAACGGCGCTGCCCCGAACACAGAGGAGACAAGCGCCGGAGCCAAGGCCGGCATCGCCATCGGAGTCCTCGGTGGTCTCTTGGCGATTGGACTCGTCATCTTCTTCCTGATCAGCAAGCGCAAGAAGAAGCAAGCCGAGCAGCAGCGTCAGGACAATGAGAAGTCTAATGGACAGTTTGCCGCCGCTGCCGGTGCCAGACGCCCCGTCTCCGGCGCCTCGATGGCCTCCGTCATGACTTCCCGCACAAGCCCGAATGCGCCTCGCCTGAGTCTCCGTCCCGTCACCCAGTTCATGCCCACTTTCGCGGAGCGCCGCTCTAGCAAGGGCGCTCAGCTCGCACTCAGCAACGTGTCGCCGGGTGCCGCCAACCAGAAGCCTGCGGGTGGCAGCTTGTGGGAGCGTCCTGGCGCTAGCCACGGTAACGGCCCCGAGAACCCTTTCGCCGATCCCACCGCGCGCGCTGTGACACCGACCGGCCCTCTGCCATCCCCGAACCCCTTCGACGCTCCCGAGAACGTTGTCGGCGTGGCTACATCCAGCTACTCGCCCCCCAGAAATGCCGCCGCACCCGCAGCCGCCGCTGGTGCCGTTGGTGCCGCTGGTGTCGGACTCGCCCGCAAAGCTTCGACTCGACAGGAAGCGCCTCCTCCTCTGGACCTGACTAGATCTTTCGCTGCTCCTGGGCCAATTCCTCCCAGCCCCGCTGGAACCGAGTTCAGCATGCACTCTGTCGGTCCCGGCCAGTCCCCAGGCCCTTCCGCAAGTGCCGCTGCTATTGCTGCCGATGGCGGCCCGGCCGGGTCCGCTGTCTACCGCTGCCAGTTAGACTTCGCGCCGAGCTTGGAGGACGAGCTGGAGGTTCGTGCAGGCCAGCTTGTCCGCATGCTCCACGAGTACGACGATGGCTGGGCGCTCTGCATCAAGCTTGACCGCTCGCAGCAAGGTGTCGTCCCCCGGACTTGCCTGTCTACTCGCCCTGTTAAGCCTCGTCCTGCCCCTGGTCCCGGCCCTCGTTCCGGACCTCCCGTGAACCCCAACGGCCAGCGTGGGCCTCCTCGTGGGCCTCCTGGTCCCGGCCAGCGGCCCATGACCCCCCAGGGTCGCCCAATGACCCCTCAGGGCGGACCCAGCTACGGACGGCCCGAGTCTCCTGCCATGCGCCAGGTGCGCCCTCAGTCTCCAGCACAAGGCAGACCTATGAGCCCCAACGGCATGGCTCCCCGGAACAGCCCTCCTGGCGCCAGCCCAATGAACCCTCAGGCTAATGTTGGCCGCAAGCCCGTCCCCGGCCAGGCGTATTAGCTTCAACGTGCAAACTAGTACAAAACTACGACAACCACCAAAAATGAGTTTACAGCGATCATAGCGGAGATCAGCTTGTACTTTGCACTTTGAGCTTCGACCCCAGGCATTTACAATGGACGGCTACAGAGCCAGCGGCGTTATCTTTTCAGGCTTCTCTTTTCGTCCTATACCACCACTGCGGCCTGGACGACGCAATACTGTTTGATGAATTTCACCCCGAGATCCATCAATCGCACACACCAACACCTTCATCTCTTTGAAATACTCTCAAGACCATTCTTCTCGACACTCGCTAGCGAAACCACATCGCAACCACTCTTAGTTTTCATTCGCAACTCGATCTCGCAGAGCCATCTTGCTTTCGATCTTTTTTCTGTTACCGCAAAGATGCCGAGACATCCAAAAAAGAACAGCTTGTCCAGACTGTTGATCGCGCCAATACTCATCGACAGGGCCGGGAAGCCTGCTAATTTCTATATTTAATTTCTATTCCGCAGGGTGATGGCCATGCAATGGTCATCATGGCTGCTGTTGTTGTTACTGCTGCGCACGCATACTGTCTGGGTGAGGTAGTGCGTGCAGCTGAAGAGGGGGTTTTGTGCGTGGCCTTTTTTGCCACAAATGTGTGTACCAACGAACATCCCTGGCCGGTCCTCAAGGGCAGGAAGAGGGGATCGACGATGGTGGTGTCGCTATCGAGTGTCATTTTGTACGGCTTGCTGGCGAGGAATATTGCTGGAAGCTGGACATTCAGATTACGTAGCTGGATAGCGGGTAGCTTGTAGGGAGAGATGTAGAGGAGAATCGGAACCCATACGGGTACCCTTATCGTGAGAGGATGCAATATGTGCATGATGTGTGATGTATGGAGAGCATTGTCATCTTGACAGGTCTGGAAACGGACGAGCAATCACTGTGATCACATCTCCGGTCGTATTATTGCAATCATGAAGCCTGACTGATGGTTGCGGACGAGGATGGCCACCAGCATGGTCGCCCGAGTCACAGAAGCCGGATGCCCCCCAGGAGAATGTTACATCTCGAGGGCTATGCAGCACTTGTGAGCGTTTGTGTACAGCAGATGATCCCATACGAGAGGGGCGTGCCATATTTTGGTGAAACAAAACAAATGAGGTCGGTTCTCGCATGACCAAGCACGACGACCCGCGGGTACATGTCTACGATGCGCACGGCCGATTGCCGTTCCACTTTTGAGGTCGCTATTGGCAAGGAGGTAGACTGCGTGGTGCTCCTGCTGGCACGTTGGCCTGGTCTGACCAGGCCACGTCCATCCGAGTCGTGTGAATGTGAGAACCAGTGGCACCAGCGAGTGTCGTCGGCGATTACGTGAGAAAGTGGGTTCACGCCACGACAATCCCCAACCAAGAACCTCGTGGAAGACCTCGGGTGGTTTCCATTACCGCATCGCGATCGTTGTAATGAGGAGTTGTCGTGCGGTACGGTGTGGTGCAGCTGCAGAGAGCCGGTTCTGGTCAGGCTGTACTCTGCGAGGCGAGGCAGTAGAGCCCAACGAGCAAGCTTGTCGCGTGGCCTCCTCGTTGTTGCCGAAACAGGACGCCCTTGGTGGGGACAGGGCCGGTGATTGGTGGCTGGCGAGTGGCGATGGCGCCACGAATAGCAGCATCACGCAGGCAGGCCGTCGAGCTGGCGTGATCTGGCTGTGGTTGACCGCCGGAGCCGAGGACGCAGCGATGCACCAACAACATTGCACCATCTAGACAACCAGAAGTCAGGGCAGGAAACAGGGCTTTGCTGGTTCTGATGCTTCAGAGTTGACTGTGGGACCTGGGATCGGCGTGCAGGTAAAGTTATCAGATTCGCTCCAGGCCCGTATCGGGTAGGGTGGTTTGGGAGAGCGGTCAGGGCAGACGGCGATGACCCTCACTCACTCTCAGTCGACGTGCTCTATTGCCTGATGGAGGGGCAGCATTGTTGACGCGTCCAGGATGCTGTCGCTTCTTGTTTGAGGTGAGAGGGCGTGCAACGACGGGGGCACGAGACGGCACCCACCCCCGCCTTACCGCCATTCCAGGGCCCCGCATCGCCAACATGACCACGCGGGTCGTCCAACAGCAGGGCGAGCTGGCGGGCAGCGGACAGGGGAGCTCGCGAGCTGTGGCCTGCGCGCTGCAGGGACAGCTGGCTGGAGGGTGTGGCCACCAGAGGACGGTCGTGGGTCCAGCGTGGATCTGCGGGTCGACTCGACGACCAGATCGAGGCTGGCGATGGAGGATGACGAGATCTACTGCGCCTGGTGGGCGCCATGTGAGAAGGACAACGATGAGCCTGGAGGTCGACTGGCGTAGACACCAGGAACCTTGGAAGTGGGACGCTGCGAGAGGGAGAGACAGCAGGAGTTCCGTATGGAGCAACGGGGCAGGCGCGCCAGCTCACGCCCATTCGTGCCTGCCCGGTATCAGACACACCTCCATGCATGCGAGGGGCGCCTGGTCGCATCTGCTGCACCCGACCTCGCCCAAGATGACGGACCTCCAACGACTGTCTCGACACCCAATGCCTTGTTCTGCCGCGGATCGAGACCCGTGTATAAGTCGCCTGCTCGCCCGCCTCCCAGACTCGACCGTCTCTCCTTTCCTCTCCAGGCTTTTGTCTTAACCACACTCAACCACACGCTCTCAACACTCAACTTCCCTCCGGTTCGTTTGACACGACTCCGGACTTCCATTCTTTTAGACAGAACACTCTTTGTAGTCTTCTGTACCCGTCCTCCAACATGGCTACCGCCGCTGTCCTCATCCCCATCGACACCATCTCCCAGCACGGTGGCGTCCTCCCGCCCAGCGCCCTCGTCCAACATGCCCCCCGCCACGGCCGCAGCAGAGCTGCGAGCATCAAGGGCAAGCGTGGCAACACCTACAGCGTCGTCGAGGGCTCCGATGTCGCCATCCGCAAGGCCATGGCCTACGTCCTCCGCCGCACCATCGACGAGAGTGAGGCCGACGAGGAGGAGGAAGACTCGGACAACCTCGTCCAGGATGTCGACGGCTGGGTCTCTGTCGCCCACCTTGTAAGTCTCGACTCATGTATTTGTCTTGAGAATCTGGACACTGGCAACTAACAGCCATGTTCCGCACACAGCTTCAGCACCCCAAGCTCGCCGAGCTCGGCGCATCCCTCTCCGACGTCCGTCGCATCGTCGCCGCCATGTCCAAGGCCCGCTTCGAACTGAGCCCGGCCTCGGCCACCGCCGCTGCCGGCTCTGCAGCTGCATACAAGATAAGGATTTTAAGAGCCAAACGCAACAGTCTCCAGGCACCCCTCGAGGTCGAGACCGAGCCGATCACGTACCAAACGCCAGACCTTCCAGAGTTTGTCGTCTACGAGACCACGTATCAGGCATACCCTCTGATCCTCGCCTCCGGCGCCATTCAGCGCGCCGCAGGGGCTGCCCGGCTGGCTTTCGTGCCCACGGTGTCCTCGGAGGACGCCCCGGAGAACCGTGCCAGCAAGGCTGACATTGCCATCTGGGTCAACCTCTGGGACGCCATGGCCGCCGGCTCGGGCATCACCTGGGAGCGCACCATCAGCGGCAACCAGGCCTTCACCACCACTGCCGAGGTACCCCGGAGCCTGTGGACCAAGGTCGTCGCTCGCCGGCCCGATGTCGGTATCCTCTTCGAGAACGGAGAGGTCCGCGGCGAGGTTCCCGAGGCTCTGCGCCGCAAGGGCACCAAGGGCAGCGCCAAGAAGACTCGCGAGGGTGGCGCCCACAGCAACGACGAGGGCGACGACTCGGCCACCAGCGCCAGCGAGTAAGAGCACCAACAGGGCAGGACCCTTGCTCACCAGCTTGCGACGCCTTTTGACGTATACGCTTGGAACAAACATAAGGCGGCACTTTCTCACTTCGATTCGATTGTTACCACAAAATACCCCATAAACAAATTGCATGCTACTTCATACCAAGCATAAACACCGATACACTTTTCAGCAATAGCATACGAGAGCATATAGAAACCCCTGGAGACGCACTACGTCCCACCAAACAATAAACAGACTGTACATAACTTTCGTGGCTTCGCTGTTGCTCATATGAGTGTTGATTGCTTTGTCAAATCAGATTTAAGTGACAAGACTGGCCAAGAAGCTGGGTAAACCTGGACCCTGATAGTTATGCAATGACTTTCAGAAGCGTATGCGAAAATGATGAACCCAAGACCAACCACGTTAGAGCTTGCTGTCCTTCCACACCGGCTTACGCTTCTCGACAAAGCTCGCCACGCCCTCGAGCATGTTCTCGCCCTTCTCGATCCGCTCGTACCAGCCCTTGATGATGACATCGACGCCCGTCTCGGCGCTCACGCCCTCCCAGCCCATCTTGAGCCCCTCGCGGCTCACAATCACCGCGTCCGGGCTGTTGCCCGCAATCATCCTCGCCCACCTCATCGCCGCCTCGAGCACCTCCTCACCGCCGCCCTGCTTGCTGCTGCTGCTGCTGCTGCTGCTGCTTGCCCCCGGGGCCTTCTTCGCGGGCACCACCTCGTTCAGCAGGCCCCACGCCAGCATCTGCGCCGCGGTGTACCGCTTGCCCGTCAGCGCCATCTCGGCGGCTCGCTGCTTGCCCACGGTGCGGATCAGCCGGGGCAGCGCGCCGGCCAGGGCGATGACGCCGATGGTGACCTCGGGCAGCGAGAACGTGGCCGCCTCGGAAGCCACGAGCATGTCGCAGTTGATGGCCATCTCCATCCCGCCGCCGAAGCAGATGCCGTTGATCGCGCCGATGATGGGCTTCATCCCCCCGCGGTTCGACATGCCCCCGAAGCCCGAGGCGGGGAAGCGGTTCGAGGCCTTGTCGCGGCCCCCGTTGCCACCTGTAGGCTGTGTGGCGGCGTCCCGGCCGCCCTGGTTCTTCTCGTTCCACTCCTTGAGGTCCGCGCCCGCGCAGAACGCCCGCCCCGTGCCCGTGAGCACGCAGCACCGCAGCGAGGGCTCCTCGTCGTACCAGTCGAACAGCCGCTCCATGGCGAAGTGCTGCGGGCGCGGGATGCAGTTCAGCGCGTCCGGCCGGTTCAGCGTCACCAGCATGATGTGCGGGGAGGGGAAGGTCACGAGCACATTGGGCACGGGCGGTGGCGGGGTGGTGAAGTTTGGTGTGGAGGAGGCCATTGTTGATGATGATGTGCTTGGTGTTGAGTGGCGGTCTATGGTTCGGGGTGTGGTTCTTTTTTCTTTCGAGCTGTGCCTCTTGTATCTTGTGTTCTTGGGGGTTGTTCTCCCTGGAGCAAAGGGTAGCTGTGTGGTGTGGGATCTGCCAGTATCCGTAGAGGAGTACGAGTTATGCTCTGTGGATAATAGTGCCGTCGTCGTGATCAGGTCTGTGGGAAGGGCCTTGCGTCGTTACTCAAAAGAAAGAGTAGAAAGTCAAAAGAGCCGAGACGGGGAAACAAGACTTGGAGAAAGGTTGGAGGTTCTCCGCAGAGCGCGCAGACATACTGCTCATCTGGGGAAGTGGAGTCCGTCGCGGCCGTGGGGCCCTCCATACCCGCGCGACCAGGTTGTGGGGTTAAAGCCGCTGGCGACGATAGGCTGCTTGGGCGCCTTGCCTCGGCAACTTGCTTTTAGTGCTCACTGGGTGCTGGACCACGGTTAAGTGTTTCCCTCGCGAGCGGGACAGGTTCATCTGCGAGAGAACAGAGTCGAACTCGTCGAAGTGGATGATTCTCTGGAGCTATGATCATGCTTCAATGACCGATACTTGTGCATTCCATGTTGGAAGTCTGCTCCGGCAAATACCATTTTCCCCTGCATACTATCACTCGGTTCCATACAACGAGTAGAGAGAGGTGCTCGACCTTGTCCATGGGCGGATCACGTCGAAATATGTCATACGGCCAAGAACACCCGCATCAATTAACTCATGTGGCAATTCACAGCCTGTTGCAAGCGGCCGTAGACTGCGTTGACTGTGCTCAAATATCTGTTGATCACCACTGTCGAAAGTACCTGATCCGCGTATTGTACATCTACGCGAGCCCGCGCTTCTCGCTCTCGGTGAAGAAGACGACCATACGCCACAGCTTCTTGACCAGCGGTTCCGCTTCGTCGTCCAGTGCCTGTTGTGCTTTGTGATTAGCAATTGTCTCGAGTAAAATGGCTTCACTGTGAAGGGGCGACTCACCTCTGCCAGCTCCTCCACCAGCTCCGTCGGCTTGCTGTGCTTTCGCAGATGCTCCTCGACCACCTCGATCAGCAGCTCCTCCTGCACGCCCAGGTATTCGACCAGCTTCTTCTCGATGAACGGCCGCAGCTTCTCCCGGATGACGGTCTCGTCCAGGAAGTCCCACTGCACATTCCACCCCCACAGCCCCTCTGTCTCGTTGGGGATCTCCTGAGCCAGCGACCGCACGGCCTGGTCGCGCTCCTCGTCCGTCATCGCCGCCGCGGCCATGGGCTCGAACTTGATGGGCACCAGCTGCCGCTTGCTCGTCGTATCCTCTTCCTCGTCCTCGAGCAGACCCTCCACTTCGGCCATCGTTTTGCGGACGGGCGCGCGCTGCGACTGCGCCTTCTGGGCAGCTGCGCCGAGCGAGAGCTTGAAGGGCTGAGGCGCCGAGACACCAGAGCGGCTCTCGGGTCGCCGCTGCTCCATCTCCTGCGCTTGCCGCTCCAGGAATGAGTCGGCCATGCCCTTGGCCTGCTCCTGCTGGGCCTCCTCGCGAGCATTCTCTT
Organism: Microdochium bolleyi; assembly: GCA_001566295.1. Taxonomy (NCBI): domain Eukaryota; kingdom Fungi; phylum Ascomycota; class Sordariomycetes; order Xylariales; family Microdochiaceae; genus Microdochium; species Microdochium bolleyi. The sequence continues at coordinate 449,710 of KQ964259.1, forward strand.
GCTCCTCTGCCCGGCGATCAGCCTCATCCGCCGCGACTTCTCTCGCGCGGAACGCGGCGCGGTTGCGGATGTATGCGCTCCGGTCCTGGAAGTATTCCCAGTGCTTCCTCGTGTCCTCGTCGTCCTCGTTCAGCTCCTTGAGCTGCTGAAGCATTTTCTGCTGGTTCTTGGCGAAGTTCTCCTCGTCGGCGGCGTCGCGCTCCTTCTCCCGCTCCAGCGCTGCTGTTCGTGACTTCTCTCGGTTCAGCCATCGCCGCTCGGCGTCAGCATACATCTTGTCCGTCTCTGCCTTCTTTTTGGCGAGTCTGCGTCGCTCGAGTTCGTCGTCACTCGCGGGGTCGTCCTCATCTTCTCGGTCGAAGAGCTGCCCGCCGTTGGTCGTGCCGCCGTTCACAAACTCAACGGAGCGGTTGTGATCTTTGCCGAGATCTGACTTCTGGCCCTTGGGTCCGGAGGGCGCGTTCCCCATGCCACGAGGGCCGACAGGGATGTTGTTAGAGCTCGATGGCGGCGAAATCTGCCGCTGTGTTCGGGTCGCACCATTGCGTTGCCGCTCCGCTGCCTCGAACTCTTCCTCGCGTTTGAGACGCTCCATATCGCGCTGGATGCTCCTGTCTCGGAAAGCCTGGATTTCCGCTGCGACAGTCTCACGCATTTCTGGCGGGATGTCGGCAAGCTCGTCGTCCTGGGCAAGCGGGATATTTACAACCTCCACGTTCTCGCCGCTCTTGGCTGCGTCGCCCATCGTGACATCTCCGTCCGCGTCAGCGCCAGATACTGGCGGGTAGAACAGCTTTCGTATAGCCTGCTTGAGGTTTGCCTTGGCCGCCTCGATACGTCCACTTGCATCGTATTCTTCGCCACGCTCCTCCTTCTGCGACTCGATGAGTTTTGTGGACGCTTCGTCCAGACGGAATGTCATCGACTTCTTTTCGAAGTCCTCGAAAGTCTCGTCGTCCTCCGCAGTCTTATCCGAGGGCGCCTGCTTCTTGACAGGGACGCTGATATCCTGGAAGATCTCGGCCGCGACGTGCAGTGACTCAATGTCCTCAAACTGAGCGAAGCCGAACGTCAACTCTTTGCCGCTCGCATCCGTGGCACGATCCAAGCGTCGTAACTTGCCTGCGATGCCAAGAATCCTCTCCGCGCCCTTTGTGCCGCCGATTCCGTCGGTAATGCCGTCCACGAACATGGTCCGCGCGACCTCGTCTCGGCTGGGCGGTACCAGCGCCTGCATGGTCTCCCGCATGGCCTGTCGCTGCTGGTCAATGTTGCGGTCGTTCCCTACGCCGGGCCTTGGCCCATTGGACTGCGGCGCCTCGTTGTCTCTTCTTGAAGGAGCACCAGAATTGGTGGGTTTCGGTGTCGAGGTTCCGAGGCGGATGACGGGCGCGTTGAAGTTAATGTTGGGCAGATTCGGGGGTGCTTGGAACGAGTTCGGTAGCCCGCTGGGTCGATTAGCTTGGTGCTGGGCGACAACCGGCTGGGGCAGTCCCGGGGGCGCTCCTGTTCCTGGTGCAGACATGCCTGGTGGAGGCCCTGATTGTGTAGACAGAGGACGGGTTAGAGACGGATTCAACGCGAGAAAGCTATCAGCAAGAGGATGCTTACCTAGACCTGGCGGTGCAGCCATGCCTGGAGGCGCAGCACCACCCGGGAAGCCATAGGTTGGAGGAGGGCCATATCCAGGCGCTTGTGACAGAGATGTTAGCTGACTGGACGCTCCATGTTCCAAGCAGATCAAGCTGCTCCAAAAAAACGTGTACTTACGTCCTCCGCTGTATGGATTGTACGCCATGGCTGCGAAGCTGTGAAGAGGCTTGGTATATGGAGGGCCTGCGGCGACGACCGAAGCCGGAGTCGCGGCGCTCCCAGATTCGCGAAGTGCTTCTCGCTAGCCGTCTGTCTCAAGTCGAGTGCCGTTGATGACCCGTTCACGCGAGGACAGCTGTAGCGCTCGCGACGTGCTTCCGTGCTCAGAGGATATTGCTGGTGGCCTAGGGGTGAGGTTGTCGTTGTCGCACGCGAGGCTAGAATGCGCCTGCCCGCCCAGGAATTTTCCAGGCACGCTCCAACACGCTGCAGGGTTCGAGGCGGCTGAGCTGGCCTACCTGTACCTGTACTTGCTCTGCAGGGGTTTGACAGCAATACTACACCATAGACCCACCCCCCAGAAGTACAGCTACTCAGCTCTCAGGCCAATCACTTTTTCTGGGGCCAGCAAATTCATGGAGGAGCAATCCTCCGCAGAACAACGACAAGCGTGCATCATTGGAGATTGAGCTCCTTCCTCTCCGGCCCGGCGCCTCACAACGCAGTCGATAAAGATCCCAAGACGCCGCGTACCAAACATGTGAGCACAATGAATAGCTCCTCGAAGCCCTTGCGCCCCTTGCTGACACCACGAATAGGGCTACCGAGATGGGCAGGCTCGCGGCCTTTGCGGCCTCAAGGTCGACAACACCACTGATCCGCGGATCAATGGTGCGCAGCAACTTTCTCACAGCAAGTCGCCTCTCCCAGCCGACGGCGTCACCAGTCAGACGACTATCAAGCACACCGATGCGGTCGGCGGCCAGCGGCTGGCCCTCACGAGGCACACAGCAAGCACGAGTGCAGGAGGCGACCGAGATCAAGAAGCCCGACGTCGCTGCGTACGGCCGATCGCCAGCATCAGCGCCGATGGGGGAGTCGCCCAACGACAACGACTTCGACATGGCGATGGACCTGGACCTGTCGCTCAACGACCTCCGCAAGACATCGGCCCTCTCGGAGCAGCAGCCCCCGCCGCTGACGCACGACCTGCACTGCACCCCGCGCCTGGGGCGGACAGTCAACCTGACCAAGAACGTCGACGTCGGGCGTGCCTTCAAGCTTCTCGCGCAGGGCGTGGCGGCGAACAAGCTTCACAAGACGGTGCGGCTGCAGAGGGAGCACGAGCGGCCCGGTCTCAAGCGCAAGCGGCTCAAGAGCGAGCGGTGGCAGAAGAGGTTCAAGGGCGGGTTCAAGGCGACGGTGAAGCGTGTCAGGCAGCTTACCGCACAGGGCTGGTGAGCGTGGCGTCTCTGTGAGGGGCACGCGCTGTTGCGTTGACGGCACGAGTGTATCAACATGTGAAATAACGACTAGGCACGAAAACGTCTGCATCATGGCGAGCCTGTACATCTAGGAATAGAGCTGGGAATGCAGCATTTTCGTTACTGTATTCGTGCGCACGCTCTTAGCTGCTCACGCCTTGATATGCTACCGACACAGGTACCATGCCATCCACGCCTGGAACAGAGCAGAAGCCATCGTCCCAGCCAGACAACATGTCCATTCGCCCAGGTCCCTTCACTCCGCATGCTCACCCTTCTCAATTCTCGGGCACATCTTCTTGAGAACCTCCGCTCCGATCCGATAGTCCTCCTCTTCGAGATACACCATTCCGCTGATGCGCCACCAGAATGCGCCCTGGAAATCAATGACCTGGAAGAACACGCCGCTCTCCTTCACGGCGGTCTTCTTGAGCCACATCACCACCTTCCCGCGCGCCTTGACGTTGTCATAGTCCAGGGGCAGCCGGACGTTGGCGAAGTTGCACTGCCGCATGCACGACTCCGGGTGGTCGAGGATCTCGGTGCCCAGGATCTCGGCGGCGAGGGCGCCGGCCTTGCGCGCGATAGACGAGGTGTATTCGATGATGGCGGCCTCGCCGCCGCAGGTCTCGGTGCGGAACTTGAGCGCCGCTGTTTACACGATGAAGCAAGCAGGGCGCAAGTTAGTATGGTGCATTTCCACGTCAAGTTAATCGAAAAGGGGAAGAGTTGCACCAGCGCAAACTTACCATCGACAGTCAGCCAGTGCGTCGTATCAGCCGTGCCTGGGAGCGCTTGTTGTTAGCACTCTATTCATGCCTCCCACACAATAATTCATCTGTCCCTGTGGGGGTTTTCCCACTTACCTGTAAACTCAAACATGTCCACGTACTCAGTCCCCGTCTTCGCCACAGCCTCCCCCTTGAGCGGTCCCACAGCCTGGAACCCGTGACTCGTCGGCAGCGTCGTCCGGATCATCGCCTGGTGCTCCTTCTTGACCACGAACGCCGCACACCCGCGCGGCACGAACAGCCACTTGTGCAGGTTGGTCACGAAGAAGTCGGGCCTCACGGCGCCGAGGTCGAGCGGGATGTGCCCAATGCCGTGCGCGCCGTCGAGCATGACCAGCGCGCCCTCGGCCTGCAGGGCGGGCACGAGCTTCTCGAACGGGACGCGCATCCCGGGCATGCTCACGATGGTGTCGCAGATGGCGAGCCGGACCCGTTTTCCCGGCTGGGCGTTGATCGCCCGGACGGCCGAGATGTACTGCGACACCAGCTCGTCGTCGGCGATCGGCCAGGACACCTTGAGGACGTGCACGTCCACCTGGCCCCCGGCCTGGGTCTCCTTGACCCAGCTCAGCCCGTTGGCCACGCTGCCGTACACGACGTCGTAGCACACAATCACGTCCCCGGCCTCCCAGCGGATGTTCTTGAGCACCGTGTCGGTCCCCGTTGTCGCGTTGGGCACGAACACGAGCTCGTCGAGCGGGCAGCGCAGCAGGTCCGCGACGAGCGCGCGCTGGGCGTTCAGGCGGCCGCCGAAGTTGAGCGCGATGAACGGGTCCGGCGCGCCATCGGCGTCGGCGCGGACGAGCGCCCGGGCGTCGCCCACGGCGGTAGGGAAGGCGCCATAGGAACCGTGGTTCAGGGGCAGGTAGGATGGCGAGAAGGGGAAGAGAGCCCGCATCGGGCGGCCAAAGGGGACGAGCGGGGCGCCGGTGCCAGTGCCGTGGGTTGTGGAAGGGGCGGAGGACGACATTGTCGGTGTTGCTGTTGCTGCTTGTGTATGGGGCTGTGTTTGCGTTTCCTGGGAGAGCACGTTTTGGTCAAGATAGACATGCATCCTTTTTCGAACACCAGACAGGGTGCGGTTCTGTTAAATAATGTATAGGCAACGTTGTGACTCGACACGCGTGACTCGGACGGTGTGGCTTTCAGATGCTCGGGTCACATATGGAGTGTGACTCCCTCCGCGTTTATACGAAGAAGAGCAAGTGGGTGTAGTTGCGGGGCTTTATGGGTCTGGAGATGTGTATGCGTCAAGTCACCTACAATAAAACGCTGGTGGGTTGATGAGAAAAACATCAAGATCCACGAGAAGACTAGTGCATAATAATCGTTATGTTGTTATACATTTTTTCGGCACTCACGGATCTAACAGGCCTTTAAACGATACCAGGCACAATGAAGGCTCTCGGCACGTTAACTCTGGTGGCCAGAGACGCCGATGCCGCAGTTCCCTTGCCGCCGACTTCCGGTAGCGCTTTCACAAACAGCCCTGCGGCTGACTGCACTCCCATGTACCCGTCCAGAATACGGATAGCATCGGGAGTTCCGGCGCCGGAGCTCGGTTGCGCATCTTCGGCGTGATGCGATACTCCCAATGACAGGATCGGAGGCAGCTTCAAGCTTCGCTTCTGCTCCGCAGTGAGGTGCGGCTCGACACAAAACATGACGGAGGATCCAGGAGACACGAGCCCAGAGGATGGCTCGGCGCTGTTCCGTTGCTCAAAGGCCTTGACAAAGGCGTCAATGTCGTCCTGCTCGGGCAGGGCATAGCTGGTCTCAGGGTCCAGGGACAGCAGACCCTGTTTCGCTCCCCAGCCACCACCGCCGCTCACTATTGCAGTCGTCAGCTTTTGTCACGCCAGAATGGAATTCGAGGCCTGGGTCGACCCACATATCCTGTGCAGCCTGCAACCCGCAGCGAGCATCCTGTCGGCCCTCACGGACATCTCAAGAGCAGCATCGGCCTCGTTCACAATCGCACCACCACTGAACACAGCAACGCTATCGAGCTCCTCTGCTTCCACGACATGCGGTGGGATAACCCAAGCCCAGACGCTGATGGGCCCACTCGGGGGTGGGATGCCGGCCGCGCCTCGTGTCTCGAAGAGCTGCGGGATGAGTGCCTCGAGCTCCTGCGAGGCTGGAGTAGGGGATCCGTCAATCTCGACCTGCCGAACAATGTTGCCTAATCCAGTGACGATCTTCCTTGGAGGGGCGAGCGGCATCAGCGGGATGGTAGCGGTCGAGTGCATCGAAGTGTTGTGAGAGAATATGCGCTGGGACTGCTTGAACTCGCGCTTCGCAAGGCGCATGGGGCCGTCTCCGTCACGATGCCACTCGCTGGCAAACAGAGTTGAGCGTCGCCCGTTTTGAAAGATGGTGTTGGCCAGAGGGAGAGTAATCTCAAGAGGTCTACTGTGTCCTTCAAAGGGATTGCCCAAGAATGACAGGGACGCAGCCTGGTCCGGTTCTCTCGACCCTGTGAAGCTCACAGGATCCCATAAGGACGGCAGGATCTCCTTGGGCCCACTCATAAAAGAGATGCCCTTCTGGCTGTCGTCAAGGCCGAAGGCGGAACTGATGCCGTCGGAGACGGCCATCAGGACGTCCAGCTTGCGGGATCCTATGCTAGCCTGGTCCGAGACGGAGAGCAGGCCGAGCAGGCATGACACGAAACCCTCATCCTGCAACCACGCTGCATACTCTTGAGAGGCGACGATGGTTGTGCAGTCATCGATGCCCGTGAATGCACTCGGAGCTGACGTGACGTGCTTGGCTAGTTCTAGCAACACTTTGTCCTGTGGCGGTGTTAGTGTTTCGAGAACGACCGGCATAAATTAAGGGCTGGTGGTGAACCTTTGAGGCTTGTGGGGAGTCGAGCAGGACACTGAATCTGGACGTCTGCGGCTTGCTCGATGAGTACTGCCGGTGGACGGGCTTCGTGTGTGTCGGAAGGCCCCTGGCCTGCCGAAGAATTGTTCGTATTATCATTGTGTTTGTATGAGGGCTGCGTGAAGCACTCAATGGCGGAAGATGGAGCTTGAGCGTGCAAAGTGCTTGGAGATGACGCTTCAAGACTGTCCGCTAGGGCGAATCTGGACTAGCCCAATTGGCCAATGGGAGGCGGCCAGGGACCTGTACTCTCCATTCTCTGTGCCCGGCAAGCCTCCCTTGGGAGGTTGCATGAAGACCAGTGTCTGCGTGAACGAGCGAAATATGAAGTAGATGCTCAGCTTGCTTGAATCGATTGGGAGTTCTCTACAGCAAGACACAGCCTCGAAATGAGCGGTCCTACCTGGGTTGACTTGGAGCACAGCCCCCGAAGCTCAGACGTGGTTGTCCTGCGACAAGGCCAGCAGGCGGAAGCCCGGGTCGTCTCCACTCCGGAGCTCGCATCCCTGCCGGTCGCGGGCTCGCCATTGTCCTTTTCTCGACCTCCCTGCACCTACCGTGCTACTGCCTGAGCTACATCATCGCACCTTCCAACAGCATCTCCAAACAGCTGTACAGATACCCCACCTCGCCAACATGGATCGCAGCCTGGACGAAATCGTTGCCGAGTCGCAGGTGAGTCAATGGCACCCATAAAACCTGCGGTCGCGGCACGACTCTGGATCCACGAGCGGAAACTGACTACCATCTTACAGCACGACCGACGAGGCCCGCGACGCGGTGGCGGCGGAGGCGGCGGTGGCCGAGACCGTGCTCCTCGCGCACCACGCAACAGAGAGCGCGATGCCTACCCCCGCGACGGCGTTAGAAAGGTAGAGCGTCCCTCCGGCTCCCAGTTCCGGCAAGCCTGCAGCCTACGTAAATGTACTGACCAGCCCTCACGCATCTGCAGGTGGATCTCTCTTCTTCCCTCTGAACGACTTCAGCGAGCGCTTCAGCAGCACACGACGCCCCGAGGAGCAAGCTTTCTGTCGAAACGATCATCGCCGAAGTGCGAGCGACCCCAGCTAACCTCGCAACCTGTTCGCCCATAGTCAACCCGCGACGACTCCAGGGATCTCAATTCGTATGCGATCCTCCACTCTATGCGAGAATATCAAGCACACAGCCGCTGACATGCCGTATAGGGACTGGGTCCACGATAAGTTCGACGACTCACACTGTACGAATGCCTCCGAAATAGGGAATGATTCGGTTCATCACGGACACTGACTCAAAAGCCACAGCTGCCGATCGTCCGCGGGACTCGAGACGGCGCCGCGATTCGCCCGGTCGTAGACAGTCAGTTTGATACTCGAATCCATGGACCATAACAAGACATTGACTTGAGCCGCAGCGACAACCGGGACTCGAGGGGATCCAAGATCAGGGTCGAGAACATCCACTACGAGCTGACCGAGGAAGACCTGGAAGTGAGTGGCTCGTGCCACCCAGAGGAGATGGGATACTTTGCTGACGAGGTTTACAGGGCCTCTTCACCAAGATTGGGCCGATCCTCAAGCTCGATCTGCTGTACGACCGTGCCGGCCGCTCGGAGGGCGTCGCGTACGTAACCTATGAGCGCCGTGACGATGCAGAGGAGTCCATACGCCAGTTTGACGGAGCCAACGCCAAGGGTATGTATTCGTGGGCAGAAGCATGGAAAGCATGAGCGCAACAGCTGACAAATAGTCTAGGTCAGCCAATCCGCCTAAGCATCGTGGCGGGAGCCCCCAGGCGCAACCCCTTCGACAACGCCCAAATGCCAGGCAGACCGTTGTCCGAGCGCATCTCACGACCCAGATCGCTGTCCCCCGGCAGAGACGTCGACCGCTACGTTCCCGGTGAAGGCCGCGGCCGCAACTCGCGCAGCCCCCTGCCGCGACGCAGAGAACGTGGTGGTCGCCGGCCCGGTGCCCGCCGCGAAGGAGGCAATGGCAACGGTGGAGAGGCCAGGGAGCCTCGCGCTCGCGCCGGAGCCAGGCCCAAGAAGACTCAGGAGGAACTGGACGACGAGATGGCCAACTACTTCAGCGGTGGTGCCAATGGTGCAGAGACCCAGGAGGCTGGTCCTGCGGGCGGTGCCGCTGCTGGTGCTGCTGCTGCGGCGCCTGCGGGCGATGATATCGACATGAACATTGAGTAGACTGGTCTTCGGCAATCATGTACGATCGATAAATTTGGAGAATCTATGTAGAGCCTGGTTGATGATGAGAAAGCTCGCGAGCAGAGAAAACAAGCACCACGAAGCTGCAAGAGTGCAGCCCAATCTCCGTCCAAGTTGCACAATTCTATGACCTAGCGTGAACGCAGCATAGCCCACCCATCCCATCTTGTAACACCAAGAAAGAGTCGCGACCGTTTCCACATCAGTCATTCTTCTTCTTTCTCTTCTCCAGCCCCTCCCCGATCGCCTGCGCTACATCAGCCACATCCAATCCCCTCTTGCGCTTCCCGACCTTTTCCTCGCCCAGCACCGTCTCCTCGGCCACACTCTTGTACAGCTCCGCCACGGCGCCGAAGACATCGTGCCTCCCCGCCGCGAACCCACCTTCCTCCTCGAACGTGCGCGAGATCTCCTCCATCTCGCGCACCCAGCGGTACGCCTTGGGCGGCATCCCCGTGAGCCCGCCCGTCACGGACCGCAGGCTCGCCGGGTTGTGCACGGCGAGCTCCGAGGTCAGCTCGTCGAGCACGCCGAGCCGCGAGGCCGTGGTGAAGGACTGGATCGCGAGCGCCGTGAAGCCCTTGGACAGGCTGGCGAAGCACATCTTCAGCCCCGAGGCGGCGCCAACGCTCGCGGAGATGTGCCGCGTGTTGAGCACCGTGCCGAGCTTGGAGCCGTAGGTGGGGATCGAGGACAGCGGGTGCGGGCCCGAGAGCGGGATGTTGGGGAGTTTCCAGGTCTGTTGTGCGCTGCTGCTGCTGCTGCTGCTGGTGCCAGATTCCGCGTCCTTGGATGAGGCTGAGACGAGAGAGGGCGGCCCGCCGATGATGCTCCCGTCAATGAACCTCACCACTTCCACCTTCTCCTCCCCCTCCGATGGCCCGGTGGCTGCCCCGCCTCGCCGCCGCGAAGACTCGCTGTTCGCCTTGTCGAACATCTCGGCGATGCCCTTCACCGTCGATGGTGCCACGGCGTTGAGGTCGGCAAAGTACAGCGGGCCCCTTCCACCACCAGTGGTGCTGGGATCCCGCGGGAAGGGCCCCGTGATGGCGGCGTCGATGACGCGCTGCGCCGTGGCGACGGCGTCCCGCGGCGGGACAACCGAGAGGATCACGTCGCATGCCTCGCACAGGGCCTCGTCCGAGTTCAGGAGCTCGACCTGCGCGGACTTGGCGCGGGCGATGGTGTCCTCACTGCGGAAGAGGGAAAGAGGAGACAGATCGTCTGTTTAGCAGAGCAATGGCAAGGTGGTTTTGGATTTTAGTCTATGGGGAGGGAAGAAGTCGTCCTTGGGGGGAGATATCTGTAAAAGACGCTGTACAGGTATGATTGTAGGTACAAGTCGTGTGTACTTACCTCCGGCCTCTTCCGTTCGTGGCGACCGCGAAGCCGTTGGCGACGAGGAGCTTGGCGATGCCCATGCCCATGTCCCCGATGGAGAGGATGCCGATCTTGGCGAGTGTTTGCGCAGCCATCTTGTGCTATCTATCGCCAGAAATCCAGCGACTTTCTTTTGCGAGAAGTTGGTTCTTTTGTCAGATGTAGTTTCCTCCAACAGAACCTTGTATTTTGGTGTATTCTCAAGCAAAGAAGCTGCACAGTTAGGTCTGGGGTCATCAGCGGTCGCTGATTTATAAGCTCCGATGACGGTTGGCGCAACTGCGCATTTGCCTTGCGACTTCGGTGGGGCTCAGTCCGGGGGATCGTCAATCTGGAGAGTTTGAGGATCCCCCGGGCTTAGGGGTCGTGAAATCGGAGCACGCCCGAGGAAAAGCGAAATCATGGTCTCAATCGCTGTAAATAGAGGAAGGAATTACAATCTTTTGTCATAGCACTCTCAATATTGCTCTTGTCAGGCCTCCAGGCTTGGCTCCGCGTGTTGTCAACATCGTGCGGGGAAGGACATGTAGTTGCACTTTGCTAAACTATTGCATGCATACCCTGTACAATACGCCTCGAGACTGCGCGGCATAAACCCGGGCAAGGTCTGTGAGACATTGCATGAGAGACCCTGGGCCTTTGAAGCTCGCCGAGTGTGATTTGTGGTCACCATAGCTTGCGCAAGGTTGTGGGAGTGTACGTTGTGGTGAAGTCTCCAACACCAAGCACCAGGCTGCGAGATATGACTTGCAAGCATGTGGCCGCAGTTGACAACAACCTCTCCTCTGAGGACAATTGTCCTCTGGGACACCCTCAAGTGGATGCCTGCTCCCGGCGTGGACAACTGAGTTACAGTCTAGCTCTAACCACTCGGCTCGTCGTTCTCGCCCTTACGAACAGCCAAGCCATGCCGACGTCACATCCCACGTAGAAGAAGCTGGTGCCTGGGCATCCCAAGCTGACGACTACGACCAAGACGGCAACCTCCAGCCGATGGTGTCGAGCTGCGGCGGAGTCGTCGACACGGACTCCGCGGCGTGCACTGGGGAGGTGTCGTAGGGCGGTGCAGCCTGGCAAGCATGGCGGCGTGCTGTGCAAATGTCTCCGAAAAAGTGCTCCCCAGGCTCTGGAGCAGCTCGACGGGACAATTTGACGGGTGCGGGCGGGGCCTTGGGGGGCCTTGGGGGGGCCTCGGGGCGCCTTGGGGGCGGAGGCGGCTCAACTCAAACTGCAGATGCGAGCCTATGCGAGGCGGCGGCATGCGATGCCGCCGTACGAAGCCCCATGTTGCGAGCCATAAAGAGCTGGCCCACCTTTCCACCTTTCACCTCGTTCTGTAACAGCTCCGTCACATGCTCCCGTGCATCATCACTTGTCCTAAACTTCTCGCACGTCCCGGCCTGGTGCTCCTTCTCCCTTCTATACCCCTTTCGTGGCCTTCACATCTCGTCTCGCCTGGCCCCCATCGCGCATCCTCTGCATCATACTGCTACAGAGTCTTGGCGATTCAAGCCCCGATCCTGCAGATCCCCACAGGCCAGGACCCTGGTCGAGCCACGAGGCCAGCAGCGACCCAACCGAGACAGCCCCAAAGCACCTGCCGCCAACATGGAGAGCTTCCCGTGGAAGCCCATCTCCGTCTCGTCCGCCCTCGCCTCCTTCTTGCTCGTCAAGTACGGCGAGGGCAGCGTCCTCGACCTGGGCGTTGCCGGCACCTTCCTCGCCTCCTGGCTCGCACAGGCCGGCGTCGTCGTCATATACTCCGTCTTCCTCTACCCAAAGTTCCTCTCGCCCTTGATCGGCCTACCGGAACCCTCAGGAGGCTCCTGGTGGAACGGCCACTTTGCCACAATCATCAAGGAGCCCAGCGGCAGTCCCCAGAGGAGATGGTAAGCTATTGGCCTCGCTTGGCCACCCCAGCAGCCTCAGACATTTCTCTATTAACACTATTCGCAGGGCCTCTACACTACAGCACGACGGCGTGATCCGCTACTTGGGACCCTTCAACCAGGAACGCCTGCTTGTCGTCGGCCCCAAGGGGTTGTCTGAGATCCTCGTCACCAAGAGCTACCAGTTTATCAAGCCCCCGAGTGTCCGCGCCTTCCTCGTGCGCCTGCTGGGCAACGGAGTACTCGTGGCCGAAGGTGACGCCCACAAGGCCCAGCGCAAGAACCTTATGCCCGCCTTCGCCTTCCGGCATATCAAGGACTTGTATCCCGTCTTCTGGCGTAAGAGCAGGGACAGCGTTCACGCCATCACAGACTTTGTCGACTTGGAATCCTCCAAGGCGGAGGCGGCTGGCCCGCAGAGCGCGAAGCGCACAGCCGTGCTCGAGGTCGGCGACTGGGGCTCCCGCGCGACGCTCGACATTGTCGGCACCGCCGGCCTTGGTCGTGATTTTGGGTCGCTGCGGGATCCTGACAACGAACTCACGAGGGTGTACGGCAAGCTGTTCAAGCCCAACAGACAGGCCATGATTCTCGGCGTGATCGGTCTCATCGTGCCGGAATGGATCCTCGTCCGGCTGCCGTTCAAGCGCAACGGTGATATCCTGCACGCATCCAACTACATCCGCAATGTCTGCCATGATCTGGTGCGTGAGAAGAAGGTCAAGCTGCAGGAGAAGGGCGAGACCGATGTCGACATCTTATCCGTGGCTCTTGAATCCGGGGGCTTCACAGACGAGGACCTCGTCGACCAGCTCATGACATTCTTGGCCGCCGGTCACGAGACCACCGCCACCTCCATGACCTGGGCGCTCTACATGTTGGCCAAGAACCCCGAGATGCAGCAGCGCCTGCGCGACGAAGTCCGCGAGCACCTCCCTTCCATGGATTCTGACCAGAACGTCACAAGTCTCCAGATCGACCACCTGCCCTACCTCAACGCCTTCTGCAGCGAGGTCCTCCGCTACTGGGCCCCCGTGCCCATGACGCTCCGCCACGCGGCCGAGGAGACCACCCTGCAGGACATCAAGGTGCCCAAGGGCACGCGCATCATGTTGTGCTCGTGGGCGACCAACTTCGACACGCAGCTGTGGGGCCCCGACGCCACGCAGTTCAACCCAGAGCGATGGCTGACCAGCGAGTCTGCCACGGCCGAGGAGAAGCAGCGCGCGGCCAGCGGCGGCGCGACCAGCAACTACGCCAACATGACCTTCCTCCATGGCCCGCGCAGCTGCATCGGCCAGGCCTTTGCCAAGGCGGAGTTTGCGTGTCTCCTCGCAACGTGGGTCGGAAGGTTCCAGTTTGACCTGAAGAACGAGGAGGACAGGGACGAGGCCGGCCTCGACATCAAGGGCGGCGCGACTGCGCGGCCGTCCAGGGGCCTGTATGTGCACGCGGCTGTGGTCGAAGGGTGGTGATGTGTAGATGGAGGGCCGGTGTTTTTTTTTGTACATATCTTTGGCATTTTTTTGTATAGAAATGCAGAGGTCTCCCCTCATTCATTTGCACGTATGTCTGTCGAAAGGCACGATGAGGTTGGTTTTGATGACCGTGACATTGTGCACTCGTAAATGAGAGACTCGTCGCGATGGCATGCGCATCTCTTAGGGACTTGTCAAATGTGAGCCACTACATTCAGAAAGACAGGTGACTCCAAGATGCATTCAGGTCAAAGAGTTGATTTCTCAAGATTCGTACGATGCAAATGCGGACAGGTGCATTGGATTGATGGACATTTTGCTTGCGTTGCGTCGCCCAGCCGCCAAAAAAAATAAAGACGGGGGCAAAAAAAGGCGTTTGGTGCTCAGTGAGGCGGGCTCGAACCATGCACCAAAAAAAGTTGAGAAAAATGGTTTGCTTCTCTTTGTTGTAGCGTGTCATCCTTAGTGCAGGGGCCATGCTAATCTTCTCTGTATCGTTTCAAATTGACTAATGCCCGAAGGCGAAAGGAAGCCCAAGTAATTGGCACTATATAGGCCACACCAGTGCCTTTTCCCCCCTGGCAAGATGAAAAAAGTGGAGGCGGCATGCGCTTCCAGGCAGGAGTGCATGCCTTTGCTGCGACGAAATTTGTGCGCACAAAATGAAATGGGATGATGTGCACAATGTGTGCAAGGCGGTGGTGGTGATGCCCCAAGGGCACCACGCCCCTGCCCGAGGCTTGAATGGAAATACAAAACAGTGCATGGGAGATAGGAGCGTACTTCCCATTCAACGAGAGACACTTTTCTCAATAGCGATAGCTGTTTTCTGTGAATCCAGGAGGCCATCTGGCGTCTGAAGGAGGGACTTTGTCGAGGGAGGGATTAGCGGAAGTAGACAGACCACCACTCGCAGGAACGCAGTCTGTGTAAGACTGGTCGTCTGTGTAGCCGAAAACACGAGACTAAATTGTCGGAGTAAATAAACAAATAAATTGAGTCTCGTGGTAGCAATCGAGCGCGACCCAGGCGCAAGCCGCGAAGGCCAGCATTCGTCTTCGGGGAGACTGAGAAAAAGCGAGGGGGAAGAGGGGAAGAGGGGAAGGAGACACAGCTCGGGTTTGGCGTTGAGGGGTATTTCCTACCCTACTGTAGTTGGAGTGGTGTTCTCTTCGCGGAGCCGACGATGTCGGAGCAGCTTGGGTGGGTCTGCGTTCACCCGTACATGTGAGGGTACTTGAGTACACGATGCTGGGCGTCTTCGGAGTCGCTGTGATGTGTAAGTGGGAGACAACTTCAAAAATTCATGCAAAAGGCGGTCTCATACTACCAACCTCGTTGTGTGATCACATAGAATGATCTGGTGGAATCGGGAAACCCTTTTAGGATGAAAGTAAACATTTATTCATTTGATTTTTGTCTTTTGCAAATAAAGTATCAGGACTGATACATGTGGCTCAAAGAACGGTGTATCGTATATACAATATGACTGTCATATTGCGCATTCCTTGTCTTCTTGATTGTACCTGTTCTTTTCTTCTTATCGAAAAATACATTTTTATAAGTGTGTTGCCACGAAGGCCGTTTCGCATCAAACTTTATCCTCATGGAGCATGCATGCGGGTGCGTGGAGAGGAATTTGAACATCGCGAACTTTCGAGCCCTCACTAATATGATACCATGATAGTGCCGTTGCGCAGTCATCAAATTCGGGAAGATCATGCTCACATCGGGTTCAGAGCTGCGAAGGCTCAAGGACACAAACCCACAAACTCACGGGAGAAGAGACCGACACAAGACAGGGCTGGCGAAACGTCCAATACTTGCACGGCAGGCATGTCGATCAGCAGTATCACACGGTTCCCTTCCAGGTCAAGAGACTAGGACCCTACGAAGAGCTATAGGTCCCATTGCAGCAGAAATTAACAGGATCTGCAAGCTTTCCATGCTCATATCCAGGCTTATGCCTTTTTCTTCTTCTTATGCCAAGGCAGCCTCATCGTCCCTAACCCTGAGCTCTTAACATCATCGCCCTCATCCTCACCCGATCCCGCCCATCGTGGAGCGAAATCCCCGCTAAAACTCCAAACGGTATAGTCCTGATCATCCACAAACATCAGAGACCCCTCGTCCCCTAGGATCCTCTGGTTGCCCACTTGATAGTGCGGTGTCTGCCGCCCATCTGGCGAGCGCGCGAGCGCCTCCGCGGCAGCTGGGCAGGCCAAAGACTGAGAAGGGCTATACTTCTGGTGTGGATCGAGGACGTGGTCGATGTGTGCGAGGATGGCGTCTGATCCTGGCAGGGCAGAGTCGACAAGGGCGTGCTGGATGTCTGTGTCGGTCAGAACGGAATGAGATCGCCTCGTTATGGCTGGCTGGTTCATGCTCGAGATGTCCGTCGCCTGTCGGTTGGAAGCATTTCTATCGACTTGCGTTCCCAAGTCCAAAGCCGTCGTGGTGTAGCATGGGACCCTCGCCACCGTCTGCGCCATGCCACCACCGCGTTCTGCGACTTCACCGTGCCGCCTTCCAGAGGTACACCTCCGCGAAGCGATAATGACGTCCCGGCCCGTCCTCCCATCGGGCGTGTAGAGCAACCCGTTCCAGATATGCCACGACTGACCCGCGAACTGCCAGGGCGGGTGGTACACGACAAAGTCGAATTTCTTTGTGTAGATGTTGAAGCACACGGCGACCACGGTGTACGGCGCGTCTAGCTGGGTGCACTGTTGGCGGCTCATGTGATCGCCTTCGCCGGGATCATCGTTACTGTCGATGGTCGACTCCTCGGGATCGATGAGGCCACCGCCTTCCCGGTGTCGTGCCCATCTCGTCTCTTCCCCATTCAGCATCATCAGGCAGTACCCGCCGTGCGAATCGATCTTCTCCCAGCGGAGATAGCCATGATGGTCCGGTAGATCCCGAAAGACACTCATATCCTCGTTCCGCGGGGTGTACACACCAACAACTGCCCCTGCCCGTGCTCCTCCGTCTCCATCCCCTCCAGCGTCGCCACCACCACTCTGTGACAAATCGACCTCGTACACGCGCAGCTCATACGCTGTCGAGAATGTGACCACAAAGAACCTACTCGCAACCGCAGGATGAAGAATAAAGTCCAGCAACATCCCGTCCTCGCACAGCCTCAGCCCGATCCGGTGTGGCGGGCTCGTGGGCGGGAGCTCGACCAGCCCACTCGCCCTCACCCTCCCTCTCGCATAACACCCTTTCAGCAGCTGCATATCAACCGCCCTCCACTCCTCCCCGTACCGCCAGTAGTACACGTCACCGGTACTCTGGGCCACAGCAAGCAGCCTATCCGCCTCTACAAACACGCGCTCAATGTCCAGCGGGAACTCCGCGGTCTGGATCCGGTCCGTGCCAAAGTGCCACGCGTGCAGCAGGTTCCTCTTGCCCATGAGCAGGAGGCGGCTGCTCATGGCCGTCGTGTAGCCGGCCTGCTCCCGCCCGTGTCGCGGGAACTCGTACTTGCGCCGCTCCCCGCTGCGCAGGTCGTCCACGACGGCCAGGTAGGGGCGGGCGTAGGCCTGCGGCCACCACGCGAGGCGGGCGTTGTTGTACATCATGAAGCGGAAGTGCGTGGGCTTTGGCGGTCGTCTCCGTCGCTCTGCGGGGCTGCCCTTGTGACCAGCTCTGTCGCCGGCCTTTGAAGGACCGTCGTGACCATCGGAGTCGGACTCAGACTCGGACTCGAACGCGTCGTGCACGCCGCCTTCCTCCGCTGGCACGGCCGTGCTGACGCGGAACAGTCGCTCATTCCTACCGAGCTTCCGCCCATAGTGGAGCGCAGCAGCGAAGTTGCCCGTCCGCCGTCTCCGAGCAGCGTGGAGAAGCCGTTGGAACTGCTCAGCCTCCCGTGATTGGCGGCCACCAGCCCCGGGACCGGAAGTGCCTGGTAGATCCTGGCCGCCATCTCTGAAACGAAGCTGTTGTCTCTTCCCCTCGGCAGACAAGGTGCTGCCCTTGCTCACTGCCTCTTGAGCGCATCGCCTTTCTATGCTAGCCTCGGTACCAGACCTCTTGCTGTCGTCGCCGCCGTCGCCGCCGCCGAGACGGATCATCTCCACGACCCCAGGCATCCATATCCCCGCCAGCGCAGGCCATATCTCATCGCTGAGCCAGATATACCGCCACAGGCGACACGTCTGCAGCGCTGCGAGGTAGGCATCAGCTGCAGAGGATTCAGTTTCCAGGTCTTCGCCATCGCCGTCGCCATCGCGGCCGCAGACGAGCAGCAGGTAGTCGATGATCATGACATGCAGCTCCAGCGGCAGCCTGCTGAGCAGCGGGCAGCTCGCCGCGCCGTCCACTGAACGGTAGTCGACGTCATCCTGCTGCAGAAAATCGAGCTCCCGGCCGCTCGAGCCCTCGGGGCGACTTGATGTGGCTGTGGTTGCTGATAATGTGCCGCGGCGAGGAGCAGTTGAGCGCCGGATGCGCGCCAGTAGAGCCTTCATTTGTTCTTTGTGGCAGGTTGACAAGGTTCATGGAGACGACGGCAGCATCGGGACCAGCCAGAGTATTTGCGTCTTTACATGTGCATAGCCAATCTGTTGAGCTATTGATTTAGCAACTGGTGGGTTATGCGAGGTGGAGGGAGTCGAGCAACTCAGTAGAACTAACACGGTCGGTCAGAGTTCCGAGGCTCCACCGCTGCCATGACAGGTGTCGTTCCACGAATTGCTGAGCTGGCTCGCTGTGTGCTGCATCCGGACACGCTGTGTGAACCGTGACCTCCCCTTGACTGTGACAACTGACCGGGTATGGACTGTAGGCAATTGGAAACTTCATTGATCGCAATGCTCACAAAAGATCAGCTTAGCCACCCGGCCTGAAAGGCTGTTACAATACTAGCATCGACATGCTGACACAAATACACAAAGCTCGCTTTAAATTGTTCATTTCTTCATTTTTGTTCGCCGTCGGCCTCCCTAGAATAGATTGGTCCCAAGGAAAAGCGCGCACCTTCGAGAGGTAGGTTTCAAGAAACACATGTTGCACAGATTGCGGTGTAGCCACCGACATCGCTCATGCCATCGGATATCACTCGTAACTCTGTATCTTTCTTCCCACATTTTTGTGTGGTGTCCGTCCGCCCTCGCAAATCCCCGTTCCTCTACGACTGGCTCCGGGTGTTGCGCTTGGTGGCCTCCTTGGCCTTCTCGGTGCCAGTGGCGACAGCCTCGGCAGCCTTGTCCTTGGCCTCGATGGCCTTCCCCTTTGCGTCCTTGGCAGCCTTCTTGACAGGCTCAGGGGCGCTGCCGCCCATGGTGATAAGACCGAAGATAGCAATGATGGAGACGAACAGAGTACCAATGGCGGCGGGGACCTCGGGGACGAACTTGGCAGCCTGGATGGGGTCCTGCTTGGCGATGGTGAGGAAAAGGTCGAGCTTCTCACGGGCGTACAGGACAGGGTCGTCGAGGAACTTGAGGTCGGAGGGCGACTTGGGCTTGTCAGCCTCCTTGGGCTTCTCAGCGGCCTCGAGGGCCTTCTCGGCAACGATCTTCTTGTCAAAGGTCTCGGCGGCGAGGGCGGTCGCGTCCTCGATGGAGTGGCCGACGTAGATGTTGTCGAACAGGATATCGCTCTGCATGGTCCAGATCTCGAAGCCGATAGCACCCATGGGCTCAAAGTTGGCCGGGGTCTTGTCCTCGAAGTAGTCGGGGTTGGCGATCTTGGCGGGCTTCCAGACACCCTTGTAGGCCGGGTTGTCAATGAAGGGCGCGGTCCACATACCCTTGTAGTCGGGGTTCTTGATCATGGGCTTGGTCCAGGGGCCGCAGCCAGAGGCCTCGGCGCACTTGGGGTTGGCGACGGTGGGAGCGATCCAGTCGCCATCCTCCTCGTCATCCCAATCCTCGGGCTTCTCAGCCTCGGGGTCGGGAACGGTCAGAGGCTCGTTCTCGAGCCAGTCCTCAGGGATGGTGGCCTCCTCGTCGACAATCTCGAAAGGCGCATCCTCATCCCAGTCCTCGGGCTTGGTGGCCTCGGGATCTGGGATACGGGCATCGTCAACCCAGTCCTCGGGCTTGAAGTCCTTGGGGTCGTCGATCTCCGCCTCGGGGTTGACGGAAGGAGCGAAGTCCTCGAGAAGCGAGCCCTCGCGGACTGTCTCGTGGTTCTTCTGGATGGAGAAGGTGTTGTCGGGGTTGACAATCAGAGTGTAGAGCTCGGTCGTCTTGACGATGTTGGCCGAGGGAGGTGTCTTGAGGTGCTTCTCCTCGTACTCGCCCGTCTTGGGGTTCTTGTGGTTGAAGATGAAGTGAACCTTGTTGTTGTGGCCGCACTTGTCGGGACCAAACATGATCACGTAGGGAGTGGTGTTGGCGAACTCCTCCTGGTGGAGACCCTCGTTCTCACGGAGAAGCTTCAGGTAGGCACCACCGCACTCAAGGCCCTCTGTTGTTACACAAACGTCAGTCAGCTGTCAAGACAGCGAGAAGAGTCGCGGATGGAGGTCGGCTTACTCTGCAACTTGACCTCGTACTGGACAACCAGGGGCTTGCCCTTGGGGTCGATGACGTTGGGGAACTTGGCCGAGATGGCGTGGTGAGCGGCGGGGTTCTTGACAACGAGCCCCTTCTCGCCGGTCATGCCCTTAAGGACGGTGGGCTCCTCGACGGCCCACTCGCCGACGTACGCCCACTCCTCGGAGTCGGCATCACCGGTTGTGTCCTTCTTGGCGTGAGAAGGCTGCCATCTGGTCTCCCAGTCGTCTGTGAATTGTTCGAGGAAGGCGCCCTTGATGCTGGTAGGCTGTGGTGGAGGGCATGAGGATTAGCTTGCTGCTCCGTCACGGGTGGCGAGGCCGATTGCGGTTGTTCTCTACTTACAGTGAAGGAGGGAAGGGAGACGGCGGGCGAGGCCTTCTTGGCAGCGTCCTCGTCAGCGAGCGCGCCGCTGGTGAAGGCCAGAATGGCCGCGGCAATGGCCGAGTTGATCTTCATGGTGAAGGACTCTGGAATGGAACACTGTAGAGATAGATGCCAATGATTAGAAAGACGATGCGAGCGATTGTGAGCCAGCTGTGAAGCTTCCCCACGTGTCCGGAACGGACGGAGTTGCAGCAGCTGCTCGTGATGGGGTTGGCAGGAATGGGAAGTACTCACAGTACAATTGAATGAAGGCTAGCAGACAAGAGGCGGGAGAGTACAAGAGACGATGCTGCGACAGAGGACAGCTGTGAGGTGGAAGAAGACAGAACGTGGAGAGGGAGGAAGAGGATACGCCAGTGGAGGACGTTGCAGCGCGAGTTGGGCAGGCGACAACCAGACGCAGCGGGTGAATTTATCAGGGCGGGTCCGTTGCGAATTGGGGGACGTGTCCTTTCTGCGGGCTGCACTGGTCAACCCCAACTTGCAGCGCTACAGCAACCACCCGCACGGCGGCGGCGTAGGGCCCCAGCACAGCCGGGCCTGGGTGAACCTGGGGCCGGCAGCAGGGGCCGTCCGTCGCGCCCATCTCCACCTTCCCTGTTGACACAGCCCGTGGACGATTCTCGAACTGAGGAGCGGCGATGTGGCCTTCGAGTCAGCATTGCGCCAGAGGCACGCTCGGTCTGCCAAGAACCACACAAGTCCGTCACAGCCTGTCGCAGGACGACTCGATCCTGAAGGCTGGCGACACGGACGTAAATAGACATCGAGCCCACAGTCTTAGCAAACATGTGGTTCGAAAGTCCGACGCAAGGATGCACATGCTGTGCTTATCACCAAGGACCCTGAATCTCTGGTCGAGACACGACACATTCCACGGTCCCTCAGCCCGGCAGTCCGTCGTCTTCGGCGTCGCTACCGCTCCCTTTCAGGCTCCAGGGCCAAGAAACCCTTGGTACAGGAGACAGCGACGGCCATGTCGCGGTTCCGTGCCCACGCCACGTGTGCCTCCAGCATACTGGTCATTGCCGCATAAGAGCAATTGACTGAGCGACTCCGGCCGCATCGTGCCATGTAGCGCATCCAGCTTACCCAGACGTCATGCTCGCCCGCACTCTGGCAGCATGTGACAGCAGCCAATGGCGAGCTTGGTCGATGGCCCTGTGCAAGCTCGAGAGAACGTGCTCAGCATTGTCCAATCACGGTCCCCGTCCCCCTCGAGCTAGCAAGATCCCCGTCGTCAAAGTCCACGAGCCCCGCTATCGCGTTGCCCAACACTCGACGACAGCTTCGAAAACGGGACTGTCCGTCGTCCCTTTTGACACTCCCTCGGTTCCAAGGACCCCAAGATTTTCCTCTGCTGCATGGCCCGGCAACTCCGCCAGAATCAAGCTTTACAGAACCTCGTCAACGTCCCGCACGACACTCTCCGCCCGAGCCTCGCGAGCAACCTTTTCCAGGCACGACGTCATTTTGCGATTGCGACGGCTCACATTCCCATCCAACCTTTCCACCTCGAGTCTTTGTGCTTCCACGACGAGTGGAGCAAAGTTCCAAAATGACTGACCAGTCATCGGCAGATGGGAACCACCATCTGGTTAAGTCGGACGACCCCGAGCACCCGGCCAACCTCATCCCTTCGCTCTGCGCAAAGTTCTGGAACCTGGGCTGGGTCACCGGCACCGGTGGTGGCTGCTCCATCCGCAACGAGTAAGTTGACCCAATGCCCGACCTCGAATCCGAACCGAGGGCAAGCTCATATGCCTGCCTGCTGCCATCGCCGTCCCCGCTGGCTAAACCACGCCTCCTATCGCCTCCCCCCAGTGACCTCGTCTACCTCGCGCCCTCGGGCGTCCAGAAGGAGCTCATGAAGCCCAGCGACATCTACGTGCTCTCCCTCGCCGCTCAGACCGACTTCAAGAACCGCACCTACCTGCGCTCCCCGCCGATCTACAAGCCTTCGCAGTGCACCCCACTGTTCCTCGCGGCATTCACCAGGCGCGGCGCGGGCTGCTGCATACACACGCACTCGCAGTGGGCCGTGCTCGTCACACTGCTCCTCGAGACGGGCGCCCACGCCGCAGTCAGCGGCAACAAGACGCACCCGCGGCTCTTCGAGATCAACAACATCGAGCAGATCAAGGGCTTCGGCAAGGGCCACGGGAAGCAGGGGAACCTCGGGTACCACGACACCCTACGGATCCCCGTCATCGAGAACACGGCGCACGAGGAGGATCTGACCGAGTACCTCGAGGCCGCGATGGACGAGTACCCGGACACCTACGCGGTGCTGGTGCGGCGGCACGGCGTGTACGTCTGGGGCGACAACGTGCACAAGGCGAAGACCATGTGCGAGAGGTAAGTGCCCGGTGGTGGTGGTGTTTGTTCCCTTGCTTGAGAGGGCTGTGAGCACCGTTCCAAAGCTGACATGTGTGACAATTCCCCATGTAACAGTCTCGACTACCTCTTCCAGCTCGCCGTCGAGATGCACAAAATGGGCATTCCCTGGATCAGCGACATCGCCGAGACCCTCCCGACATCGAGGTCATGAAAGGCTACGATATCTAGTGATCGGGACAGAACAACAACAAAAACAACAACCTAGAGAACGATACGAGAACATCATGACGAGCGGCATTGATGAGTGGCCATCAGGGCTCATAGTAGAACGACTTCAGAGGATGCGTTTTGATTCTTGCAACACTCTGACTTGTTTCGACTGCAAAAGATACAAGGGAATGGCAATGATAAGAACCACATCCCGTCCCCGCCGACTAGTCGATCAGTTTGTCCGGAACAGATGATGATTCAATTCATATAGTCCAGGAGCACGCATCATCACGGTGGTACATGATCGAAACATGGCGAGCAAAGCAAGTGGTATTTAAGATGTCTAGAGTATCCTAAAAAGCTTGTCATGTGATAGATAAAGCCTGGCTGAGGCCTGGCTCTGCTCTTCTCCAATACCTCTCCAAAACGGCAGAATCTAGCGTCCTTGGTCACGATCACAGGGACCGCATGCCACTAATTATGCATACTGCGCCCCCGTGATTCACGCCAAGGTGGAAATCAGATGTTTCCAGGTCGCCCGCTCATCCAAGAGCTTAGAGAGCAAAGAGGGCAGCGACGAGGCCGAAGACACCGGCGCCAGTGCCGACGGTGACCATACCAGCAGCGTTGGCGGGAGCAGTGGGGCTGCTGCTGCTGCCAGACTGGCCGGGCTTGGTGGGGGTAGGGGTCGAGACGCTGACCATGGTCGAGCCGTTGGAGACGATGGTCGAGGTGACGGGCTGGACAGTAGCGGAGGCCGAGCCGGAGCCGGAGCCAGAGCCGTTGCCGGCAGCGCCGGTAGCGTTGGGGGTGCCGGTGCTGGCGTAGTAGTGGTTCTTGATGCACTCAGCGACACACTCGCCCCAGGCAACGTTCTGCTCGGCGCTGCCGTTGCCCTGGTTGCACTTGGCGGCGCACTGGGTAGTGGCGTTGGCGCTGTCGTCGTTGGGAGAGGGGACAGCAACGCAGTTGGCGCGGCACTTGGTGTCGGCGGGGTCGCCTGTGATACTGAGTTAGTACTTGGCGAGTATAGTATACACGACGAGAGCGCGGCTCATGGGCACGGTGTGTACGTACACTTGTCCAGGCACTGAGTGATCAGGCTGACGACGGAGGACTGAGCAGGGGCACTGCTGCCAGTGCTGGTGGCAGTCTGCTGGACAGTGCCGGAGGTGCTCTGGGCGTGGGCGACGGCGGCAACGGCGCCAGCAATGAGGAAGGAGGTGAAACGCATCTTGGCTGATTATTTGGTCGCGGAGTGAATGGCTGGTATTAAGATATTATCGGGATAAGGTCGAGACGACGAAGCGAACGTATGTTGTGTATAAGCGACAGTGGGTGATGCTGGTTGGAATGAAGCAGGTCAGGACGAGGCAGCAAAAACAAGGGGAGCGGGCGAAGCATCTCTAATAAAGCCCGTCCAAGAACTCACAGCCGGGGGAGACGTCAAAGCAGGGAAAGGAAATTTGGGTCTTGGTGGCCTGGTCCGGGCGGCCGCGCACAGGCTAGCGTTGGTCAACAAGCCTCAGCGGCTTGGCCATTGGACGTTCCCCGGCATGAGACAAAAGCACATGTTGGCCTGGTTGCTTCTGCCCGCCCATGAACAATCGTCGGAGCGTGCCAGGGATCCGCATCGCGTAGGGTACTCCATCGCGCGCCTCGTGTGCCGGTTTCCTGCGGGTTGAGGTGTGGGTGGGCCCGTGTGGTGCTCGGGCTGGGACGGACTACGGAGCCCCGTACCTGACGCACTAATAACAGGTTCTGAGGCTTTGCAAGAGAGTCGCAAACCTTGACTGGGCTCATGCTCCGCAAACTGTACTCCGTCCGCAGTACAGAGTACCAAGAAAGCGATGAATCGAGGACACAATGCCGAGTATGCAGGCCCAAGGGGTAGCGCGAGTCCAGTGCTGAACCCTGCCCGCTGGCTACGACTCTCGAGATGAAGACCACGGGGCTTCCCGAGACCTCCAGCCAAGGACAGCCGATTGTGCTACAGGCCTGGTCTCTGCCGTGTCGTGCGTGCTGAGGCAGCTTCTGAGATGTGTAGACATCCGATTGTCAGGCGGCAAATCACGGCGCCACGCGTGTTCGTGGATTGCCAGAGAACGAGCTAGCGAGCTCGACGAGCTGGATCGGCTCTACTGGTCCCTGGGGCCTGAGACAGGGGCTTGGCTGCAATCCTTGCACTCAGGCACAGTGGCTTGTTTACCCCAGGCTCCATTTTAAGATTGCGAAAGGCGATCCCCCGTCGCATTATGATGCTCTGCTTGGCCTCTTTCACCAACTGTTCATGTCTGCGATGAGCAACCAGGTCGTCACGGCTGTCACGTTGTCAGCCACCCCAAGACCATGCATAGTGGAGGCGAGCAGTCGCAGTTGACCAGGGAATTGTGTGCACGAGTATGATGAAAAGGAAGATTGTCGAAGAATGGACTTGAGCTGGGTAATGGGTCATATTGGGCGCAAGCTGACTCGACAAGTCTCGTGCCTGTACCTTTGTACGGCTCATGGCCGTTCATGGCGCGACAGCTGTCGTCCTGTCGTTACCCGCTCACTGCATGAACAATTTGCCTTGTGATGTGTTCATGGGCGGGCCAGTGCCAGGGAGTCAGTATTATTCTTAGCGCCCGGGTTAAGACGAGGGATACTGCGGAAAGGCGTGGGAACGTGCGGCGTCCCATCCGCCGCATGGAGCCGATGACGATATGTTCGGCAGTCTACCAGGCCACGGCCATGCCGGTGGGCCGCCGGGGTGGCTTTGGCTCGCACAATGGGTTGCTCCTTCAGGTACCGGCCGACTCCGTGTACGATGTGGTAGTCCGCTGGCCAGGTCGAAAGCCTGCAAGTACGGAACATCGGGATGCTGATGTGGATTTGTATACATAAACTGCAACCAAGCGCTTGACACGTCGGTCCGGATTTCGATGTCCTCAACTAGTTAGCACTGTGAGCGGCTCAACATGGGCTGAAGAAACGGCGGGCTTGTGGCAGGGAAACAAGTGTGCCATGGCCGACATTGACGCAGGACGGAGGGAGGTACAAGGTCTCGGCATCGCTGTCTGGCTGAGGAAACAAGACTATGATTCGATGTGATTCTGTATTTTGCGTTGCGTGTGTATGAATCTGGACATCTGTCTGGTCCTTCCGCTCTTTCCGGTCTATCGAGCACGAGGAAGGACCTCGAGGTCGTGTGACGAGTTTGGCCAACACGGCATGGCGACCTCGAGCACATTCGATTGCATTCGGTGCAACTCTGTCCCTGCGAGACAGCCTGATCTGCGGAGTAGAGCGGCGAGAATAGCGAGGATGGTTTGGCTGTGAGGGTGGTGAGGAGCCAGGACACCCTTCTGGAGCTGAATACGAGGCGGGCTGGGCCACTTGCATCGGCCCACATGTCGTGCACAGCGGAGTGCCTTCCTTTCGTAGGGGCCCCCCAAGTGGCAAACGGCACGTCGGCAAAGGGATCTTTGATTTCGGTGTTCGAGGTCTGCACAGATCATAGCAATCTGCACGACATCTGCTTGGGCAGCGTCAACACGAGATACCAAGCAATCCAAACGTTTCTGAACGCGTGTATGGATGCGACTGTTTGACGTCCCACTGAACGCGAACTCTACTTCTAAAGTACCCTTCATATTTTGCTGCTGCTTGCATTGGCCAGCAGGCCTCCAATGTCCATTTCGAGCCTGGCCGCAAAACACAACTTGCATCGACATGCTCACAAATCGTAACGACAAAGTTGATTCGGAATTTACTGGGCATGACTGCCACTTTTTCACCGCTTGCCCTCACGGTAGCACCGAGTTGAGCTTCCAGGACCTGTGCTTGCATGTAGCAAGAAAGCCTTCTGGGCCGAGTCGTGCAACGTAGCACGATTAATGCCGCACAAGCTCATCGAACCTCGTGCGACGAGAACTTACCCAAGTACAGTTGATTATATAGAGTCTCGGAATTCTCTGACATAATCCCGCGCTGGATCTAGGTATAAATACTTAACCCCATACGACGCGGGCTAGGGAGTCCAACTCGTGGACCAGTCACAATGACTCTGGGCTCAATCTCGTGCAGCCGCACAGAGGCTTTGCCAACTCAAATAGTATTTCCACGAGAGTCTTTGTAAGGAAACACACAGCCTATAGGCCAGGCGTCCTCGGCAGTCCAAGGACTTCACAGCGATTCCTGCCCACGAGAAGTCAAGTTCCCAGTTTTGCAACTGCTGGTCATTTGCATCTACCTAGAGTGCAGGCGTCTGCACATTGCCAAAGTGCGCCTATCGTGATGGTCCTGGTGCAACTTCGGTTGCCGAATCACAACCTCGTCGATGGCGCTTTCGTTCCGTTCCTGATCACATTTCTCATTACCCCATGTTTCTCATGAGTTGCTCATTCCAAAGTCCAAAAAGAAAGGCTGGTGCCCGCCACCGTGCCATGGTTGTACGCAGCGATGAAGGACGGCTTACAAGCTCTCCTCGATCTTCTTGAGACACTCTGGGAACTCTTTCCAGTCGTACATGATGACTTTGGCGTTGCACTGCTCGGTCAGGACCTTGGCCATCTGCTCCATCTTCTCCTTTCCTTCCTCGATGCCGTAGACGCCGACGTAGCCGATGAGGGGGATGCCGGCACGCATGGCAGCAGTGGCGCCACTCTTGCTGTCCTCGACGGTGACACACTGCGAGTTTTCGACGCCGAGCTGCTTGCAAGCGTAGTTGTAAATGGCGGGGTCAGGCTTGCTGGAAGGCGGGTTGAGACTGGTGGCAGCACTGTAGACGTGCTCGTCAGGGAAGTAGTGGTCAATGCCGGTCTTCTTCAAGCTGGCGACGACGCGAGGCTTGGCCGAAGTGCTGACGACAGACATGGGGTAGCCCTGCTCCTTGAGCGCAGCGAGCTGCTCGGGGACACCGGGGCATGGGGTGCACTTCTCGCTGAGCTTGGAGGTGACGGCACCCAGCTCACGGTCGACATAGGCATCGACCTCCTCGGGGGTCATAGAGAAGCCATGCTTCTTCTGGAGACCGACCAGCATGCCACGAAAGTTGTGGCCGACGAAGTCCTCGAGCAACTGCTCGACAGTGTAGCGCTCCGACTTGCCCCACTTCTCAAGCACCTCGTTGGTCAGGTCGGTGCAGGCCTCGAAGGCGAGACGCTCCGACAGGCAGAGGGTGTTGTCGCAGTCGAGAAGGACGTACTTGACCTGTAGTGTATCGTGCCAAGGTCAATCGACTTGAAGCCGAGGGAGGAATCACCAGTGGATCACAACTCCCGCGAGTGGCATCTGAGGTCACTTACACGAGGCATGATGGCGGTTGGTGGTTGGGATCGTGGACTGAGGAGGGGAATGCGACAGTGGACGCAGATTGATCGGCAATTGTCAATTGCTCAAAGTTGACAGGCTTGCTTGGTGGAACGAATTGGTGAGATGCAGGGAATGAGCGCAGGTGAAGAGAGAAAGAGGGGTTTGATCTCGGTGCAGTTTTATAAACAGTCGCACGGCAACGGGCTCTTGCCTTGGTTGCTCTTGCCCACGCAGTGGGACACCCGTAGTGTGGACCGGGCCGGGAAGTCGAGGGAGGCGGCACCAAGACGGCGTTCGCACATGTGAAACTCCAGTTCGGCGGCTCGCCGGGCCAACATGCATGTGTGTTTCTGCTCCAACACGCTGTCTGGGGAACATTAAAATGCCGTCTGGCTCCTGAAAAATCCCGCTGCCTTCCGCAGAGTAGCATTCGCGTCGCCGTTGAGGGCTGGTCGATCACTTTATTCTGCGCGTATGGCTGGTGACGTCTTTCTGCAGTCGCTGCGGGGAGCTGTCCCAGCTTGTAAGCAAGTGCGGGGTCCTTCTAACCGTCAGTGGTCAGCCCTGCAACAGTGGCGTGTTCAGCAGGGGAGCTTCCCCGTCTGCCAATGAGTTGTGCGTGCGAGGCCCACGCGTTCCTGGCCCAAAGCCAGCCACGTTAATGCACAAGCCCCGCTAGTGGCATATCGCTTCTGACACATCGCGGCCAAGTGGATCATGCACGTTGCAACATGTAGAGCAGCTAGCTGCTGCATCACCAGTAGCCAGAATTCCCACCGCATACACCGAGGTAGCAGACCCTGCCACTCCATCTAGCACGCACAACACAGAAAAGATGGGCTGGATCTCCAAGTCTACGTCGGCATTTGGCATGCTCTTGCTTGCCCATGCGTAGGTCGCCCTCGCAAATGTCCATCGCCAGGGGCGCTTCACTAACTTCCGTATGGCAACAGTTGCTACTCTGCTCACGAGCACTCGGCCCTCATCGCATACCGCGCAGCCTCCCTGTCCTCACTCGCGGCACCCCAACCAGGTGCAGCCTCGGCACTGCCCATCGACATCACGATCGAGACAATTGTTGCGACCTTGATCATCAGCCTCGGACTCGTGCTTGGGACATCAACACTGCGGCCAGTGCAGTGGCGCGTCTGGGCCGGTCAAATCGAAAGAGAAGGGGAGGCTGGATTCAAAGACAGCAATGGCGAGGTTGACAAGACCTACATTGGCAACCCGTTCCGCTTGCTGGAGAGCAGGCCGGGTTTCGTGGACGTTCGGAAGCAGAGGAAGGAGTTCGCCGACTGGGTCAAAGCGACGTAGGCCCTGCTTCAGGCAGGTTTCGACATAGATGCGGCTCATGTGCAGGCCGTCTCCGTAGGTAGATCGACTGGCTGCCACCCTCGCCGGCGTTGAGTAGCCGCTATATACCACGGCACTATCGTTAGCATGTTCAAACTTGATCATCGTACAATCCCGTGCTCGCAAGATTGATGCTCTGAACTGGGCATGTTGGAAGCCATCGCTCTCTGGCAGCGACAAGCTTGATGAGCTCCCATGCTGCAAATTGCCGGCGGCGGGCGGTTGATAGCTCGTTGCTGGGTGCTCATACGCTGTTTGCCTGGAATCTCCCACAGGCACGTGATGGGGGTTGCTCCTTCCTCAACCATCCCGAGCCATTCGCTGAGATTACGACACGGAAAGGTGCAGTTACAAGTGGAAGCACCAAGGTTCGTTTCGATAGTGGGGTGATCAGAAAGCCGTCTCCTTGCCGAAGTCCGATCGAACAGAGCCGTCCTTTAGAGCATGGAGCAACTTTGACAACACATGGATTCCAGCGACTGGAATGACGATATCAAAGAGTCAGAAGATGTCTTCAGCCAGATATCACAACAAGCAGCCGCCGTCTTCGGCGCTCTCACGCGCCTCCCAGTCTCATGAAGGTCCTGTGACACCGACTGTCAGGGCTCCAAGCAGATCATGCACCACAGCCTCGAACTCGAGACTCACATCTCCATATGCGGCTTTGACCAGTAGCAGTCCAAGATCCCAAAGTCGAAACACGAACGGGACTCATGCTCGGAAGGCTCCATATCCGACAGCACACTCGCCTTACACTTCGCGACACATTTCAGCGGTTAGAAGCACCCAGCGACAACCCTCGCCCAAGCGATCGCAAGAAACATTTGTGTCAGAAAATGACGTTCGTCCCCGAGTTGACGACGAAACCACCTCGGATGTCGAAGCCGATGCGTTGAACGAGGTAATCATGGCCGTGGACATGAAGAACAATGGAGATCTGGGCTGTGCTTATTACGTTGCCGCAGAAGAGGTGTTGTACCTCCTTGAGGATGTGGCAATGGCGGGAACCGATCTTGTCGAGACACTCTTGTTGCACGCGCACCCAACGACGATTCTCTTGTCTGCAAGGGCCCCCGAAGTTCTCGTACAGTCTTTAGAAAGAGGTTCTGACGGAACAGACGCAGGCAAGGGCTTTTATCCTCTTCCTATGTCCTTAAAGCGACTGCTGACCTCCCCGTCCCAGATGGTATTCGGCATGCTTATATCCTCAGAAACCTGAACTCCGCAGATTTCCAGCACGACAGTGCTCGGGACAGGCTCTCCAAGCTGGAGATCGAGCAGCTCAACCGCCAGTCTATGCATTACTCCATTGTGGTGGATGATGACGAGAACATGCTTGGCGATGCGGGCAGCGGCTCTCGCCAAGGCCAGATGTTGAGACTTGGTGCTTCCATCAACATGGAGTGTCAATTGACTGTAAGCGATCGACTGCGACTGCCTTGCTGCGGTAACATCTCGCTAACCTTTTTGGTTTTCAGATTGGTTGTGCTGGTGCTGTCTTGACTGACTTACAACGACGAAGGTCTACCCAGTACCTCCCAGACGACCCTGATGCTCTGTGCGCCTTCCACATCAGGAAAATCGAGATGTTCTCCCTGTTTAACTCAATGTTCGTCAACGCAGACACGATCATGGCACTCCAAATCATGCAGCCGGAGTTTCATCCGAACAGTCACCAGAGAGGTCTTGGAGCCTCGTCGTCGGGTTGCAAAGAGAGCCTGTCGGTCTATGGGCTGTTTCACCGCCACGCGCGTACGAAACAGGGGCGTGACAAGCTCCGACAGCTTTTCCTACGGCCCAGCCTTGATATAGATCTGATCAAATGTCGACAGCATACCATTGCCTTCTTCTCTCTACCATCCAATGCAGACCTTGTAGGCGCGGTGTCGAAAGCACTGGCAAAGGTTGCAAACATGAAGAACTGTGTGGCGATGTTGCGCAGAGGTGTCGATTACCAGGGCCGCAAAGTGTCTATCCATAACAACGTCTGGGCGACTCTGCAGAAATTCTCTGCATACACTCTACAAATTCGGGAACTGCTAAAGGGCATGCCAGAGGCAGGCAAGATTCTCGTCTGCAACAAGGTAAAGCTCACAAAGTTATGACTACGACAACTCAGTGGACTGATATATCTGTCAAGGTCATTGGGATTATTGATTCTCACAAGATCCATGGCATAGGCGAAAGAATCACGCAGACCATCGACTTCGAGCAATCCGAGGAGCGCGGACGCACCGCTGTTAGAAGTGGAGTCGACGCTGACCTCGACGAGCTCAAGCGCAGCTACGACGGCATGGAAGATTTCCTGACTGCTGTCCTGGGTAGCCTCCGGCAACAGCTTCCCGAGTGGGCTCGCAAATACATACAGAACTGTAGTTTCCTGCCGCAGCTTGGTTTTCTCACGGTAGTCGCTCTTGAGCAGAAGACTGGCAGAGGCTGCTATGATGGTGAAGGCTCAGATGGCCAGTGGGAGTGCATGTTTGCGGCTGATGGATGCGTCTACTACAAGAACCAGCAGATGCGAGAGATGGATGCCCAGTTTGGGGACGCATATTGCATGATCATTGGTATGTCTCCGCGTGATCCCTCGGGAGCGTCTGGGCGAAATACTTACTCACGCACAAGATCGAGAGATTGAGATCGTTCACAGCCTCGGCGTCTCTATACTTGAGCACGAAGACACTCTGCTTGCGGCATCCGAGGTGCTTGGCGAGCTTGACAGCATGCTCGCCTTATCCTTGGGCTGCTGCCAGCACAACTGGAATCGACCACACGTCATAAATGAAAATATCATTGAGATCCAAGGCGGACGCCATCCGCTACAAGAGCTCGTTGTGCCGTCCTTCATTCCCAATGACTGCTACCTTGCGGGAGGATCCGAGCGCTCTCTTTCATGTCTTCCAGATCAGCTCGGCTTACACAGGGCGGGCAGTACGACAACCATAGAAGATGACGACGTCAAGCACCCAAGCACTCTGGTGTTGACCGGCCCGAACCACTCAGGCAAGAGCGTGTATCTGAAGCAAGTCGCGCTTATTGTCTACCTCGCGCACCTGGGCTGCTTTGTCCCAGCGGAGAAGGCCACAATCGGCATCACTGACCGGATACTCACTCGCGTGGCTACACGTGAAAGCGTCGGCCGGAATGAGAGCGCCTTCTCTATCGATCTGCGCCAAGTAGCATTCTCAATCAACTTTGCCACACCACGCAGCCTCATCCTCGTGGACGAGTTCGGCAAGGGTACCGACAGTCTCGGTGGCGTAGGACTTATGACCGCTCTTCTGGACCACTTCACCTCAATGGGAGAAGGACGGCCAAAAGTCCTCGCGGCCACTCACTTCCACGAGATCTTCGAGGGCGATTTCCTCCCAGCCTACCCGAACCTTTCCTTTGCCCACATGGACATTCTGCTCGACCTTGACGCACTCGTCACCGAGGAACAAGTGACGTATCTTTTCAAGCTCGTCTCTGGACGGAGCACGTCAAGCTTCGGCAGCCGATGCGCAGCCATGAACGGCATCAGTGAGGACATCGTGGCCAGGGCAGAGGAGCTCGTGCTATTGCAGGCACGCAACGAGGACTTGGAGCTCGCGTGCTCGGTCTTGTCAGACGATGAGAGCTGCAAGCTCCAGCAGGCGGAGCTCGTTGCCCGGCGGTTTCTCGAGCAGGACTACAGCCCGGTGGCTTGGGTGGCTGGTGCAAGGTCAACCCGGACGCGCAATCAGTATCGTGACATGCTGAAGCAGATCTTCGAGATGGAAGTTGCGGGGTCAGTGACGACCAATGCGGAATGAGGTGACAAGACCAAAGGTACGTGAGAATCGTGTGTGATAGCGAAGGGAATAATCACACGAGGGGTCTGTGTCGGATCTGGGAGCTATGAGACTTTGTTGCAGAAAGACATGATTTGGGCATGGGAGGGCGAGCACGGTCACACCCTCTGGAGGTCGAGTATTGGCAGGATTAGCAGGCGCGATTGTGAGGTCGGAAACTGTAAGCCTGTAGCAGTAACACAACATAAGCGCCATCGATTTTTTTGTTGAAAGGCAAGTCCGCGTTCCAGATTGTGGTTATTATTGACAGAATATCTATTCTATGTACAACGCTCGCTCGGCGTCCCGCACCCGTTTGTGTCCAACATGACACCTCCTCGAGCTGTCCAGGTCACATCCAGTGAACAGGAGTCTACCACAACATGACGGCGGCAGCAAGGCCGATGACGGCAGCGCCCATGGAGGCGGTGCTGCGGACGCCGGCATTCTGGTTGTTGCCGCCGGTGGCACCGGCAGAGGCGCCGCCGGACGGGGTGGCCGAGCCGGAGGAGCTGGCCTGGTTGGAGCTGACGTTGGAGCCGCCGGCGACATTGGGCTTAGGGGTGGTGCTGGGAGCCATGATGAGGGTGTTGCTGCCACCAGCGCCGCCAGCGCCGTTGGCGGCGTCAGTGTTGATGACGGCGGTGGACTGGCCGATGGCGGTGGGCTGGGAGACGGGGGCGCCGAGGCCCTGGGTCTCCTGGGGCGATGAGGGAGGCTTGGTGACGACGGAGCCCTGGGCGCTGCTGGTGTTGCTACCGCCGCCGGTGCTGCCACCACCGGTGCTGCTGCCGCCGCCGTTGCCGCCGCCAAAGACGGAGCCGGCGAGCTGCTGGGCCTCCTGGATGTTCTTGGGGGGGATGGTGACGCCGGCCGACTTGCAGCCGGCGTTGAGGATGGCGAGGGAGCCCGAGACGTCGACGGTCTTGGGGCAGTACTGGACCATGCCAGTGAGGACGTCGGTGAGGAGGCTGCCCTCGGCGGCGCCCTTGCAGATGCACTTGATGTCCTGGGGGCTGCAGCCGGCGGCGGTGATGGCCTTCATGACGCAGGGATCCATGGACTGGCCGGCCACGAGGGAGGCCTGGCTGGAGAAGGCGAGGGCCACGATGGCGGCGGAGAGGGCGGAGAAGCGAGCCATTGCGGAAAGTAGAGCGTGCGAACGGTGGAAAAAGTGAATGCGAGGTTTGCAGGGTATCAAGTCTCGAACAAAGAGGTGTGTCGACGAGCGGCGTTCAGAAGGAAGATTACTTGAGTATGGATGTTGATATATAGGCGCTTGAGAAAGAGAGCGTGGTGGTTCTGGAGATATGTGGCCGGCAACGTGCAGGAAGGAGTGACTGCAGATGGGAAGTGATGGATGTCGAATCCGGGAATGGCGATATGTGCTGGAGTGGGAAAGAGGGCGAGGACGAGATACCAAGGTTGGAGGCAGATGCCGGGCTGCTCCCGTTGTTTTGAGGCGTCTGCCGGAGCGCCCCAGCGGGATCGGCAGGGGCCCGGGATGGGATTGCTGTGATTGCATGGACCCTCGGTGCATGGGATGAAACAATGAGCGGCCGGGGTCGTGTCCTGGTGTCATTTCGATCGCCCCTCTCTGGGCCGTCGCGCGGGCCAATCCTGCGCGGGCGGGGCCTGTCACGGGTGCTCACTTGCGGTCTGACCACGCTCGTCCGGCTGCGCTTCCTCCCAAGAGCGGCCATGCTTCGGGTTCGCATCCCCAGAGATCTGCCACCGGGCATCTGCGCCAATGACGTCGGCCGCCAGCTGATCCTCATCTCGAGCCACGGCGGCCGGGTCTTGCATCTGTCTCACCTTGCGGCACGAACCGAGACCTCTTCGAAGCTCACGATGTGCATGAATCAGTGATAGTGTCAATGTGGACGAAAAAGGTCATGTTCATATTGGGCAGGCACTTAGGGAAATTAACTCGCGGGCGGGCAGCCGCCGTGCTGTCTCTTCTCTTCAAGGTGACAGTATTGTAGACTGCATGTTTCTGCTTGATGGCACTTCTCCATGCAGGCTTGGCCTTTCTTGTTGAAGCTTCGCTTCTTTGGACCCCCTCAGTCGTCCTCTCTATCGACTCTACTCTTGTTTGCCCGTGCCCACGGGGGACCCCGATGCCAGCCTGAACATGCTCAAGGTATGGCGACCTTCTTGATCCTTATCCGCTGCGCGCGCTTCCGGTGCGGTGTTGCTGAGCTGTGCAAACCCACAGGCTGCATACAACGCACGTCCGGCAGCATTGCTCGAGTAGACGTCGACTCGGATGACCGCCGCCTCTGCCTTGGTCGCCGATGCCACGGCTGCTTCCACCAGAGCCTTGCCGATTCCGAGGCCGCGACTGGCGGGATCCGTGTACACGCCACTGAGGTGGTACACGGGCAGCTGTGCTTCTCCAGCCATTCCAGACTGTTTCGCGAAATGATCGTCGTCGGTGGTACTCGGGACCGGCCCCAGCAGGGTCACGGAGCCAACAATGCTTGGGAGGCTGGGGTCGCTATGGTCTGGTCGGACGGCGACGAACGTCTTGGCCAGCGGGTTGCGGAGGCGACTCAGCCAGTCTTCATCACCAAAGGCAATTTCTCGAGCATATGTGGAACCAAAGGCTGCTCAAGTTAGTTAACGGGTGTGTTAGTGACGAGAGACACTCGAATGCGCAGGAAGGAGCAGCCGCAGTGCAGGATGACACTGGATCCACTTGTCCGCAGGTCTGGGACTCACCATCTGGATCCCGCTGTAGAGCGCCCAACCGGAATGGCTTCAGCTTGGCAAGATAGAACCGGCTGTCACCCTCATCCGTCGTGAACTCTCGGACCGACCATGCAGCGCGACTCCGACCCTCAGCTTCTGCCGACATGTCTTGACTTCGGACCTTGCGGCTCGACTGTGCGAAGGGGCGCGTGGCTCTTTTTGGGGAGGAGCGGACCGTGGGATCTTGTTCACGTGGCGGGACCACGAGGCAACTGGGAATGTCTGCGCTTGCACCATGGACCAGAAAAACGACGATGTCTGCGATCAACGAGAAGCAGCCGTGGCAGATATAATTCACGATGAAGCCGTGAGTCACGGCAGCGAACATTGTGCAGTGACTCAGATGCATCTCTGACCCCGAGTTGCGCAGGGCTCCCCGGAGACCCTGGCCTCTACCTGCAGGCACAGCCGCGGAATCCTGTGTTGTGCCCGCGCCGCAGCTTCGAGGCAGATTACGCGGTCTGCAGCCAACTTCTCCAAATAGGCCATGACTACATGAGCGTATGCAGTTGGTGCTCTCGCTGCAGAAGCACCCGCATCATGGGGGCCGCCTGCGTGTTTCGGGTGTCACCCACCACCCAACACGCGCCCGCCGCCACCCATGGGCTGTTGCACGTGCGGCTGCCACCACCACCAGCCTTGCCCAGCCCAGCCTTGCTCGACGTCTTCTGTCGGTTTCGCAACAGCAAGTTGCCAGAAATATTCTTGACTCTCTTTCCATTTTCCAAACAGCTGACGCCATGTACCATTGACGAATCGTGGTTGTTTTGTCCACGGCACCCGCCTAATCGCACGATAGCCTTGTTTCTGTTCCGCCAGCCATGGCGGACTCGACGCCCGCAGACGTGCGGTCCTTGTTCCAGGACTTTGATGACGCTGCCGTCTTCGACTCAATGGCCGAGACATGCGCTGCCGCAAAGTGTACCAACTTCGTGGTGGAATTCGGCCACGACCGCGCTCGAGTTGCTCACGACCTTGAACCTGCTCACTTTGAGCATCTCTATGATGAATCACAGCGGCCTCGTTCTGATTTCCCAATAAGATGGATGTAAGTTGTGTGCACGAATTTAATGGCGTTATTGTCCGCTGACGCTCCATCGCTTGACAGCAACATCTGGGACACAAGCAAGCAGCCACAGGTGATGAACTTTCTCGGTGAGAGGTACGACTTCTCGCCAAGGATGATCAGTATCATGAAGAAAGCCCGCGAGTTCAACCACTTGTCGGCCGAGGCGCACACTGCAGAGCCGCGTCGCAGAGCGTCTCCGGGCGGCATCACCGTAGAAAGCCACCAGATCGACCCGGAGCAAGGCAAAGCCGGGCTGCCTGCCAACGGCCAATCGACGGCGTCTTCTAGCACCCAGCACGTAGGTTCGAAAGCAAATCTACTTGCAGGCGACGATGTCAAGCTGTTCTTGTTGCTCAAGAACAAGGTCAACTACTCGTCGATAGACCAGACAGACAATGGTGAGTGCCCGTCCCTGATCATGAGCTTCTGATCCGTCAACGAGTCGACAACGGAACCATACCCTCTGACCTGCTTTGCAGCTTTGTGCATTGGCGCTCACTGGCTCCATGAACGGGTCCCGGTACCTGGATTCACGAGGAAACCAGATGTCAGCTCGCCCGAGACCTTGATGCCTTCGAAGCACTGGTTATGGCTTGTGCTCACGAATGACAGTACGTTCTTGTCGTGTCTTAAACGTTGAGTACCGTTGCGCCCAGCGCGTCTGACCCAACTTCTGCAGACACCGTCTTGTCACTGCACGAGGCCCCGTTTCTTCCCGAGGCCAACGAGCTCCAAACTCCCGACCGGGAGCAGTACTTTGCCGAATGCCTCAAGAACATCAGGGCTAACACCCTCAGTGTTCTTTTGCAGCTTTCAGTGAAAGGCTTTGACCAATACGCACATAAACCACTGTCGCAGAGCTCGGTCCGCAAGGCCATGTCTGACAAGCATGGCCGCTGGTCTCGCCGCCATGGCACGAACTTCTCGATCAGCCACCTGAACGTCGAGGGGGCGAGTAATTTGTTCTATTACCTTTTTGAGGACTACGCTGCTGCCGCAACGTTCCAGGCCGCCGAACGTACCTTGAAAGAACTAGTAGGTGCCGAGACAATCTGCTCGAGACAGGACATGTGCTGACCTCACTTTCGTTAGACACCGATCGTGCTCGGAAGCGACGTAAGTAGCTCCGCCGTAGCCACTCCCATGATGGTAGACAAGCTTACTGAAAACCACTCTCCAACTCCAGACACGCAAGATGAGGACGCAGACAGCAGGCATTATCCCCAGACTGCACAGCCTCGGCAAGGACTTGCGCGAGCTCAAGCACCTGTTCGAGAACTACAAGGCGATGATCCAGAAGATCCTGCAGACTACCCAGCCGGACAACTCCACGCTGCGCATGACCCGGTCCACCACGTCCGGGTTGCACGATCTCGGCGATGACTCTGGCCCGCGCGACGGCGAGGAGGCGGTGCTGGTCATGGCCAAGTCTGCGCGGGAGCGCTTCGAGCGGCTCGGCGAGAGGTTGCAGTGGCTCATGCTCAACACGATCAAGGGCTACCAGGACGAGACGGTGGCGTTGTCAGACACGGTAAGCATATGCCACTCATTTGGGTGTTTCTCTTCGTCTCTCCTGGACTAACACGTTGGGGGTAAACCCTGGCGAATGAATTAGTACTTCAACCTGATGCAGCAGAAGGACACGGCGGCGACGGCGCGGCTCAACCGCAGCGCAACGCTGCTGGCGAAGCTGTCCGTCTTCTTCCTGCCGCTCAGCTTCGTAACGAGCTACTACTCGATCCAGATCGAGGAGATGTACTCGCAGTGGCGCACGCGGGACTTTGACCAGGCGATCCTGATCACGGTGGTGCTGTCCTTTGCGGCGCTCTTCTTCTTCAACAAGCTCCTCTTCATCCTCATCGACGCGCTGGACAAGGTCGGGCCCAACTTTGAGGAGTTTTGCCGGCGCCGCTTCGCAGCGGCGGGCGTGGCGTGGCGGGAGCGGAGGAGTGCCCGGAGAGCGAAGCGGAACAGGGGCGGCGGCGGCGGCGGGGAAGACGACCTGAGTCTTGACAACAGCCGTTGAGCCAGAGCCAGACGAGCTGTCGTCGCTGTGTGTGGCTATCCCTGGAACTCCAGAGACGTGTGTTTGTACAATATTTTACGCTGTCCAGTAAATACAAGCCCAGGCGGGGAGCTGTGCTTTGGTCATTTCCATAAAAACCCCCACGCCGGATCCTTCCCTCGCGTTCGGTGCTCTTCCATTCAAAGCAAATTTAGAAAAGATATCTTTGCATAATGACAATGCCCTTGTACTGCTTAGCCTTCTACTATGTAGCTGTAGGGGAAACACCGCTAGGCCGTAGAGAATCGTGGGGGTTTCCGTTCTTTCTGTTGCGCCAAGGACTGCCACTTGCAGCCGCCTCAAAGGACCCCCCCCCCCTTGCCAGGGCTGTGGGGCTGTAGTTAATCACATGCCTGACTTCCCGATCTGTGCTGGGCTACAAATGCAAATGGGAAAAGCTTGCTGGCTGGCAGCGGTTGCACACGGATAGCCTCTTTTTCTGTGCTGCAGCTTCTGGTTTTACTCGGGTAAATAGTTAGAGCCATGGGATGGTGTGTAATTCCCATTATGTATTTCTACATCTTTCCGCGCGGGGGTGAGATATCCGTCCCGGCCCCCCTTTGGGACTGGTTTGTACCGATTCGCTGTGTAAGGTGACAGAGGGCACGCGAGCGAGTTCTAGTACGGTTTACTGGCCCCCCCTGGCACGCGACCACCTTTTTCAGTAGTGCGTGAGCGGCAAGTGGTTGGCTGCCTACTACTTCACTCGTCAGAGCCGTCACATGATGTGAACAAGCAGCGCCCCCGGCATGGCGGAACGGGTTTATCGGGCTTGTAAAGGAGCGTAGGTAGGGCCGGCGGCAGGGCGGACGCGGACGCGGACACGGCGCAGCTGCAAGTGGGGGAGGAGTGTGTGTGTGAATGGGATAGGATGGGTGGTCGCTTTTTCGCCTCCCCCGCTGACGATCGTCGGCACCAACCTGGGAAGGTTCGGCTGGGTGCGACTCTCGAGACCGGACCCGGTTCCGGGAAGCTGTCCGCGGACTCCTCAGCTGTAGCAATGGCTCGAGACGGAATCTCGTCATGGACTGCGGCTACCTGCTGCGATGAGGCTTGCATGCGTGCGCAGTTGTCCCTCGCAGAGCCTCGCAGAGGTCCTGGTCCTGACGATGGAAAGAAAGGGTGGGTTCTCGAATCTGGAAAGAAGAACCTTGCGGGCAGCGGCGGTGTGCTTGCTTGGGGCGGGCTTGATCCAGGGTCCAGGCACACAGCAAACCTTCTGCAGGCCGCGGCCCCTGGGCTGGCCTCCGCTACTTGAGCCATGTACCTCGAGGAAGCCACTGCGTCGTTGCAACAAGCCAAGCCGTGCTGCGCTCTCCGCCACGCTGGTGGCACAGCCACCAGGCACAATGACGTTGCCTTGTGTCTCGCCGGCAGCTGCGGTTGCACATGCCGGCTGGGGTCCACGGATGCTGTTGATGCTGCTGCCAGATTCTGGAACCTCAAGGTAGAGTACTCTAAGGGCCCCCACACTGCCTTTGCTAGCAGCAGACTAGCGGCAGCTTCATCTCTAACCACCACCCCTGGCCTGCCAGGAAAGCGACCCTTGCAAAAGTGTCAACAGACCCGACACCACCAGCACTTTCCTAAACGGTGCCTCCCTCGTCTCCTCCTCTGCCTCTTCTCCCATTTTCTTCTTCTCCTCATAGTCCCGCCTCAAACCTACGCCAGGCACCACAGAAGCCCGTCTCGTCCTCAAACCACCATCGACCTGCCTGCGGCCGACGACTCTCCGGACTCCGTCTCCGAGCACGAGCACGAACGCAACACACGGCGGGGCACATCGATACGGACCCCTTTACACAATCACCGCCAACACCACCACCCAGCCATGCTTTCTCTCGAGCCTGGCACGCCAAACGGTGCTGCCAATGGCGTGGCCAACGGCAAGGCTAACGGCAACGGCCCACATTCCTCCTCTCTCAACGGAGCCAGCATCCCCTACATCCCGCTCGCCTACGACGGCGCAGAACCCGACTCCTCTCCGCGACGCCTCATCTTTGCTCTGAGACCCGACTGGGCTGCCGACGACTCCAACCTGGAGCTCATCCGCTTTACTGATGGCATCACAAACACCCTCCTCAAGGCCGTAAACCGCCGCCCCGGCCTCACAGCCCAGCAGGTCGACAGCGACGCCATCCTGCTCCGCGCGTATGGCAACGGCACCGACGTCCTCATTGACCGCCTCCGCGAGACACAGAACCACGAATTGCTCATGCACCACGGCCTCGCCCCCGAGCTGCTCGCCCGCTTCCAGAATGGCATGCTCTACCGCTACATCCCCGGCAAGGTCACCTCGCCCGCAGACCTGCGGACGCGGCCCATTTACAGAGCCGTTGCGAAGCGTCTCGCCCAGTGGCACGCCGTCGTCCCCTGCATACATGACTCAGACTCGCCCATGGCCAAAGGCGTCAAGGCCCAGCCGCTGGTCGACCAGGTCGCGCCCTCGAAGCCCCGGCCGAACGTGTGGACGGTTATGCAGAAGTGGATCCTGGCCCTGCCCACGACGACAGACGCCCAGCGGACACGACAGGCCGAGCTGCAGGCCGAGCTGGCACGTCTGGTCCTCGAGTTCAGTCAGCGGCCTGGGCTGGGGAAGAATGGGGTAAGTTCATTGTCAAACTTGCTGCAACAGTCTGAGGTTTGGTCTAGAGTACTGACTTTTGATGTGCTTCTCCTTCGATATAGCTTGTCTTCGCGCACTGCGACCTGCTCAGCGGCAACGTGATCATCGAGCCGGAGTCCGTCCCTGCCAAGGCCACAGCCAACGGCAACGGCTGCTCATCCGTCTCTGTCAACTTCATCGACTACGAGTACGCAACTCCCTCGCCGGCGGCCTTTGACATTGCCAACCACCTTGCCGAGTGGGGTGGCTTTGACTGCGACTTCAGCGTGCTGCCGACCGTGTCGCAGAGGACCGAGTTCATCCGCGAGTACATCCACTCGTACTTCAGCCTCGTCGCAGACAAACCTGCGGACCTGGACGAGGAGGCCGAGGTTTCCAAGCTGTGCGCCGAGGTCGACCATTTCCGCGGAGTGCCAGGCTTCTACTGGGGCATCTGG
Organism: Microdochium bolleyi; assembly: GCA_001566295.1. Lineage (NCBI taxonomy): Eukaryota > Fungi > Ascomycota > Sordariomycetes > Xylariales > Microdochiaceae > Microdochium > Microdochium bolleyi. The sequence goes on from KQ964259.1 coordinate 492,286, forward strand.
GCCCTGATCCAGGCGACCATCTCAGATATCGACTTTGACTACGCCGCGTATGCCGAGGTCCGGCTTGGCGAGCATTCTGCGTGGAGGGACGAGTTGTCCGGGTCCCGGGAGAAGCAAGGAAAGGAGATGCCCTTGAGGGAGAGGAGATGGGCGCAACTAGAATAAGCCAGTATGGCTTGTGGCGTTTCGCAGACACCGAGCGCGAGACGTCATGTCTGACTGCACGCTCCCTGGCCACGACAACTTGCTCAAGTTTGGGGATCGGCATGGTCAGTTTCGCAGCGGGATACACGCACTCCATCGTGGGCGTCTCGCAGGCCCCGCGCGGCACCACATGATGCCCGAACCGAGCCAAGGCGTTAAAGTCAGGAGCGCACTCAGTTTACGACTTGCTCCACGTCACAGTGCTGCAATACGACCGGCCCAAATACATTGAACGATGTCGACAACAGCGCATAGACCGCGATTCCACGATATCGACTATTCATATTTTCTTCTTTCCTGGTTCGTTCTTTTTCACCTTTTAATACTGCATCAACTTCAGGCAAGCGAGCGGCTCGAGACATACGCACACGATTCAACATGTGACTTTGGGATGGGAGGAATGATACGAGGGCATAGAGGCGTTGGCCGGATACTTCGAATGGGGGAGCTTAAGTAGACATACACATCTGACCCACGAAGCAGTCGGATGGGGAGTACAGACAATCACGGCTCATAAAGACGAGAGAGCATGATTTAAGCTGCAGTGGAGGAGAGGCCAGGGGAGAAAAGCTAGGGGGCAGTCAGGAGAGGCTCGAAAAGAGAGAGCATCGTCTCCTATCCTTTGCGAGCAGGGGAGCGACAACAGAGGGGGAAAATCCACAATGAAAAGACTGTTCCGCAGTGGCATTGTCGCTTCCGTGTAAATTGTGGGTGTCGTGACCTATGTTGTTGTGGCGATCCAGCTCTTGTCCGCGTAGCTGGTAGTACCGGCGCGGACAGTGGCTCGATCAGATATCGAGCGCTTACGGACGACCGCATTTCTTATCTCGTGAATACAACCATGCACGGCGACGACCCGTGGCTTGAGGAGATCGAACGAGATCATGGGCTGCCAGACAAAGAAGAGAGAAAGAGAGTGAGGGAGGGTCGCATCCTCGCCGTCTCTTTCTAGAGGCCTGAAATCATAGAAGCATAGTGTAATACAACTATCTTTTTGGTCCTCGCACTGATACTCATTAAATGTGAAAAATCAATGCCCTTTCTGTAAAGAATATTTTGCATGCGGCTCGCTGGCTATCTTGGTTTATTATAGTAGCAGCGGCGGCGGCAAAACGAGCTCGGAACGCCTCCGTATATGTAACACGTACGTGCAACAAACTGTCATCACCTTGTATGAGCGACATCAAACCACCAAAGAGAAATGACGATCGAACGGGAGGGGGTTTCGGCTCTGATGAGCCTCTGGTAGCGTATGTGTATAGATATGTCTGTCTGTGTGTGCCGCTGGTTTTACTTCGAGTGAGTACCCCCCACGCAGGGAATTCAAGGGATGAAGAATGAATGGAAGGAAGTCGATGCCCACGATGCTCACTGATTTAGTGGACGGACATCCTCCTCGCGGCCAGGTCTGTGTAGAACCTAGCTTTCCCTGCTCGGATCCAGGGGTTTGCCGCCGCTTTACCGGACAGGCTGTGTCGCCGCCTCTCTTGAGGACAGGCGGGCACTGCTGTTGTCAGTGGATAGGGTTTCTCGCAAGCCTTGGTCTGTCTACCACGCACTGAAGGCCATCGAGACAGAAAAAAACTTGTGGCTGCGACAGGCGAGCGTCAGAGGTTCCTGACTCAAAATTATCACATCTTTCACACAAATACCCGCTCTTCCGGAACCTAGACGGTTTTCTGTACTTCCTGCTGCGTTATCTACTTGCCCAGTGAAGCGAGACGAGGAGGAGGAAAGATTAAGATGGTGGTGAGACGACTAACTCTCAGCTCCCTGCAAGGTGAACAATGCTGACGAAAAACCAAACTGCGAAGTAAATATCTGATCTTCCTCTGGGAAGACCCAGAAAGGACCGATAGGCTCTCAGGCATAGCTACGAGGCATAAAGCTTGATACAAAGTATCAATTTCCATGCTCCATGGGGCCATTGTGGGATGACTTGGTGTCTGTCGACGACACACCCCTGGTGCTTGCTTGCCCACGAATCCGAGAACCCCAGTGAAGGACGACGCACACACAATTCTTTTCCTGCCCTTACTGCTGCGAACACCTTCGCTATCACAAGCGCTATTGTTTTAAGACAACATCGAGAGGTCATGAGAACCGAACGACCTTAACACCGCAGATCACGTCTCACCTGTGGATGCAACCCCAAACCTTCTTCTAGCCCCCATCTGCGCCGCTGCATGCGATATGCAGCTGGCAGCTCAATGTGCAGCAATATTTTCTCTTCCCTTTGCCGCTTGCGTCGGTCAATGAGAGTTGGTTGTCTCCCAGTCATCTCTCCGCAAGACGTCTTGGAAGGAACAGTTCACTACAATAGCTAGCACGGTCATTGTCCCGCCTAGTCAACGACCAGCTCCCGGGGAAGAGCAGCTTGCATGTCCGTGCCACGACAGCAGCAGCAGCAGCAGCAGCGACCAACTGCCCATGAGCAGAGAGCAGAAACATGCCTGCGGCGGCATGCTGCCTGCCAACCCCCCGAGATAAGCTCGCACAGCCTCGGCCAGTAGTGGCTTGCTGCTGCTGCTGCTGCGCGACCGTCACGCTCGCTCCTCCTCCGGCCGGGGCATGCAGTTCGTGACCAGGCATCGAGCAATGTGGGCACTCTGTTCAATCACCGAACCGAGATACACAAGAGAAAAACACCGCAAACCCGTCCCGTCCGCACTCACGCGCGCGCGCGCAAGCACCCCGGCCGTGGATACCGAACGTGACACACACACAGATACACGTCCCACGCACTTCTGTCTACCCGTCCTGGGCTGAGAAGTGTCAGGGTGCCCGCACCCTCTGAAATGACAAGTTCAGCTTGAAAAGCTTTTGGCCTCTGCGCCTTGCTCCCGCAACGCGTTTCCTGTACCTGCTTCACTCCTAGGTCCGCTTTTTCGTCCCGCTCCTCAAGTGGGCAGGCTGATAAGCCCTGGACGTTGCGTCCGGGATTTGGTCCGTAGCCAGCCCCGATGACGACGGGATATTGACAGCCAATCTGGTTTTTCCTCTCCTCTCTTTCTACACCGGCTGCTGTTGACATCCTGACGTAGTGTAGAGCCGGGAAAACAGGCTGGGAGGGGACGGATCTCCAGACATGAGGGGAAAAGTCAGAGATGATCGGGGGTTCTGCGAGCTGCAGGAGCTCTGGTGGCCGTTGAGCTATCACGACCTGGGCGCATGACACACGGTCGCGAGCCGAGCGATTGTCGCATCATGCAGCGGCTCTGGCAAAGAGGTGTCATCCGCCGAGCTTGCCCTGTCCAACCCGACTCTATAACAGCTCATCATGACGAGGTTTCTTTCTGTCACAAGGCGAGGTGATCGATGCTACCCTGCGACGACACCCTAGGCCGCCCCAGCAGTCCATATGCCGAGCAGGCTTGTTATGATTGGTGGGCCGCGGTGCGATGGGAACGCGGTGCTTTGTAACAGTCCGAATGGCGACCACCTTCTCACGCTCGGAGCAGGGGTGAGGAGGCTGGCGGGCTCCGGGCAGTTGTTGGATCTGCATCGGCGCTCGAAGCGGAATCTGCCGCTGGGTAAATGCATCTTGAATGGGACAGGTGATTATGCACCCGAGCCGCCTTGCACCGGCAGAAAAGGACCATGTCGACGTAGGACGGGGCCAGGGTGACCAGGCGCTCCAGCTGTTGCCTCATCGTGGGCCGTCGTGTGTTGCGCCATGGTTCGGCACTTGGAGGTTGGGTGCAGGCTCTCAACGCACATGTTGCTTCTTCCGGGGTGCGATCGGCAGGCCACCCCATGCACCGCGCCAGGGTCTGCCGAAGAGTCTCGCCGAGTACCACGGCGGCATGGCACAGGGCGCACAGCCAAAGGCCCAGGCACGGCCAGCTACTGTGTATCAACGTTGTATAATGTGACAGGGCACCCCGTGGCCTCTTGCCTCCCTCCCGCTGTGGCATGTGAGGCAGCTGCTGAGCGTCTCTGCTGGCGTGATACGTTCGTCCATGGCACTCGTGCTGCGTGACATCTTCGCGGGACCAGGTGTGAGAGTGAGATTGTCGCAACGGGTGGTCCTGCCGTCGTATGATGCCTTTGCTTGGAGTACGATCGTGACTAAACAAACACTCACTTTTGCTAGCCTGCAAATAGTGTATCCTGACGTGTGCTTCCTTTCCTCTTACTGCTCTAGTAGACGAGGCTCGTTCGCGATGTACGCGACGATTTGTTAGTAATAGTCCCCTCCCAAATCTGGTCCCGTGCTAGGATGGATTAGTAAACACCGGCGGCGTGGGGACCCCTGTCGTTGCGTTTATCCCTGGCGATGTGCTTTGTACAGTAGTACCCATGGTACTCGGAAGGAACCGAGAGACCATCTCAGTCGTCAAAAGACTGTGATTGTCAGGGAGGAATGAGGCACTTCTCTGCATGGCTCAATGGGTGCAGCCCAAGCCTACTTTTCATGTCCTGGTACAGTGTCTGCCAGATTTCGAGGAAGAGTGTTCGACCTGACTGACGCAGCCAGCAGATCGAGATTGAACAGTTCGTTGCGAAGATCAGACTGATCGATAAGGTGGCAACTCGTGGTTTTTTTTCAGTTTCCTTAGATTTGAAGGATCATTGGCACTGGTAACGACAGTGTGCGACGCTCTCGGACCGTGCAGAGCACCAGATATGGCAGGCGAAAGAGCCCGTCCTCAATAGCAACAGTGTCCCATGGACGCACTGTTGTGCATCCCCTCTGTATCTTGCCCACCCGCCAGTCCCATCTTCGGGTATGGAACAATGAAAAGGCAGAGCGGAGCTCACAATAACGGAACAGAGACCCGAAGTTCTCAACCGCATAAATGTGGACCAGCTGTTGTGCTGATGCTTTCTCAATGACCGACTGGCGGAGATCCCTGTACTTAAAACGGCGGTTGCCTTCATCAGCCCCGGGCACTGCTGTCAAGTCGATTGGGCGCGTCCTGGCCCACACAGGGCCAGAGACGAGTACGGCAATGCTCTTTTGGCTTGTGATCGTGGTTGGCGACATATCTTCTTTCCGCGCATGCCTCATAGGGACGCTGTGCTTGCGGCGGATTACTGGCCCCAGCTTTGTTCACCGCTTCTTGGCTCAGAAACGTGTCATCCGCCGCCGAGCTCGAATCTATCCTGGACAAGCTCTTGTTGGGTCGTCGGCTCGAGCTGGTGCCATGGCTTCAGCTTGTCCAGCTGATCCACCCGAGCTGACTTTCCCTGTTTGGACTTCTCAGCTACGAAGCCGAGCTAGCCAGGCATGTCTGAACGCACAACCGATTGGCGAACGAAATGCAGCTGATGGCGCGTTGTCCCGCAAGCTCGTTATAATACTACTTGCTCGTGCTGGACCACCGGTTGCTCGCTGCAACACAGTGGCCGGCCGCGACCTGCAGCATCCGTGGCCGAGCAGGGTATTGGTGCGCGTCCGCAAATCAGCATCGCGTTCGGACCTGCGGAAATTGTTCGCGGTCGTGGAATTGCGGGTGAGATAGCCGTGGCTGTGGTTGCCCTGCACCTCCTTCACTTTTGTACAGGTCGTGCCGAGGAGTGTTACGTGGAAGTGGATACCGTCCCATGGAAGTATCCGACATTTCTGCTGGGCTGGGCCTGCTCAGGGTACCCTGCAACAGACCGGAGAATGTTCTCCCAGCTGGGAGGGCACCGTAGGGGGTGTTTGGCCTTGTTTTCATAGCTGTTGTCCATAATAGGCGGTAGTAGCTGCTGGCCTGAAGGAGTAGCGATATAGGGCCAATGGTATTGCCAACGGTTTTAGTCTGCGACTCCGGAGTAGAGGACTACCCGTGAAAAGTAGATCCGCATCGAGGCTTAGGCTCCGCCATACCTAGGGATATTGACGCTATCCTTCAATCCTTGGGCTTTGTGAGCTGAGGTTACGCTAGCATGACTCCTCGCGTAGTCTTGCGTACGCTCATCTGCTGTGGGCTGGGGACCCTGGACGTCAGTAGCAGGCCTGGAAACATCAGCCGGGACGAACCCTGGAAGGCGCAAGCTTGCCACTGGGGTTTAAGGGGATAGGCTGGGCAGAGCTGGGGTAGTCGCACCAATCATCCATGGCTGGAAAACCGTTTGACGCGATTACAGCCAAGCAGGTCCGCGGTCCCGCACGTGGCGCCTTGCAAGTTGCAACGGCTCCCAGCCGAGGGCAGTTGGCCACCCGCTTCACGTCTTGACAGTAGACCGTTCCAGAGCCTGAAAGGGCCAGCCTGGCGGAAGCCGTTCTCAGCAATTTGCACTAGTCAGTAGACCCCGCGCGTGTATGAGTCCGTCTGGGCACTAGCCGAGTTACATTGCCAAGCTAGCTGCAGAACGTTCGGACTCTGGACGCATTTGATCGCGCTGGGATCGGTATTGACATTTACGACCCAACCAACCCAACCAAGTAAGTCCTCTTCCGCGATCGGGGGAATGCACGCCTGCAGAGGCCAGCATCGCAGTTTGCCGCGGCAGTGCCTCTGGCGGCATGAACCCTTCTTGCCGAGCTTGTGCCATGACGAGCAGCGAGAGGCATACAGACATTTTCAGTTGTTTGGAACGTTCTATCAAGTCGTTCGGCAATTGGTACAGTACTCGTGTCGCGGATCTGGCAGTGAACAGAGGGAGTTGAATAGTGATGATGCTCGATGCTGGGGCGCGGCGGGGGCTTCGCGTAATCATGATCCGGATCATGGTGGAAGATGCCAGGATGTTTGCGTATCATTACTGTAGGTGTCGTCGTGTCGAGCTTTCCGTGAGTCTCGCCTTGTGCGGTCCGCCGTGTATGGTTCCCTAGGATATGCAATGCAGTCTGTCCGCCTCAGAAGAGACCTGCGGATCCAGTACGAGCTCCAGGCTGTGCGCTAGAGCTAGGGAGCTACCCTAGCTCCCGGAGCCAGAGTGGTCCGACCTGGCACAGGGCGGCTGCGCGCGCACCCGGAGATGGCATGTGAGTGGATAATCTCATGCCTTAGCGTGTGTTAGGGCACCTTTTCGTAGCTTTCGCATGGGGACGACATGGTCTTCTGTGGCCCGTGTGCGGGTGACTGGAAGGTGGAAGAAGTGGACAGCAGAGCAGCATTCCCTGGCTGGCACAAGCTTGTCGTTGGCGGCCCGGGGTCCGTCTGTAGACTGTGCTATACCTGTGCCGTCGGTCTTGAAAAGTACCAGTCGGAAATTTGCGCGGGTCTCGTCGGCCTGGCACACTCGCGTGGCGTCTCGCAGCGAGTTGGGTCTCACTCAGGGCCTTTTGAGTCTCTGCGTTGCTGGTGTTCAAGTCGTCTCTTATGGCGGGTGGGCTGGCAAGGTGACGAATACTGCAAGGCTGTGCTGGCCTTGATCGTCGAGCATCGGCCCATCCATCCCTCGCCTGGCGGCAGAGAGCCCATGCCGACGCTGCATTCAGGGCCTTGGCACTTGGGATCGTCCACTGGACCACTGCGTCTGCCTCGGGGTCTGACACGGTGAGAAGGGCTGGCTTGGCTGATGAGAGGCGTCGGCAGCAGGCCGGGGGCTGTGGTCGCGGACGGGCCGGGATGTGGTCTTGTTTGCTTTAGGGAGAGGCTGGCTGAGCTGCAAGTGCCGACAGGGTGCGCCGAGCTGGGAGCCTCTTCCTATCGTATGCTGGAGCATCGTGACACACTGCGACGGTCCAGTGCGCGAGGGTGAGGTGAGGGTGAGGACGAGGCACGGAACATTTTGCGTGGTGGGTACTGGGCTGCGGCGCCCGCCTGCCGCGTTGGGGCTAGCGAGCTGGAAGGCACAGGCGAGGGAAGGCGCAGGCCCGTGCATGCGCGCCCGGGGCGTCGTCGGCCAGCCGGCTAGTGCCCTTGCGCCCCCAAGTCAAGTGCCGGGTGCTGGTGTCGAGTGCAGGTGGTGCCACGGGCTGCGGACGCGACACCGCAGGTACCTCGCGGCACAAGGGAGCTCCAGCTGGCCGCCTGTCCCCCCCCATCCACACCTGCACCCTGCACCGTGAGGCAGTTGGATGGCTCCGCAGCTGCGCACCCCGAGGACAGACCAGCGCCGACAGGGGTCCTCCTGGACTGCGCGCGCCAAGTGCTGAACCTTGGCCTGGCCAGGCCCTGCCCTGCCTGCAAGTGCCATCCCATTCATCTGCTGTTGCTCTGTCCACCGGCCGCCGTCCACCACAGCTGGACGAGCACAACCTCACCCGGCCTCCCTCTCCTTCCTCTGCACAACCTCATACGCCCAGCTCACGCCCAGCTCACGCCGCCAGCTGCCCTCCCTCCCTCGTGCTCCTGCCGCCGCACCCTGCCGTCTGCCACTGCCAGTTTGTCCTGCGTGTCGTACTCGGGCTGACTCGAATCCCGGATCATCTGGAACCATCAGGCGCCCCTCTCCAGCCGTGTATCATGCCTTGTCCGCGCCCTTCCTCGGTGGCATAAACACCCGCAGCCACTTCGGCGACACGGCCACGAGCGCTTCGCCCGCTCCTGTGCTCACCCACGACGGGACATCCGTCTCTGCTCCCACTGCCAGCACCGTCGAGCTCGCGAGAGACTGGCGGGACAAGCCAGCCTCCATGGAAGCTGCCGCCCGCTCAGAGTCGCCCATGAGGAGGCAGAAACTCAGATTCCGCCTCCACAAACCAGCAAAACCCGACGACTACGTCCCAGCCTGTGATACCAGGCCAAAGCACAGCTCTACCCTCCGCTTCCAGGCCTACGCCGGCCCCAACAGGCCCGCGCCCGACCATCGCCCGCCCGCCCGCGCAACGCTACCTCCAGCACCACCGCTCGGTCTCTCGTCCGCCGCCAGCATGCTCGAGCCCCGGGCAGACCGGCACGGCTCACAGCTTCCTGTCACCACGATCCAGAGCGAGCTGACTGTCCAGCCGGAGGAAGCGCCGGCCGTCGGGTTCGACCCGGCCCTGGACCCCACAATTCGGGGACTTTTTGAACAGCAGGCTCAGATCCAGGCCAAGCTCGCCAGCCTTCTGCCTGCTCACTATGTGACCACCGAACGCGCCGAGCTAAACTTGCTCCAACACAAGCTGCGTGCCCTAGAGACTTTTGCGCAATCCCAACGTAAGCCGCTTGCGACGTTTCCTTGTTCCCGGTTCAACCCCACAGCGGACAAGCTCCCACCCTCGAGACCGCATCTTGCTAACTACGCTGGGCCATAAGAAATTACCGCGCAGGCGCCGGGCCTGTCGGATGCCGAGGAGGCACGTTACTTACAGTATAGATGTGAATGCATAGAGAGCTACCTCGCAGACAGAGGTAAGCCTTGACCGGCCTCGAATGTCCTTCTCGCAGAAAGGTCGACATCACTAACATAGGCCAGGTATCGATCTCTATGATGTCAAGCTTCAAGAGCACCTTCGGCTTTTCGCCTACCATGATGCACCAGCGGGGTATGGTTCATGGCTTGACAGGAACATTTCCTTCTACGACACTATCTTCAGGAGCCGGAACACGCGGCAGCCCGTGCCGCTCGTTCCTAGGCGACAGGCGGCCTTCAAGTGCTGGAAAGAGGATTGCCTGCACTATATATACGGATTCGGTACTGCTGAGCAGAGGGACGATCACACCAGACAGTATCACGGGGTGACACTACAGCGTGCGGCGGAGCTCACCCATGCTGCTGCTGCTCCTGCAGCTGTCAGCCTCGCCGAGTCAAGGCCATCCCTTCTGGAGCCATCCAGCGGCCTGGGACCACGGGGCATGAGTTCTCTTGGCACATCGTCGACACCAGCACTGCCGCCGATCTTGACTAGTGTCCCAGGACGGGAGGTACAGCGTCGGACGTCGGCGATTGGCCTGCCCGCGCCGCCGGCCCCCGAATTCCCAACACAATCTCCTGCCAACGCAGACGCTGAAGTCGACCCCCTCCTTCCTCCATTGAAGAGAAGCCGCGTGGGTCATTCCCGACTGGAGTCGATAGGAGAACTTCGTCTGCCTCGTGAGCACGGGCCTTGTCTTCGTTGCAGAGTATACCACAAAGCAGTAAGTTTCACGTTTTTTGACTTCTCATTGAGCTCGGCCAACTGACCATGTCTACCAGTGTGACTCACAAGACGATGACTGTGCCATGTGCTCGGAGCCGGTTGATCCCATGACAGATGACTTCTGGGATGTGCTCGGTTGTCAGCGAGGGCCACTCTCGACGCTCGCGGACTGGATGTTGCCCGAAACCCTATCACCAAGACAGGTCCAGACACCTTTGACTTCGCCCATGGCGAACCGGCGCAGCATGAACCAATACCTTGACCGAACATATATTGTGCCGACCGCTACAGTCGACATGGTGAGGGCCCATCTTGACTTTGATGATGCCTTCTGGTGGACAGAAGACTCTGCTGCCATGACGGCTCCGACGCCAACATCTGCTGTGTACTCACACGATCGTTGGGATGGCAAAGTCCCACCCGTACTCAATGTTCTGGCCGCAAGCTGGAATGCGGAGGGCATACCCTTCCAGTTCTGGGATATCCTTCGATTGAGTGGACACATGGCAGAGAGTCGTGCCATGGAAACTGCGCGGTACCCTGTTCTCTATCGTGCCAAGATGCTGCTGCGCGAGATACTTTTCTATGACTTACAACAGAAAGAACCGTCGATCAGAACGCAAGTCAACGTCGATGATGCGCAGCTTCTGCCCGAAGACGACGACAATGATGGTCGAACACGCTTGATATACAATTGCATGACGCAGTTCTTGCAGGCGTTCGAGAACGCCACGATGCGCAGTAGTCCGACGGACCCACGAAGCTGGCTCGCCGTTTTCTTCTCGCTCTGCATACTCAGCATCGTCAGAACTATCCTGACAGATCTCGTATCAACACCCGACTCGAACATTGCTGGGCCGTCGCAAGCCGGAGTGTCACTATCGTCCAGTGCTGTCGCGATGCACAGCGTCTACAAGGCACTTGTGTCCATTTTTGCATCCTCGTCTCCGATGCTTCTCGACGACACCATGGATTTCTTCGATCCCCGCGATCGAGACCTGCTCCGTGCTACATTGTCCGCCTTGAGGAGGGAATCCTGGGATGAGTGGAAGATTGGATCCACGCAAACCTTTCTTTTTAGGCTAGGCAGCGGATACCTTATCGAAGGCCAGCTGTTCAACGGCTTTTTCCGACAAAGGACCCCGACCTACCGGGATATCCCTTCATACAGCCAGGATGGAGCAGCGTCCGCGGGTGATGGTTCCACGAGACCAGGGCAAGAATGGATGGCGATCGACCCATGGGCAAGCCACAAGACTGAAGACGGCTACCCGCCGGGACTTGGTCTCGATGCGCCACGAAGACACACGCTTGGTGAAAGCCCGGCATTTTCACGTGCGCTTTCGAGAGGCCTGGCATCACCAGGCAAGCTCAAGACTAGCTACCAACGCCCACCCCTTCGACGGGTGTTTTGCAACAAGTGCAATGAGTACCCCGAGGGCTTCCGTGGCGAGCACGAACTACGAAGACACAACGACGCAAAACATGCTGCTTTGGTCAAGCGGTGGGTGTGCACGGAGCCTCCTCAGATACCAGGGCAGACTCCTGTGCTGCCCCAGATCCCGCTTGGCAAGTGCAAAGCATGTGTGACACAGAAGCGCTACGGAGCCTATTATAATGCTGCAGCTCATCTCCGCAGGGCACACTTCAACCCGCACCGCGGCGGCAAGGCAAGCGGTGATTGGCCTCCAATGACCATTCTGAAAGATTGGATGCGCGAGGTTCGCCAGTCCATCGACGTCAGCAACGATCCCAACGACAGTGACAGCGGCGATGAGGAAGCTGATGCTCGGATGATCGAGGAAGAGTTCCCGGGCATGCGCCACCCGGCGTATCTGGATGCTCCACGACTCGCACCTGCGCCAATCCAGAGCCACCTTGGGCCTTCGGTCGCATCTTCCATCGACGGCAGCATGATTCAGAGTAGCCCGATCACCCCCAAAGTCGAAGACAATCGCAATCGTTGCCCGCACCCTGACTGCGGTCGTGTGTTCAAAGATCTGGCCGCACACATGCTGACTCACCAGGAGGAACGACCTGAGAAATGTCCAATTGAAACCTGCGAGTACCACGTGAAAGGGTTCGCGCGCAAATACGACAAGAACAGGCACGCCCTGACGCACTACAAGGGAACCATGGTGTGCCCCTTCTGTCCAGGGCCTGGCACAGCATACGAAAAGGCGTTCAACCGGGCAGACGTGTTCAAGAGGCACCTGACTGCTGTGCACAACGTCGAGCAGACACCGCCGAACAGCCGCAAGACGGTCACGACGATCGGCTCTGGCGCGATGATGGGCGGCATGGGCATGCATGGCGAAGGCGTCGGCGACGCCAAGTGCTCAATCTGCCAGACTCGCTTCCTCACAGCCCAAGAGTTCTACGAGCACTTAGACGACTGTGTGCTCAATGTTATCGTGCCCTCCACGCCGAAATCGAAGGAGGACTCGACGACGCCGGGGATGATGATCAGCAGCGTCGCAAGCGCGAGCGGCCCGAGCGAATCACACATCCGAGAAGGGCCTGGCGGTCCTGCTGGCCCATACCCCCAGCAGCAACAGCAGCAGCAACAGCAACAACAACAACAGCATCATGCAGCACATCAGGACCGCGATTACTACGACTCTCGCAGGCGTAGTCTCGGTGGTGGTGTTGGTGCAGCCGGGAGCCCGGTCATGGCGCGAGAGACTGATAATGGTGGCGCTAACCGCAGCCGTGAATATGAAGGTCCACCCAGGGACAGAGACGGAAGGATCGTGATGGATGGAGGAGGAGGAGGAGGAGGAGGAGGAGGAGGAGTTGGTGGCCACATGCCCCCGCAGGTCTCGCGACACTGAGCCTGCGAGCTGTGACGAGCAGATGCTTCGGCTGTCCACTTTGCTCGCCACCTTGCTGCTGATGGCTTCCCTATACATATATATCTTATCTATATACCCTGTACACTGGATTGTCTGGTGATGAGCCAGAGGTGGCAGATTGCCTTCTCAAAGTTTGAAAGATATACGGAAATGAAACAATTTTAATACTCCCGCTGAGTCTAGCCCAGATCTGCATACTGAGACAAATTCTAGGTTGAAACATGGCAGTGGAGCACTGTTCTAGACCTCGCTCACAAGCGCACAGGAAGAGACTGAGCGGGTGGGCGACGCGTGCATAGTCTATATCAGCCATACGGAAAAGTATGTGCTTGAGGAACACACTTGTTCGAACATGCACCTTGCTCACACACAGAGGCTGAACCCCCGAGGGGGAAGAGGAAGTCTACTAGATTTGGCATCAAGGATGTGTCTTGCTGCTGCACAAAGTACTCAAGTACACTGACTTACACTACCAACCCCTTATACGCCGAGAGAAGAAGAAGACGTAGCCCCGGCACTGCCAGCCTCGAACATCCGGATCCGCACGCCCTGGCTCGGCCGGCCGACGATCTCGGCGACGTGCTGCTGCGCGGCCCAGTCGCCGCCTGCGTACTCTATGCGCTCGTACTTTTGGAGGATGCGGACCACTATGGTGTCGACGAGTCAGTGGGGTGCAAGGTCGAGAGATACACATCGTCAGGTGGGATGGGACAGATGGGAACTGGGCAGTACCGAGTGTACACTCTGGAGAGTGCACTGATTGGGAGCAGGATAAGACAGGCAGGGGGAGAGTTCAAGGGAGGGTGCGATGCAAAGCAACTCACTGGAAAACGCAATCTCCGTCAGCGCAAAGTTCTGGCCGACGCAGATCCGCGGCCCGCCGTTGAACGGCACGTACTGCCAGTGGTTCGGCGTCCAGTGCTCCCAGCGCTCGGGCGAGAAGACGGCCGGGTGCGCGAACTTGTCCGACATGGGCGGGTACAGCTCCGGGCGGCGCTGCATGACAAAGGCGCTGTAGATGACGTTGTCGCCAGCAAGTACGGCGATCTCCGGGCCGCCGTCGCGGCCGGGCAGCGTGGAGTCATGCAGCGCGGTGCGCAGGTTGTACGGCACAGCCGGGTATAGTCGGAGCGTCTCGCTGATGGTGTGCCGGAGGTACGACATGTTTTTGAGATTTTCGTAGGTCGGGGTGCCCGACGCGCCAACAGAGTCGAGGACCTCATGCCTCAGGCGCTGCCAGGCTTGAGGGTTGTTGCTGAGCTCGTAAAAGGCCCACGAGAGCGTGGCGGCTGTTGTGTCACGGCCCGCGAGCAGCACGGCGACGATCTGGTCCCGGAGGATCTGTGGGTCGCGGGTCTGCCGGACCACGCTGTGCAGGAAGGTGAAGTCCTTGTCTGACTTTGAAAGCCTGTCGAGCTCGGACTGTGGGAGGTTCAGGGCCTGCTGGATGAACGGCATCACGAACTCGTCGAGCTTGGCGATGTCACGGTGGAACTTGCCGCGGGGGACGAACTTCTCGAGGGGGCTTTTCGAGTCGGATGTTGATGTCAGTATCCAATATTGGCAGTGTTTGGTATGGTAAGCTTGTATTGGAGAGACTTACCCGATGGTTGTAAGATATGTCATGGTGGACTGTACATCGTTGAAGGCGACTGAGAACTCGTTTCGAGGACTGAGGCAACTCTCATGAGTTCGTGTCCATATGCGAGGGATATCGTCACGCCCACTTACTTGTTCAGACTGTCCGTCGTGGCCCCAAGCAGGAAGTCTGTCGTGACATCCAATGTCATGCGATAGAACAAGTCCATGATGTCGACCACGCCGCCGTTTGTGGGGAGCTTGGCCACGAGCTGCTGCGCCCAGCGGTCGAACGTGTCGAGGTCAGACACCTTCTCCGTGATGAACATTGGTCGGATCAGACTGCGGCTCTGCTGCCACATTGACCCGTCTGTCGTGAAGATGCTGTCGCCGAGGAACGGCTTCCACAGGCGGTGAAATTCATCGCCCTTGCCAAAGTCGGAGAACTTGGTCGTCAGGATCGTCTTGATGTGTTCAGGATCCCTGGTGATGATGTAGCGCTGGTGGCCTATCACTTGGATCTCGATCACGTCGGTGGTGCCTTCGACGCCTGCCCGTTCGAAGAAGCCGTTGTACAGCTCGTGCAGCCGGTTCTCACGCGTGGCTTTTGCAGCTGCACCAAGGGTCAGGAGTGCTGAGGCCAGGCGGCTGTTAGCATTCATGCTGCAAGTATAGCTGACTCGCAACCTTGAACATCCTGATGCATGAAGGGGAGCGGGTGGCTACCTGAGCCTGGGTATTTGGTGATCGAGGGTGCCCGGACACCGCCTGTGCGCTTGAGTCTCTGCTCATGCCTGATGCTCTGCACCACGAGGTAGAGCGCCGAAGAGACAGTCCCGATGCCCAGGAGGATGGCAGCGCTGCCGCCGTCAATGTTGGACAGCATAATTCGTTGTGTGAGTTCGTCCTTGAAGTTGTGCGTTGACGGTTTATTTGACCTTTGTGCTCATCAGGTTGAAGAGTCATGGACGAGATGAGTATCAGTCAGCTCCAAAGAACGTCCCTCCAGTATGACATCCGGGCGCTCGGGATGCTGCCTATATGCTGTCAGTACCCCATGTTGCCGCTTTTGTCGCGGCTTCGCATCCACGACACCCCTGCTGCATGGCAGCTCCTCCTGGCGTCGATCAAGCTCCCGAGGAGGAGGACCCCGGGAGCCCGACGCCTAGTTCGAGAAGCAACATCGTTGCATCGGATCCCCGGTAAGTGTTGCGACCCCGCGAATCGACGACCCTGTTGTCTTCCCCGCACCAGGCTGCCAGAAGGGCGCCGTCGCGAGCCCGGAAGATTCCATCTGGAGACATTGGCACTGGAGGTGTATGTGACGGGCGATGGTGTGCGAGCAAGTTGCTGAGCCGAGGCCCGCTGCTTCGAGGCCCTGCCTACCTGCCAAGAGACAGAGACAGAGAGAACTCCAAGGTTTACTGATCACAAGTCACGCCAGGAACACATGCCAGCTGCATGACTGTGCGTCGAGACGGCAGGCAGGCGAGTGCCACATCAGTGATGTGGACGACGCCATGCTCGATCGCGCCTGCGCTTGCGAGCAAGGAGCATCCGGGGGCTGCCAGGGACAGGGGTGCTCTGCCGTCTTGGGAGGATGCCGATCACTTGGAGCAGGCTCCCGCAATAACTCAGACACGCACGCGAAATGATCCAAAGGCACGTGCCAATCGTCGCACATGGATAGTTCCGTTTCGTGTCAGCGCGGCTCTTCGTGCAGCTGCCCGTCCGGGTTACGAACCAATGTCGACGTGCATATGATCTATTTTTTATTGTACCAGGCTCATTATATATAGCTAGATATAGTACCTACGGTATGTATATACGTCGTGGCAGGGCCTGCGCAGTTGTGCCAACAATGATGGGTATGTGCCTGAGACGCAACAGATTATTGCTAAAGAGAACAAAAAGGAAATATTCGGTGTCTCGTCGAGCCGCAGCACTGGGGAATCGCTTCCTAGCGTGCACTGGGCTGGTCCTTCACTCTTCTCCTCACTTCCCCTCATACTTGCCGCTCACCATCTTGCGCGTGGCTGGGACATCGGTCCACTTCCCCTCAGCAGGCTCCGCGTCGGCAAACGGGTCATCCTCGTCGATAACTGCCGCCTCCTTGCCCTTGCCCTCTTCGAGTTGCGACACAGAGATGAAGTTTTGCGAGTGACCGCTGGCTGCTGCCGGCAGGTCGACTTCCCACCGGGCTTCGGCCGCGCCTGGTTTGGGCTCAACGCCTGGGGCGCCAAGTATCCGGCACACAATCTTCTGCCAGTCGCCGCCGACCGCCAGCGTGACGTCTCCAAGACGCCAGTAAACCAAGTGCTTGTCCTTGAGGTGCGTTCCAGAGGGCTTGGTCTGGGCACCGGTTGCTACACCTTCGTACGTGGTGAAGAGTACGAGGTTGTGGATCAGCACAGACGTGGCACCGTCCGCAAACTTGAAGGTCGGGTTCAGCTTGTACTGCAGCAGAAGGCCTAGCTTGTCGCCTTGTGGTTTCCATACAGGGTTGAGGATGATTGGCACATGCTCCGTGGCAAGGGGGTCGATGTCGACGTGCAGGCGGTATGAGAAGCCGATCGAGGTTTTCTGAAGGTGTGACGGGTCCAACATGAAGCGCTCTGCCTGGTCGGGAGTGTCGTTGGTCACAAAGATGCGATTGGGCCCAATAACCTCCAGGGCGGGAAAGTTGTTAATGCGGACAGGTATTTGCACTTGACCAAAGTTAGCTCGAGGCTCATGTGTATCGCTAGGCGCTGACTCACTTGGCGTACTGTTCGTCTCAGAAGCTTTGTATGAGAAGGCGATCTCGCCGTTGACCTTGACGGACTTGATCTCTCCATCCTCGAATGTGGCCGATACAGTTTCTATTATGGATGAGTTGAGACCAGGCTCATGCATGTCGGGGTGTTTTGCGTGCGCGATGCCACCGAGCGAGGTCGCAGAACGTATTGATTGGGTGTCAGAACCAGCAATGGACGGCTCGGAATTCAGCGCGCTAAGACCCGTGGAGCGCGAGGTCAGAGCAGTGAAATTGGGCGAAGGGGGAATCGTGCTGGCAGAAGAAGACCCATGAGTGATCGGGGCTGGCACATAGATTGTGTTGCGCACGTCTCGACGGCCACGGATGGTGCCGGTCTTGCGAGTAGGCATGCCCATGGCCAAACTGGTGGCCACGCTGGACAGCGCGGCTTTCTTTGCCTCGGGATCCTCGTCAGCAACAGGCTCGTTCTGAATATTGAGCTTGAAGATCTGATCAGCCTCTTCTCCGGCGGCTTCCTTCTCGGCCGCAGATATAGGATCGTTGGCGGGCGCAGGTACAGAAAAGCCCTCGGCATCCTTCTCTGGCTGCTTCTGGGAAGGCGGTGGACCCGGCGGGGGTGACACGTCAAGCAGATCTGTAGATGCAGGCTTGCCGTTCGTCTGCGGAGCCGATGAGCTCTCGCCAGCTCCTGTGCCGTTCGTGGTTTGCGGAGAAAGCTTTTCTCGAGCCTCGGACGCCCTCGACGCGTCGTGGTCCTCGGATTCGGCCAACGATCCCAGGTGACCTGACCCGCTCAGGTTGTTCGAAGAAGTTCTCGGCGACAAGCCTGGCCCGTGGCTGCTCTTTGAGGTCCGTCCGAAAGGTCCCTTCGAAGGTGACAGCTGCCCGAATCCGCCGTGGACACTTTGGCGCCGGCGACCCAACATTGTGCCGATCCGGCTACGCAACTTATTCTCGGTCGGTGGCTCACGGAGCGCGGAATGTTCGCTGCGGTTGTCCTCCATCGAGACTGCGGGCGGCGTGGGAGTTGGCGCATGTACTGTCGGCGTGGTGGGCGCATCGGCTGCGCTGGTGGTATTGCTGGTGTTGGTCGTAGCAGTGGTACCGGCCGTCGAGTTCTGGCGCACCGAGGTCGCGCGCTTCTCAAGCTTAGGCTTTCCCATAGTCGTCTTCGATGCGAAGGTCGCAACCTCGGTGGCTGTGCTGTAATCTAGGAGACTGTTGATGACGCCCTCGGCTTCACTCTGGTGGCGCTGGGCCTGCTCGCCCTCGAACGTGCCGTATTGCGTGAGCACATCTCGGAGATGGTTCATGCGAGACTCGTCAAGAGCCTGCAAAGTTTCGAAGATGAAAGGAGCCTGGGACTCCCACTGACCGCTGGCCGACTCGAGCTTGGCGGCTGCCGTGTCCATCTTGGCGGCGCTGGCCTTGCCGCCCTTCTTGGAGAGCTTTTCCGAGGCGTGCTGCGCGTCTTCGAGCTCCTTGGCCATGTTTGTGAGGTTCCCCTGGATCGTCTGCATGCTTGCCATTTCCTTTTTCTGCTGGAAGTTGCGAAGCGGGAGCTCGACCTCCTTGTCGATTCTCGAAGCGAAGGTGGAGTGGGAGTTGGCCATGGCCTCTGTAGCAGAGAGTATCTTGTCCCATTGTGGGTGGAAGGAGCTGAGGAGGGTGTGTTTTCTGTCAGTACTGTCGTCACGAGGCGCGGAGGCGTGGGCCGCAGGGCTTACCCAAGCTCAGACTGGGTGTTGGGAACACGGAACTGGGTCAGCTTGCGCAAGCTCTGCGCGTACTGCTCCTCGACCTTGCGACGTTCCTGTAGGGGGTCAATTGTAAGCTGCTGTTGCGATGCGGCGGGGGAGCGAGCCGAGGGCGGTTGTGAGCAGTACCTGGAGCCAGTCGGCGATTTCGGTGTTGACCTTGGCAATGCGCTTGACGCGGTCGTTCAGGACGGTGACAGCTTGGCCAGGCTGGAGATTAGCCTGTAGAGAGAGCGGCAGAGTTAACGACCGAGGTGAAGCTGCGAGGAAGGGACGGCGGGAAACGGAGCGGCGCGCACCAGCATGGCCGGGTATTCCGGCCGGGAGAGGTCGTCCATGACGGGCGAGGCAGAGTCGCGCAGTGGCTGGCAGAGAGCACGACAGGAGAGCGAGAGCAGAGAGCGCGGGGCGACGTCACGACATGTACGCGGGTCGCGGGCGGACAGCTGGAGTGTCTGGTGAGGGTGCCGAGGTGCAGGTGCAGGCGCGGGCGCAGAGCGAGGGTGGAGGTGAGGTTGGGGAGGCGCAACAAGTCGCACGAGGCAAGCTGGATGCTGGGGCGGCTGGCCAGGGCAAGTCGAGCAGCGCCGGGGTGAGTGACGCAGTCAACTTCGGTCCGGCGAACGGGCTCGTCCCCACATGGAACATTCTCCAGCCTCGCGACTCGTTCCTGGCACGGCTCCATAGACAGGGCCACCACCTCCGTCTGGACCACTACACTCACAAGCTCTTGGACTGCCCCATGGTGATGGTGCTGGGGCAATCCATTGCGGCAAGGCTTGGTCCAAGAGCCCTACAGCTCCACCCGTCGGCTCATCATCCACAACATCGCCCACGACCATCTCGTGCTCGCAGCACACCCCGACGACACAATGGCTGGCAATGATACCCAGTGGCGCCAAGAGCTGACCGCAATCGAGCGGTACGACCATATCCAGAACATGTGCGTCTTCTCCACGTCTGCGGCTCGGCCACAGCTCACACGAGGTCCTGCAACCGCCCTGCAGCAAGGCCATCCTCGAGGCGACAACTTCCACGGCCACACCTACCCATCAGAGTGCCTTTGCCATTGAAAATGACGCCTACAACAACTCCAACACCAGGGTATGCTTGGTTGTCGACAAAAATTTGGCCATAGCTCGTGCTGATGACTTTCGCAGGAGCAATATGATTCAGCTTGCCTCCTGAAGCCCAATTCAGATGACCCAAGCGCTGCTCATCACGGGGTACCCGATGAAGCCGGCCAGCTCTCCGGGGATGCCCCGGGATCCCCGGGCATCACCATCGGCACATATCAAGACTGCCACCACGTCTCAGGCGGTGTCACCTCGGAGGTATACAGGTCCAGATCCGTGGCCCTCAAGGTCATCGCTGAGACACACATTCTCGAGCCGCACAACCCTCAGCGGGAAGCAAAGATCTTGGGGCTTCTCGAACCGCCATGCATCCCGCTCCTCGAAACTTTCCGCGACCAGGATCAGCATTTCGTGCTGGCCATGCCTTTCATGCCTTTGAGCCTGGAACAGCTCATCGAGCAGCGGGCTCCGCTCTCACGACAACAGCTCACAGCACACTTCGGTAGCTTGTTTGGTGCGCTGGCACATATCCACAGCAAAGGAATTATACACCGTGACATCAAGCCCTCCGCCGTCCTGCTGGCCTCTCCGGATGGGCCGGCATATCTCTCTGACTTCGGCACCGCCTGGCACCCCCAGCTCTCCACGACGTCCGAGCCCGCGGACAAGAAGATCCTGGACATCGGCACGGGCGCCTACCGTGCACCCGAGGTACTCTTCGGCGACAAGTCCTACAATGCCGCGATCGACATATGGGGCGCCGGCGTGATGCTGACCGAGTGTGCCCGCGACCCCGCCAAGCCCATCTTCGAGTCCCGCGCCGCGCACGAGGACGGAAACCAGCTCAGCCTGATCCTCAGCATCTTCAAGACCATCGGGAGTCCCACACCCGAGACGTGGCCGCAGGCCAAGGGGTTCAAGACGCCCCCGTTCGAGATGTATCAGTCTTTTCCGGGCAGACCTTGGGCGGAACTGCTCGAGGGTGTGGAGGAGGATGTTGCGGATCTGATCAAGAAGATGCTGCAATTCGAGAGCAGCACGCGTCCTACCGCGGAGCAGGTAAGTTCCTGACATTGCGTGGGGCAATGGCGAGAGCGATGGCTAACACGACGAAACAGATCCTCGCGTCAGGCATCTTTGGACCCGAGACCAGCACTGACGAACAACGGAGTTGACCACTAGTATCTGCAGGCGTAAAGCGGGGATATAAAGAGTCAGACATCTGGTCACCTAGTGCGCAGAATAAAGTGTTCCTAAGGGGTATATACCATGGCAAATGCTACTAGCTACAAAACTTGTATTTCCATGTCAGCATCTACTGACTATGTGTGTCTCGTCCAACCTCATCCCATCCCGTAATACCCAGTCCCACGATACATGCCCCGAAATATACAAAGGTATCCAAGTTACAGCCCAAACATGATCCCACCCATTCTCTCCCCGGTAAGAACATCGAGCGACGACAAAGGAAAAGAAAAAGTGATAGTGAGGACTTCTCGCAAGAATAAAAGACAAAAAGAATACGCGATAACAAGATCAGGCATCGAGCCGAATCTCCAAAACCCCTTCGTCACCGCGGGGCTTCCTCGCGAAGCCATTCAGCACGCGCCACCCTGCGCCGCACCGCCTGCCCTCCTCGACGATTCCGTGCACACCCTCGAGCGCGGCGGCGCCGGCCTCGCGGATCTCGTGCTCGGGCAGGACCACCATGTTGAGCTGGCCCTCGCACACGACCTTCTCCATCTCGGTGCGCAGCAGCCAGCGCTCCCAGACGAGGCTGCCCGCCAGGCCCGCCACGCCCGCCGCGGCCTCGGTGCTGCCCTGCACCATGGCCTCGAGCGCGAGGCTGCGCTCGACGCCCGTGGACGAGTCGCGCACCATGAGCTCGCGCTGGGCAGGGGTCTTGGGCGCGGAGCCCATGGGCAGGCACACCCACGCGCGCTTGGTGTCGGCGAACCCGGCGCCCGCGACCTTGGAGAGGAACGTGCGGGTCGGGTTAGGCTCGTAGCCCATCGTGCGCAGGGCGAAGCCGAACTCGACGGACCGCGCGAGGCCCAGGGGTCCCGCGTTGACAATGTCTGAGTCCATGACGCTGAAGTCGAGGTAGCCGCCGGGTTTCAGCACGCGGTAGCACTCGGCGAGGCAGGCGTCCCACTCGTCCTGGCCGCCGTTCTCGCCCGCGGCCTTGAGGACGGACTGGAGCTCGCGCGCCGAGACGAGGTCAAAGTGCGCGTCCGGGAAGGGCAGCTTGGTGAAGCGCTCCACGGCGACCTGCCTGTGGTTCGGCGGCCCGCGGATGTTGCTGTTGCTCACCTGCCGGATCTTCTTGGTTGTGACGGTGTACACCTTGGTGTTGGGGTACGTGAAGGCGCAGTGCCACGCCCAGTCGCAGGTGATCTGGCCGCCGAGGTCGAGGATCCGCGCGCGCGTGGCAGCCACGCTGCCCATGCGCGAGAGCCGGGCGAGCCGCTTGGCGATGGGCGCCGAGAAGAGCTTGCCGCCGTTGAGCGCCTTGGTGGCGGCGACGTGCCAGGTCGAGATGGCCGTCTGGGTCATGGCCTCGGACTCCTTCTCGCGGCGCAGCTTGTCAAAGTCGTCGACGAGGACGTCGTCTCCGCGCACGACGTTGGCGCTCATCCGCTTCTTCGCAGACTGCGGGACCACAGACAGCTGGAACTTGCCGAGCAGCTGATTCCGGTGGCTGTCGCGCAGGCTGACGCGCTGCGCCTGGAGGGCCTCGAAGCGTGGCTGCCGGTGCACAAAGGCGTCCTGGCTGCGCGTGCGGATCAGGTAGTCCTGGAACGCGCGGTAGTAGGCGGACTCCTGCCGCGCGAGGCGGCTGGGCAGGCTGCGCGGGATGTTGCCGGCCGACGTTGCCGGCTTGGGAGCAAACTCGGAGAAGCGGACTGTTTTCTTGGCCTCGACGAGTGTCTGGAATGGCTCGAGCTCAGGGACAAAGTCGGCATCTTCGGAGTCCAGGCCCTTGCTGGAGCTGGCCGCCTTCGCGTCGACATCGTCCACCGGTTGGACGCCCTGGAGGTAGACCTTCTGGGCCATGAGCCAGAGCTCGGTGCGGTCGAGGTTTGAAAGCGCCTCATCCTGGAGCTTCTTGGTGTACTGAGGATCGTACGTCGTCACGATCTCCGTGATGTCTTCCGCGGCCGACGACTGCTGGTCGACCAGAGTCTCGGACGAGATGGATGCCTCGATCCACTCAGGGATGCGGCGAGCAGTGATGGGCTCCCCGGCTGTTGTCATATCGTGCGCCACGACGACCTGTTCCAGAATGGTAGGCCGGGCGGTAGGCATGCCATCGGATATTGTGGACCGGACCTCGACCAACTGCTCTGTCGTCTTGGGTAGCGGCGGAGGGGGCGGTAGCGGGATGGTGATGTTTGATGGCCTGGGCGGCGGTGGCGGTATTACCATCGCTGGGCGAATGTGCTGCTGCTGAACAAACGCTGGGACTGGCGGTGGTGGTGGTGCTGATGAGACCTCGGTCCACGGACACCGGTAGAACTGCTCAGCCGTGGTTGAGGTAGGCGGCGCGATGTCATCTTCGCCGCTGGCTGTGCTGCTCGTGTGCCACGTGCTGCGAGACCGTGGAGAGAGGCCCTCGAAGAACCCGCCGGGTGAGGGGATGTCGAGAGCGCTGAGCCCCATGACATGTGGCTGGGTGGCCTGCTGGTGTTGCTCCTGGTGAGATCCAGTGGAAAGTCGCAGTGTCGGCCGCAGAAGCGATGATGTGATCGCACGTGGCGTCTGCTGCGACATCTCAGGCATCCTCTCCTCGGGGATCTCAATCACCTGCTCGGGGTGGTACTCCTCATCGCCATCCCCGGCAGACAGAGCATGCAGTGTCTCCAGAGCGCCAGGCTGCAGGTGGACACCGGACCAGTCTGCCGTGGGAGGGTCGTCTTCGGCGCCGATAATGGGCGTGGGAGGCGCGGACATGGTGGCCATCTGCTCGGAGCTCAGGCTGCCGTCGAGAGATGGCGGGGCGGAGATAGTCGGCACATCCTGGATCTGCTGGGCTTGCATGTAGGACATGACCGCTGGAGACATCTCGACCTTGTGCGAGGGCGTCACCGGCACGGGCGACGTGAGCTTCTTGAAGTCCGGTGCTCCGGACCAAGCCTCGACCACATTGGACTCGCGTTCCTCGGGGATCGTGAGGGGTGTCAGGTTCCGCTTGATGGACGACCTGCTGCTGTTGTAGCGTTTGAGCGAGCCCGTCCTCCTGACGGACTTGCGCCGGTCCTCCTCATCGGAAACATCGTAGATGTCGTCGAACTCGGTGATGACGGTGCTCAAGCTCATCCGGTTCCAGGGGATCGACGACGAGAAGGACGCAGATGGCGAGTTGTTGCCGACGCTCTCCTCGTCATATTCCATAGACGCCGCCGAGGGCGACTCGGGCAGGATCGGGGCCGACATGAAGTGGAAGCCTCTGGGCGTGGGGAAGTGGTCGCTCTGTGGCGACAACCACTGGGTGATCTTTTCTTGCGAGGACTGCGTGACAAAGCTGGGCCGCTCCACCGGCAAGTTGGCCAGCTTCAAGCCGTGGTGCTGGCGCGCCCGCTGTGCCGAGCCCTCTTCCATTATCGTATTAAGTGCCATCCCGTGCCTTCGGACCGGCGCGGGCGCGGGAGGCTGGTATGTCGTCGAGGGGAGAAGAATGAGATGTTCCGCCATGTTTGCGAAGGGTGCGAGCACGAGCAAGCAGAGGCGAGGGACAAATATAGGACGGCCGGCGCCGGTGCTGAAAGTAAGGTTGCAGTGACAATCAAGGGTATCAAAGAGAAGGCGGGTTAAAGACTGGAACGCCTCGATCAACGAAGCCGGAGCAGGGTAGGGACAAGTGAGGCAACCTCTAGAAGGCTTGACGGGCGAGAGCAGAGGAGGCGAAAGAAAGGAATGCCGAGATGGAGTCACGGCCGGAGGACGCCGGCCGGGTCTTGTTTTAATGAGATGGCCATCGGTGGACGCTGAGCGGCTAAGGGCCGTGACAGCCGTGAGATGAGAGCAGAGCGCTTGCAGGGTTGCCATGCATCTGCAGCTCGACTGGGCGGCTCGCCGGCGTCCCGCTAGCTGCCAGCCTCACCCGGACTGCACAAGGCATGTGGCATACCCGGTGCTGCCAGAGAGTCACGCCCATGCCGCCGTGTTGTTGGCGACGTTGGCGAGGGACGACGGTGGAGGTGCGGCGGACAGCCAATGGCACCGTCCAGCCCGCCATGTAATAATAGAAGCGGTGGCTCGGCTGGGCGAATCGCAGCGGCAGCCAGCCCCGATGGAGGGCCAGCCAGGGCTGTGATTGGGCGCGGGTGCATGGTTCCCCAACCAATGGCTGCAGCCTCGCATGCGCTCTTCACGTCAGGCCTGCACAGGTGCGCGCCTAAGCGCCGGGCGCTGCGTTGCAGTGCGTTGCAGTGCGTTGCGGAAGAGAGGCCAGGCTGGGCATCAATAGTTCCTGGGTCTGGCACGGAGGCAGAGCAGCTTCGTCAGCGACTATCGAGTCGTGCTTGGGGGCCAACAACGGCGGGTTCCGTGGTTCATACCTTAACACAGTCGGCGTTGCGTTGGCGGTTATGTGCATGGCCTGGGCAAGGTGACGCAGCCACGAGCGCTTCAAGATTCCAGTGATGAGATGTTCACTGGTTCGGAATCTTGGGAAAAGCAGACAAGACACGCCTCTGGCATTTTGGTTTTCATGAAATGATGTCGAATTCGCACAAGAGCCCTGGAACCTTGGAACTGACAAACGGTGGCTTGGAAAGGACGACTCGCATTTCGGACAGCATGCCGAGGGTTCGAGGGTAATTCGGACACGATGATCTTGTCCTGCAGGCCATGGCCCGTCACTGGGCAGCGTGAAGCTGCGGCAGCTCCCGCCACAGAGCGTTTCCGCCGAGCTCTGGCAGCTCCGTCACTGCGATAAGCTACCCCGCCACGCTTTATCGCTGCCGGATAGTGACGGGGGCTGCAGCTCAGGACAAACACCCCGCCATCGCGACTTTGGAGACTCAGCCATACCGTGACGCGACAAGCAGTCCGGATCTTCCGATATACACAGCCAAGCCGCATATCCAACAATGGTCGACGCCGACCAGCCCGGCGAGCCCCAGGGCCGCGTAATCACCTACTGCGGAGGTAAGGCTTCTACAAAATCTACCTACCCGACTACAGTACGAGCAAGCCTCGTGGCTCGGTCGAGTCCCTTAATGGGAGAAATACACCGCTGACTCCTGATCTATTTCTATAGTCTGCACTCTGCCTCCGGAGGTATGTCCTCGCACCAGATGACAGCATGGTTGCAAACTCGAGCACGAAGTCGCAAAGTCGAAATTGTCACGATGCACCCCGCCTGCGTAGCAAAGACACGGCTAGCTTCCCCCCTTCCACAATGAACGATTGACCTAACGAACATCATTCCGCACGAGTAGTACTGCGAGTACGGCGGCACAGTAAAGAAGTGCCAGGAGTGGCTACAAGCGACACACAGCGACCTCTACAGCCAGATCTGGTCCTCCGGTACGACAATCCCCAACCAAGCCCATTTCCAAAAGTCCCGCCCTTCCCTTTGACGATCCGAGAAGCAAGCCTGGAGATTTACAGGGCTACATCCGCTGACTTTGTGTCCGTCCTTTGCCAAAACTATACAGAAGCGTTAGAAGCAGCGACAGCCTCGCTCTCCCTCGAGGCGCAGAAGCGCGCCGCGAAAGACGCACAGAAGAAGACGGCGCAGGCCGAGAAGGCAGAGCAGAAGCACGCCGACAAGGTAGCAAAGAGCGTCGTGACCATCAAGCGCATCGAGCGCAACAAGCGCAAGTACGTCACGTCCGTCACGGGGCTCGAGGCGTTCAACCTGGATCTGAAAAAGGTATGTTGTCTTGCTGTATCATCGCTATACTGTCTCCGAAAACCGTCCATAGAGCATTGTCATTTTTTGGCCGAGGGTGCTGATCAGGGAATGCCGCGTTCAGGTTGCCAAAGAGTTTGGTAAAAAGTTCGCCACGGGCTCGTCACTCACGAGAGCACCGGGCGGTGGCGAGGAGATCGTGGTGCAGGGTGATGTGAGCCCGGAGATCGAGGAGTTCCTGCTCGAGAAGTACAAGGAGATACCCGAGGACAACATCGAGCTGGTCGACGACAAGAAGTTAAAGAAGAAGGCCGCGGCAGCTGCGGCGGCAGGGGGCACGAGCACAGGCACGAGTAGCTGAGGCGCGCATGTAACATCAGATTAGGATTAGAGCATGGAGCAAGAGCAAGCACGTGTTTGAACATTTGACACGGTAGCAATCTTTTTCATTGCATTCGTTTGAGAAGGGTGCCGGCGTCCTGATGCGCCAGTGCTACCAATGCTGCTTTGCAGTAAACCAAATCCCCTACCCAGAACTCCAGAACCATGTAAAACCCACGCTGAACTCCATTCTCAAGTTTGCAAATCGCAAGTAGCTCAAAGCCGACCACACGCCATGGCTTCAAGCAGCAGCCCGCTTCCGCAGGGTGCGGCCAGTTGCCGCTGGCGTCGTAGCTGTCTTGACAGGCGCGGCCTTCCTGGCTGCTGCTGACTTTGTCGTACTCATTGCTGTCCCCGGCCGCTTGATGGCTGCCGCGGCCTTGGTCCCGGTCGCTCGCGAGGCAGTTGTCTTCTTCACGATAGTGGCCGTGCTTCCCTCGCTTGCGTCGCTCGTCGTGCTGATCTTCCGTCTGCCCCGTGTTGTCGTTGGTGGCGCCGTCGGTGTAGCAGCGGCCTTCCGGCCACGCGTCGCCGTGGATGCAGTAGTTGCCGCGCTGAGGCTTGAGCTGGCTGTTGACGATGCTGTGGTTTTCCTGCTACCTGCTGCCGCGCTGCGGATACCCTTGGCCTTCTCGACCATGTTGGAGAGGAGGTTCGACGAAGACTTGGTTGATAGCGACTTGATAGGCGAGGCCGGCCTACTAAGCAGCGACTTCGTCGGGGATGCTGGCCTGTCGCGTGCGAGCATGACGCGTGTATTTGATGATGTGGGTGACAGAATCTGGTGAGGCTGCATTGTCTTGGTGGCAGCAGGGGCAGCGCGCACTCTCTTCTTAGGATTATCAACGCCCTCGCTTTGGTTCTCCTTGTTGCCTTCAAAGTCCTCACTATTGATGTTGTCAGTGGTCCTGTTGTGTGTACTGCGGAGACTAGGAGCGTACCTTAGACGCTTCAGGCCACGCGGAGCAGCAGCGACAGCATCAGCGGCCTTCGCCACTGGCTTTCGGGCGATCGGCTTTGGTGATGTGCCGTCCTTGGCGGGCACTGGCGGCGCCCGAGCCGCGAATGCGGGCCGCGTGGGCTTCGGCTTGGACGGATCTAGAGACTTGGACAATAGCTCGCCCATGGTCGTCTTGCGGAGCGCAGTGGGTATCCTGTTGATGCGCATCTCGACGCGTGATCGCAGGTGCTGCGCCTGAACATTGTATTGTGCCCGAAGCCTCCTGGCGCGTTCCGTGACTGCCGACGTGTTAGTGCGGTGTTGCGGGCAGACAGACAAGAACATTTGTTCTCAAGACGCGTAGCGAGGAGTCAAACGTACGCTCCAGCTGTAGATTGTCTATCAGAGCCTGCTTCTGTGTTGCGGACAGACCCATCTTGCGCAGCTTCTTGATCGGGCTGGCGCTCGAGGGCGAGGACATATCCGACTTGCGCTTGCGGGATCGCGTCGGCGCCATCGTGGCTGTGAAGTGTTGTGCGGTGCAGGTGTCGTGGGAGCGTGAAGTGCTGGGGTTGCAGATGACTGAGTTTTCAGTTGGGGGAGGTGCGGCCGTGTCTGTGTCGCGTCGTGGTGTTGTGGTTCGAGAAATGTGATGCGTGTGGGTGGTGATGCTGAAAGCTAGGCGTGTGCAAGTGGTGATACAGGGAAGGTGAAGTAAACAAAAAGCGCCAAGCCTGGAGCTCTGGCGCCAGGCCCGGATCGGAGAAGCTGCCACACCCATGACATGGCTCCAGGGCTGCTTCCGCACGAGTGCAGCGCCCATGGCCCGAGCTTCGGGGAAGTGACCTGGGCAGTGTTAAGAGACCCCACCAAGGGCACCTTGTTGCCTGCGTGGCCTTGAGCGTGACTGGGCGTGTCTCTGGAGTTATAGCATAACAGAACGCACGTACCTCCGCCAGCTCTGTCGTGCTGCGTAGGCTGCACCTCTCTTACGTCGAGCTCCGCGGCCTGTCCCTCGCCCACGCCAACCTCAACTGCCACCCACCCTGACGTATCGCCAGAGCAGCAGTGCACCACCATACGTCCAATACTGACCTCGCATCTCAACCCGAGGCCTGAGCGGACACATAACGGCTTTCTTCCTAGCCTAACATCACCTTGGACTTCGCCCGCGGCACTCCCCTTTCCCCAAAGCGTCGATCCGTCGACCGCAGCCGCCACGATGCCTCTCGAAGCGGTCATGATCGTTGTCGACAACAGCGAAAGCAGTCGCAACGGAGACTACACGCCCAACCGCTTCGATGCGCAGGCAGACGCCATCAACATCATCTTCGACCACATCACAAACTCAAATCCCGAATCGTCCGTCGGTCTCATGAGCATGGGCGGCAAGGGCCCCGAGGTTCTTTCCACACTCACCACTGAGAGAGGCAACCTGCTGGAGGGCATCCACCGGACGAGGAAGAAGATTGCGGGCTCGGCACACCTTGCTACCGGTATCCAGATTGCTAGTGTAGGTGACCTAGATCTGAGCGTCGACCAACACGTTTCTCTCCGAGCGTCGACGACGTCTACATGGCTGAACGTGTGCTAACTACCTTCTGTGTCTGCAGCTTGCGCTCAAGCACCGCCAGAACAAATCACAACGTCAGCGTATCATAGTCTTTGTATGCTCGCCCATTCTCGACGACGAGAAGAAGCTGGTCTCTCTAGCCAAGAAGATGAAGAAGGGCAATCTCGACATCGACTTTGTGCTGTTCGGAGAGATTGAGGATGACGTACAGAAGAAGCTCGAGGCCTTCAACAACGCCGTCAAAGGCAACAACGACAGCTCACACCTCGTCGTCATCCCGCCAAGCGGGCAGCTGCTCAGCGACCAGTTGATATCGACAGAGATTGTCATGGGCGAGGCGGCTGCCGGAGGTGCTGGCGGCGGCGGTGATGCCGGTGGCGACTATGGCGGCTTCGACTTTGATCCCAGCGCTGACCCCGAGCTTGCCCTGGCCCTGCGCATGAGCATGGAGGAAGAGAATGCCCGGCAAGCCAGACAGGCACAGACGGATTCCAGCGCGGCAGGCAAGACCGATCTGGAGGGCATCGCGGAAGAGGATGGTGAGCGACAGCCTCTGTTGGACAACCAAGGGGAGCCGAGCGGCAGCAAGAAGGACAAGAAAGACGACAGCGACAAGATGGACACATCATAGTGGAGTCAGTGCACGAGATAGAGTCATGCATGGCTCGCGGTATCTTCAGTCGCGAGTACTGGTTGTAGAAATACAGGCTAGACTAAAATACTGCAAGCCGCGTGGTAGAACAAGCGCGGTTCTTTATGAACGTTCACGACAGTAATAGATCGTTGTTCACTAAGTCGTCTCCGAGCCGATAGGTGATGAGTATCGTCTTGCACATGGCCCCTGGTCGGGGTACAATGCTCCGCATGAAATCCAGATCTTCATCCCACCTCATGACAACTCTCTACTTCCATATTGATTATATCTTGCCTTACCGCGCCGAGCTGTTGATTTCCCTGATGTACGAGTTCAGCCTCCGGTCAAACATCTCGCACCGCACAGGCATCTCGAGCTGATAGAACGGGTTCTTCATGACGTAGTCGGCATAGTACTCGTAGATCCGCCTCATGGCGGCGTCGGCCGCGGGGCCACTGGCTTGCACGGCGTCGGTGAAGAGCAGGAACTTGAGCCCCGTCTGCGTCGCGAAGCACTGCAGCCGGAAGTTCTCCGTCTCCATCACCTCGAGGCCCGTGGGGGGTTCGGGGCGCGTGAGGAGATTCCCGTCCGCAACGGCTCCGGCGCCCGCCGGATTTGATGACGAGTTCGGTCCGCCTGGGTGTTGTTGTTGTTGCTGGCCCCCGCCCGCTGGTGGTGCGGAGAGGCCCTGTGATGACGGCACTGGTGTCCCCGTGCCCGAGGGGAATTGCTGTGTGGAAGCGCGGTTCACCTTGACTGGGTTCAACCGGGCTGTGATGGCATGGACGCCGTGGAACGTGCCCGCCAGCACGAGGTAGTCGTTTGTGTTGAGCTGGTTGAGACCCTCGGCGAAGGTCCGGTTGTATATCAGGCCGCCGGCCTTATTTATTATTATGAGCGCGAGGACAACCCTGATATTGAGTGTTAGTGGGGATCTGAAGCAAGTTTCTTACAGGCTCCTTGGTGTGGGTGTCGTACATTGTGAATATCTATACCCAGTGTGCGGGCATGTGAAGGAGTCGTTCCCGGTAGGAGGCGTGGGCTGGTGTGCCCCGCCGCAGAGGAGAGTGAGTGAGCCTAGGTGTGTAGCTGGCTCCGCTGGTGGCTCCTAGTCGCCGCTGTCTTCAGGGCAATTCAAGATGTGAATCTGATGAGTGCTGCTTGGGCGCTCAAGATCTGCTTCTGCGCCAGTCAAGTGAGTGTGAAGTGTGAGGTGCCTGGTGAGTGAGTGTGGTTGTGTGACTGGGGATCAGGGCAGGCTGGCGGTCAATTGGTAGTTGTCCCTGACAGGGGTCCGCACGGGAGCCGCAATCGCTAGGGAGCTGCCATCCATCCATGGCGTGGTCGGGCACTGTCGATACTTTTGCTTGCTTCTTGCACAAACCACCCCCCCCGTCGCGCACTCCCTTTGACACGGCACACGGGCTTGATCTGCTTTGAATCGTAGAATCTTCACGTTCATTCTTTCTCCGCAATCCCACGGCAAGCGCATTCTACTTCGGCGCATCGGCTCAGCAGACTCTGGCAGGACTTCTCGCACACGCGCGCACGAGCTTCCTCCGACGTCCAGATTCACGACGCCAATAGAGCACAGCACGGCAGCCGCAGAAGCCCCGAAAACAACACACAGAACAAGATGGCGTCCTCACACCCGGCGACGTCGCGCTCCAAGGCGCAGCCTGCGGGCAACGAGGAGGCCGGCGACCGTATCAGCCTCGGCGAGTTCCAGGACGTCGACACCCTCACCCTGTCCGAGGCCGCCCTCGTCATCAACGCCCTCGTCAGCAAGCGCCGCAACGACCGCAAGAACGTCAACGAGACCGAGTAGGTGCTTTGTTCTATCTCAATGCCCGTCGGAGATCAAATCAATGGTTGCAGGACAAGGGGAAAGCATTTGGCTGGGACATTGGGGCGCATTAGGCAACACATGATGGTAGTACTTGGCTCAGCGGACGGTGCGGGCGCGTCTGCGCGCTCCAAATCGGCCCCTTGTTCGTGCTGCTGCAACAATTGAACCATGGGACGCTACGACCGAGGACAAACAGGGCAGCCTGTCCTTGGGAAAGGACTGCTTGGAACCATATGACTTCCTCCAGACACAGCGTAATCGTCGCAGAACAGGAGCTGACCCATCATCCTCCAGGATGTTGACGAAAACAATCGACTACCTCGACGCCTTCTCGCGGTTCAAGCAAAAAGAGCACGTCGAGGCTGTCGAGCGGCTGCTCAGCGCGCACAAGGAGTTCCACAAGTTCGAGCGGGCGCAACTCGGTACGTCTGGGTGCCGGCCCACCGCGCGGCCGAGGGGAGGGTGATGAGGCCAAGACTATGGCCGCAATGCTGACGTTCAAACACAGGCTCGCTTTGCTGCGAGACGGCCGAGGAGGCCAAGACCCTAATCCCGTCGTTACAGGACAAGATCAGCGACGACGACCTCCAGGAGCTGCTGGACGAGATGTACAAGCTCATGCCGAGGTGACAGCAGCATCTCACGCTCCCCAACATCACAGCGACACTGGCTGCTGTCCTGATGTCTGGGTTCGAGATCTGCTGCATGTGGACGCGTATGCAAGTGCCGGCTCCGAGCCACCCACGCGCGCGCATGCGCAACTCGAGAAGCAGCGCGCCTCTCCGCGACGGGCGGCGGCTGTGATCAGGGCCGGGAAGGGGAAATTTGACGAGCCAGGAGCACGCTCTACAGGTCAAGCTTGGAGTACAATCATGCTGTCACGTACGGAAATGATCTGGAAAAATTGGGAAAAGAATAAATTGCATCACTGGGCGGCGTCACGGAGTAAAAGTACTAGAGTACTTGGTTAATACAATACAAGTTACAGGCAAGAAGATCATCTACAAGGGCATTTCCAGTGTGTACACAAATATCACGTGGAGGCTGGGCAACGGCACATATGGGCAGATGAAGTGGCTACAAGCGTCATGAAAGATGATATCAAAATGCCGTTGTCGGTCCATGTTACGGGCCAGATTGACTTACACGGCGTCCGAGGGTCATGCTTGTCTGTTTCATCATTCCGTCATTTCCCGCTTCATCTATCATACGTAGAACTACATTATCATTCGGCGCAGCTTGTGTGAACAAGTGTGCCAATGTCAGTAAGACATAGACGCGCACATCTGCTGGCCCTGACTACCCCTATCAGAATCCCTTGATTTTACTCTCCCTCTCTGTTCATCCCTCGTCTTATTTCTTTGCGATGCCACAAGTACTTCGCGGGCCTTGGCGTGCTTTTGCACCAGTATTCCACGATCTGCGGTGCCCTCGTGGATTTGACCTTGGCGAAAATGCTCATTGCAAGGCTCCTCAATAAATTCACAACTTCTGCCAGCTGGTCACGAACTGGTCGTGCTGTCTGTCAGTCTCTGTTGCGTTCATGTCACCACGGAAACCAGCAGGGGTTTGATGAGGACCAGGTGTAAGCTGGGCGGGATGCTGCTGGTGATCTGCACCGGCAAACGGCCGGTAGACATCCTCGTCGACCTGGTGGACCTGCAATGCATAGGCATGTCCTGCTTGGGATCCCGTGGCGCTGGGAACTCTTCCTTTGCTATGCTCACGAGGCACAGACATGGGACGACCCGGTTCGGCATTTGCGCCAATTGCAACACCAACCTCGCTACCTTGGAGCTCGGCGCTGTTGGCTGGAGTAGGCACACGGTCAGGATTGCTGACTCCGGTACCGCTGTTGATATGCACGAGGCGTGGTCTTCCCTGAACTGGAACCTCTGGCTGCTTTCGATGACGCTGAGGAGCAAAATCGAAACCTTCCTGGGCTTCGGCTCGTGGACTTATCGATCTTGATGGACCAGAAGGCACTCTGTCCTGTGCTCGCAAAGCTCCAGGAGGTGGCGTGTGTGTCTGCTGGGGGCCCTGGTAATATCCGTAGCCAGTGTTGTGAGTGTTATGGCTCGAGTTGGCACTGCTACTGCGACTTGCTCCATTCATGTAGGTCATGTACGGAGCCGGCTTGCGAGTGGGCTGGCTTGAGAACTGAGGGTTTTGCTGACTGGGAAACTGAGCACGTGTTGGTGCCGGAGGGACAGTGAAGTCAGGAGACATGGGTGACACGTAATTTGCCGGGTCATCATATGTACGACGGGTAGCCTGACCAGAGGCGATCGCGTTTGGGTCTGTCCAGGTACCTTCGTGCTCATGGTGGCAGTTATCCCCACGAGACGGCCTCTGCGGCTGGCCATGAGCAGCAGCAATGGCATACTGTGCTGGATTTTGAGTACGCCCAAGGTGCTCATGAGGCACAACAGCTTCAGTAGACATCATGGGCACACCGTCTCTTCCGTAGCCGCCGATGGGTGTCATGGGAGAAACGAGTGGTACAGCAGGCTCCAGAGTGGTCACGGGCTGGCTAGAGCCAGCATGAGGATAATTCCTGTTTACCAAAGAGCCAGCTCGGAAATACTGTGAGGCTTCCGCCTGTGTATCTGCGGGCGGCGTAGGATGGTATGAGCGGTTGTTGGCTGAGGCAGAGCCCATGGATGTCTGATTCTGGGGCAGAAATTCAATAGGCCCAGTTGGTAAAGGATCTATAAGACGCCAACTGTTAGCACGCTTGAGTTGGCACATCTGACCGGCAGGTCAACTTGACTTACCCCTCAACGACGCGCGGATGCCGGGACCGCCCTCAGCAGTACCGATCTTCTCGTCAAAATTCAGAGGAGATGAGCCTCGGACGGACGACATGCGCTTCGCATGCCGACGTTTACGAATGAGATAGAACACAATGGCCAAGATGATTAGCGCGCCAACTGCACCTCCTACTCCTGCTGCAATCGCAGTCACGCTGCTGTCCTTGGCTCCTGAGTCTGCTCCTGCGGAGGGAGTCGCGGGCGAGGTCAAGTTGCCGCCGGTCGGTGTGGCTGGTCCGGGTGGCAGGACAGGCGGCATGGTGGTTCCTGCATCGGGCGTGCTCGTGGGACTGGAAAATACAGTCTGTGTCACGTCAGGTACGGTTGTAGTAGGTACGGACAGAGAGGTTGCCGACGGCTCCCTGGTAGACACTGAGGTCTCCTGTTCCGATTTGGAGGTCTTGGTAGAAGGCGTGGGAGAAGTTTTCTTGGTGGTTGTGGTGGCTTTCTCGGTGGACTCGCTCATGGGTGGGCTGATGACAAAAACTCCTCCCGTGGTGCTTGAATCATCTTCGTCCTTGGTGGTAGTAGCCGTCCTGGTCTTAGTAGACTGCGGCATAGTCGTGGACTCGTCGTCATCGTGGTCATGGTCTCTCGGTTGAACAGCAGTCAGAACTTGATTCTTGCTCTCATCGAGACCGGCTTTGCCGTTGCGACCGCAGACATCTTCTGAGCGACAACCGGTAAAGTGTGTACATGACTGATGATGGCTGCCTGCCGGATAGACGAGGCTCGAGGTGTCAGGCATGATGATGCGATTCGGTGCGGAGATTTCGCTTGAATGGCTTAGACTTGATCGTGTTATGATGCGAAAGGGAGAGGCGCCGCCTGGTAGATCACCTACGAGAAAGTTACGGCGTCAGCAACAACGATTCCCTAGGCGGCGAGATGATGTTGCCTGTGTGTTCTCACAAGCCCTGTTTGTACACCAATCTATGCGAGGTAGCTGCAAGCTTGTAAGAGCTGGAACATGCAACCTACGTGCATGACGGTGTTAGTTTCGCGGACTGCAAGGCGGACTTGCTTTGCGTGGTGAGGCGAATACGTGGTACGATGATTCGGTGAGAGTGGCATGAGCGAGGACCTACCAGATTGTGACGGGTGTGCCTCATCGGGTGCCAGCCCTGGATCGGGTCGAAGACGTCGATGCCAGCAGCCGCAGAAAGAGCTAGAGCAGCTGAACAGGACTGATGTAGGAGGCCGGCGTTGTGTAAAGAAGAAGGAACAGGCGTCTGGGAAATCGAGACTGGGCAATGTTGTGCGTTTGCTGCCTTGTCACAGCCGAGTGTCCCTGAGAAAAGATCTCCCCAGGCACAACTCATGCGCTGCGAAGCGAGGGCACGCTATGAGACCTAACAATTCTCCAGTCTGGATGGCTCGCAAAACTGTCCCAGCAGGGACGTGAGTTGGAAGTGAGTTCCGTCGTTGCCGTGGAAATCCTCGTCCATCCGCACAGCGCATGGGTGCGCGTGCGTGCCGAATCTCCTTCTCAGGGCACCAATCAAGCAAGAAGATGCTGATCATGGTTACAGATGTATCTGCTTGGATGCATGCTTAATGTCGAGCACTGCCTCTCGATGCTGCCACAACCCTCTGGGCCGTCGCACAGCCGGGCATATCCAACGTCGCTTGTGACACGCAAGCAGCCGAGCGTGAGCGCCTGATGTATATGATTGTGCCACCATCCCTTTGTAGCCTGCCGCGTCTGTGGACGACGAGCTTGGGCATGAGCAAGGTCCTCGGTCAGAGTCAAGGGAACGATTCAGCTCTGTCACTGTGTATAGCTGTGCGGTATGCAGAACTCACTTACACAAAACTGCCACTAACAGCACACAGAAGATCGACTGAACAGCAGGTGTCAAGATTATCAAAAGGTGAATTTTGTCATTACCCTGAACGCCAGCTATATGCATGCAACACCATACGCGATGGTTATACCACACTTGTCCCTCTATAATCACTATCAATCGGCCTAGAGCTTCTCGAGCAGGAGCTTGGCGCCCGCGTTGCCAATAGGACGCTCCTTTTTCGCGGCAGCCTTCTTGCCCTTCTTGGCGGGCTTCTCTGCATCACCCTCGGCCTCGGCGACAGCCGCCTCCCTGAAAGCCTTCTGCTCGAGCGTCTCCTCGGTGGCCGCCTTCTGCAGAGCCTTCTTCTCCTTCTTCAGCAGCTTGCGCAGCTCGTCCTTGCTCGAGAAGTCGTCGGCCTCAAGCAGGCTGACAACGACGAAGGAGCTGGGACCTGTGGCCCAGGAAATGATGTTGTCCTTGATAACCGGGTACAGGATGTCCGCGAAGTGCAGGGGGGGGTCGACAGGGATGATCTGTTTTGTGGCCTTGTCGAAGTGACCACCCGCAATAAGGGTCTTGAACATGCGGCCGCCGTGGGGGGCCTTCGAAATGTGGACCTGGGGAGCGAACTCAGGAGCGGTATCCTCGGCTCCTTCCATCGGCTCGTCACTCTCATCCGGGTTGCCGGCGGCGGCGGCTGCGACGGCGTCCAATGCCTCCTTCTTGTCGCCGACTGTGGAAAGAAGGGCCTCCGCGACGAGCTGGCACCCAAATGAAGTTGAGAGCAGGTCTGACGGTGCAGCAGCGATGGCTGCCAGTAGCGGCGGCGACAAGGCCGCGACCAGCTCTTTCCTCCTGACATCAGCATCCTTCTTACTTGTGGTCTTGCGAATCTCCCAGATCTCCTCGAGCAGTTGCAGATCTGAAGCGTGGCTGGCTTGGAAGAGAGCCTTGGAAGGACCCTCGAGCAGGTAACGGACAGTCAGGCGCGCGTTCGGGTCGTTGGCGCAAATGACGACATTGGACACCTGGTTGTCCTCGGACTTGCCGAGGATCTCGGGGATGATAGACTTCGAAGTCAATACAGTGTCATCGATGACATCGTAGGCAGTAAGGATGATCATGTGGCCGTTGGGGTCCGAGGCCATAAGCTGGAAGGTGTCCTTGTATGTCTTGAGGATCTGCTTGCGGTCTTTGGCGCCGCCGTGAGCGAGGAGCAGGCAGACCAGCTTGGCGCCGGACTTTGTGAAGGCCATGTTCTTGAGCAAGTCGTTCTCGTCCTCCTTGATCATCTCGATGTACTCCTTGAGCTCTTCGGTGCCAGGCTTGGCATTGAGGAAGTACTGCAGCATAGCATCATGCAGCATCGTGAAGCCGGTCAGCTTCTTCTGCACAAGCTGATTCGTCATCTCACGAAGGTACTTCATGATGATGACGCGCTTGCTGGGCTGCTCCTCGAGGATCTTGGCGAGCTCGGCAGGCGGGGACTCTTGGTTCGGCGACGTGCGGAAGATAGAGAACTCGGGCCCGTACCACTCTCTGAGCAAGATGGCCTTCTGTTCGGGTGTCGCCGCACCGCGGTAGATGTCGTCCAGGATCCAGGAGGCTTCCGGGTGGTTGATGAGCTTGCGGACCTTGCCGTAGAACTCGGGTACAATGAGACCGCGGACCTCCTTGTCGCCGTCGACCATGAGCTTGCCAATCAAGAACTTGGCGTACTTGCTCTCGGCCAGCGTTGCGTATGTGCCCTTCAGCTCCGTCGCGATCATCCGCCGGCGTTCGACGGTCGAGTACTTGATGGCGGTCTGCACCACGCGCACAGCGTCGTGCTTGAGCGCAAAGTCCTTCATGCGTCCCGTGGTAATGGTGAAAAGTTCCTCGACCAGCTTCTGGCGCTCCTCCTTGGGCACGTGCGACTTGCGCCGTAACCGCTCCCACAACTTCTTGGCTCGCTGCAGCTCGTCGGCGTGAGGCTTGCTGGCTTTTCGTTCTTGAGCAATTGCCTTCTGTTTCAAGTGCGATTCTCTCGAGTTTTGACCTATAGGGGGGCATCAATGCGTTAGTCAATGCCGCTTTGCATGCCGGTATTCAGTCCCGGTGCCCCGTAATGCAACTCACCCTTCTCGCCATCCTTTGCGCCAGACTTGCCGTCGCCGTGGACCTGTTCAGCTCTGTCGGGGTGCAACTGAGCACCGCCGTCATCCTCGTTGTCGTCAGAGAATGCGCCAGCGTCGCTGCCTTCGTCGCTGACAGACTCGGACTCCTGGCTCGGCGACGGCTTCTCGAACTTTGTCTTCTTGCTGCTCGCCTTGTAGTCTTTGGTATTGCCGTTGGCAAGCTTGCGCTTGTTGCCGGTCGCTACGGCACCGTTCCGGGGAGCCATTGTTGTCGATTTCAGCTGTGCAGGACCACTGTGGGAAGAAAGAATGCGGTTGACCTGAAAGTTGTTCTTTGCTTGCTTTCTTCACTCCAGGGCGCTATCGCAGACAGGCAGGCTATCGGCAGCGCAGCGCATCCCAAAATTTCAATGGGTCCCCTAGAAAATTGGAATATTCTGCCGGGCGGTCAGCACAGCACTTGCGCCGAGCAGGGTCCGTCCTCTGGTGAACGGCCCCACTTTGCCGCCAGACCCCACGCGGAGCTCTTTGGAGGCCGAACGGCTGGGCCAGAACACCAAGAACTATCTACACCACTGTCATTATAGAACTCGACCGCCCTTCCACGATTGGAAGAGAACACGACGCAATCATGGGCAAAGAAGAGCAAGTAGAGGAGAGGGAAGTCCTTGACTCCATCTTCCCAGATGAGATAACAGGTCAGTTCAGCATATTTATTGTGTACCCCGCCATAAGCAGAGGTGTCTGCACGGAATTCAGCAATATCACTAACACGAATCGCCCTTTCTAGATGTCTCCGACACCGAGTACCGGATTTCAATAGTCCTCGATCTCCCTGAAAATCTCCTTGACCCACCTGTCGACCCGCCGACCATGCTCCTGCACGTGCGGTACCCCGAAGCCTACCCTGACGTGGCGCCGCATCTGGACCTCTCGCCGCCGCAGAATAACGCGTCGGGCTCGCACCCTTTCTTCTCCGTCGCGGGAGACAAGGAGCAGCTGCTCGAGGACCTGCAGGCCACGGTGGACGAGAATCTAGGGATGGCCATGGTCTTCACGCTGGTGTCGACTCTCAAGGATGCTGCTGAGCAGCTCGTGCTGGAACGCAAGGAAGCCATGGTGGCTGTGCAGGAGGAGAAGGCCCGCGCGGCCGAGCGCGAGGAGAACAAGAAGTTCCAGGGCACGCCCGTGAACCCGGAGACGTTCACGAAGTGGCGTGCCGACTTCCTCCAGGAGATGGAGGAGATCCGCCTGAAGGAGGAGGATGAGCGCCTGGCGGAGCTGAAGAAGGCTCGTGTCAAGGAGCCAGTCAAGCTCACAGGCAGGCAGATTTGGGAGCGTGGCCTGGCTGGCAAGGGCGACGAGGGCGACGAGGACGATGTGCCAGGTCTCGAGGATGGCGTGGAGAAGCTCAAGGTTGCCGCGTGAGCTCGCGGAGGGGGGTAGAGGAGCATTACATGGCATTGCACGGAGTTTAGGGCGTCTTGGAAACTGGCTGAATTGCATTCACGATCCTCCTTGTCGATGCAGCAGTGACTGGATGATAAGAATCCGAATTGTCAATGACGGAATCATCAAACGTTCGCATTCACACTAAGTGCTATCACGCCATATCTATTGTACGAGGACGCTACTTGTCGTGGGACGTCAAGCTTCCCGATCATAGCTCATCTGTCTCTATGGCTTCAGCAACTTACCCAGGTGTTTCGGCGGCGCAGCTCGGATTGTTGGGATGGGCTGTTTCACTTCAGACAGAATTCTCGACACAGATGAGCTACTGCGGATTTTGCAGTGAGACTACTGCTAGGAGATCATCTAATTATCAAGTCGCGCGAGTTGGTGAACTCCATCAAGGTTCTTGGAAGCCAGGGGCGCGCGGCTGGTGTAAGCTGATATGTCTTGTGAGTGCACAAGAGGTCAGCTGCGATTGGCAGGAATGAGTCGAGGACAGAACGCAAAGGAGGTGCCCGGTGGGCATTAGCTTCAGCTCGGATTTGTGCGTCTCGAAATAGTGCAACGCCCGGGCTGCACGTAGTACGAATGGTCATTGTGACTGCCTGCAAAACCTCGGTCAAACAGAACAGACCCCGGATGCATCGACCTCGATGA
Organism: Microdochium bolleyi; assembly: GCA_001566295.1. Taxonomy (NCBI): domain Eukaryota; kingdom Fungi; phylum Ascomycota; class Sordariomycetes; order Xylariales; family Microdochiaceae; genus Microdochium; species Microdochium bolleyi. The sequence continues at coordinate 533,525 of KQ964259.1, forward strand.
TGCAGCCGAGCAGCCTCCAACCCTGCCTTGTAGTGATATAGTCCCAGAGCCTGCTGCAGGGTGGTGTCGGGTTATGCTAGCCATGACGACACATGATTGCAAGCCCAGCGGGCCAATTTAGCCACACCAACGAGAGTGCGCCCGCGCTGCCGCACTCCCGGACCCAGAAAGGGTCTGGGGTATTTCGTAGATGACTTGCTGGGTGGAGGAAGAATGGTGGAGCGTCAGCTTGACCATTCGAGATCTCGAGGAGCCACCACTTCCGCGGTTCTGCAGATCTTGTGAATAAAGGTCCCTAGTGGAGGGTATGCACTGCCAAGAAGTCGACGGGCAGCTGATCACTGCTGAATCAAGGCACATGGTGTACTGTACCTGGCGGTAGGCTACACTGCCGTGTCGATGCGGTGCAAACTTAGCTGATACCAGATCTGAGTTGGCCTCGTATGCTGCTGCGCGGATCGGCTCGAGTCATGATGTGCAAACTCAGACGCAGGTCCGCGAAATCCGAAGCGCCGAAGCAGCAGCGTGTGCCGGTGACTACCAGCACCAAGAGAGTGAGGATAAGCATCGACCAAGCAATTCATTCAGGCACGACTCGCAGGAACCGCTCGTCCCCGTAATCGCGGTTCCAGCATGGCAGAGAAGGGTCTTGAAGGAGCGTCCTGGGAACCTGGCAAACGCTGGACGACCCAGTAGCCACCAGATGTGCTTCGCTGATGCCAGCGTCATCGGCGCATGCATGGCACCCATTAGCGCCGACCGGAGCGCTGGGCAATGGCACTCTAGGGACGCAGGAGCAAGGGCGGTGGGCATCGCCAGCCAGTGGTCGAGTGCTGGTGTCGATGATGATGGGATCAAAGTAGTATCACAGGAGCATCGCCGACACCACCACCTGGACTGCTGGTGCTCTCGTCAACCTGTCTCGCCTGTATCGGCGACGAGGCGAGGCCCACAAAACACCTCCCATATGTTTGGGAAGTGACTCGTTGATCGTTCTCCGTCGAGCCGTCGAGCCGGCATTGAATTATGGCGGAGAAGGCATCTGGGCAAACCAGACACCGCCATCTGTTGCAGTGGCCTTGAAGTCTTGCCGGCCTGATATCTGGCGCAGCAAACACCTGGGGCAGACCGGAGAAACGTCAAAGCTGGGTCCAGTGTTCCAAGGTCGGCGTCGCGCCTTCCTTGGCCCGCAGCGTCATCGCCGCCTCTGCGGGTCCAAGCCCCCTCGGGCCCCCTTCGGGACCCCCGTGCGCCCGCTCGCGCGCTACGGATCACTAACTCGACCCAGACAGCACGTCTCCCCCGAACGGCACGAACCATACCACCATCCCGCCACTCCGCTCCCGCCGTCTTACTTACCCCCGTCGCCCTCCGCAAACCCAATCTCTGCCGACTTCGTCTTCCCACAACCCTTCTCTGCCGTTCCAGCGATCGTAATACACATAGACAGACGGTTGCATTCGACACGGTGCTTCCGCCTCTCCTCTCTCGTCGCCCACCAACAAAACCGCACAACTCGGTGACCCATCTCACGCCTCGGCGACTTCGCATCCCAGCAGCTGTTTCTGCTCCACACGCTCGCAATCATCCCATCCAGCCACGCTGCCAATCATGCCCGACTTCAAGATGCCCCGGAACCCTTTCGCGAAGCGGCTAGCCCCAGAGACCCAAGATGAAAATGCTCGGCCAGCTCTCTCGAGGGACGCATCCTCTGGCTTTGAGCGTGTCGACACCGTAGGGTCTAAGGCATCGTCCGTCCTCAGTCTCCGCTCGAACCGCACCCAGGACTCTGGCGACTACAAGCTCAGTGGTATGGATGCCCGACACAGCCTCCCTCCATAGTGCAATACACAGCCAGCAACCTCGGAATCACTAACACCGTCTGTCCAATGAATAGTCGTCAATGACAGTGGTGTCTTCATCCCGGTATGTTCTTAGTGTCCGCATATGCAACACAGCCACAATGTCTCTTGCTGACACATCCTCTCGCCAGCCCTCGCCAGCGGAAGAGAAGCATGAGGCCCTTTGGCCCCGCAAACCTGTTGCTTCGGCGCGCACATCTGTAGACGGCCGCACCAGCATCGGTGAAATCGAGCACTTTGGAATCTCACGAGAGTCGTTCGACTCTTACCGCCGCTCATTCGTATGTCATGCAGCAGAGCCCGTCTTGGCGTTGGTGATGGCCGACCATGCTAACTCACTGATGCAGGATATTTCGGCCAAGTCTCCCGTAATGGTGCAGGAGCGGCCTCGGCAGAGTTTGGACTCCGCTCGTTTCCCGCGGTTCCCACGTGCAAATCACCGCGGCCCCTCCATAGACATTGATCAGCCGACCCTTGTCGAAGAAGGCTTCGAAGATGTTGGCTTGCACGACGATCAGAAACACGGCAACCAGCAGACACAAGCAGACCAGCCCAAAAAGCGCAGCTTTTTTTCCAAGCTGACAGACTCGCAAGAACCGCACAGCGGCGCGACAACTCCGTCACAAGGCATGTCGAGGTTTATTCCTGGGCGGAAGCGGGCGCCAAGCACAGGCCACGACTCGGAGCTCGGTAGCATGCAGCGTATGAGTACGCTGCCCCTCGCTGAGGCCCAGGAAATGCGATAAGGCTGCATTCATTCCTGCATAACGAAACAGATGATTGGGTTTGCATTACAAATACGGCGTTATCGGATACAGGTTCTAAGGTGTTACAAAGCCGGGGTTTATATACACAGAGTGACTACCCGCCAGCGCTTCACTCGCCCCGGCTGTTCTCTTTTCAAAGTTTCTAGATATCCCAAGACATTCGTTCATAACCTTGCCGACTCAGGTTGGAGGAAAATAGGAGGATGATATACTGCTACAGGGAGCATCGATAGCGGCTGCATCGACCGGGGCTGTATAAGTGTAATCATAATCACTCAAGCAAGAAGAGGGTTTTCATAAGCTCGGGAAATCAAATGCATGGAGTATTTGCAGTGTTCACGTTGTGAAGACTTTCTGAACATTGCCTGGTTGAGGGTGTTCGATGTGCTTGACATGGTGGTATGTGACCTGCTCGCGAGTTAATACATTCACGTCGGACGAACTAGGCAGCCACATCTGTCAACATGTCAAATTGGCCAGCGTCATCATTGAAGATTATATTCATGCTATACCTCCATCTAGTTTTCAGCTCATCAGAGTGCTGAGAAAGTATGTGAATTATCCACCATGGAGACAATTTCGAGTTGGATAGCTTCGATGGTTGCGAGGTTGATTTGCTTTGGTTTGCGGGCAAGTGGGTCACCACCTGCGAATCTAGACGTTGCGCGTCCCGAGTGGTGAAGCCTTCCATGGCCCGTCAAAGGCTTCCGCGGATTCTCGGAATATCAACTCACGGTTGTCAACCCTGGCCATTGCAAGCTTCACACTCCGATTTCTTCGAGACTTCGTAGATAGAAAGAGTTCGAAAAACATTGTGGCTAAGATGTTGCGAGGCTATGCGGGACTGATCGCATCGGCTGGCCAATCAACGCGCACGATGGCGGCCGAATAAGGCAGTTGCAGAGCTGATTTGAACTCCTCCGGGAAAAGGGATCACGGATAACTCTAGCGCTGTGAGCCTGACTCATCAGAGGTTTCTTGGAGCTCTGACAACGGTGTTGCACTTGTGTCATTGTTTGGGCGGGAACAGTGCCCTTGAGTGGGGAGCTCAGTGAGGCTCAGGAAAGGACTGGCTGGTGCTCGAGACGAAATTCTCAAGAACTTAGAAGCTGTCAGGTCAGAAGTTTTCTTACCAGGTTGCCGTGCGTTCATCGATACGCATGCCAAGAACAGACGATGGTAAAAGTACACCAGAGCATTTATATGGTAGAGATCAAACTACAGTTTTTGGCCCTCTAGAATATTTGTAGCTCGCCAGTAAGTCGGAAGTAACCTAAGGACTGTGTCTGGATGTTCTCGAGCGGAAGGAGTGCCAGGGTCCAGCATGTGGGGTGGCGTGCCCCGCCATCACAGCCCTGGAGGAGGAAAACGTCAGAGCAAAAGCTCTCTTATCGATTGGAACTTTTTCCACCACCACGACGGAGGAGAGCTTCCAAGGCCCGAGGTGCTGCGCTCGACTTCTCTCTTGGCAACAAGAAGCCGACCATACTCGAGGCGCTTAGAGACAATACCGAGCTACACATCGACACACTCATTGTGCGCAGCAAGGCCGCCCCAGACTTGCCACCTGAAAATCCCGCTGGACTGGGCCCGAAAACGCACAACCATAGAGCACGACAGACCGGAGAGGCGATGGCACCACGACGCCCCGAGAAGAAGGCCAAGAAGCGCTCGGGCGTATCGCGCGCTGCTGGCGGCGACGCATCGGAGCCCGCGCAGACGATATCGCCTTCCGTCCTGCTCAAGGCCGCCGAGCACCACCTGTCCGAAGGCAACGCCCCGGACGCCCTGATCCTCGCCAAGACGGCCTTCGACCAGCAGGCTGCCTCGCCCGACTCGGAACAGGACGCCACGCTCTTGCTCCCTTCGCTGAGCATGCTCGGCCAGATCAACCTCGAGCTCGGCGAGCTGGCGGACGCAAAGACGTGCTTCCTGCGGGCGGCCGAGATCGACCCCGAGGGCAGTGTGCCCGAGGCGCTCGGCGGCGGCGCGGAGAAGTTCTTGTGCCTGGCGCAGCTGAGCGACGAGGGCGGCGCGGACAGCGTAGGGTGGTTCAACAGGGGCGCTGCGGCGCTCAAGGCGCAGATCCAGAAGCTCGAGGCGAGCAGCTCGACGAGAAGCACAACATCCGCGGCGGCGGCAGCGATACGGAGGAAGCGCAACGGCGACAGCAGCATGGCAGCGGTGGACGAGGCGGAGCTCGAGCTCCGTCTGCTGAAGACGAAGCTGGCCATGGCCCTGTGCTCTGTGGCCGAAGTGTACATGACCGACCTGAGCTGGGAGGCCGATGCGGAGCAGCAGTGCGAGAGCCTCGTGACCGAGGCGACCATGGTGGCACCCGACTCGGCCGAGTCGTGGCAGACCCTGGCGAACGTTCGGATATCGCAGGATCGGAAGGATGACGCCATGGCCGCGCTCACGCGGAGTCTGGAGCTATGGAAGGATCTCGCGCCGGATGACCTCTTAGTGCCCGACTTCCCGAGCCGGGTTGCGCTCGCGCGCCTGCTGCTCGAAGTGGAGATGGAAACCGCGGCGATCGAGGTGCTCGAGCGGCTCGTTGGCGAGGACGATCACAGTGTTGAGGTGTGGTACCTTGGTGGTTGGGCGCTGTACATCCTGGGCGAGAAGCAGAGGCAGAAGCAAGAGGCTGCGGCTGCGGCTGCCAAGACGAACCACAAAGGGGCTGCGCAAACGGCGGACGAGGAGGAGGAGGACTGGAAGTCGTCCTGGACATCGAGTCGTGTGTGGCTCAACCAGTCTCAACACCTGTACAAGATGCAGGAGTACGAGGACGACCGGCTGGGCGAGCACACCAGGGAGCTGCTCGCGGGCATCGCGCAGGAGCTGGGCGAGGCGTCTGAGGAGGACGACGATGCCGCCGGAGATGACGACGGCGAGGAAGGTTGGGAGGACGATGAGGAAGACAGCGATGACGAGATGAAGGGCTGATCGAGACCCAGGACGAGCCTGCGCTGGGTAATTTTGTGGATAGTCGGGGAATTTTGTGTTGGCATTTACACGGCGTTGCGGATACCAAAAGAGACGTCTTGAGGATAGAGAATGAGGAATAGAACAAAACATTGGCTTCTAGCTGCACAAGCTCCTCGAAGTGACTAGTAACGCTATGTAGAGGAGACGCGATTTTATGCGTCTCCAGCGAGAGCTACACGGGGGCACTTCGGGGGCGATGTTCGTCGCCTTGATTGGCAACTTCACAGTGACGGCAATACGGCAGTGTCCGATTCCGATCTCTGCTTTTTCTTATTGACGGTTAGAATGACTTGGTATATTGCTGGTATCTGAAAATGACTGCAGCCCATATCACGGCCACGAAAACCAAATTTTCCTTGCCTTCCCATTTTGACTTTTTTCTATCCTGACATCCACCGTTATAAATCTCATTCCTGAGGACCATTTCTCCCAATTTTCTGCAGAGCAGACTCATGCCTCATGTCTCCATTTCTTGTGTACTGTCCAAAAACCTCCCTTAGTTGAAGACGACAGTCTTGTGCCCGTTCAGGAACACACGCTTCTCGCTCCACCACTTGACGGCGGCGGCGAGGACCTGGCTCTCGACATTGGAGCCTTCCTCGACGAGCTCCGCGGGCTTCATGCTGTGGTCGACGCGGGCGATGCGCTGCTCGATGATGGGGCCCTCGTCGAGATCCGCGGTGACAAAGTGCGCCGTGGCGCCGATGATCTTGACGCCGCGGTCGTAGGCCTGGTGGTACGGCTTGGCGCCCTTGAAGCTGGGCAGGAAGGAGTGGTGGATGTTGATGATCTTGCCGCTCATGGCGGAGCACAGCCCGGGGGAAAGGACCTGCATGTAGCGAGCCAGCACGACGAGCTCGATCTGCTTGTCGCGGATGAGCTGGAGGATCTGGGCCTCCTGCTCGAGCTTTGTGTCCTTTGTGACGGGGAGGTGGTGGAACTCGATGCCGTACGACTCGGCGAGGGGCTTGTAGTCCGGGTGGTTGGAGACGATGACGGGGACCTCGATGCCGAGCTGCTTGTTCTTGACGCGGAAGAGCAGGTCGTTGAGGCAGTGGCCGATCTTGGAGACCATGATGAGCACGCGGGGCTTCTGGGCGGCCGGGCGGCAGTCGAAGGTGTCGGAGGCGAGGTCGGCCTTGAGGGTGGCCATGTCGTCCTTGATGTTGGCGAGGTCGGCGTCGGCGGGGCCGAAGTGGACGCGCATGAAGAACGTGTTGGATGTCGGGTCCGAGAACTGCTGCAGGTCGAGGATGTTGAGGCTGTGCTTGGCCAGCAGGCCCGTGACGGCGTGCACGATGCCCGGCTTGTCCGGGCACGACAGCGTCAAGATGTGGTCAACTCCGGCCATGGTGAGGGGTTGTGTGCGGCGATCGTGTTGAACGAGGACGGCGTGGGTTGCGAGGTCGAGAGGGCTGGTCTCGAGCTTGTCGTTGACTTCTTGTTGCACGATTGGCAGTTGCAGTCGCGGTTCGTAAAGGGCCAGTAAAGATCGTCGTCGGGGAGCAGTGTTCTAGATTAATTCTGGTGTCGTTGACTCAAAAAAAGAGGGATCGGCCCTAAGTCGGCCCTGGGCGCCGGAGCCCCCACCTCCGGGCCCCGTCCTTTATGCCATTGCGGCAGCTTATGCACCAAGCAGGGCCCGGTGTCGTCCGGGATTGTATACTACCCGTCTGCCTCTTTGATCGACGGCACCCCGTTCGAGCACGTCGGATGCGGTTGTGTCGAGGTCCTCCGATGACGGTTCTGAAGTGGGCAGACCAGGACCCTGACCTGACTGCCGTCCTTGCTCCAGACAAGGCCAGTCCCCACCTACGGTTTCGGGGAGGAAAGCGCGCCTTCTGAGTCCAGGGCCACTGCACGTTGACCACACGTGGCATTGCTCTCTCGCTGCCCACGTCGTGCCCGATGCGATCGGCGACCGTCCCCGGTATCCGTTCACCGGTTGGTGCCCGCTTCCGCTTCCCGGTGCACGGGTCTCGGTGCCCGGGTTCCTGGGTCCGGCCATGGCATGGCTGACTTCTGCGAGTGACACCCCTGTCTCGGCTGAGCTGACGCATGACATTGGAACGACTTGTGGATGTCAGATGATTTTATGTACAGTTCTACCCATCTGCAAGCCGAGATTCCAAGCCACTCCTCCGGACGAGTATTTCTTAGTATTGAGTTTGCCATTGGTATCTCGCTTGATTCCCCTGATGCGCCGTGAAATAAAGCACAAAACACCCCCAGGAGCGGAGCAACGTAGACTCTGCACCCCTTTGCGTTGTCGTTGCCACAGGCACCTACCTTTTCAATGCGCTTGCTCCTCGTCATCATTGCTGTCCCTCCAGCGCCGCCTGCTGCTGCTGCTCCTCGTAGAACTCCAACGTGAGCGCCGCCAGGAACCCGGGAATGCACCCCTTCTCCCTCACCCAGAACTGGATCTGGTCCGCAATCTTCCTCGCGAACGGGCTCTGCGGCCCGCCAGAGACCTTCATGGTCCCGCGCTCGCCGTCGAACACGATGCTGTTCTCATGTTCGCCGTCGGGGCTAACAGACGGGTAAAATAGGGACTCGACGCGCATCTTGCCGTTGGGGATGAATGTCACCGTCCACCCCAGCGTGGAGAAGATGGCTTCTTTGAACTCCTGGGATTTGCTGCCCCAGACTTCTTTGAGGCGGAGTGCGGTTTTCTTTGCCGAGGCGGTTTCGCGCTGGGCTTCTTCGACCTCGCGCTTCGCGGCTGCCAGCTGGCTCGCGGGGATCACGGCGACGGAGGAGGACGATCCGTTGTTCCGCCGTGACACGCTCGAGAGCTGCGCGAGCAGGTCTTTGTTCTCTTGCTTCAGCGCCGCTAGGGTGGCCATCTTGATTGCCTCAAAGTCTGATGTCGGGTTCGAGCGCAGGGACAGGACGCGCGTCTTGCTCACAGCCTCGGCGGCCTTGAGGCGCGAGCGCGTGACCTCGTGCTCCTTGAGAAGGACCTGGTGATCCTTCTGCAGCTTGGCCAATTCGTCGGCAAGCTTGCGTCGCTTGCGGTTGAGTTCGCCGAGCTGCTCGCTCAGTTGTGTGTTGTTTTCTGCGTCGTCGTGTGGGCGCTTGCTACCTGTTGATGGTCCACCATTTGGCGACGAGGATGTTGGGGGTGCCGTCTCAAGCTGCGATAGCTCCTTGTGTAACGCTTCCACCTCGCGCTTGTACTGCTCCACCAAGGCTTGCAGGTCGGCCAGGCGTTGGTCCTGCTTCTTCTCGGCGTCGCCCTCATTGAAGGTGATATCTTCATCCTCGAACGACTTGATCTGTGCCCGGAGGTACTCGATCTCTTTGTTCGCGAGATTCTTCTGCCTCTCAATGCGTGCGAGCGCCCTGCTTACCGAAGATGGCGCGGCAGAGGTAGTCTTGAGCTTCTCTATCTGCTCGCTCAAGGCCTGCTTGTCGCTCTCGAGTGACTTGATCATCTCATCGCGCTCTGCGACCTGAGGTTGTACCTGCCCGAGCTGCTCCACGAGCGACGCCGAGTTGTATCGTTCCTCCACCAGCGCGCGCGCCACGGCCTCGGGCGTGTCGAGATCCATGAGGCCATCGTTGTCGCTGGCGCTCTGCAGATACGCAGTCCATGCGAGCCGCTCGTCTTCCAGGCGCTGGCGCTGCATGCGTGCTTCTGACAGTTCCTGCTCGAGCTCCTGCGCGGCGTCGAGCCGGCGCTGGAGCGATCGCTTCTCCTCCTCGACGACCTCCACAGCCTTGTGGATCTGCCGTAGGTGGCTCAATTCCGCATGCTGCTTGGACGTCTTCGCCTCGAGGGACCGGATGTGGTGGACCTGGTCTTGCAGTTCGCGGCGGATAACCCCGATGGTCTCTGCGTCACCAGTCTGCGCTTTCAGCCGGAGCACGTCGGCCTCGAGATCGCCCATCGTGCGTTCCTTCTCTATGAGCTGCTCCTGCAGCTGCTGCATCTGTGACTCGCCAGCCTGGTTGTGCTGCTCGAGCTCTGATACGGTCTGGCGGAGGTTCGCAATCACGACCTCGAGATCGCTCACCCGCTTCTCGCTGAGTCGCTCGCTTTCCTCCTTCGCCGCGGATAGGTCCTCGAGCTGCTCCCGCAGCAGGCGCGCCTCATCGTCGGACTCTCGCGCCTTCTTCTCCAGAGCGAGCTTCTCTTGCCCGGCGTTCTCGCGCAGCTCATTGAACTCGTTTTGTATGCTTTCAAACTGCCTCTGCGCGCGCCCTTTGTCTCCCTCCGCCTCTTGTTTGCGCTTGAAGTCCTCGTCCGCTTTCCGTCGCGCGTCGCGTAGCTCGTTGTCATGCTGTAATGCGGCCATCTCTTTCTCCTGCTCGTAGTTGTCCATCTTGTACCGCATCGTGGAGAGCTCGGCTCTCAGCTCCTCGATGCGCTTCCGCTGGGTCTCGTACTCCTCCGCGTCGGGCGGCGCGAGGTTCTCCTTGAAGCTCTCGAGCGAGGAGCGGCGCATGGAGGATCGGCGGGACTGCCGCGACGAGGGCCGGCCATTGTTGCTGTCGCCGGGCCCTGCGATGAAGTCGTAGCTGGGCAGCTGGTGCTGCTGCGCGCTCGCGCGGAAAGAGGTGCGCATCGAGGATGTTGATTGTCCTGGGCGCGGCAGGCCGCTGCCTCCGCTGTTGCGGAAGCGGCCGCTCATGACTGATCCTGGGTGTTATCGCAGTGACGCATCAGTCGATGATGTATCTCGGGTTCTGCGAGCACCGGTCGCGGATCTGGTGTGAGTTGGAAGTGAGGTTGGGAACGTGTGTAACGTAACGGAGCTCCCTGAAGTGTCATTGTTTTTGTTTTGGTTGCGAAACGCCATGCCAAGACCCATGATGGAGCCCGCTAATCGAGCCCCTGGAGCGACACGACCAGGGTCAGCACTTTATTTAGACAGTACCAACACCTCGGTCATCATTCATACAAGCAACACTTGTAGTGCAGCACAACATTACACCGCAACTGTCGAATTCGCCTTTTCGTTCTGCATTCTGTTCCTTATTGCCATGCGCCACGATAGATTTGCTCAGGGCTGAACGTCATCACATTTTTAAAAGTTTCATTGAACACAACTGCGTGAGTCTGGTGGGTCGCCTGTCAGGAATCATCCTGATGAGCAAGTATTCTTGTTGCTGTATGGTCGACCAAAGCATTTAATACTGCGGTGGGTTCTTAACCCAAAATGTCAAGCATGTTCTGGAATGTTATGAATCTTGATCTCTGTGGTTTATTCTGATCACAAACAACAGAAAGGAGTATTGGAGCTCTGCTGCCATTCCGTTGAAACGTCCGAGTGTTTTCGAACGTGATCACATTCGGTAGATAGGTAATTGTAGAATCCTCGGCTTCCTTCTCGACTCTATGCTGGAAGAAATTGAGGTAACACAACACCCACACTGCCAGAATTGTGAACACCACCGCGATCACAATGTAGATTTCCTCCATAAATGAACTGAAGGGACCGTAGGTGGCACGGGCCCAGTCCATCGGTAGATCTTGAAACTTTGGGTGATCTGACGCTTCGCAGTACGTCCAGAGACAAATATCGCTGGATTGACGACTGGTTGCATCTTCTGAAGCATGAACGGCAACCAGGAGGTCCAGAGTCCGGGCACGAGGTCTGCTATCGATTTCTGTGGAGCTGAGGCGTGGGCTCAACCACGCCGTGCTTGCTGTAAGTTATCTGTGGCTTTGGATCCGCAAAGGCGTTGTGTTGCAGCTCATATGTCCATCATTTGCGCAACACAAGTCGCCCAGCCGTGTCTCATGTGCCCTGCCCACCTCAGAATGCGCTGCACGCGCCTCATGCCTTGCCCCGAAGCCTGAAACCACATCACACAGGCTGAGCAGATCACACCCTCTGGCCGTAGCTCATGAGGAAAGTAGAGAGTACTACGCACCGCTGACTCTTCTCCTTTTCTTGCCAGCTTCCGGACCAGAAATACTTGACCCCGGAGGTCGGATCGTGACATATGTCCGGCAGGCCGAGAAGACTCCAACGCAAAATGGGCCCACACTACCATGTCTTACTGGACGATCAATTGTTTAAGTCTATTAAGGTAGGTAGACTAGCACGCTATTCCGCCGCGATGATACCTTCAGAAGAGAGATCTGCAATAATAGTGGAATGTCTGAGGTGGAAGAATTACCCCTAAGGCCTGCCTTCCAGTTGGTCAGTTTCCGTACGATCTCCCTACGATCTCCCTACGATTTACGTGTAAAAGACGTCACAGTAGCCCTCTCGGTCCCTCGGACATGTCCAAAGATGCGAAATACAAGACAGTGTCAAAGCGATCGTAAGCCCGGCGCGACTGAAGGTCCGAATGCATTCCCTGGACGTAAATCTCTGCCTCTTGGGCAAGATGAACGGGGATCATCGTCGAGGTGCTCCAGCTTGGAGGCGTTCTATGGTAGAGGTAGAGGATGAATTGAGGTGTTGGATATTTCTCTAGTTGAGAGAGAAAGTATAAAGATGTGATGTTTTCCCCGGGACTGGCTGCTACCAAACCAGCAACATCATCTCTACTCAACTTAGTTCAAACTCACCAAGGTACAACTCTTATTCCTAACTTCTCACCACCGCATACAATACGCAAACATGAAGGCCTCATTCGCCATGGTTACCGTCCTAGCCGGACTCGCACTTGCCACTCCCGCCAATCCCGCTGCCCGCGCCGAAGCTGCCGCTGCCGCTGGTGCTGTGGAAGTTGCGGAGGTCGGGGTCCTGAATGCAGAGCAGGAAGCCGAGGTTGAAGAAACCGTGCAAGCACTCGCAATACTCGACCCTCAGTGCGTCTCGTGCATTCGAAAGAACTGCGCAGCCTCGGTTGTCTGTCTGAGGGCCACTCTCCCACCGTTGATTGTCGCGTGTCTCGTGGCAAGGTGCGCCGCTGCTTCGGCTATCTGCTGCAGCTTCTGAGCAATGGGCGGGAAACGGCGACAAAAGGGGTTTGGTGGACTTGGGGGAGGTGTTTCGGGAGCTAGACACGGTGGGCAATCTTTGTGAGCCAAATGGAGATGGAAAGGTCGGAGCTGTTACATGCGAAAGGGATTGTCGGGTGATGTCTGTCGGCGCTCGTGTGCTGGAGGCGGGTCTTTGGTCGTTGAATGTAGTAAATACTGCAACGACTCAAGCAGCAATGGGACTTGGACAAGTCGCATCAATATCACCCAATACACGAAGAAGACTTGACGTTGCTGGTGTACCGCTCTGTCGTGACTTCAGCGTCCCCCGTTACTTGATACAGGAAAGATCTCAACGCGCTTGTGCTCAAGTACATTTAAGCTCAGATACATTGTCCATACGGACGCATGTTTGATTTCTAAATCAATATTGCGGTAGAATACTATTCAGCTCAACCGCGGCGATGGACCACGCGCAGGGTTCATCGCAATAGGGACGACCCCATAATCAAAAAGTGATACATGCATCGCAAACCCTACGAACAATAATTTGCCAGAAGATTCACCCATATTCGAGTCAGAAAGAGCTCTGCCCGGTGATCTATTGTCTCTTGCAGCAAGTAGAGACACAACACTCCATGCGACAGGTCCATCGCGGGCACCATCTTAGAAAACGAAGATGGCAGATGGCTTGAGACATGCAAGATTCAGCCCTCTGCTATCGATGCTCAATGTACAAGGGTTAACCTTGGTGTATTCTACGCGTGGGGCTTGTATCTTCGTCTTCGATTGGCATTAGTCGTGACACACTCTGAAGCGGTCGTTGGCAGTTTCTGACCAGTTCGTCCTGCCAAATCGTACAGGTGTTAGTATTGCTTTTCTAGGGGTGGTGGAATTCATGCTCGTATGCTCACCAAGCTGAAGTCTATCGACGAGTGAATGCTATACGTGCTTTGGCGCATCTGATCAACATAGCATTAGCATGGTGAACAACCGAACAGTCGTAAGCCTGTACCATTCATCTATAATTCATGGCATACCTCAACTGTAAATTGACTAGGCCCAACTAGTTGTGAGAGCTCCATCGAAAGACGGCGTGGACTGGCGCACCTTGAATGCACTTGGAATTGAGGCATGAGCTGAAGCAAGTACGGGTTTTTTCAAACACAGACTTTGTGAGAGTGATTTAGGACGGCTAGTAGAACTTGGGCTGTAGGTGGTGATACCGAGCGGGCAATTGCAAGCTGCTTTGTTGGGCCTACATGATATCAAAGAAAGGGCAAGTCACCTGTCATATATATTGGCAAACCTCGCCTCCAAAAACCGCATCTCATGAGTGTCCAAGCTGGGAAGCGAATGCCAGTTCTCGGGCGCTTTCTCGGGTCCGCTGGTCGGCGTCCACTTGACACGGATCACGTTTCTGCTTCGTACGCTGGTGATGAGTCCTTTCAGCTCCGCTCAGCTGTCACAGCCACGCTGCATGGATATTTCCAGATGTCCTGACACTTGTCATGTATGTTCAGCTGCCTACGTGTAGGACTTTGTTCTCGGCTGTGTTAGAACGGTGGCAAACAGCATGAGTATCATACTCACCGACGTGGCGGACCGGGGCGCAGTCGAACATGCGACCTTGACGGTGGGCCGCGGCCAGTCCTTTCGCCTTGTGCGACACACCGATGTCAGTTCATCTGATCCCTGCCTCTTCTGGGGGCTGTCGAGGGACGAAGCGAAGAGCAAGGCTCTGGGAGGCCCCCACCAGCCACAACAGCCTGCATAGAGTCACCTAGGCATTCTCGAGAGATGCTGACCAGTAGTTTTGTGGCAATTGCTACGCAATCGGTTATCTACGAAAGCCTTGCGCGCCTTTGTTGTGGGAGTTAATGCTAGTTTTGGCGTTTGGCGTTTTGGGGGCGAGCCTTGTCGAGCCCGCGGCACGAATGTGGCCACTCCGTCGAGTTGCTGTGTTGGGACTCACACGGTACCAGTAAGCAAGATCCAATATATTCCTGTGAGCCCGCGAAGAGATGTGATTCGAAGCCTCGAATATCATGAATGCGTCAAGGCACGTTGTCGCACATGGGTGTCTTGCCACTAGGACCACTCCTACTGCGCTCTGCCTCGTTACCCATCCCAATGGATGCGAATGAAGATGCTGATAGGCCGCAGAGCCTGGCCAATGTCACGGAAAGAAAACTTGAGGTACGCATCGGTCATTTACAGCATCTACCACACAAGATGTCGTGCAAGTTGCGCGGCTCAAGGCTGACATATCCTTACAGACTACCGAAGAAGAGCATCCTCCTTCCAACTTCCTCCTGGAAGGCTCGCCCGGCAACACAGATAGATTCGGCGACCACCAGCCACTACCCCAAATTCTGGAACTGGATACTGAGGGCGTTACCGGCGGCACCACCATAGACGGCCTGGAATCACGACGTAACATTCAGAGGCAGGACGGACCGCAGTTGCCGTATTATGCAGAGCTCGGTAAAGATGACTGGCGCGTAACCGAAACTATCAGTTCTTCGCTCACACCCAGCACCATATTTGTGGAGGAACAAAACGAGCTTGAGCGCTTGGCCAACGAACATGACAAAGTCAATGGCAACATAGCCTCGAGCAGCCACCTGCACAATGTCGCCAACAGCGTCGATCAGCCAGATGAAAATACCGCGGTGGTGGAGCATCCGGCTGTACCAGCTGTACCCATGGAACGTGCTTTGAGGAGAGCCTTTGTAAAATCAGCAATGACACCAGAGCACGAATATCTTCCACGCCGGGAACGCGACAAGATACTCACCCCTGAAAGGATTAGGCATGAATTGGATCATCCTTCGGAAGAGCTACTACACCAGATATGTGACCAGAAACAGACGCCAGGAAAGACAGGTGGAAGCCGGAGGGTGTTTTTCGCGATTCTGTTGCTGATCGGGAGGTCAATGGACATCAACCAAGTGGTCGCTGAGGAACTATCCGACCACGATCTGCCTTTCGATCTCGACACTACTAGCGATTTCGTCTCAGTACTCAAAAGGAATAACGGAGGCAAGCCGCTTCAATTTTGCAAGGAGTGGACCATGATCAGCCATGAGAACTTCTTTCACTATCAGTGGAAGCTACGGGCTCCCTTCTTCTCCCTGCGAAAGTTCCCAATGCAGCATGGAGACAGAAGAGAAAAACACCACTTGCTACTACGCCCATGCGATGTACTCCCTATCACTGAGTGTGAGCTTGTAAGTTCCGGGGTGTTCGCAGACGTCTATCGGGTCAAATTCCATCAGGACCATCACAATATGACATCCTCCTTTGTAAGTACCCAAGTGATCTCATCGATACGGCCTCACTCTGTGTCTGGTATCACTTACGTTTTTGGCCTGCCCATGGGATTCTTCTTCACAACACTTTGCTGACATGAACCCACTTAGTCTTTGTCAAGCGATGGCGACGAGTATTTTGCCCTCAAAGTCGTGAAAGGAGAAGGCGAGCGCAAGACACTACGCAAAATCAAGTACACCAGATGGCCACATCTAATCATGATGTTGGGCAGCTTCCAGCAGAATGGCTTACATTTCCTCATTCTTCCCTGGGCCGTCGGCGGGAACCTGCAAGACCTCTGGAAAAGAATCCCATCTCACCCGGGAACTGCAAGAGATGCAGAAACTGGTCTATGGTTTGCAACACAGATTCTGGGCCTCGCTGAGGGGCTAAAGCTCATCCACAAGTATAAGATCGCAGGTCAGCAAGATACCAGCATGAACCAATCCGAGGTGAACCGAAAATATGGTATCCATGGCGACATTAAACCTGCGAATATCTTGTGGTTCCCGAAAGAGCTCATCGATCCAGGTGCATCTCTCCACGGTGATCTCACGATAAGCGACTTCGGCTTCAGCAGCTTCAACGGTTCTGAGGCAGTGGGAAACCAGCAACCTCGAGGTATGACACCGGCGTATCGACCCCCAGAACTCGATGACAACCAAGGCGTCACTCCGAAGTCCGATATCTGGGCTTTCGGTTGTGTTCTGATTGAGTTTGTCACTTGGTATCTCCTCGGCTTGGAGGGGGTCGAAAAGTTTGATCTTGGCCGCGAACAGCAAAGCTACAGAGGCATCTTGGATAGAGCCTACTTTGAGCTGTCAGGCAAGTTGCACGATTTCAACCCAACCCGAGCCAAAAAGAAAAAGGAGGTCCTTGAGGTATGTCAAGTCTTCTACTGCAAACCAGTATCCAAAAGCGGCACAATCGCTAAAGAACATGACCTACAGCATCTTGCATACCTGTCCGATTTGCCTCATTGTCCGGACTTTCTGCTGGACTTGATCTACTACATCCGAGAGCACCTCTTCAGGATGAAGCCGACGAACCGCCTGGACATGGAACTCTTCGTGCCGAAGCTTGAAAAATGGCAGACCAAGTGTTGCCACCAAGAGTCCTATCTCACAACTCGTGAGAAGCTGCCTTTGACTCCAGAACAGCGCACAGAAACGACAGAGAGCGACCGATCCACTTATCCCTACCTCAGCTACTACTGGTCCACAATAGACACTCAACTCCAACAGCAAAGAAAGGTTGGAAGCCTCCCGATTATCCTCGGAGACAGGAGACGGCAAAATGATACATACACTGTAACCATTGCTCCACTACGAGGCGCTGTGCCTGGCGATCAAAAGGCGACTAATTTTCGAGGAGACTCGCAAAGTGGCAGTCAGCTACAATTTGCTGAATTGCATCAGGCTCTGACGTCGCAGGCCCACATCGCTGAGGACAGGGCCATCTTCGGTCCATCTGTTCAGAACTCGACAGAACGAACATCGCTCATCTCAATCCCCCAAACACAAGGAACTGAGACATGCCAAAGGCTTGTTCCTGATTCGGCCCGTGGTAATGGTCGGAACAACACAGCACGCCAGTACTGTTTGTGGTTCTTCTGCGTTCGTCGAGTCCTGGGGCCTTTATTCGTGGCTAAGGCACAGCTGACGACGCAACATAACGCCGAATAGCAATAATGAGACCTATCTGTGTGTCTAAATCGTGAGGAAGCGTCGGAAATAAAAGTCAGATTTCAAAAGGGGGTTTCAGAGTTTGGTCTAGCTGCGAAAAGATAGAAGGCTCCCAATCTTGAGTGATCAAGTTTCATGTTCTATAGCATGTGTGATGATTTGATCACACCGATCTACTGTCGGATATAAAGCAAGGCTGTCTTGGAGGCCTGGTCGATGAAGATTACAACGAGACACATCAGGCTGAGAAATGCGAACTACCACACCGAGTGTCATTCAGGGGCGTGGCTGTCTAGCCGGAGCAGGCTGAGGTGCCATGGATGCCACCCCCCTAAGAAACACCCTTGGCTTCGAGGTTGCCTTGCCATGTGTAACACATGCAACTCAAACCCAGCCAAGCGCGTCGCAGTAAGGCAAGCCAATGGCTTCGGAGCTGCGTACACCACTTCCTGAGTTCCTCACCGGAAGCCGATAAGGTGTCTGGAATGGTCTGAGTGAGCATGTTGTCGAACAATATTTAATGTGGAGGTCAAGTGTATGTTGTCTGCATACATAGCCTGCCACTCGTTCAACAAGGAACACTGATCATATTGCAGGAACTTTCATTAGAATCAAACATCAGTTTCCGCAACACGGCTCCTGTCCAACCACGGCTTCAGCAAGGATGGAAACCGGAACGCCCACAATTCCAACGATCCTGGTCAGCGGTCAACCCTGGAACAATGAGCCTACATTACTCCCAGCACAACTCCAGAATGCCAATGGGAACCCCACGATTCGCGGACCCACCAACATATGCCAGACTCAGGCTTTAGACAGGATGATCTTAGAGAACGCGATCGTCCACGAAGCACTCATGGAAACACCCCTTAAGTTCCTGCATACCGAGATGATTTCGCGGATCCTCAACAGGACAACCGTGACGAAGCTAATCGAGGGCAACGGCTGGTGTAGGTCTGATGGCTCTACGCAGCTGGAATTCTCCGACTTCATGCCAGACTCTCGGGATAGTTTCCTGCCCACTTTGGCGCTTCTGATTCGCATCGACTGTTTGGAGCATCTTCCCACCTTCATGGCGGAAGGGATTACCGCGGAAGCCCTTCCCCTTCACAGATTGATAAGGCGTGATGACGCGGGGGATTCTATCAGTTTCCAGAAGAAATCGGCCAACAGCGCGGACCCCGCGATCAAGTTGGAATGCCTCGAGCGGTACATCTTCTGGGAGAATTTCGATACTTGGCAGTATCGTTTCATGGTACCGCGGCTGACAATCAACGAACTGGCAAACGGCTCGTTCGAAGCCAGACACGAAATATTCTGCAAAAGGACCATTCTTCCATGGTGTCATACAGGATTGGAGGATCATACAACTGATGTCGATGACGGCGAGGGAGGCTATTCGCAGGTCAAGAAGGTCATGATGGACGACCAATCACACGATTTCGGCAAAGTGATTCAAAAGGTAAGAGTCACTGCCTGTTCCTAAGGCAGAAGGAAATACAGGCCCGAAATATGAAGCAGCACGCGATTCTAGAAAGCTGACAAATGCTCATAGTTAGGTCTGGCTCGTAAGGGTTTTGCTGTCAAGACCCTCAAGAAGCAGAATGCAAGAGCTGATCCGGCAAAATATGAGAACGAAGTGGCCCAGCTCAAGCGGTTTAACGCTTTCAAGCATCCTCACCTGGTCATGTTGCTCATGTCATTCCAGCTTGGAGACACGTATAACTTTGTGTTTCCATACGCTGAGTGCAATCTGGCACAGTTCTGGGCCAGGACTCCTAGCTTTCGGACGGCTAAGGATGTCCGCTGGCTCGCGGAACAACTCAAAGGGCTTGTGGAAGCGCTTCAAATTATTCACGCCCCTACCTTTGAGCCTGATAAGTTTGGCAGGCACGGGGACATCAAGCCTGAGAATATCCTCATTTTCAGAGTCAACGGGAAACTCAGAATGGTGCTGTCAGATATGGGCCTGACTGCTCTGCACAGCGAGTACAGTCGATCGCGGCAGCCGGCGGCCATGTTGGCAATGACACCGACATATAGGCCTCCGGAGAGTGATCTCGAGGGCAACGTGATATCGAGGTCATATGACATTTGGACGCTCGGGTGCCTCTTCATGGAGACTATGATATGGCATCTAGACGGCTTCGAATGGCTGTTTCAGTTCTCCCAAGAGCGATTGACATCAGATGTCACGGGCTGCAAGAAGCCCACCTACTTCGATATAAAGGAGTTCAAGGGCGCCTCGGTGGGTGCGGCTGCGCATACTGCGTCGATCAAGGTAGAGGTACTCAAGGTCAGAACATTCAGTCTCCTAACGCTATCCCCAAGCTAACATCAAACATTTATTTAGTACTTCGAGAAGATCCGTAACCATCCAAAATGCACGCAATTCGTGCTCGACGTCATAGAGATTGTCCAAGATGAGATGATAATCGTGAGGAGAGCGAACAATGACCGCATCACTTCCTCAAGGCTGGAGGCCAAGATTGCCAGCATTCATAGTAGATGTCAAAGAAGCGACAGCTATGTCTGCAACACGGCCAACGCGCCGCGTGGAATTTCGGACCCTGTCCATGTCGAGGTCGTGCTAGGTCAACATGTGTTGGACAACATGCGCATGGCAAATTTCAGGCTCCAAGCTCACGTGGGGAAAACTGAGAAATCAATCTCCAGAGAAGAACTGGCAAGGACATGATAGCTAGCCTAGCTAAGACTTAACCAGTAACCTTGTCATCTTGTTCTCGTATAGTGTGGAAGAAATTTCTGCGGCTCGAATGCAACGCAGCTGTGCCGAAGAACTTCCCTCACATCTGGACTTCAAGATCCTGGACCACCTGAACCATACAACAAAAGTACTTTTGGTCTGTAAAGAACTACGGAGCCAGAATCTCCGAGTTAGAGGAGGCTCTCTAGAACTTTGAATAATGCGCTGCGTTTATTGCGGCATCCAGTTGCGCTTTTTCTGCCTTTTAGTCACGTCTCGCATCAGTCAAGGGTGGCCAAAACACTCAGGCAACAACAGCGGCGATGACTCGTGATAGTGAGCAGAAGGAGAATCCGTGGACTGACAGTAGTTATTTGACGAGGCATGATACATTGCCACCGGCCTCGCGTCCACTAGGCAGTCGTCAGGGTACTGGCTCCAATACGAAGAGCTGATGTTTGGGGGCGGTCTTACCTCCAGACCACATTGACCCCTGCCGAATAAGTTGGTGAGAAAAGCCGAGATGAGGTACTCGTCCATGTATGTTGCCCTCAGGAACATGATCTCCATGTTTGTTATCTCGAAACAGAGCCCCGGGCTGAAAGTGTGGATGCTCTGTGATGAGGTACTGTAGGAGTCAGATCGTGAAAGCGGCACTATGAGGCGCGTTGAAGAAATCGAGTAATGAGGAATGACGAATACCCGTAGGTCGACCGGTCAAGCCAGCTCTGCCCTCTACTTTGCATCTACTACCACTACACAAAGCTGCAAAACGCCCCCCTCATTGTGAGGGGGCTAAGCGTTGGGCCCAAGCACAGAGTAAGGCTCGCGAGGCTCTCGCGATATCAGGCGTCTATCTGTGAGACATGACTCTGTGTAACACACCAACTAAGCTGCAATGCAACCACCCAACCGAATGAGACGCACTCACGGATGCGTGCGGACCATGCGGACCACAGCAGGGAGGCTGTGCTGCACGGTGCCACGTTCACCGAACTGCTTGGCTTTTGATGTCGTACGTGGCAAAATCGCAGAATCTGCACGCTCTTTGAAGTTAGTTTAGAGTGGCCTTAGCACCTAGGACAACGAAGCCCGCGTGGGAATCACATCACTTAGCGAGTACGAACTGTGGCCCCCCGTCCTTCTCTGGACCAAGAGCCCCGAGGCTGAACTCGTCACTAAGCCTCGGCATAGATATCGGGATATATCGTAAGCCTGTTTCGGTACCTAGAAGGCATTCATGCGATCTGAGCCCTGGTCTGCAAGCTCGACAACAATGGACTGGGTACGCGACAGCTACGGTTTGTCTGCCACAGATCTGGACAACATCTTCAGATATGGCAGTGGTGGCGCTCAGGTACTTCACCTCATGGAGAGCGACAAGATAAGCACAATCCGCAACAGCTTTTTCTAACAAGAAATTACTAACTGCATACTACAGTCCGTCAGTTTTACCGTTGAGAGAACAACGCGATATACGGGACTGGAGTGAACGTGTAAGTCTGTGCCAAACTACAGCAATTCCTCCGAAGCTTCCCTGACAGATATTTCATGCAAGATATGTCCAAAATTGAGCTCAACACGAGCAGGGCTGGTTCTGTTGTAAGTCCCCTGTCTATTTTGCAATCAAAAAGCTTGATACCAAATCCTGACGCAATGCAGGCTGCTCAATCATCCTGGCAAGACACCGAGTGTGTCTGCTGAGAAGATCGAGCCTAATGGCTGGCCAGATCACTCTGAAGTCGCCGGCGAGGAGAACGAGGCCTCAGTCGCTGTCAGAGATGATCGACGGGCGAAACCATCACTGAAGCTAGTCCCATTCGATCAGCCGACGTTCGAAAAGATTGCCGATGTGTTCCATGTACATGGCTCCATCGCACGCACAATAAGTCGTGCTGATGCACCAGTCATCTCACGCACAAGGACTGTTGTAGAAGAACATGGCAATGACCACGAAGCTTGGAGTGAGTCGTGCTAGTGCTCAAAAACTGTGCAGCCGTTCCAAGACTGACAGTCTCTGTCTCGATTGACACATAGTATACAACGTCCGGACAACTAATGCATGGGAGTCCGACCGGGCAATGACCGCCACATACTTCCCGCACAACGGACTGACCTTTGGCGTAGTCTTTGGGTGCCAAGCAGTAACCGCGGCAGAGATTATTAAGAGGCTCGAATTAGCAGGCCAAGACGCTCTACATCCACTGATAGTCCCCGGCATTCTGATAGAACTCGAGCGGCAGAGACATATCGATGTCGCTGAACATGCCATAAACGAGATCGAGACCCGAATATACCAGTTGAACCCGCGTCCCGACACAACAGATATCATGGACCAGGCAGATATGGAGGTTCTCCATCGTGAGAAGCGCTCAAAGTGGCTGGACATGACGTATCTACGTAACTGTCTAGCCAGCTGGAATGATCAGCTCACAAGTGTCGGTCTGTACCTCACAGAGATCGATTCATCGCGATTGCAAAGAATAAACGCAGCTAGTTCTGAGGAGACACTCTGTAGAGAGGCTCCATCTGACCAAGAAACATGGCAGCATGGGATTGTACAGCAAAGCTCCTACGGGTCATCCGAAGCCGAACTTTACTCTGGGACCGACACCAATACCCCGATCGTGTTTTCAGTGGTTGGGGCAAGACCGCCGACTTGCTGGGACAGTTGTGTTGGCAGTCTTGCAGATGACCAAAGTGACACAACGCCCGTCCATGTTCCATCAGACCATCTAAAAAAAACCAGTTTCAAGATCAGGGTCCGTGTCCACGCTCTGATCAAGGAATATGATAACCTCATTCGCGACTGCACCATGAGGATTGACGGGATGAGCATGGCTACACAATGGGCAAGTTCATTACTCTTTCTTTCCTACACTCTTTGAGTTTGGTACACGTAGCAACCTTTAGAAACTCATTCTCTGCTAAGGCACTCTCTTCATTCGCGAGGAATTCGTCAAGAACTGACTAAGGTGAAATTAGGCACAAGGAGAGACAAACATGGAGATCGCCAAAGCCACCAGCAGGGAGTCCAAGCACATGCGATCAATTTCTCTCGTGACCATGGTATTCCTCCCAGGAACATTCTTCGCCGTGAGTCCAACTCTCTCGCTCCAGTTTCCCCGGTACAGGTAGCTCTGCGCCCCTTATGCTGGAGAGATCTGCTGATGCTGGAGTTCTCCTCACTTTCTCGCGCGCAGGGCATGTTCTCGACTACGTTCTTCCAATGGCACGACGGCGAGCCCGAGCCCCAGCTCTCGAGCTACTTCTGGGTGTACATCGTCATTACGGTGCTGTGCACGATGCTGACCCTGGGTCTGTGGTACTACTTCAACGTCTTCCGCCGCCGGATGAAACGGAGCAAGGACGAGTACTCCGTGTCGGTCGTTTAAGTTGCTCACACAGTCGGGTGCAGGGGTTCGCGATGTTCAGATGTTCAGAGCAAGGGTTATCAAATTGTATGCGCACGACCAGTCTTGCAGACAGCACATATGTGAAGGAACTCTTCAAACACAGAATCATGGGAGCGCACGCACCGACCATGTCCAAGTCTGGGTTCCCGTGCGAAGATGAGCTGTCGAGATTCGCATGAGCCAGATACCAGCCGCATAACGGCAGTATGTCACTTCTCGCGAGTCAGACGGCCATACTGTATTCAGTTCAGTATTCTGAAATCGTGATTTTTCCTCAGTCGGATTTGTGTCTAGGGTTGCGTCGATCGTGATCTCGCCATCTGCGACCTTTTTTCAGGGCACGTTTACTCGTCGTCCTCGTCTTCGTCTTCGTCTTCCTCCTCTTCCTCCTCGGCATCCTCCTCCTCCTCATCCTCCTCCTCCGCTGCCACGCGACTACCATTGACGGCACCACCACCAGCAGCGCCCTCGAACGAGCCACCCTCAGATTCTAACCGAATGAACTCCTCCCACTCGGGGAAGAGGTCGTCGTCTTCTGTTGGCACACCCAGAACCTTGGCGACGCGGCCCTTCTTGTTCTTCTCGAGGCTTTCCTTCCAAGCTCTCGTCGCGTCGACGGTCAAGCTGGGCTTGTACGTTTGTGAGAACAGCACAGCCTCAGCCATGCGATTCGTCTTGGTGAGGACGTCGATACAGCCAGCGGCATCGCCAAGGAGCCATTTGGCGGTGAAAGCAACGTTGTGGGCACCAGCCTCCTCGGCTTGTGTGGCCAGTGCGGTGAGTCCTTCGCGGTTCGATGTGCTGGAATGGATCAGCAGTAGCGAACCGAGGTCCTTGGCATGCGTGAAGCACTCGGACGCGAGCGCAATGTCCCAGGCCGCTAACGCAGCATCGCCGACCGTCTTCCACTTGTGGTCGGCGTCCGCTTCCCGGGCAAGCTCAAGAGCTATGTCAAGCTGGTGTAGTGCGAGGGCAAGCTCGAACTTGTGCTCAGGGTCGGTAGCAACCTCGAGAGCGAGCTCCTTGTGGCCCTGGCCCTCGAGGAATCTGGCAATCTTGTTGAGCTGGTCTGACGGGATGTTGGGCAGAAGCTCAGCAGCTGTCTCCATGTCCTCACGGAGAACAAGAGTCTGGTACTCGAGCACTGGAAGAGACAGGGCGAAGGACGTGACGTTGACATCCTTGTCCGCGAGGTATATCCGGGAGTCGCGCTGAATGTAGCCAAGAGTGTACATGGGTTGGTCAAAGTGCGAGACGGTATATGTCTGGTCGCCAACCAGGTAGTTCAGGCGGTTTGTGCTGTTCGTGTAGATAAAGCAGTCTCCCACCCATTCACCGGTCCGCACGCTGCGAGATGATTAGTCTTCATACTATCGAAAGAGAAGCTTCAGGTGCTTGCACTTACGTCTCTGCGATATCGGTGATGACCTCGAAAGCGGCTTCGACACCATCCTCCTCGTCAACTTCACCATTCTGGAATGCCTCAACGTAGGCCTCTCGCGAGAAGCGCAGGACGTAGAAGCTGTCATCGCAGGCCAGGGTCACAAGCTCGCCGCTCTCAGACCAGTAGACCTGCCTAGGCTCGACCTCGATGCGTCGGACAAGGCCGTTCGTGGCCCAGTCGTAGAAAGACACTCCACCCTGGCCCCTGACACCAAGCAGAACACCACCGGTGAGACCATCGGCCTGGAACGGAATATCGAGTCCACCGGCCTTCTCCTGGAAGTTCTTGTAGACCTTGACTGATGTTGCGCTCTCACGAATGGCGAAATCGTTGCTGTTTTCCTTCGAGGCCCACACGAAGTCCAACGCAGATCCGAAGGCTTTGTTGCGCCAGGCAAGGGCTGTGTAAATGATGTACTCGCCGTCACCGCACACCGCGACGAAACGGCCGTTCGGTGAGTGGAGCAAAGTCTGAGGGTAGACTTCGCATGTGCCGAGCTCCTTTATGGGAAGCGTGATAGCCTCGTTGTCCTTGAGTTCTGCGGTACTAGTTAGCTACACGAGTCGCACGGAGACTGGTGCATATTGCTTACCACCGCCCTTGATGATGGACGAGAGGACTTCGTTGTGTCTAGCCCAGATGAGCTTGCCAGAGCCATCCATGCTCACAGCAGGTTCCTCCCGACCAAGCTTTACAACAACAGCGCCATCATCGAAACCCACAGCAACGCCTTGCTTGCCCTTCTGGTAAGACACACACCAGGCGCGCTCGAGGCCATAGTTCAACGACTGCTCAAACCGGTACGTGTTGGCGTGCCATATCCGAATAGTGCCCTGGATTCGCAATTAGTCACTGTGTTTGTCCCAGCCAGTGGTTGGGCGTCCTACATCTTCGGAGCCGGAAATAATGATGGGCAACTCAGGGTGATAGCACGCGAAAGAGACATTGTTTGTGTGGCCTTCGAGGGTAGCAATCAAGCTCTTTGTCGTATAATCCCAGACCTTGATCGTCCGGTCGTCGCTGGTTGTAAGGAGGTATGGCTTATCGGCGTGGGGGTAGTAGTCCACCCAGTTCACACCCTTCGTCTCGTGACTGCGGAAACCTGTTAGCAATATGGCCGTGAGACTATGATGTGATTGCAACGTACGCCTCGAGCGTGAAGTTGGGTGTCGAGGAGCCCAAAGACCATATCTTGACCGTCCTGTCGAGACAAGCCGAGGCGAATGCTATAATAAGACTAGTCAGCCAGCTGACCACTTGCTAGGTGTCGCAATGGCGGGCGGCTTCGAAACAGTCTGCCCGAGCTCCACGTACTGTTCGTATCCTTGGGGTTGATGGCGAGGCCCATGACATAATGCGAGTGGCCCTCAAAGACCTGTACGCATTTCCAGCCCTTCTCCCAATCCCAAAGCTTGATTGTCATGTCATCTGAGGCGGTCAGGACAAACGGTTGTGTAGGATGCACAACGATCGCGCGGATGTAATCGGGGTGGGCCTCGAAGGAGGTGATGCGTTCTGAGGTGTTGTAGTTGTACACGCGCACTTGGAAGTCGTCGGAGCCGCAGACAATCCAGTTCTTCCTCGCGATGAAGCGACCAGCCCGGACCGGGACATCGGTGAGCTCGAAGGTCTTGATGATTTGTTGTCTGTTCGCACACGATTGTTAGAGCCCCGCTTGTGGAAGAAGCCAACACCGTCTCGAATCCCGTTGATGTTGTGGCTAACGTACGTTTCATACGACCAGATGTAGACGTGACCTGTAGGCCGAAGCAATGAGTCAATGGTCGCTCTTGATGTCAATGCACAGGTAGTGCTGGCGGTGCTTCCTCTTCCGGGGCCCGGTGTTGCTTACCGCTATACAGCGTCGTCAGGATCCATGGCTCATGGGGATGGAAGTCGATACCCTTCACGCGCTCGCTGCGCGCGAAAAGCTGGCGCTATATTATGGAGAGGTATCAGTGTCCGTCCTTTTGTCGCTGCGTCCAGGATGCAACTGTGCTCTTGATTCGTTCCACGTCTCTGGCTTGTAGTATCGGGGCAGTCCATGGCGAGTAAGAACCATGGCTTTGCCATTGACCATAGCTGAGAGAGCCCGTGTAGTGGGAACCCTCGGCCACCGGTTTGTTGTGTCGTTGACTCACCTTCACATCGAGCCTCATGTTGGCTATTGTCGGCGGTGGGCGCTCGTGGTCTGAAGTGGTGCTCTAAGCCGACAAAGGAGGTCGCGAGTGCGGAACAATGCTCGAGGCGGGGTGATGATCGACTCGGTTGCTGGAGAGCTTTGTTGAGGCAGGTACGAGTTCTTTGTTGCGGCAGCGTTCGGGGGATCGAGCTGGCGGTGCCGTCGCCTAGTGCCAGGGGAAGTTCGTCGTGTCCTCAAAAGCGGGTGATGGGCGTTCAGGAGCTGTCTGCGCGATGCAATGACCCAATGCTATCTCCTGGCTATTTTCCCAAGCAGCCCGCAACTTCAACTGTGGTCACATCGAGGAGAGTGGGTCCATGTGGCTGAAGCTCCCCCTTATCCCGAGCCACACCCCACCTCACACCTCCTCGTGTCCATCCACCCGCTCAAGTGTGGCGCGGCTGACCACCCAGGCATCCTTTCTCTTGCGTGCTGGAATCATCGTGACGTTCAGATTCATTGCCGACTGAGCTATTGAACTCAAACATGGAGTAGTCTGTTTGGGAGTGCATGTACGCCTGGAGTGAGCAGCCAAACCTCACGTCTGGTGGTGGGCTCCAAGCTGGTATCCACTGGCATACATCGTCAGTCAGTACAGTGTCCACTACGACGGTGTAGTTCGCAAGACTTCATCACCCATGGCAGTCGAGTACATATGGAGACTGTAGCTCATATCATCAAATAGTTGGCATGCATTCGATTCTGTCGAAACTTGGGTGGAAATTTTCTTCAATTGAGTCCAAACGGACTTTTCTCAATGACTATCTGTAATTCATGTCCTTTCCTTGGGTGTTCGTACCCGGTGTATAGCACCTGAACGCCTGTTTTATGCCATGTTCCGTCTGAAAGCAATCGCTACCTGTTTGCGCCAATTCATAATTTCGTGTGAAAAGTAGGTCTGGAAGGCGAAGAGCCGGCCAGTCAATCTTCACTGTCGGCCTGGACCTTCTTGATAACTTCCACAACCTTCGGGTACAGCTTGTCCGCGGACTTGAGTCCGCAGACCTTCTGCGCAACCTGCTCAGCGCTGTTCTCGGCCATGAGAGTGGCAAGCTCCTTGCTCTCATCATCGCCTTCAACGTTCTGGAAGCGGAACACCATCTCGGCAGCCTCGAGAAGCGCAGTGCAGGTCATACCCTCCTCGGCAAGCTCGAAAGCGGGACCGATGAAGCGCTCGTTGCGGCCAAGCTTTCTCAGAGGCGCGCGACCGACACGCTCAACAGCGTCAGCCAAGTGAGGGTTGCTGATACGCTTGATAATCTTCTCCTTATAAGCGTCCTGCTCAGACTGGGGGATGCCGTGCTTCTTGACCAGGATGGATGCAGTCTCCGTGATAGCAGCGTTGACTTGCGCCTTGATGGCCTTGTCCCGCATAGCGTCGTCGACAGTCTTCTTCTTGCGGTTGTAGCCAAAGTAGGCAGCGGTAGCATGAGACGTGTTGACGGTGAAGAGCTTGCGCTCGATGAAGGGCTTCAGGTTGTCGGTCCATTTGATGCCGTCAATGGCGGGGCGAGAGCCGTTAAAAGGTGGTTCCTCGACGACCCACTCGTAGAACTGCTCAAGGGTGACATCGAGGCCAGCGTTGGGGTCCTGGGCGGGGACGATGCGGTCAATAGCCGAGTTCGCGTACGCAGCACGGAGGTGGTGGGTGTCAAGGCGATCCGTAGGGCTGTTCTTCTTGATGTGCTCGGCGAGGGCGTCGGTGGCACCAATCATGTTCTCGCAGGCAATGACAGCGAGGGGCTTCATGTCCTCGGAACGCTTGTCGATACCCTTGGCAATGACTGGGGCGATGAACTTGAGAATGTTGGGGCCGACGGAGCAGGTGACAACGTCGGATGTGGCGATCTCATCAACGAGCTCGGCCTCGTTGTACTTGGAGTTGATGGCCTTGTAGTTGGTGATGGTTTTTGTGTCACCACCATCTACGCCAACCTCGTTGACTTTGTAGGAAGGGGTGCTGTTGAGCTTGTTGACGATGTCGTCCATGACATCGGCGAAAGTGACCTGGTAGCCAGACTCGTGGAGGAAGCAGGCGACGAAGCCACGGCCGATGTTGCCCGCACCGAAGTGGACGGCCTTCTTATCAGTACTCGCCATGGTGAGGATGTGAGGTGAGGGTGAGAAGAAGGGAAGTGAAGTAGGTGACTAGGTCTGGTAGGTGCGGAGAGTGAAGGCCCAACAGAAGATGCTGAATGGTGGACTGGCCTCGAAGAGTGAATGAAGCCTTGGTTTGTGTGATGGAGAATGATCGTGAATGGATTTCGGGTGGCGGAAGGAGAGGGGGAATCCAGAGTTATATACGACTGGGCAGGCAGGAGAGCGTTGGGATGGACACAGGCAGGCACGGGGAATCGAAGCCACGATCGGGTTGACTGACGTTATCCACGGGCCCACGGGTTGTTTCGAGGGGCAGGAGCGAGGCAAGCAAGGACAGACGAGCCCCGCCTGCCCCATGCGCCCATGTGTGGTGACGGATGCAGCACCAGCTCTGCATGAGGGAGCCCCTCTGCCCGCAGCTGCAGGGATCCAGACGCTCGGCGGGGCGCGGGCTTTGGCGCCGTTTCAGTGGTCGACAGAGCGCCCGCCCCGCCCTGCCCTGCGCCGCTGAACCCTGTGGGGCCACCAAAACGGGGGAGTCATGATGTCCTGGCTCCGTCCGTTTGACGGCATTACTGTACGGAGGAGCAAGGTGAGCTCATTCTCGTGCCGAACCGTACCAACCCAAATCGTCCGACCTTGCCGAAGTCTGCTCCAGCCATGTCCTCATCGTGACTCGACCAACTTCTTTTCTGTTCTTATCCCGTGCCAGAATGCGTTGACGAGGCTGGAGTGCCTTGCCGTACCAACAGACAGTGTGTGTCAGGGCTGCACAGTCAACATGGGCATGGCGATCAAGCTCAGCCTTCACCCTCCTGCGGATATGGTTGTCCAATGGCCAGCTCGACCGCGGATGACACCCAAGCCAAGCAGTTGCTGGATGAAACCAAGCACCATGCCATCCCTTCCGACTGTTGACTGTTCCAATAGCATGTGCCGAATCACGGCAATCAATGCGCTTCACTATTGTCCATGGGACTGACGGCCTTCGCTCCGTTTCTCCTTGAACATCCGGTCCTTATCTTTCCACATCCCGAGGTGGAGCCCGTCATGGCTGATGCGTCTCGACGACCCGTGGACGCCGGTGCAGCCCACGAGAACCCTGGCGTCGCCCAGCGAGCAGCCCTGTCGCGCATCGTCAAGGGTGCGAAAGCAACCATCGTGATTGGCAAGCTGGCAAGCTGCGCCTCGCGAATCCCTTAGTCCGGTGCTCGACATTTCGCCGGCGCGGTTTCGCCGTCATTGATTGCGATAACGAAGCGAGATGGGCCTCTCGGCACAACTTGTGACACCTTGGCTCGGGAACAGACTCGACTCGCGCTCTCGAGAAGCGAAAGAAGACACCATCGACAGTGCTTCAGATGAGGGGAGTGTCGCCATGCACGACAAGTGAGGGGTTTCCCCAAAGCCTCCTCAGCATTCAGGACCCTTCATGCGGCAATTGAGTCTGGGGAAGCACGCAGAGCCAGCTGCACACATGTTTCTCCGCACGGACGGGCAGTCCTACGGCAGACCATTTCTGTGCCTGGACAGTCTCCGAAACGGAAGCTGGCCTTTGGCACCGGCAAGAGTTCGGGCATTCCAGGAAGCACTGCTACAGTAGCTCCACCCCCAGCTTTCAGTGTGGGTGGGCTGCTCATCACCTGTGGTTGACTCACGATGTGACGACTGATACGGGCGCAGTACGTTGTGGTCCGTCCCAAAGACCATGTCTCCCTTTTTGTGGCCTGCCGAATGCCGGAGTCGACATCTCCTCGCTGCTGCCGAAGCCAGCAACGGGAGGACCAGATCTCCCTGGCAGACGTCCTGCTGCTTGCACCGTCCTGGTCATGAAACGGCAGGCTCCAGGGCTTGGTCCAACGTCAAAACGGAGGGACGGAGCCCGTCGTCAGCCCCACCTCTGACAGTGAGGATCCTCCAGCCCCTGTCGATGACCTCACTCCCCTGTGCTAGCTTTGGCGACGATCGAAAAGCCGCAGTCTTTGACGACGTGCCAATCAGTTCTGTTCATGGCCGCCCTTCGGCGGGAGCCGTCAATGGTCGCACGCTCTGCCGCTCAGCACCCCAAACTCAGTGTCGGCCGTGACGCAAGAGCTGCATCTTGGCCCACGAAGCACCACAAATCCCGCCATGGCGCGGGCTTCGACATCACACCCTGCCCGGCAAGCAGCAGCCTGACGTAACCTACCGTAGGGCAGCCATCGTGTAATCCACTCCACGCGAAACTGCGCACAGCACCACCACGGGATGTCAAGACCCCTCCCAAAGACTTTCACAAGGTTCACTCCAGGGACCGCATATGGCACCCTCAAACCAACATGACAAGTGGCTGTCGACTGACAACAACCTTAGCCCCAGGGCACCAACGTGACCAGCCCACACTCTCATCTGGCAAACACGCCAAATCACCTCGCTAATCTCACACAGTATCCAAGAGCCAACTACCCAGGAGCAATGACAGGTCCAGACCGGATAGAGCCTGGACAACGATGTGATCCAATCATTAGTCGCCTGCTCCTGAACATCACTTTGATAGAAGCAAGGTACGCATGTCGATCTTGTGTATGCTCGCCCATCCCTGTGTCGGCTCGTCGATGGCATTGTGAATCTCCACCGCCAGATGGAGCAGCTTGATCTTGATGATAGCATGGGATTTGCGAGGTTTCTGATATGCTTCCATCCATGGCACTCTCTTGTGGCTTGCAATGAGACTGGCTCGCCAAAGGCGCACCATCAGAATGTCCAGCGAATTGAGGCTAAAGACCGAATTCGAGATGTACCTGACCAGGAGCCCACGCCAAGTCTACAGTGTCAAGTTAAATCTTGGAGAAGCCGTTCGAACTCAAATGCACAAGAACGCATCGGGTACCGTTCATATCGTGACGGCGACTTGCATCCGCCAGAATCACGACAACAGACCACGGAGCCGCTTATAGCGGCAAAACGGGGCCGCACGCCGCGCCTCTGCTGCACTTCCCCGATCAAAGACAACAAATCGCGTCTTCACTACGACATGCGAGTTCCCCACTTGGTCTGGTTACACCATCTCGAGCAATTCTTGCAGCGTGATCCGCACTGGGAGAAGAGGGAGACGCTTGCCATCCACGTCGGATATCACTGCCGCTTCTGCAAAAAGAGTCATTGGCACGCTGGTGCGTGACGGACCCTGTGCGGAGGTTTGGTTCTGGGGGAGATGGGCACAATAGCACCCACAGCACAACTCCCATGACTGAGTATGAACTGGAAACATGTCTTCACGTGGGTTTCAATTCTGGATCAGCTGCCTCGAGCCTTGAATCAGTCTGATGGGCTTGAGAAGTTGCGACTTCAGTCCTTGCAACCCCATCGACTATGCATGAGCCTTCTGACACAACTGATTGGCGTGGTCTGATGGTAACCAAGCAGGGTCACATGCTGCCGGCGGGTGATCTTGATCTCGAAACCAGGACGACGTGTCAACAATCAGCGCGTGGCCGCAAGAGTCGGACCACGGTACCTGCCTGTCCAGTCCCATCGACGCTCACAAAACACGTTTGTCCATGGAGAGAGGAGAGGCCTCCTCGACCTGACAATCTCGTCCAACATCCCTGAAGTGGTTCTCTCCCCATGCTCCGCAGTGCCCACCAAGATGCAGAATCTGGAGGGACAAGGACTATCCACTCTCTGACCCCAAGCAACTTGATTGGGGCCCCGCGATCATGCTGGCATCCATCCAGACGAGGTTGTGGGTTGTCGGAGTGGCGGAGTTCGACACCCCTTTAACATGCAGAACGATGCATCGGGACAAGAAAGCCGCTGTCCAAGACTCAGCATGACTGAGCGCGTGGCCTTTCGGGTGTGCTGACGGGCGTGTTGTTGCCGAGGTCAAAGCACGACCGAATGTCACATTTGCGTCTTTCTGGCTCTGCAGACGACGACAAATGTCGAATCAGAAACGGACCAGCAATCGTTGGGCCTGAGCCAGTCCAAGTGTCGTGGTCCGGCGGCACGGGGGACAAGGATGGGCACAGCGGGGCCGACTTGTCCCGACAGCGACATTGCCGTCCCCGGCCGCTCCAGCAGTCCCGCCCGGACTCTGGTCAACAATCCCGAATGGCCGCTGGGCAAAACGCAAATGAAGTTCCAGTCGCCCGTTGCAGCGTGCCGGAACCAGACTTCACGGCGTGGCAAGTCAAGGGCGGCAGCCCTGTAGCTGGTGATCCGGGCCATCGTGACAAGGAAAATGCCTCTTCTCGCCGCCGTTGCGCCGACAGGCGACAGGGCTCGAACTCCCATGTCGGGCTGACACGATGTAGGTGGCATGTGACTGGCGGCAGATCATAACGCAGCGACAGCCTTCATCTCAGCCAATAACCTCTGCAATCGACATCCAGCCCCATTGTGCCTGAGATGGGGCCTGCGATATCTGCACACATCGCGAGTAATGGGCTGGCTTCAGCGCAATGTCGACTAAATCTGTCGGCAGTTTTAATTCGCGCAGTAATATGGCCGAACGTTTACCTCGTCTGACCGGTTTCCCGACCTACGAGTCCGGGCATATGGCATTCGGCAGGGGCCCAGAACTGCAAGAGCCAGAACCAATGTCACGTCGCCATGGAGATCTTCGCTCTCAGTAATCGGACCTGCTTTCCGCCTCGCTTAGGCAAAGAACCAGGTTCAAATTCAGGCTCAAAGTCACGCTGCCTGATCCCGAAACTGAACCGCGGGTATGCGAACAGTAAATTATCTTTTCTGCAAATTGCCGTCCCCCAGGCATCGCCATTCCTACGTTGCCCAGCCGCCGCCAAGCGGGACGTCAAAACCCCGGGGTGCGTACCCTTGGGGCCCCCGGACTCACTCCGGTGCTTGTGCTTGTTATCGAGCCTTCAAGTCCACCTGTCCGTTCCGGCGTCGCGATTGAGGCTGGTTTTGATGTTTGTGTCTTCCTCGGCTCTGATTCGTGGGCTTTTGGGAATGCTGGACCTCACACATGGGCTTTTCCCCTCGCGGTGTCTTCGTCTTCATGTGGACCACGTGGCTCTGTATCACCGTGGACTTGCTCGATGATCTGCCCATCCCATGGACGACCGCCGGGCCTGGAACGACGCAGGGTCATCGTGAAACTGTCGCCCACTGATTGTGCGTCTATTGCTGCCCCTCGACAAAGGATCCTGATGCCCTGGCCCATCCATCCTCTATTTTCCAACATTCAACGTTTGTGCCCTGCGTGGGCATGGGTGCTCTGCGCGAATTGCAAGGAGCATTTCCATACTGCTCGTGGTTTGTCGATATTGCTTGCTTGCTTACTTGCCCGGGGAGACGGGCGAGGCTGCGAAGACGGCATACGTGGTCAACAGTTTCCGGGAAGCAAAAGTGCGAGACCCAGATGTGTCCACCTGCACAGGTCCCGAGTTACACCCGTAGGCACCGGCAGGATCTGACCATGCATTAATGAGCTCTACTGCTGGGGCTCTATGTACCACAAGGATTATAGACTGCTAATGAGGAGGCTGCAGTAGTTGTTTGCGTATCCAGCCAACCTATGCTTTTAGGCCCGAGTCTCAAGAGGGCAGATGGCCGAGCCCACGGGTGGCCCCGCCCACATAAGAAGTCGCATTCGGGTCGTGATGATTAGCTCGTGTACTGCGAGCTGATATGGTTTGATGTTTATCTGCTCATGTAAAAGTAACTCTCCAGACTAGGCGTAGTAGAATGCTCTCGGGACTGCTGCCCTACGTGGATATGATGACCCCAGGGCTCTCCTGGGAGTTTTTTTTTTTATGTGAGGGAATCACCACATCCAGGACAGCTGGATAGCCTCCCACAAAGCCTACTCAGATGCGGGACCCGGTGCGTAAGATAAAGAAATGCCAGCCAGATGACGGCAGCACCTCATGATTGTCGCACAATCTTGACAGCGTCCCACAGAAACTGGATGCGTGATACTCGGTCAGATCATCACGAGGTATTCTCATGCCAGACACATCATGCACACGACCCCTCTCAATGAGTGGTGACTCGTCAGCATTGATATACACGCCGCAGTGAATTGCCTGTCTATTCCCCCAAATCACCCTCCCTCCAACCCACTACGCCGCGGCGATCCACTTTCTGCCGGTCACCGACACCCTGAGCCCGACGAAGACGGCGCTGCACGCCATGACGCTGACGCCCGCGAACACCTGCACGGGGACGTAGTCGCCGCCGGCGCGGTCGAGGATCGCGCCGGCGGCGGGCGTGCCGATGAGCGAGCCGAAGGCGTTGAGCAGGCTCGACATGCCCAGGCGGGTGCCGATTCTACGCAGGTCCGGCGTGATGCTAGCCAGCGTGACGGCAGGCAGCGCGACCATGCCGCCCGAGAAGAAGCCCACGGCGACGGCGAACGCGACGTTGCCCCACGCCGTGGCCGTGCCGATCCACGCGAACACGCTGACGCCCGTGAGGAAGCAGCTCAGGAACAGCGTCTGGATGGGGCCGATCCGGCGCGCGAGCAAAGATGGCAGCAACCGGCCCGGGACGGAGCCCGAGTTGTAGATGGCGTTGAGGTACAGCGCGAGGGTATCCCCGCGCATCCCGTGCGTGAGCGCGTACGGCTGCAGATAGAACACGGGAATCCAGAAGGCGACGTAGCTGAGCCACATGCCGAGGCAATACAGCATGTAGGGCCGCTCACGTAACGCGGACCGGTCGAGCAGCGTGCGCACAGGGCCCTCGAGCCCGGCGGTGCGCCGGCGCAGGACGGCGAGCGAGAAAAGCAGGCCCGCAAGGGAGATGAAGGCCATGACGCGCACTGCCCAGGCGAAGCCGAGGGGCTCCACAAGGCGCTGGAACGCGAGCGAGTAGACGACACCGCCGAAGCTGCTGCCGGAAGTGACGATGCCCGTGGCGATGGCGCGGTGTTTTTCAAAGTACTGCGGGATCAGGGCGAGGGCAGGGATGTAGAGGAACCCCGTGCCGATGCCGATGCAGATGCCCTGCGAGAGGAGGACCTGGTAGTACTCCGTGCACAAGCTGGTCATCATGAGGCCCAGGAAGACGAGGGCCGTGCCGGTGGCGAGGATCAGCCGCAGGTGTCCGGCGTCGTACAGCGGGCCGGTCACGACCCCGACCACGAGGAGGAAAAAGCCCTGGATCGAGCCGATCCAGGAGATGGCCGACGGCGACATCTCTGCGAGGAGATACCTGCTGTAGTATGTCTGGAAGACACCGTAAGTATTGGCCATACCCCTAGATGAATGGGTTGTGTGAGTAATGTTCGGTGGCCTTTCGTGGTCGTTGGCATTGGAAAGAGAAGGTTTACCAGGAGTTGAAGAACAAAATGAAGCAGCCAGCCACCGTAATCCATGCCTGGAAGCCGCCATCAGGCACTGGGTCTGCCGGGCTGATCGAGTCTACCAGCGCAAGTGCAACCTGTTGTTGGGCATCTTCGGGCACGGCAGCGTCCCGACCATCGGGCAGGTGTCCCTTCTCATGATCGGTAGGAAGGTCGTTCCTTGGTGGTGTTATCGAATCCACGGGCACTCGTCCTTTTCTGCTGTTTCGGGCTGCCATTGCTCGTTGAATCACTGTCCGTCCGGATCTTGAAAATTAGGCCTTGATGAACGCTCGGGAGGGAGGCGACAATGGCTGCAGGATGGATCAGGGAAGCAGGTTGGTTTCAGACCGGCGTTCCCCAGACGCAGAACTGTATGGCATAGTCTGCCTCTGTGAAGAATAGAAAAGTCGGCATGGACTTGAAGGAAGAATTGAACCCGGGGAGACTCCATTTCTCCGCATGTCGGAGCCCGCCGACCGGAGGTCAGCAATGCGGGACGGGGGTTTCCATTACCCACACAAAACTCTCCGCGGCCGGGGGTTCGGGGCGTCCGAACCGACGGGTGCGGCTCTGCCGACCGGGCTCACGCCGCATTGCACCCTTTTCTGAGGACTGGAGATTATTCCGCAGCAGTCAAAAAGGGCATTGAGCACTGAGCTGACACTGTGGTGTGACCACAGTCAAAGTCCCTCATGCTTGTTTCCCGTCCAACTCACTTCTCTGCTGCTGTGCTCTCGCTCTCAACCCGGCATCTGCTCTTCATGCGGCACCGCTCCATTGTACTTGTGCGCAATCGTGTGTCAAGCTGCACGGCTTTGGGAGCTACTGGGCCTTGATACCGCAGTAAAATTCCCGGCAGAAATGGTCACCACGGGTTGTTTGAAGTTTGGAAAGGGTTTTTTGTTTTGTTTGAACATGTATGCTACAATGCGCGCTCCATTCGGTCATCTGTCGCTTTTGGTGGTTCTCCTTACTTGTCCTGTGCGCTACGCTGACTGCATGAGATTACTCTGGGCTCGTAAGTTGTGTACCGATGCATCGGAGGATCTCTGTGGCGTCGCAACATGAGGCACGGTATGTGTACAGGAAGCACACAGGGAGGATTGCCATGCTGCTTTCCCATCGCGACGTGGTAAGGAGGCTGGGCATGCAAAATCCTGCTTTGTTTGTGATTCTTCATGCCTTTCTCTTGCTCGGCGGCGTTGGCCTATTCCTTCTTCTCCTCTGCCGGAGACGCTTTGCTCTTTCGGTGCTTGGCCATTTTCTCAGACATGTACCTTGCGCTGCGTCCGATGCCGGCGGTGAGCACACCTTTGATTGACTGGCTAGTGCTGGGCCAGCTAATCGTCTTCTTGATGACTCCTCTGATATTGTTCCTCAGCTCTTCAGGGGTATCCTGGGCAATCCGCTGCTCGAAGCCGCCGCCCTGCTGTTTCTTGAACGAGCCGATGTCCTCGTCGTTGCTCTCCTCCATCATCTTATTGAACTCGAGCTGAGGGATCTGGAACTTCTTCTGGTACTCAAAGTACAGCTTTGACCGGAAAGCCTTAGGCAGGCGGCGCACCATGTTGCCCCGCTTGAAGGGCTCCATGTCTTGTTGCATGTTGACGGTGGCGTCGGCGTTGAATATCCAATCTGGCGTGTTACACCTCGAGTCCTTGAAGCTGACATTCGGTAACGATTCAATGAGGGGAACGTATAGGCGTCTGAAGTTGACCATGTTGTGGTTGACAATGTTCGCGACTTTTTTGGGATCTTCGGTGGGGAACGCCATGCGCGGGTCGCCTAGATAGCTGATGTTGGCAATGGTCGCATAGAGTTGCTGCTCAGAGAAAGACTCGGGCAAAAGCAGGAGCGCCGTCCTCAGAGCCGATATCAAGTTGACTTGGTTGGCGAGTCGAACCCGGGGATTGTCACGCAGGATCTTGACCGGCTTCTGCAGGCGACCAGCAAGATACAGCGTGTCCCACTCACTCAGATCTTTGCACAGAGTGTCGATCTTGACCACACCGTATTTGATCATCACACCCTCCACCGTGACATAAGGGTTGAAGTAGACGCCCGCACCCCATTTGTCTTGCACATGGGAGACCGCGCCAGAGCCCAGGGAGCCGAGAGCCGAATAATGTTCCGGATGCTGCTTGAGATTCAGAGAGTGCCAGTGCTGGGTGTGTCCAACTCCGAAGATGAAGTCAATCATCTTGGGCCCTCCTGTCTGAGACTTGACTACAGCAGCCGGGGCCTTCGGGTGGATTGCTCGAATTTCCGCCTCAGTTGCCGTGCTGGTTTTCGACTGTGGGAAGACGCCAGAGCCGTAGGCGAATGCGTACCTGATGGGTGCCCTGAACTTCCAGAGGAGCTGGCGCATGACCTCTTTGAACTCCCGATCGATAATCATGTGCTGGTTGACACCGAAATTAGTGTACGGGAGCTCGGTGAACTTTTCTATGTCGTAGTTGGGCTCGTCCTCCCAGGAAGTGTTGTCGAAGGCGGTCGTCGTTGATGAAGCGTCGGTATCAGAAGATGATGACCTGGCTGGGTCCTTCTCGTCGGGCTTGGAGCTCGCTCCATCTTTCTTGGGAGCTGGCGAGGTCGGATCGGTGCTTGAAGAGTATAGTCGTGCAGGCGATATAGACGCAGTGAGCGCAGCTCGGTACTGGATCGATGAACGGACTTGATAATTGTTTGGGAGGGGGCGGGCAGCACGGATGCCACGGCGGCCGGCCGGGGCGGCCAGAAGCCACCGTGAGGCCATGGTAGCTTAGCGTTGAGAGATGTGCAGGGCGGGCTTGCGTCGTGCCACGCGCGGCGCGGGCTTTGAAGGTGATCGACGGGCGGGTTGCGTGTGAGGAGATGAGCAATTGAGACGTGGATTGGCGGCGCAGCGGGAAGCTGCTGGGCACAGAGACTATGACCGGCGATTGTCCATGAGTACGTCTATGCTGCCCTGTCACAGAGCGAGATTGGCGGTTGTCGTGGGGAAGAAGGGATGTGGAAAGCTGAATGTTGAGAGAGGTGGACAGGCCCCAGAATGACGAGATTGTGGATGCCCGCGCCGCCCTCAGAAGTTTCCGGCAGAGCACGCGAGCTAGGCCGAACAGGATGTTAGCCCGTCAGGAACAGGCCCCGAGCTGTTAGTGTAGAATGTACTTCCATGCCTACGCGCTGCGGCGTTGCACAACTTCTGCTAACACTCGGCTCTGCGCCGGTGTACTTGGCATCGGCTTAAGCTTCCAAGCTGCCAGTCAACTCAACGACGTACGTCGACGGGGTTGCTTTCCAGGGGTCCCTGGCCAGGTCCGATCAGTGACGCCAGACGTTTAAGATCTTGACACAATCACTCTTATTGACTCGCTGTTGTAGGCTTACGACTTGGAGAGGTACTCCAAACGTGAAATCAGGTAGACATCCAGATGTCAACGAATCTACGCCATGGGTGCTGCATAGATGGATGTACCGGAACATCCGGGAAAGAAAAGTATGTAGTGCTTACATTGGGCGGGCAGTGATTTTTCTCTGCTTTAGTCATCAAAGATCGATGTCCTTCTCTTGTAGAGGCCAGGGAATTTGTTCAACCACGTTTCTGCCTACCCGCGATGTGTCAACGAACAGAACCAGACCTCTTCCGTGCATCGCCACGTGTTCGTGTGGTGCCTTCGGCAACTACGTTTGAGCTGCTTGAGATGTTTTTTGGGCAGTGTCAGCTGTGGGGCGCGGGTGCAGAGCAATCAGGCCGCTTCGCAGGTTGCCCGGAACATGCAGAAACTTGGCCGTGCTCTGAGTACCTGAGTATCCTATTCAAGCCCACGGGTAGCTATTGCAGTGCTTCAAGAGTCCTGACTATCTGGACAACGTAGTCCCTGCACACAAATTCCAGACTCTCGCATTTCATGTTGAAGTTTTGTTTCATTCATTATTCCTCTTGTTCACCGTTGCATTGTGCTCTGTCTTGGAATCGGAATCTACTACCTCTTCGTAACCTTGGCCACGGGAATGTCTGTGCAACAGTACTGTATTGCACAGAGGAGTAACTAAGCGAGTGAGCAAAAGAAGAACAATGGCAAGTGTATTTTATTCTTATGAACCAAAACGCCGGGCGCAGATGCTTTTGCGTCTATGTGTATAAGTAGACCATCACATCGCCTAAGCAGATGTGTCGCCTTCTATGTCTCTCGTACGGACGGCCAGTATCAATGGCCGCAGAATCCTCCTGCTGCTCCGTCCCTTACATTTTCTTCCCCACACCCCGCCTGCCACTCGTCCGTGCTGCTTGTCCAGTCGCGTAGTTGCGCCTCGCTTCTTGAATGGGTCGGATTCGAGGTTGTTTCAGGTGGTGCCCTTCTATCGATCGTCCTAAACGCACCAGTTTGCTTCAGACCAAGGCGAGGTTAGAGCTGGGTACGAGGCTTGAGGCCAGGATCACTGCAGTAGACCAGGCACCCATCATCGCATCGCTAGTTACTCAATCAAATGCCTTGCGCATGGCCTGGTGCGCCAACTCGACGCCCAAGAAGGTCGCCGCGTTGGCGGGCACGGCACGAGCCAGCGCCGGCCCGAAACCCGGGAAGAACGCCTTGACGCCACCCTTGCCGTAGAGCTCCCTGATGATGCCGCCGACAGTGACATTGCCCTCGGCGGTCTGCAGCCTGCTCTTGACCGTGTCGACAGGGAACACAGGAATCCACATGGCGATACCGGCAGCGCCACCGGCGCACGTGATGGCCGTGAGCGACAGGTCGCCGCTGGGCTTGCCGTTGGCGTCACGCGGGGTGAGCTTGCGCTTGATGTACTCGTAGGCGGCGAAGTAGGCGGCGCTGCCCGGGCCATCGCGGGCGAGAGTGGCCGCGGAGCCGCGGAAAACAGAGCGGAAGCCGCCCTCCTTGTACAGCTGGCGGACGACGTCGACGCCGCCCTTGTACTTGGGCTCCTCACCGGGCTTGAGCCGGGAGCCCTGCACCTGGAGGATGACCTTGACGCGCTCAAACGGGGCTGTGATGGCCGTCATCGGGATCGCGCTGAGGAAGCCGGCAGTGCTGATCTGGCCGATCGTAAGCTGGCCGTCGGCACCGGGCGGTTTTATCGAAGTGACGATCTGCTTGCCGACATCGTAGCCCCAAAAGGAAACGGCGACTGTGGTACACGGGAGTCAGCATGCATGTCGCAACGA
Source organism: Microdochium bolleyi (assembly GCA_001566295.1). NCBI lineage: Eukaryota > Fungi > Ascomycota > Sordariomycetes > Xylariales > Microdochiaceae > Microdochium > Microdochium bolleyi. The sequence continues at coordinate 575,344 of KQ964259.1, forward strand.
AGGTATTTTGAGCAATCAATAGATTGAACACTTACACATGGGCGTGACACCGACGAGGGGAGCGCTGACACCAGCGTACAGGCCCCTCCTAAGGCCATCGCGGGCGATGCCCTTCTTGACAACGTCGATGGCGCTCGAGTAGACTCCCTTCTCGGCGGTCTGGAGGCGGACCTTGACCAGATCGAACGGATGGCCGACGACGACGGCGCAGATGCCGCCGAACCCGCCCGCCGCGAACGAGCGCAACTGCGAGCCCAGGCTCGAGGCCGCGGCCTTCGCGTCGGCTTTGAGCTCGTCCTTGCTCTCAGGGATGTGCGGGATCTTGTCGGCCACGGGGGCAGGCAGGTTGTCGGCGATGGCCTTGTTGGCGTCCTTGGGGCCTGCCATGGTTGTGCTGTGCTTCAGTCGTGGAACGGAGGCAGAATATAGTGCTTCCAAGGTCAATTGAGGACGGCAGGAGGGGAAAGAAACCCAGCAAGAAGACACAAGCCACCAAGAGGAAGAACCACAATGCAATTTTGAGCTTCACGAGTAGTTCCGTGGGAGGGGCCAGGAAATACACGCGGCCGGCAGGACAGGAAAAGGCGACGGGAGGGACTGGGTGCGACGTCAGAGCCTCGGCAGGAGCAAAGGAGGGCGGGCAGGTGAATGCCGCGTTTAGCGGGTCGATCTGTGCCGGTGAGGAATTGCCCCGCGGCGCTTGGGCGGATGGCCCACGCTCCACGCAGCACCTTCTCCAGATCCATCTTCACAAGCTTGTGACAGCCCACCTCCTGGTCAGTGGAACAGCCGAAATGCTGCTGCTGAGGTGAGACCCTGGGCGGCTGCCTCCTGCCCTTGAATCAAGACATCGCAAACTCTGTCTCCGCATCGAGCCGCACAAATGCCAGATCTGACCTCAGCCTCCAGGGGTTTAACCCCGTCGAGGGTCAGATTTGGAGAAACCCCAAAATCGTCGTTTGTGGCACCCGGGTTTCGTGGCCGATGCAAGGGCCGCGCTTGCCTCGGTCTTTCGGGACCAGGCCCATCATGCACGCCCACAGCTCTCCACATTCAGAGCCGCCCCACGATCGCGATGGCTCAGCAACGACACAACGCACTAGGACATATTCAGCTGTGCGTGGTCAGCCATGTACATGGGTATCATTCCTATCTAGATTTATATCGTCTACCTCCCGGCGCCATGGTGCCTCTTTGCAAGAGAAGGCCTTATCCTAGACATCAAAAACACCGCCACGGTCCCGCGCACCCCTAAAATCCTCCGGGCCCCTTGCCTGCCATTGGACTCAACCGGCCCATTCCGCACCAGCACGTCGAGTCACCCTCACGCTCTGTCTGCACCGTCAGCTCAACCCCATGCTTGGCCAGGAAGGCCTGCACACGGTCCTGAACATCTTCCAGGTCGGCGCCTCGGATGACTGCCACATGGATGACTCCCAGAAGCTTGCCCTTGGTTTCGCGACCAGTCCGGTCGTCGGCCCAGAACTTCGGGACCGCATATGATGCCACGCCTCTTTGGTTCGTGATCTCTGACAGAGTGTCGCGGAGATTGTACTCGGTGTCCTCTGGTATGGTCAAGAGCAGCCGTCGGGCAGATGACTTGACTAACGGCCAGGCTGTGATGAGAATCAGGTAGGCGATCAGGAGCGAAGCCAGCGGATCCCAGCCCGACCACGGCATCAACCACGTCAGGATTGTCGACACAATGACTGATGCGCTACCCAGGGTGTCTGCCAGGATGTGTAGGTAGATTCCGTGCAGGTTCTCGTTGTCGTGCGAGTGCCCATGATGATCGTGTCCATGGTCATGCCCGTGTCCATGATCGTGTCCGTGGCCATGGTCGTGTCCGTGGTCGTGCCCGTGGTGGCTATGAGACCCAAAGGCAAAAATGCCTAGGAGATTGACCACCAGACCCATGGTGCTGACAATAAACAGCTCAGAAAGCCTCTTGGTCTCGCGTCCTTCCAAGAGCCGCTCGAAACCTTCGAACAGAATTTCCAGACTGATCAGTCTGCAATGCGGGGTGGTCAGTACTCGTTTTTGCTCCTCTGTCTGTGGAGGTGTTGATGAATACGCACACCAAGAAGATACCGTTCGCGAAGCCGCTGAGCGTTTCGATCTTGCCGAATCCATATGGAAACCGTTCGCTCGGAGGCCATTTGCTCATGACAGATGCAAAGAGTCCTACGGCGAGCGCCACACAGTCGAAGAACATGTGTATACTGTCGCTTAACAGTCCAAGTGAGTCTGTGAGGTAGCCGTACATGGCTTGGACGCCCATGAAGGAGAAGTTGATTCTAGCAAGAACTCTGTCAGAATAGTAAGGACCCCAATGGGCTTGTACGCGCACCACTCACATCATGAAGTAGAAGATCCGTCGCGAGTCTTTGTCTGTCATGATGGCGTGGATCAACGGCCAGCGAGCCGTGAACGGGAGTAGCAATCCGGTAAAGCTCGAATATGTTGAATCATGGGACTGCCCGTGGAGGGGGTGATGATGGCCATGATGGCTATGATCATGATGGTGGTGATCGTGGTCATGGTCGTGGCTATGGCTATGGCTCTGGCTATGATCGTGGTGTTTGTGGTCGTGATGGGGGTCATGTGGGCGGGCGTGGTTGTGACCGTGCTGGTGATCGTGGTGGTCGTGGTGGTCGTGATGCTCGTGGTGCTTGTGCTCGGCCGGCTTCTCGCTGTACTCGCTGTGCGATGCTTCCTCGTCTTCCTCGGTCGTGTGCCGCAGGGGCGATGGCCTTACATCGCGACGGGGGTTTGATGCCAACGAATTGGCTCGGTGATGCGGGAGGTTCTGCTGCGCTCGTGGTTGTGTCCCATATCCTTCGTCGTCAGAGCTGTCGTGGCTGTGAGTGTAATTGTGGCCATGGAAAGCACTCATGCTACTGCCACTGAGGCTGGTACGCGACGATCGCGAATGTCCGAAAGACGGCGAAGACGAGTGCGAGTGCGTGTGCGCATGGGCATGAGCATGCTGGCCGTGGCTGTGTGGAAGTGGCGGTTGTGGAAGGGCGTACGAGGACGCCATCGCCAGAGCTCGTGTGCGGGCAGTGGGAAAAAGGGGGCGATGTATGTAGCGATCGGTCTGGTAGCGAGAGTGCCGGTATGGGGTTCGAAAGTTGCAATTCGAGTAGGCTAACGCATATGAGAGTGAACAAACAATGCGACTGGAGGATCTGATGGCATCGAGGACGTCAACAGAGGCGTGGCAGGCGGCGTGGGTGACCGAGGCACGGGGCAGGTGGAATCGATAGGGGCGGCGACGTGGGGAGCCACGGGAAGGCGAGACAATACGAGACGAGTCCCTTGCGGGCCTGTCGGGCGGAGCGACCAGGGCACTTTGTGGAGCGAGCGCGTTGGGTCGTGCCGTGACGTGCAGCAATTCCGTCGCTGTCAGACTCGCCCGGCCGTCGTTGCAAGACAAGAGGAATGGCGATGGTGTCAAAAGAATGGCAGCGAGACCACGGGGGTGGTGTGGAGGGTTGGAGCACACAACGATATCAAGAGGCACGCAGACAGCCGAGTCAAGAAAAGCAGGGCATACGGCGGAAGCTTAAGGCAAGAGACGACGACCATCCCGATGCGGATGGTGAGAGACGCAGGCTGCTCAGTGTGCCACGGCGAGGCGCCTATCAGGTCGCACTTGGCAGCACCATGGCGAGCTGCCCCTGGCGGTGCCTGGTGCTGGGGACCAGGGTCTGTGCAACGACGCCCGCCTGGGAAGGTCTGACAACTCTATTGACGGCGCATGTACCACTGGTGCTTCAGGGGCGTGGCGATCTCCAATCTACACGCAATCTCGCGCGTGCATACTCCAATGTGACCTTGACGGAGGGTGGTGTGTCCTCTTCTGCAGTGAGGCGCCCTGCCGTCGTGGCCGGCATTGCATTGGCAGCTCGTTCGGGGAGCTGACCACGGAGGGCAACAACGACAGGGCCAGCCATGGCCATTCACGTCACCGTAAGGCATCAACAAGCCCGCAGTGGAGCACGTCGGCAGCCAAAGTAGAAGCTGCCAACTTGCCAACGCTAGAGCTCCCCACACTACCATCTTCGTGGCCTTTCGCCAAGTCAACACCGCACACCACCCAACACATCGCTGCTCGCTCCAGAGGCGACCAAGGCGTTCAAGGTTGCCTTTGTAGGTATCCTTCCACTGGGCAGGACTTGGCTGCCCGGGAACGCTGCCGAGGGGAGACGCCGTGCCCCGATATTGAGCCGCAAGAAGCACATCCCACCCGACCGCTGTCGCCTCTAGCTCGGGTCCACGCCAAGTTCATCCATATTCTGAAGCAGTATAGCTCGTTATTGCCATAATGGCTGACACGCTCACGATCGTGTTGTGGTTCACTCTGGCAGGCCTGCTGCTGGGACTCGTTTTTGTGTGCACGCTGCTTCCATCAACTTACAGCGAGCGTGCTGCCGGGTCCAAAGAGCCTGTGTCTGTGCAGATCCTTGTCCTCGGAGATATTGGCCGGAGCCCGCGCATGCAATACCATGCCATCAGCATAGCCAAACATGGCGGCAAGGTCGACTTGATCGGCTACGATGGTATGTCGGTACTGCTGATTGTGCGGCCTTGGGCGGTTGAAGCTAATTCAGTGCATGCGACCAGAATCTCCACTGCATCCAGACTTGAGCGACAACGCCAACGCCAACGTCAGGATCTGTGCTCTAGCTCCGCCACCAGCGATATTGAGAACAAAGGCTGTTCCGTTCCTTATCACCGGGCCTCTGAAGGTGCTGTGGCAGGTTGGCACGCTCATTACGGCGTTGGCATACCAGACTTCGGCTTCAAGATGGCTCCTCGTCCAAGTTCGTCTCTCGCAGTCTATTGTTCTCTTACATGCAGTGCTGACCCTCAAGTAGAATCCGCCTACCATCCCGACACTGGCTATTGCTATGGTCGTATCTCTCCTGCGAAACACAAAACTCGTGATTGACTGGCACAACTACGGGTGGACTATCCTCGCTGGTACCAAGGGACCAAACCACCCCTTCGTCGAGATCGCAAAGGTGTATGAGTGTGTCATGGGCCAGGCTGCGCCGACGTTGAACATCACTGTGACGGAGGCTATGGCTACTCAGCTCAAGGCAGAGCCATACAATGTCACCGCCCCAATTGTCACACTCCACGATCGCCCAGCGTCCATCTTCAAGCCGATCACGTCAGTCTCGGACCGGCGCGCTTTCCTGGAACATATGCCCGAGACGAAGGAAGTTTCTACGAGCATTATGTCAGGCCACATGAAGTTGCTCGTGAGCAGCACCTCCTGGACCCCGGACGAGGACTTCTCGCTGCTCCTCGACGCCTTAGTCGAGTACGCCGCCAACAAGAAAGCAGGCAATCCTATCCTGGCCATCATCACCGGCCGCGGGCCACAGAAGGAGTACTACGAAAAGCAGATTGCTGAATTGCAGGCTCGTGGCAAGCTACCCAACATCCAGATACTGACGGCGTGGCTGTCCATGGAAGACTATGCGACGCTGCTGAGTTGTGCTGATCTCGGGATCTGCCTGCACATGTCCAGCTCAGGCGTCGATCTGCCCATGAAGGTTGTCGACATGTTTGGCGCGGGCCTGCCCGTGGCGGCTTACTCGGGATATGCCAGCTTCTCGGAGCTGGTCAAGGAGGGCCAAAATGGGTGCGGCTTCGAGACGAGCACCGAACTGGCTGCCATCCTGGCTCGCTTGTGTGGCACGAAGGGCGCGGAGGAGCTCCGGCGTCTGCGGAGCGGCGCTGAGAAGGAGGGAAGTTTGCGGTGGGACGAGGAGTGGGATCGAGTCCTGGCGCGCCTCTTTGGCCTGGTTCCGTGAGGTTGTGATGACCATGGTCCGGGTTGTCTGGTGGAAATGAGGACTCGGCAGCACGAAGCAACGGGAGCAGAGTGGCATCAATGAAAAGACCAGATGATTGCAACAAAATAGACCGCTATGCGCCTTGAAAATGCATTGCACTAGACAATCCCAAGTCCAGAAAGACAAAACGGCTATACACACCCAAGGAAGCGCAAAGCCCACCGCCACTGCTCCCAAGCTGTCTGTGCTCCCCAGTTTTGACTTTAACCCAGCTCCCTTTCTCAGTCCTCACCAAGGCTCTCCCGCACACACTTCCTGACCATCTTTCTGAAGTCCTTGGGCCCGCCTTCCCGCTCGATGCGCAGCAGCTTCGCGGCCTCGAGGTTCGCGGGGCTCTCGTCGTTGGGCTCGCTGAACAGGCTGATGACGCTCATCAGGATCGACGCGGGCCCTTGCATCGGGTTCCAGCGCTCCGCGGCCGACTCGTAGCCCCACTTGTCCTCCCCCGGCGGGTGCAGGATCGAGATGCACAGCTCGCCGTCGCGCGAGCCGCCCTGGTAGATGTTTGGGTGGAACGGGACCGGGCTCAGGAAGCGCATCTTGGGCGGGAGGATGGGGTAGTCGGCGGGGAAGGAGAGGCGCGCGCGGAAGTAGGCTCCTGCAGGCAGTGGTGTCAGCAAACTGTGCCATGGGAACCAAGGTGAAAAGGGGTGGGAAGGGGGGGCGTGAGCAGCTGTGGTCGGCCGGTTATGTGAGCGGCGACGCATGTGCACATACCGCCGTAGTACTTTGTCTCGTCGTTGATCATGAGCACGACCTCCCACTCGAAGATGTTGCTGTCGCTCACGAGGCCGACGGATATGCCGGGCAGGTCGTCGGCCTTCTGGATCTCACGGAGCTGGTTCTGGAGCAGCCGCGCCGCGCCGGCCGACTGTGCTGAGGATGACGCCATGGTATCTATGTTGGGGTCGTCGATGCGGTTGGCTTGGAGTCGCCCCTCAAGCAAGAGCAAGGCAGGTCGTTGGACGGAAGTGCTAGAGGTGTCCGTGGGCGCGGGAAGAGAAATATGTCGGGTCAAGCCCGCCGGCGTACAAAGGAAATGAAGCTTGCTGAAACAGTGGCAGACAAAGTGAGAGGTTACGATATGGAATTTGGAGAGGGGAGGGAGGGAGGGCACCATGGGTGGTGATACCAAAGGTGAGGGGTCCAGTGCGGCGGTTATCGATAGGTCGTTTGCATCATGGAGCCGAGGCGTGCCGACACGCGACAACGGCGTTTGTGAAATGGCTGATGCTGCAGGGCAAACTCTGAACAGGACTGATCCAGAGAACCGAATTGGATCATGGCACTCATTTCCTAGGCCACTCGGAAGCAGGGCCAAGGTCTGAAATGTTTGTGTGATTTGAACCATACTGTGCAGGTCCGGCTTTCCTGCAGGGCCTTGAAATTCAACAACCATGATATCAGAGGTATCATTCTGAACGCCAAACGCCTTTCGTGTCCCGAACGCATGTACACCAAACACAAGTGACCGGTCTCATGGCTCACGCATACCCGCGCAGTACGAGCCCAGCGCGTCACTTCCTCTTTGAGCCACCGAAGCCAGTAATGCCCATGGCCGCCATCATGTCCTCCTCGTCGTGCTCGCCCTCGACGCGCACGTCCTCGCCGTACTCGACCTTGACCTTGTCCGCGGCCTCACGCTCCTCCCGCCTCTTCTGCGCGTCCTCGAGCCTCTTGACCCTGCGCGCCTCGCGCTCCTTGGCGTCCTCCTCCTCCCGCAGCTCCAGCCTCTCCTTGAGCGTCGTCGTCGCCGCGCGCTTCTGCTCCTGCAGCCGCTCCCACAGCGCCTCTATCCTCGCGTGCACGTCCGCCGCACTCGCCTTCTTCACCTCGCCCGTCTCGCCAATGTTGCGCAGATGCTGCATCGAGTTGGCGTGCTCCACCCACTGGATGTTGTCCTTGAACGTGAGGTCGCACGCCGCGCAGTAGAATCCGGCGCCGCGCCCGCGCTTGCCCACGCCCGCGCCCGCGGGCACGAGCGTCGTCTTGCCGACATTCGCGGAGAGGTCGAGCACGTTGCGCCGCGCCGCCGTCAGCGACTCGTCGCCCGTCAGGGGCTTGAAGTACTTCTTGCCCGCGAGCTTGGCCTCGTACCGCGCCTTCGACTCCTCCTTCTCGGTTGCCTCGCGGGCCTTCGCCTTGGCCGCGTACTCGTCCAGGTCCCAGTTCTTTCGGAACGAGGTGTCGCTCGCGGGCGTCCCGTACGCGGAGCCCTTGGGGTTGGACATGGTGAACGCGAAGGTGGATTGCTCGTCGGTTTGTGGTTCTAGTGGCGGTGTCGGAGGTGAGAACGGAGCGTTATTGGTAGCGAGTATCTTCTTGATGCGCCCAGCTTATGTCCGGGTTTTGAAGTGGTGCGACAAACGTAAGGAAAGATGGTTGATTGTGTCCTGAAGGTGAGAAGCAGCAGCAGCCTAGGAATTGCAAAGACCGCCCGAGAGCTCCATCGCGAAATCCACGAGACAGGGATCGGGGACCCACAGCGGAATCAGAGCTCCCTGGTGCAAACTTATCGCGGCAGTCCTCCCCCGCGAAACCTCGCGATAAGCCCGTTCTGCCCCTCCATGGGCCAAAAAGTTTCCGCGAAGCAGGACCTCGCGAGTGCGGAACAATTCAGGCCGAAGAGCAGAGCAATTACCAAGGAGTTTCTTTTCTTCCACAGTCTCCTTGTCGCTTCTACTCAATCGTGAGCTCCGACTAAAGCGCCGAGTAAATCATGTTGTACCTCGTCGGCCTGGGTCTCTCCGACGAGACCGACATCACCGTCAAGGGTCTCGAGATCGTCAAGAAGGCGTCGCGCGTCTACCTCGAGGCCTACACGAGCATCCTCCTCGTCGATCAATCGGTACTGGTACGTCATCTTAACACCAGGGCCGTCGAACCCCCACTGCCCCCTACGTGAGACGAAACGAATATTTCTCGTTAACTACCGAGGACCACGTTCGTGTAAGTGACAGGGGGGGACCAGTTGGCTGATAACCCGACGAATAGGAGAGTTATTATGGCCGCTCAATAGTGATTGCGGACCGGCAGATGGTCGAGTCTGACAGCGACGAGATCCTGCGTGACGCACAGACCGAGGACGTGGCGTTCCTCGTCGTCGGTGATCCTTTCGGGTAGGTCATCTTGCGATGGAAAGATTTAGACAAATTCCCCCATTACGAGCTCCCCGAACACCTCAGATCAAGTCGGCTGATAGAAAGCACCGGATTCCCATACACAGAGCCACCACACACACCGACCTCGTCCTGCGCGCGCGCGAGCTCAAGATCCCCGTGCAGACGGTGCCCAACGCGAGCATCATGTCCGGGATCGGCGCGACGGGCCTGCAGCTGTACAACTTTGGGCAGACGGTGTCGATGGTCTTCTTCACCGACAGCTGGAAGCCCGCGTCGTTCTACGACCGGATTCGGGAGAACCGCAACATCGGCCTGCACACGCTGGTGCTGCTCGACATCAAGGTGAAGGAGCAGAGCCTCGAGAACATGGCGCGGGGCAGGATGGTGTTTGAGCCGCCGCGGTACATGACGGTCGCGCAGTGCTGCGAGCAGATGCTAGAGATCGAGGAGGACAAGAAGGAAGGCGTGTACGGCCCGGACAGCCTGGCCATCGGCGCCGCGCGGGTCGGCGGCAAGGACGAGAAGTTTGTGGCTGGCACGCTCAGGCAGCTGTGCGACTCGGACGAGGCGCTCGGCGCGCCGCTGCACAGCATGGTGCTCCTGGGTCGGAGGGCGCACGAGCTCGAGAGGGACTACGCGCGCGAGTTCGCCGTGGACAAGGAGCTCTGGGACAAGCTGTGGGCGGAAGAGTATGGCAAGCAGCTGTAGAGATCCGCGGCTGCACTTTGCATTGTTCATATAAGACCAGATACATGGGTGGTTCTTGCATTGTTCATTCATTAAGCGTAATTACTGATACATGGACTGACTATCTTATCGTGTCTGTCTTGCAAAGACCAAAATTGCTTGGTTCAGTGGGAGCTTCTCCACTGCTGGATCTCGCTCTCGCTGATCTCGCGCAGCTTGGCGACGTTGGCGGGCTGGCCGGTGACAGCGCCCTTGGCGACCTCGACGGCGAACCCGAGAAGGGTTGCGTCGCTCACTGAGTACGTGGCGGTCTCGGTCTTGACGCGGATGATGCCGACGCGGGGGTCGTTCTCGGAGCCGTCGTGCTTGCCGTCTCCCAGGTCGCCGAGCCAGGCCTTGAGGGTGGGTGTGTAGTGCTTCTTGATGAGGCTGCGATCCGTCTCGATGCTGCTGGTGCCCGATACGGAAGCCCACTGGCCATTGCTGTCAAGAAACGAGATGTTGGTGTGCGAGTCGAACTTGATCTCGTCCGTCTTGCCGGACTCGGTGTTAGTGAAGAAAAGCAGGTCGATGCCGGCGTTCTCCTGTAATGCAGCAAGATATGGTCAGCCTCAATCCACACGCAGTAGCGACCCTAGCTCAGCGTACCTTGGCGGCGACGGCCATGCATCGAGAGACGAGACGGCCCGAGGCAAGGTCACGAGTGGTCATCATGCCGAACTTTGAGGACGAGATGAACTTGACGAGGGAGGTGATCTTCTTCTCGGGGCTCTGCTCATCCTTGTTGGCATCCTTGTAAGGGTCGGCAGTCTTGCTGCCCGTGTCCGTGTTGGAGAAGGACGACATTGTGGCTGTTAGTCGAGGGCTTGGTGACAGAGGCTGTGCGTATCTGGTGCAGAAAGGTGCGAAGGAGCGGGCTGAGAGACTGAGGATTGGTAGTCTTCGGAAAGTGTTCATGTCCTTGTGTCACAGGAGAGAAGATGGGTTTCGTATTGTAGAATCGGTGGGTGGCTCGAGGCTATATAAATCACGGCCACGTCATGCCCACTGTAGTGCTTCGCGTGCCTGGAGCTCGACAACCCGGGAGGGACCCCGCGGCGGCCCCATCTCAAGGCGGCTGGTTGACGCGGCGATCGAGACATCACATTTCATCATCGAGCTGGTCGTGGGAGGACGGAGCTCTCGGTGGTGTAGTCATGACGTCAAGTTTTGGTGGTGCCTCATGCACGCTGCCGCAGTTCTCCTAGGCTGAGACAAACGGGGACTGTCTGGGCCGGCAATCGGGGCTGAATTGGCTCAGTTGATCAGTTGATGCACGACCTGGATGGGATTGCCATTCTGACCAATCTTCTGACCTCGCAGTGGTGCGTGGTCGAGTGCTTCTATTGCAGCCTCCCGAGCCTGGAGTGAGCCTGGATGAGTTTGAGGATGGGATGCTCTGGAGGTCCAGACGTCATTGGCCCGGAGCTGTTGCAGCGATCTGGGGTCTCTCCGATCCGATGGCAGGCCTCCACCCTGCTCGGAATTGACTTCCTTGAGGCCTGCAAGTCCAGACGGCCCATCGGATTGGATCTCCTGAGGCCTAGCGTCGCACTGGGCCAAGAGACGCACTCTCGCGTGGCAGCGTTGTGTGCTGCTGGCCCGGAGGTTGAGGTTGTTTGCTGCCGCAGGAGGCGATCGATTGGGCCGCGCCCGATGGAGTCCTGGACGGACGGAGCACCTCCAGGGCTACCTTCAGGTACGTATCTTCTTGCCCTAGGGCATAGGTACCTTAAGGTAGGGAAAGTATTGCCTGCCGGCGGATCTGATAACCCTGGGCCGGCCTCGGCCCCTGCCCTGGGCTTGCGAGAATTATCAGATGCCGCCTAGCGCAGCCCTGGAGCGCCTGGGGCCAGAGTTTTGCGCCGGTGCGATGCCGGGCAGGTCCGGCACTCCCAGCGCTGACTGTCAAGAGCCATCCGGTGCCAGGATGCGGCAGATCGGTGCGTCGCCGTCGCCGTATAGGCCACCTGCGAAATCCAGCTGCAGGACCGAGCGTCGTGTCTAGCAACTCTCCCCGCCGACCTCACAGCGCAGCTGCCATCAAGCAGGCGTTCGTGCCTGCCCTCCACTGCCAGCCCCCACACGGAACGGCCTCCATTGCCGCTGCTGCTCGTTCCGAGTGCTGTTTGCCTTCCTCTACAGCCCGGCATCACCCATGGTCGTCGCATCACACGTCACCCACCTTCACGGTCGGAGCATATCCATCTACGCCTAATCAGCAGCCTGCCCTGCCAAGACTGGCTTGTGCCACACCACTCGGTTCCGGACATGTCATAACTGCCTTCATCGCCATGGACCACGGCGAGGTATGTCACCACTATGGGCTGGCGTCCGTACCCGGCCCGCCCTACATTCTTATCTTGTACCCCCAGCGACTGACGAGTCCACAGGAACCAGCTTGGGAGTGTCGCGATGGCTTCGAGCAGGCCGAGGCCTACTACAATCAACCCCTCCGGGCCAGGAATCGAGAGCTGCAGGACGAGAATCTCGCCCTGAAACGCCTCCTCCGGGAGAATGGCATCTCGTGGCTGCCCCAAGACGCGAGGCCAGTCCGGCGCAGGTCGTCGACCCGCTCAGGCACCAGCGGACACATACCTATTACCTCACTGCCGCGTCTGCCAGTCGAGGTCCAGCTCAAGATTCTCTCGTTCGCAGTCACCAGCCCACATCCAATCATCAATCCCCTGTGCAAGGTCACCACCACCGAGCACCTCACCACGCAGGAAAAGGCTCAAGGCAATCAGATCTCTATTCATTTCCTCGCGACCTGCAAGGCTTACCATAGCGAGGGCATCAAGCTGCTGTGGACCAACAACGACTTCCTCTTCACATCGCCACTGGCCCTTAAGAACTTCACCGAGGTGCCGTCCCAGTTCCGCCACCAGATCAAGAGCATCACCTTGCGGATAGTGGCCAGATACTATGATGACGAGGAGCGCACACACCGCCTGCCGGCAAGCTACCACCCGGACTTCAAGAAGCCGTGGAAGCTCCGGGTCCAGATGCGCCCCAAGGAGCCCACGATGGCCCGCCGCGGCTTCCGGACTTATGCCTGGCTGCAGCTCATAGACTTCCTCGAGGCCCTCCGACCACCATACCAAGAGCCATCATCATCGCTGGGCAACAAGGACGCAGCAAAGACCACCCGCCGCTCACAAATTGAAGCAATGAAGCTGACCGTCCAACCTCGGCTCTTTCCAGAACTCGAGCGAATCCGCATAGATTTCGTGGACTTTGGCGAAGACCTGCTTCACTATCCCCCCACGCAGCTACACGACCTCGCTTGCCACCAGCTGGGTCGGACACTCAACGAGCTGGTGCTCACGGGGCTCCCCGGCGACGAGGCTGGACTCCGTGCGAGTCACGAGCTCGCCGGGATGCTCAGGGATGAAGGTCTACTCATTGACCACGCGCCGCTCATGGCAAGTCAGCGACACGGCATCCGGCCTTTGCCCTGCGACGAGGAAAAGTGCCACTACTCCTCGAGAGTCGTCCGAGCCATGACGGACGGCACACACTACCACGACCATCACGATCACCACGACTACAATGCTGAAGACTTCCCAAGAGCCCCCGCAGAAGTCGGCGAACCGCCAGAGCACGCCGCATTCTCCTGCCGGACGATGTGGAAGAGGAAGCCGATCAAGCTGGATGTCCCGGCAGAACGCGAGTGGGAGCTGTACGACAGGATCAGCGGCCTGCCTTGGGAGGAGATCGAGGAAGAGGCCACCATATTCGACGACATGGCTAGCGACGGCGAGGGCATGATATGCGAGAACTGCGGCGAGACACACCCGGGTGCGATCCCCCCAGAGGATCTGATGGACACGCTTGATGACTTGTAGAGACGTGTGGTGAGAAAAAAAGAAAAAAAACCTAGTTTGTAGACCGGCGTTTGTCGCGGCACAGGAGCGAACGATACCCGATTGCTTTCCGATGAGTTGGGGCGGTGGGCCGTTGAATTGCAGACAGGACAAGCACTGTCTTTCGAGACCCTCGGGGGCATGGCATTTTCTCCACTCCATTACGAGTAGAACAGCCTGATCTCATATGTCTTCACAATGGAATAGAAAACAAATAGAGGGATCTCTTTCAACATGACCAGTTCGTGGGTTGCTTAGTCCCAGTATGGGTTTCTACATGACACTCGGTGCAAGAGGGGGGCATTCCTAGGTCTCATGCACGTAAAATGAGACGATGCATTTTGGTCATGCATCCATCGGCTCGCCAATCAACAAAACCTCGAGACTAGGGATAACACAGACTGCTGCACATGCACTCCAAGACACTAAGTGGACAATAGTTTCCTACCAATCTCTAATGACGGAGCGGTGAAGTGTATGCACTGATATCTCTTATGCTAGCCAGTCTCGAAGCATACGCTGCTTTTGTGTTGCTTGCCGGGTTCCTTTCTCAAAGCATACCCGCCCTATCATGCTGCCCAATATGCCCCTGAACGCCGATGCCTAAATGAAAATGAGTAGAGAAGTCCTGAAAATTTCTACCAGCCAATCGATGCGAGTGGGCCACGCAGCTGTGCCGAAACCGCTGGTGACCAAACGCCACAACACGAGCCAACGATCTTATATGATTGCCTCTCGCTCGTTGACGGTCCATCGCCGTTTTGTCGAGGTGTGGTCTCGAATCCGCTCCGCCTCGCCTGGCGGCAGTGGCGCCCCCCACATACCTCCGTTGCCGGTGCCTGCCCAGAGGTGCGGGACGACGTCCTCGTCAAAGTGGTCTGTGGCTTCGGCTTTGAGGAGTGAGTGCTCATCTGCTGTCTGCCCCCTGGGATCCGTGCTGACAGATGTCTTTGCCAACGTATTGAGGTTGAGCTCCTTGCTGCTGGCTTCAAGGGGTCCAGGTGCTGTTGACAAAGGGCTTGGTTCCTTCTTGGCCTCCTTCTCGAAGCTGAAGTTCAATAGCATGGGTGAGTCACCCTCATCATCGATGGCATCCTCGTTCTTGGGCTGCCAAAGTCCGAACGATTCAGAACGGTTCCTGCCAGATGAGAAGCCTGCCAGAGTGGACAAGCTGCTGCCGACCGTGATTCCTGCGCCACTGTTGCGAGTCGCGGATATTGTGCGTGGACCAAGAGCCGGACTTTGCGAGCCTCTCCTCATACTACCCAGAGCAGCGTTGGCGGAACCGCTCCTGTTCCCACCGACAGCACCTCCCCCAAATGAACTGCCGAAACTGATTTCTCGGAGTGCAGATTGCAGAGCTGGCCCGGGCTTCGCGGCGCGCGAGCTGTTGCGACTGTGTCCGGCAAGCGACGAGGATCTGCTGATCCCTGGCGTCGATACTGTTGTGTGGAGGTGCTCAGTGTTGGCAAACAGTTTGAGGTCAAAGACCTCCTGCATGGTGACTTTTTTCCTCAATAGTCCTTCGTCTAGTGAGGCAGCGGGCTTGTCATCAAAGACGTCGTTTGGCTCATCAAAGAATGACCTTCGCTTGGCCATGCTGATGGATGACATCGCAACATCAGCAAGCACTGGCTGCTGCGTAATTGCGCCCACAAGAGCATTGCATCCCGCTCCATGCGACACAAGGATCACAATGTTCTCCTCGTCCACATCATCATCCACATTCATAGGTGCGGCGACAGTTGTGCCGTGCGCGGCAGACCTTGTTGTTTTTGTCACCATCTGACTCGGGTGGTCTGTCGTTGCGTACCAATCTACCAGGCGTTTGAATCCTCTCCGGAAGCGCTGGTGCATCGATGCCCATTCCTCAGGCAGAACACCTCCATCTCCCCACGCGAGTGTGTCCCGGCTGGAGTCCCACTGGTAGTCAATATCAGCACATGCATCCCGAGCATGCGCGACATAGCCCCGTGGTATTGAGTCGTTGGGGCCAACCGCGTAGGTAGGTACTGGCGACTGATATCCGCTCCTGGCGGCTCCCAGTCCAGGAGAAGCTGCCCTCGGACTCGCTCCCGGTAATGTGTCTCTTAAAGCCGAGACGTCGTCTAGGCCGGACCTAGCTGGGCTTGTAGCACCCCCGCTGGGTGACCACAGCTGACCGTGGTTGCTGACTGGCTTGCGCGTGCTGAGGATGTTGGGGCTGTCTGTATAGTGTTCTCGTCGTAGCAGCTCGGCTTTTGCTGTGGCCAGCATGAGGCTGGACCTGGGCGGAGGTGTGATGTGCTCGAAATAATCTGGCGACAGCCATTCTCCAAGGAAAGCGTCGAGGCGGATCACGCATCTTGAAGTGATAGCCAGGCCTTTGCCCCTGGGGTCCTGCTCTGGCGGTGGATTAGAGGCGATCCCCGCAGCGATGGCTATAGAAGTCTGCATGCAGCGTAAGAATGGTGAGCTGTGAATGACGACATTATAGCGCTTCTTTCGTGGGACCGCGAGAGGGTCTCCAACTGGGGGTGTTGAGGCAGAGGGTGTTGATGGGTTGGAGGCGCTGTCGACAGCGCGGCCGTGTA
This sequence comes from Microdochium bolleyi, assembly GCA_001566295.1. Taxonomy (NCBI): domain Eukaryota; kingdom Fungi; phylum Ascomycota; class Sordariomycetes; order Xylariales; family Microdochiaceae; genus Microdochium; species Microdochium bolleyi. Next base: position 591,504 of record KQ964259.1, read on the forward strand.
TGATGGAGGCGATCCTGGCACCGACAGTCTTTGACTGCATCCAGCCGGCGTACGTCAGAGGCGGGTCGTAGGGTGTCGGGGAGGACAGATGCCACTGCTTGTCGGCCGCATCGAGGCGCTTGCCATGCCTGGAAGACGAATAGCAGGAGAAGTCAGCAGAGCAGCCGGCGGAGAGAGGTGACGGATGTCTGGACTTACCTGACGACGAACACGTAGGCCGGAGGACGACCCATGGCTGCAACAAAGGTATCGACGGTGGAGGAGCCAGGCAGCTGAGGAGTTTTGCCGGAGGCTGGAGGACTACGGCAGAGAGGGCGGTCGTCGCTCTTAAAGGCAGGCGAGAGGCCGACGTCGCGGGGCCTAGGCAGGGGCAGGGGAGCTCGTCGAGGGATGCCCAAACTGGGCGGTGGGTCGGCTACAATATCCACTGGACAGGGCTTGATGACGAAGGTGCAGAGCCGGGGATGTTTGTCAGGTCGCAAAGATGCAGCACGCTGGGCATGGGAGGGAGGCGCAAGGCTGGTCTCACGGCATGTCTGTCAGGGCCGGAGGAGGAAGTGGGCGCTGGAGCGAGTCGTGAAGGTTGTCGGCCGAGTCGAGGCTGGGGACAGGAGGCGGCGTGGCGACCAGGAGAGAGATGCGGAGGAGAACACGGTGGGAGGCCCGATCGAGCTTGAGAGAAGTTGGAGCATCCAGCCTCTTGAGCCTACTGGGGGTGGTGGGAGTTGACAAGATGGAGCACGGGCACATCACATGAGCACACAGAGCAATGACGGTTCGACCAGTAACCACCGGCGAATAGAGCAGTCAGGGCAGCCAAGCCAGAAGAAAAAAAAGCTGCACAGCCATCAACGGGATGCGGAGCCGCCAAGCAGAACAGGATCAACAGCACAGGAATACAGACGTCGCAACTGCGAACCCCGCACCGGCAGCGAGTCTGAGACTGAGACAGCCTGCCATTTGCGCGCGTGCATCTGAGACCGAGACCGCTTCCGCGAGCGTGTATTCAGGGTCTCTTCTCGAAGCCAAAGTTCCACGGGCCTGGGCCGGGACCCCGTGGTCCGTCGCTCTTGTCACATGCCACTCTGCATTTTTCCGCCCGGTGCAATTCAGCCCGTGGGCCCCTGGCGCGCTCCGGCACTGACAGATCCAGATCCACCGGCCAAGTGCCCATCAGAGGCCGAGAGTGCGTTCAGATGCACTGGCATTCTCGAGCTAAGCTCAGAGCACGAATCACTGCGTCGTTGATGCTCTCTGCAGCTCTTCTGTCACACGGAACAAGCTCAGATGTGTGCTCTCCGTTGGAGGAAACCTTACAACCACTCATGGCATCCCTGACGTCAAGCCACGCCGGCCCTGCCGCATCCGATCTCCCCGCCCTTTCTCAATGCATGTTAGGTGGCGTGTTGTGAGGCCATGGCGGATTGCGAGCACCGCATAAGTCGACCGAACAGTCCCGACGGCGAGACTGGACAATTGATCAGCCTGCTGCTTGGCTCGACTCACACCTGCTCGGCTCACAACTGCTGCCGCTGGCGCCAGGCTGACACCATCCTTTGGTGGTCGCCGCCCGCAGCCTAACTTGCCCGCACCGCGCCAGGTTTCTTCCCATCAGACTGTCCCAGTGCAACAGTAACCTGAGGCAACGCACAAACGAAGCAGATGGAGACATAAGACCACTGGTAGCCATCCATGAGATCCAGAGCACACGGTTGGCAACGCATGCAGCTCGGTTTGGTCCCCATATGCAGGTGGAAGCTGCAAGGAAGCGGTCCCAGCTCCGGTACCCACACCATGAGAGTGCTTACCTCAGCACGCCCCTTCCGGTCCCACCTGCCATCCCTTGCAGGGCGTCGCTGGACTACAGGGCTAATGTTGATCCCTGGGGCCACTTGCCATGTCAGCCAGATCGTCAACCCTTATTGTGCATTGGTAATCGTGCTCGAACCCCGACTTCAGTATTGCGTCCAGCAGCTAAGCATATTTCCGAACGCGACGGCCCTTTCTCGACTCGAAGGCCTTCTTGGAAAGACAAACACACACTCGAATCACAATGAAGCTGTCCAGCGTACTGCAGCTGCCGGCGCTGCTGGCCGCCACCCTCCTGGCGCCGCCATCCCTCGTCGCGGCCGAGCACACCAGCAACTGGGCCGTCCTGGTCGGCACTTCGCGATTCTGGTTCAACTATCGTCATCTCGCCAATGTCCTCTCCATGTACAGGACCGTCAAGCGCCTCGGCATTCCCGACTCCCAGATCATCATGATGTTGCCTGACGACATGGCCTGCAACCCGCGAAACGCCTTCGCTGGCACCGTATACAGTAACGCGGATCGTGCGGTCGATCTCTACGGCGACAACATTGAGGTCGACTACAGGGGCTACGAGGTCACCGTCGAGAACTTCATCCGCCTCCTCACGGATCGCGTCGGTGACGAGATGCCTCGCAGCAAGCGCCTGCTCACGGACGACCGAAGCAATATCTTCGTCTACATGACAGGCCACGGCGGCAACGAGTTCCTGAAGTTCCAGGATGCGGAGGAAATAGGCGCGTGGGATCTTGCTGATGCTTTCGAGCAAATGTGGGAGAAGAAGAGGTAAGGACAAAATCCCAGCCGCAAGCGGTGGCGGCTCATCTGCTAATCGTCATCCATCGTCTCTAGGTATCACGAGATTCTCTTCATGATCGACACTTGCCAGGCGAATACCATGTTCAGCAAGCTATACTCGCCCAACATCATCGCGACCGGCTCCTCCGAGCTTGACCAGTCATCATACTCGCACCACGCCGACAACGATGTTGGCGTTGCTGTCATCGACCGCTACACCTACTACAATCTGGAGTTCCTCGAGAATGAAGTCAAGGACCTGAGCAGCAAGAAGACAATTGGCGAGCTCTTTGACAGCTACACATACGAGAAAATCCACTCGCACGCCGGTACACGCTACGACTTGTTCCAGGGTGGTGCAGATGTGGCACGCAGCCGCCTCCTTACCGACTTCTTTGGCAACATCCAGAACGTTGAGGTCGATACTGTCACCAATGCCACCGTGGACGATGAGATGATGAAGCTCAGCAGGACAATCGCTCGGCTGAAGCTGCTGGCGGATGAGGAGGAGGCTGCGGAGAAAGCTGGCAAGGGGGGTGCGGCGCAAAACACTTCCAACACGTCACCGGACAAGAAGCCGGTGCAGAAGAAGATCATGAAAGCTTCTTCATTATCAGACGAGAGGCAATGGGTAAAGAAGCTGATCGGTGCGACAGCCATTGCCGGCTGCACAGGGCTGTGGTACCTAGGGTCTTATCTGGACTCATCGAAACGGACAGTGAAGCAGTAGATAACATTTCTTTGACAAGGTGGTAATTAGCGTCTCAATCATTACAATATATCAATGAAGGGTTGTGTGAAGACTTGTCTTGACCTCTGTCCGCAGGTTGATCAGGCGATCGCGTGTGTGGGGCATCTCTGGTGGACTTTCACTTTTGCGCTTGACAGCGACGACAATCGTGCTCGACGCCGAAACCACAACGTGCCTGCAATTGAAATGACTACGTCTCACGACGGCAGCAACATCGCATTTCCGAGACTCAGGCAATCCTAGCTTTCACACCCCTGAAGCGCGCATTTCATGCTCCAGCACGAAGGCCAGCGAGCTCATCTGTAACCACACGCCAAACGTAAATGACCTTCCAGTTTGGCACGGAATGACATGAAGGCGATGACATACAACAAAGGCCAATTCCAGGTGCTCAAATCGTAGCAGCAGTATCGAAGCTGTGCTTGCTTCGAAAGCAAGCAATCATGACCGCCCAACAGACCGCGAATGCGCCGCCTTCACACCTTCCTCTCGAGACGCTGGAACTGCCTGCCCTGCCGCTCAACACGCACAACATTGCATGGTCGCCAGATCTGGAGCTCGCCGTGGGCGCCGACGACTCTGTTTATATATTCTTGCCTCACTTCTCTGCACTATCGCCGGCAGACAGCTCGGGCAACGCCGGACTCGGGCCCAAGCGCCAGTACCATGAGATCGCCCTCCACTTCCCTGCCACGGAGGCGCGAAGCCCTGAGATCAACAGGCGCCTCTTCGACGCTGTCGCCAAAGAGTTCCCCGAAATCGACGAGGGCGTCTACCCGAGCCTCAATGCCGGGCAGGGCCCAATCGCCCGGACCGGCGGCACGCTGAACCATGTCGTCGCACTTGCGTGGTCGCCATGCGGCCTCGGCCGAATGAAGAGGTCGGTTCTCGCTGTGCTGACAGGCAACGGCACAATTGCGATCTACTGCGAGAGCTCGCTGCCGAGCAATGCGCCCAGTCTTGCCATTCGGGGACGCAAAGCTAGGACTCTCCGGCCGCTGCTTGTGCCCTGGTGCGTCGGCAATGGATGCCACGTCCCGGTCACGGCTGCTGGCCAGGCTGCCTCTTCCCAGGAGGACTCACTGCCGCACAATCTGGAATACATCACGTCGATGGCGTGGGCACAACAACTGCATGCTCCCAGTGATGGCGCGCTGCTCGCCTACATGACTGACGACGATGAGGTAGTCATCCTGGCTGTGCAAGCGCAGCACGGGACGTTGGAAAGCGGCCATGGGCCAGGTGGCGATTGGAGAGTCGAAGAGGTCGCCCGATTCTTCGCTGGCGGGCCCCATCCTCTGATTGATGTATGAATCCTTTTCCCAAGTCATTTCATGAGAGTGAGAGAACTTACACAATTCATAGCCCCTAGATCCAGACTTCGTGCCCTTTGGGACACCTTTCGCCCTCAAATGGAGTCCATGGATCGCCCAAGGCGGCAGCAAGACATCTCTGGTCTCATACATCTCGAGAAACTACGTTGGCTTTCGTCGTGTAACGATTCAGGACAACTGGGCCTCAATGGAAAGCCCGGCGGTTGATGTTGGCAGTAGTGATGTTGAGGGGATGTGCCAGCATCTCGCAACTGATGCCTTCGTCACTTGGGAGGACAAGGTGTGGGAAGAACAGGGCAACCACATATTACGTGGCATTGTGGCGAGTCCCTTCAGCATTCAGGCCTTCCAAATTCCCTTGAACAGCGACGGTGTGAAAGAGCAGATTCCGCCGCACATGACAGAGCACTGTGGCACGACGTATGCGCCTGTCGGCGTTGACCGAAGCCTGAATCCCATCACAGGTTTGGTTATCCACTCCTCATCGACGCTGGAACAGAATCCGACTCCATTGTTCAGTCTCGTCCGCTTGGCCGCCACTCATTTGAACGACGACTGGTATCAGACCAACCTCCCTCTGGCATCAGATGCGAAAACACGACCAGCCTGGGCCACGGACATACTTCATGCAGTGGGACACAATCTTCCTCGGTCACTGGCGTACTTACCGCGCAAGTCCTTTGCTGCCGATGACTCGGACCCCGAAGAGGAGTCCGACGAAGACGAGGACTACGAAGACTGGGATCCTGAAGCTTTCAACGAAGACTTTGCTGGCGACCTCGGACCGGTCAAGCCAAGTGAAGACGCAATGAGCCGTGTTCACACAACTCGGATGCGTATATGGGGTTTGCTAGCGAGCCCTGGCGGCGGATCAATGGCAGTCTTCGCGACTGAGCACGACACCATCAAGCCTGAAAGGTCAACATTCGCGGGACTACGATGCAAAATCCTGTTTGGCCAGACCCGGCACGCTGATAGCGATGGCCAGGATGGTGTAGCCAACAACGAACACAAACTGAGCACCGAGGCCCAGGCTTGGGACTGGATGTACGGCGGAGGGTCTGCACCGCCAGGAACCAACGCAGCTATCTACGATTTCGGATCCGACATGCTCAAAAGTCGTTTGATGGACGTCTCGGCAGCGCAGAAGTGCCCTTTCTGCGATGCAAGCGTCATACCAACAGAGACCCATTCGAGATGCACAAGCGGGCATACATTTGGTACGTATACAGGACACAATAACTTGTTTAAACTCCGCAGGCTTTTTCTCGCCTGTGGACGGAGCCCTCTCTGCTATGCATACATGAGATGCTAATGCGATGCTCAAACAAAATAGAAACATGTGCTGCAACTGGCGTTCCCATCCTGGAGCCTGGTATATCCAATACCTGCGGCGTTTGCAGTTCCAAGTGCCTGCGCGTGGACGTGCTTGACAAGATGCTGGTTCAGCTCCCACAGCGGCAAGAGATTCTGGCCATGATATCCCCCACGTTCTGTGGTCGTTGTGGCGGAAAATTCGAAGATTGACACATCAGAGTTGTTGACTGCCAACACCAGATCCACTTCGACGGGGTCTCTTCTCTCAACGGCCTGGATTCTCAGCGCAGCTGTCGAAGGGCGTGTAGGATGGCGGCGATGTTTGCGGGCCCGCGACTGCAGCACGTCGAAAGTCTTCTGTGTAGGGCGGTGGTGCCATCGCCTCCCGTGCTATCCTCTCCTTCCGAGCTGCCATATCCTGTCGAGCAGCTTCTTCTTCGATGGCGTGCTCATATGCGGCACTCTGGGCTGCGGCCAGCATCCGACAGCTTTGCCGCACACTTGGGCCATCGGGGCGGCGTGTGTATCGAGAGCTACTGGCGTCAGGTCTGCTGGTCATGTTGGCTGCACCAAGGCCGAGAGAGTCGATCCATCTCTGGCGGTCTGCCCTGTCCACCGCAGCGTGGGAGCTGGAATTTGCGGTGCGCGTCTGTCTCTTCTTCAGGGCCCAGTGCATCAAGAAGCAGAATAACATCAATAAAGGAAGGCCACAAGCCAGAATCGCTGCAATCAGACGATCGGGTTCCGCCGCTACCCATTCCCAGAGATTCTCTACGCGAGTCTCGGTGTCGGTGGTAGGAGTGCCGTCGGTATCCTCGTGACCGACGAGGGCTTCGATGATGCGGGCGACGTGCAGAATTATTGCCGGCGACGTGACTCCGGTCTTATTTGCCGCTGCAACGCTGAATGTCACGTTGAGTGCCTGGGCCACAGTATTGGCAAGTGGACTCATCTTGTCTCGAACTTGCAGAGAGAAGGCCTCCAGTGGCGAGTTAGATGGTGTTGTAGCTGTGGCTGTCTTTGCGTGCTGGTCTCGAGGGGAAGGTCAAAGGAGCGTATTTGACGATGGCTATACGTTTCTGGCAAGAGTTGGAAGCCTGCTCGTTTAAAGTGAGCTCGGTAATGAGGTCGCTGACCGTCGTGGTTGAGCGGTCTTCATCTCCGAAAGGGTTGCTGGATTTTCAGCGGCATTCTGCGCGATGGGAGAGGGTGGGAAGACCCACGTGAAGACACATCCAAGCCCGCAGCCAGCGAGGATAGAATCTTGGAAAAGTTGTAGATAGCAATATGCCTGCCGGACTTTGAGAGTTTGGCATCCATCCGTGAGAGTTCGTTGTGTGGGCGTGGAGGTGGACATCATGACGCCAAGGTCCGTAATGCTTTGGTAGCAGTCCGCGCCACGAAACAAGCAGAGGATTTTGCAACAACGACCAAGATTCAGTAGTAACAAGGCGAGAGCCTTGATCTTCCTAGTGGTAGCCAGACGACTTGTCCAATCCATGCATATTCATATCCGCAGGCCAGACCATCTGGTGTGGTGCTTAGCCGCAGTAGCAGCAAAGCGCACTACTTCGCACGTTATTACCAGCGCCCTTTCACTTTCCTACCGGCAGCTGCACGTGTACTATGAGGCAAGCTAAGCCCGCAAAAGAGAGTGGGGATACGAGATGTATATGGCTTCGTGATTGTATTATGGCTCTGCAGGAGGGTTCCGCGACACAGGCCTCGTATCCCTTGAGCTGGACGTCGAAGACCACGCTCCGCGAATACTGGACGTACGGCAATGCAAAAGCGATATTGTTATTCCAAATGCAATTTTCAGCAATAACGCTTTCTATAGGTGGACCCTGGACTCGTCACGGTATAATAGCCTGGACAGAGAGCCACGTGCCAACCAGGTCTGGCACGCGATGAACCACGACCTGCGGTCTCCTCTGTCTCCTTCACAATTTTCCCCATCTCTTCCGTGGCGCCTACTACGCGCTAAGCTCGACACGCAGACTAGAGTGATGTATTTGTCCCCTGGCCACGACCAGGACTGCTCCGCTATTGGAATATTTCTAATATCTTCGAGGAGACAAGTCCACGGATGGTGCTATCGTTCGGGTGTTTGTACGACAGACAGGCCAGGTGTAGAAGGCTATGAATAACAGCACTGTGCACACAGCAGTGCTTCCGTAATGCAAGGGCGGCCATCAGTAAATATGTGAATAAGTCATTCACCGAGGCATATACTACTAAACAGACCCAGAATCACCAAATACAGACAACCAGAGCGCCAGCTTGGCCTAAAACAACACCAAAAAGCAGCCCAAACTCCAGCAGGCTGAAATACGCCCCGTGACTCCCGAACGCTATTTTCCGTCTTAACTTCAAAGGTGGGTTTGTGTTTTTCAGTGACGGGACGACCTTGGAGCACGCGTCATCCTCCTCTCGGCGCAGACCGTGGCATCGTCTATGGCAGACCGGGCCATGGTGCTTGCGCCGTAACCGGCAGACGCGAAGCTCCTGGTACTATCACATGAGCTGGCGGTGCTGCTGATACTGCCACTCCTGGCGCTGTTACTGCTACTGCTGCTGCTGCTGGCGCCGAAGCTGCCGAAGAAGGACGAGGATTGTCTCGAGAATGGTGGGAAGCTGGTGTACTCGCACGGCGTTGTTGTGGTGCTGCTGTGGTCCGAGTGATAGCTTGCTACCGACGGCCGTCGGCTGTAGCTCTGGCCACCGGAGATGTTCAGACCGATGATGGAGGCGAGTAGCGCGTCTGTGTCGTGGCCCGTCATTTTGTGGTGCGTGAGGCAAGGTGGTTTGTGTATCTTGATTGCTTGTTGCGAGGAGGTCGTCGTAGGACTATACGGTGAGACACGATGACGACCAGGCGAGCTCTCCCAGCCAGCTGTGTGACTTCTGCTTCGTCTTTGCGTTGAGACTCAATCAAGAATGGCTGTTTGGAGGAGGTCCAGGGAAGGCTGCTCTGTCTCGAGCTCCCCGCACTGATGATATCTGATGATGGAATCTGGTCGGGATGGCGTGACAGCGATGGTGACACACAACACTACAATGTCGCAAGCGGACGCTTAGACTTTAGGATCTGGCACGAGTGGTCTGACGGGACAATCGTAGAAGAAACGGCTTGCTGGCGTGTTCAGAGGCCCTCATGCTCATCGTCGGGGCTGACACTGGACACGTTCTATATAGCTTACTTCTGCTGTGCGACCACGAGTCGCAATTTGCGAGACGTAATGGGAACCACCACGAGGCCTATGGGGATCCTGGTGCTCGCAAGCTCCTCCGGTGACGTGCATCTGTCTGCACCCCAGACCAGCTGTCGTCGTAAGCATGCATTCCGGGAACCTTTGAGGTCCCTTTGCATTTGCAGTCGGGGAGGCCTCTCTCTCTCTCTCCCTCACACACTTATGCGTGGTTTTTTGTCCTCTTGTCATTGAGTGCGACTGGAGTGAAGCGCGAGCATAGCGAACTTGTTTCGTTGCGCTCCCGCCAATGGGATCCCTGAGTCACGGAAGCCCGGGAAAGCTTGTCTGCACGTGTCACGAGGATCCCTTCCCCGCTCGGCGGAGATCAAGGCCGCTGGTCTGGCACGCCAATTGGACGGGCGCGGACGGCAGAGCAGCTATTCGACGAGGGCGTCATGGCGGGAGTAAATTCGCGCAGGGCGGCGGTGAGAGAAACACCGCGTGGATTGTGCAAAAGTAGGGCACACGACGGTGTCAAGGGCCGTGGGGTCGGCAGAGAGGGATGTGCCTGAGAGGTCTTGTAGCGGATTAGCAGATGGTCGAATATCCCGCATACTGTCGAGACGGAGGGAGTATAGAAGTCTGATAGACGATACTCACGATGCGCCGGCAGGAGCCCCTGTAACAGGTTGGGCCTAGTCCAGGGGTCCTTTTGTTGGTCAGATATCCCGTGGACTCTGGTTCCTGCACAGCCTCGAGCTAACCAAACTCGAGCCTGGACGAAATCAAGATATTGTTCCCCATTCCAGCTTCTCCGTGCATTGCATCTTGCATAGTATGCGTGATTTTGTGTTCTGCCCACATCGACTCTGGCTCTTTGAGGAAGTCCGAGGAGGCAGCGGCATGAACCCCCAACCTTGGGCAGGTCATGCTGATTTTCTGCAACCCTCCAGACGGAGCTGCTTGGGTTCAAGCTCAAGACTCCCCAGACGGGATACCTGTTCCGGAAGGCGATGCGCCGGGGAATACTCCGCGCCTCGGGTCCAAGGCAACACACCATCATGGCATCCCATATCAGGGATCCATGTTAAGCGCCGCAGCCTTCGATAAGCTTAAACAGGGATGGCGAGCCAGGTTGCAGCCGCAAGGTCTCTCAGCCGAAATGCTGTGGACCCCTTCGCTGTGTATTTACTAGGACCATACGTTGATATCCGTGGTGGCATACTGGCGGGGTCCATCCTGGCACAAGAGGGCGTGTGACTGCTCTATCTGCTCTGTTCCTCATCGGTGCAATAGCTCGAGAGATATTTCGCGCACTGCCGGATCACACGATATTTTGGTGGCAGGCAGAGCCAGGGCCTCTCAGATGTCCGATCCAGAACGGATTCCGATATCCCAAGGTTTCATATATCGACGCTTGGGCGGTCTACCTGGGTGCCGACGTGCGCCAGACGGGGAACTTTCACATTGACACTCGGCCGGCCTTTCTCAAGCAGCTTCCCAGCTCGTGCTTCTTTGCTTGTGCAACTCGCAGACACAGCCAGCCGCCCTTCCGTCTCGGCCATGCCCCCCCTACCATGCACTTTCCCATCATCATACTTCCAGCGCCCCAAAGTAGCCAGCAACAGCCGAGCCAGTTCGTCCGATGCGGCCCATAGTCAATCGTCGATATCAGATATCGTTCTCGACACTATACACCCGAGCAAGCAAGCCCGCCCTCCAGCCCAAGCGAGGAGCATCCCCAGCGCGACTCCAGCATCAACACGTCGCCACAGCGAGCCCATCATCCGCCCGCGGTACCACCACTCGTCCTCCCCACGCCTGAGTGACGACAAGATATTCGCCCCGCACAGCCTGCCGCCCACGCTCTGCCGGGTCGACGCGGTCCGCGCGAAGCCGGCCGTCAGTCCCGGGGTCTACGTCGTCAAGGGAGAGGGTGAGTCCCGGAGACACTGTTGGGCGGTGGAGGGAAGGATTACCGAGATGGTGTTGTGGGATAGTCGGGCGTCCCGCAAGTAGGAGCACCTGATCCTCTGGGATATTATTTTTGAGTGGGCCTAGTCACAAGGAAGGCCGCAGACTTGGACGCGCGTGAGGAGTTGCTTTGGTTCTTGGAATAGCAGTATCGGAACCGACGCGAGGGCATCCGTGAAAGGCTTTGAATTCTTCGGCCTTCTTCTTTCCTTTTTCTTCTCTTTTCATCTTTTAGCCAGTCCAATACCACGGAGGAAATGATGATTTGATTTTTAATTCTACGACCCTCGTGTATTTTCAACATATATCCTCCATGGCTCCAAAGTAAGCACCGGACGCTTGTATCGCAATGTACGCTGGGGTCCATGCATATAAACGCTCCTACTCGTGCCTGGCTCCTGGGGACATCTTCGACCCACACACAAGCTGTTTGAATACACCAAGGTGCTGTCCTTGGGATTACCAACCATTTGGTGTCCAGGCCCCATACCCATCCTTCTCGCGCCGATAAGACCAGATTGGACACGGACTTCAGCGTCGTGTGGTGCTGTTCGTCCGATATGAAAAGAGCCGGACAACATCTGACTCTGGTTCGGATGGGGGCTGTGAGACATAGTCACAAACTCAAAGTCACGACGCTTTGACGGGACTTTCCAATTCTGTGAACAAGTTGGTTCTGCAATGTCCGGACTTCAAGCAAGTGGGTAGTGGCACAAGCGATCGCGCATGCCGCAGGAAGACATTTCCTGGGAATAGAGTCTCACTTGTCCACTCAGGGCCATGGACGAGTGACAGGACCAGATTATAGCACCAGCTAGACCACTACTCTCCCTGTATGGAGGCAAAAACGACCCAGCGCCTCTGTCCAAGAAGAGGGCATTCCAAGGTAAAGATGCGCATCGGTATACTGGGACTTGAAACGCACGGGCTTCCACCCGGCACCAACGCGAGTCTGGTTGCAACGAGGCTGAGTACAGCTCAAGAGCTCGAGTGGCACTGCAGTAGGGTGATCGGAGATGCCTCTATATCCTCGCAACATGTTAAAGTCTGGCGTCCCCTGCAATGTCGAAAGAAATTCAGGAGGCCGAGGCACGTCAACAGAGATCTCTTTCCCTTAGGATCGAAAGCTATCACAACACACACACACAAACACACTTTTCAACCAAGAGGTCACCGCGACGCCATCCACGAAAGCTAAACATCAAAGCAGGCGAGATACCAGCCTTACCGCAATCATGGCAGCTGAGATCTCCCCCGGGTGGATGGTGGCCATCTGCGTCTACGTCGTGCTCGCAACCGGCGCCGCCACGATAGGAACAACATGGTTCTTTGAAGACTTCAAAGAGAGTCACTACCCGCTGATGCCGGCTTGGCAGTTGCCCTGGGTGCGCAACCCTCTCCTGGCGTTTGCGACCTGGCTCGTCATGCTTGTCCTGGCACATACGCTGCTACCGGCTGTTGCGGTTGCATGTATCTACCGCTTTGTCTGGAGGCTTTACAACAACAGGCCTTCGGCCAGGCAGCGCAGGTACCAGCAGGCAGCCGAGGCGCGAGCGCAGCAGGATCTCGAGCGGCAGCAGGGCCGCGATCCGAACGGGCTCAGCGTCGTGCAGGAGCTGCGGGAATACGCTGCGTCTTTTGACCCGCCGCCGAGGCGTAGCCGTCAGGATCCGCCGCCGGCTCTCAGCCACGAAGAGGTCGTGGCACCAACGCCCAGCGACGGAATGGCAGCACCGGCCGTGAGCCCCGAGCCGGGCCTGACATCATTTGATCTTGATGATGGGAGCCCGGCGCATCTACCAACGGTACAGGAGGAGTGTGAGGAGGAGGGATCCGTGCGGGGGTCGAAAGGGAAGGAGGCCAGCAGAGGCAAGACGCAGATCTCGCGGCCGGCGCCGGCGGTGCTGCGCGGGGTCGTCGTGGAGAGGTCATAGAGGGATATGGCCCCCGGTACTGTGCTACTGCTGTGTGATGCTTTCCGCAAAGACGAGAGAAATCAAGTGATGCGCAATAGCAATTGCTCAACGTGTGTGAAGGCTGGCGTGAGGCATGAGAAGTGAGGGTCTCTGGGGAAGGCGCGGAAAGAGCTCCGGCGCTGCGCTTCTGGAAAGTTCCAGGGTCCTGGCTGCCCGCCGGACCAAGGCCGCACAGCAAGCAACCAGGCGTCATCAGGTCGCAATCGTCGAGCGACACGACTGCCCGGCCAACATCGCGTGCGTGATTGAGACTGCGGTTGTATTTTTGCTTTCTTTGGCATTGCATCGGTGGCCCGGGCTGTTGGCGTGTCGTCGGCGTCATTCGCATCACCAGAGGCAGCTGAGCCCCTGCCCCACGCACGACGGCCCTCATTTGTCATCTTCGGACATTTGGGGTGCACTGGCTGTGACGTCCTCCGTCTTGCCACGCTCGACTCACGACAACTCGCCTTGCTAGCTGGCCTTGTCGCTGGCTTGAGATCGCTGGCTTGAGATCGCACGGGAGTGCCTGTACAACTTTGGCCAGAGAGTCGCCTCCCCCACACTAGCTCTACCGCTCTGCACGGCAGCACCCGGCCTGCTCGGGATGGCGAGAGACACGGCCAGAGCCGACCAGCTCAAGGCTGAAGGCAACAAGCACTTCCAGGCCGGCAATTGGGTTGTCGCCGAGAGCTTCTACTCCAAGGCGTAGGTCCCGACATCGCTCGCTTCCCGGTGCCATATTGCCCGCGTTTCTCCCACAACCACAAAGCTGACGCCCGATCACAGCATCATCGCCGATGACACAAACCCGGCCCTCTACACAAACAGGGCCATGGCCCGGCTCAAGCTGCAGTATTACGACGAGGCCATCGCAGACTGCCACTCGTGCCTGCGCCTCAACAAGACCAGTATGAAGGCCTACCATATCCTCTCACAGGCCCACCAGGCCCTCCGCAACTATGATGACGCCCTCGACAACGCCCTCAAGGCGCACGCCATCTGCGCCGAGACGAACGACAAGTCCCTCTCGCCCGTCACGGCGCAGGTTCTCACGTGCAAGAAGGAGCGCTGGGACCACCTCGAGAAGCGCCGCGTCAGGGAGGCCCAGGAGCTCGAGAACGAGACCGTCGAGCTGATGGAGCGCGAGCGGGACTCCATGCTCGCGGCTTGCAGTGCAGAGGACCAGATCGAGCGCAAGCAGATCGAGGAGGAGTGGGAGGGGAAGATCAGCCGTCTGCGAGAGACGTTTGAGAGGGCACGACCGGACTCAGAGAAGCTCCGCGAGGTTCCAGACTGGGCCATTGACGACATCAGCTTCGGCATCATGGTCGACCCGGTGGTGGTAAGTTTTGCCCCTCTTCGTGATTTCGACGTGCGGAGTATCTTAGGCACGTGGCTAACAAGTGACACTACCTCCTAGACCAAGACTGGCAAGTCATATGAGAGAGCTTCTCTCATGGAGCATTTGAGGAAACATCCGAGCGACCCCCTCACTCGCGAGCCTCTATCGCCGAACGAGCTGAGGCCCAACCTCGGCCTGCGACAAGCCTGCGAAGAGTTCCTTGCACAGAATGGCTGGGCAGTCGACTGGTAGTCTGGTGTCTACAGCATTCTGCGGCAGAGTCCCAAACCTGTCGACCCGTTCCTCGGCCTAGTCCAAGACGGCCGGAAGCGTGTCGAGCCGCAATCAAAATGCGGCTTACAGATTTTGATGACTCCAGTATGAGTGTTTGTACTTCCCGGTCGGTGGCATGCTGCGGGATCATGTCCAAGTATTCTCACGGTGTCCAATCTGGGGGCCCGCATCATGATCGCCTCAACGAGAGATCTGCCACATATTTTTGTCATGAAACCTGTTCTGCTTTCTTTGTATCCATAGTTTGGCGTTTGGATTATCTTGGCAAATGTTGTCCTCCTTGTTGTTTTTCCGTTCCCAATCTAGCGTTTCACATGAATCTTTTCTGACGGATCAATTCAGCGTTATCCACGACTTACTGATGCCACCGGTCGTTTCAACATGCAGAAAGGGCAACTTGTGGATGCCACATGAAGACAGTCATGGCGATTTGTAGCATGATATGGTCTGCTGCGAGGTCTTTTGGCAGGCATTAAAGCTCTGTTCGTCGTCAATCTCCACTATCGGCAGCGAGACTGGCATGGCGGTCCAAGTGAATCTTGCCAATGTGACCAGATTAGATACCGATCTTGCGAGCGCTAGTTGCAGATGAAGTAGACAGAGGCTGACATCCACCAAACCCTACGATTGGCGCGTGTGAGCTGAGCCCGTGCATCGTGCTTGTCGAGTGGCGCATGACACCTGCCCTCTTCACACAAGCATATAGGGCCCAAGAACGTGAATCCATGATGTCGAGTTTCTAGAGAGGCCGATGAGCAACGGACGTCATTAAGCTGTTGACCACAGCAGCAAAATGGGAATGGAGGGGCGTACGAGGGCGTCTACATCGTTCTTCGCCCTCTCATCTTCCCGTTACGAGTTATCCCAGTTTTCTGATGCGGTCATAGGGCGTGACATGGACGCATCCGTGACCACTGGAGCAGAGGCATCCGTGTGAGGTGGACAGCACGGGAGGGCGGAGGCGAAGAGATCGATTGCGCGTCCAGTTTCTGAGAATGATCAGGATTCATCTAATGAGTTCGTCGTCTCTGTTTGTCCGTCCGCAGATTTCACCCAGCCATTACACGTGATCAGATTTGCAGTGACTCTGGCTTCGCCACCGTCGTTGCCGGGGTTTAAAGCAGAGAAGGGACGAACTACGGCCGGTCGATGAACTCGTGGGAGGAAACACGGGCCTGAGCTCTCGTATGGCTATCATAGGCAAGGCAAGAACTTTGAAGTTCCTGGGTTTGGATTGGCGATGTTCTTCGACAGACCACCTCGGAGCTTTTGTGCCATGACAATGAGATACGGTGATCATTACTTGGGGCCTAGACCACCGCATTTAAGGTTGAATGTTTCAGAACGCTCTGCTTCTTCTCGTAGCTACGCACGTTGATATGTAGTTGTACACCTGGGGTCAAGATGGCCCAGCAGTTTTGCTGTTGCGCATGAACACGAGCTCGAACTCTGCGAGAAGAAGCTGCCCCTAACTTTCACCGGGTGACACATAAAGATATCTTGGAGGAGTCGCAAAGGATACGCAAATCTTCCCTTGGGTTTCCAGGAACGAAGACCTGGGCAGATGCACAAGATACAAGTCAACAGTGCTTGAAACCCGCACTCCAGTTTCATGCAGTCGGGACATGGTGGTTCAACCCGGGCTTGAACCAAACACTGTAGGGACAGCTGGAAGGCATCGCTCATCATTTACGGGGAGAGCATCTGTTGATGGTCAATGACTCTTCACCGGAGTAGATTCGGGGATGGTACGTGATGGGCTTTGTTCGCGTTTCGAGCGGGCCTCACAATCGTCTACGTCTCACCGGTTCGGTGTCTCCTGTATGAAGAGTTCATTGTCCCTCACGAAAACCGCTCGATTCGAAACATCCACAGGCACAATTTCC
Source organism: Microdochium bolleyi (assembly GCA_001566295.1). Taxonomy (NCBI): domain Eukaryota; kingdom Fungi; phylum Ascomycota; class Sordariomycetes; order Xylariales; family Microdochiaceae; genus Microdochium; species Microdochium bolleyi. The sequence goes on from KQ964259.1 coordinate 608,161, forward strand.
TAGGGCGGCATCAACGTGGCTGTCGACGAGGAGAGATGTGTGGACGCCGCAGAGCTAACATATTAAACTCCAAAAATAACCAAGCCAGCAGGATGTGAATGACAAGAAATTGGAGTTCTGGTTCGATATCGAAACCTTAGACTCTTTGCCTCGCTGAACTTCATGGAGAGAGACCTTCAAGCTACCCCAGCTGCTGCTAACCACGGGATACCTTCCTTCCTTGTAGATTGGTAAGCTGATTGACGAGGAGACGCTGCGAACAGCTCGATCGAAATCTTGGCCAACTGACCACAACGTCGCGCTCGTGTACGGTGAACAATGTGACGCCCCCCGATCGCCTTACAATACATCTCGGTTTCTCAAACTAGCGCGTCTGTGTCACGCGTACAAACTGTCACATACACACACACACACAGAGAGAGAGAGAGAGATCGAAGCACCTGTACACCATAACACCACTACCCGGAGACAGCGTTCCTTCCTACCAGTCATCTCGACTTCACGTAGTTGTTTCTCTCCTTGGCTCTCATCGGCGAGGAATGATCCATCGTCTCTGCACCCACCCGTCCCGTTTCAGCACATGTAATACAAGTGATCAGCGCGCCGATCTCGCCTCGCGGAACCCAGGACCCTGATCCCTGAACTACACTGACCGGCAACTTCTTCCGGTCAAAAGCAAAGAAAAGGGGTCGTCCTCGACGGGAAATAGCTTTGTGGTACACGATCAACTGTGAAGTGTCTCACAGCGGAGCGGCTCTCAGTGACCGTACAGTAGGACTAACGAGGGAGGTCGCCACGAGCGCCAAGACGAAATCAAATGTGTGTCCCGGGTACAAATCGCATGATACAAGGCCGAAGCACAACCGGTCGGTCACCTTCGTTTCATGATTAATCAGTCTGCAGATGGCTGGCCGACTCGACTGGATGCCCTGGCGGTCCAAGATGTCTAAGCCATGACTCTCGCTGAGTTCACGCACGACCAGTCTTCATCTCCTTTGACCCGGGTCCGTTGGCTGTAGCCCCCCGGAACTAAACAGTGACTATGACAGCTACAGGGCCGTAAGCCTGCCCCGTGCGACATCAATCTTACTACCGAGTCACGCGTCCTTGCGGTAGTGCAATGGCGTGATCAACCAACAACGGACGGGCGGTAATTAGCCCCCTCGCCTCTCTGCGTGGTGTATCACAAGTGTGAGTGTAGATACCTGGTCCACCCGTGCATGCCCACGTCGAGGGCGTACACACTGCACACTGTGGCCATGGCCACGTACGTGCTGATTTCGAAGCTGCCGCCGTCCGCTCCCGCTGCCGTGTGCGTGGCGTTACACAATGGCTTCACCGCGCGGCGGACATGCGTGTGCAGTCGGGGTCCTGACGAATCTACTCCCCCGCCTTGTGCATGTCGTTGCGAGAAGTAATTCTGCTGCCTGGGCTAACTATAGTAAGTCAGGACGCCCGAGGGGCAGGTGCTTTAGTTCATCGGAAGTATAAGGACCAATGGGGGGACGGGGGCGCCGGTAATGCTACCTATCACTAGCTGGCGGGAGGGGGGGAGCGATGAGGGCACCGGACCTTTGGCGAACATCGGGCCGCGCGGACATTTGAATCCCGAATCCCATGAGGGCCCCGTCGAGGAAGGACAGCCCTGGACAACCCAGGAAGTTTGATTATCCTTACGCAGTACCGCCTTCTCCCAGCGAACCGGCAGGCTCGCGAACGGGCCGCCCTCCAATTGTTTTGACTCCTGAACCAATAGGTGAGCTGCTTTTTGTCTATCAGATCTGCTCCTTGTCTCTCTCTCTTTCGTAATTTCGATTCGCTGTCCCCCCGCAAAGTGGCCCGCCCACGAGTTTGCCGCGGGAGCAGAAGATGGCATCGTGGAAGCATCAAACCCCTGCGTCGTCGATGACGTCGGTCGTCAGTACAGAGAAAGATCAAGATCGCATGGCAATCGGAAAGAATAGATGGAACCCCCCCCCCCCCCCCCCACTGCTGGCATTCCTGTCCGCCAAGGCCAGAGGAAGAGAGAGAGAGATCTTTACCGCCCTGGCAGCGCATCCACATATTTGAGAAGAAGAGCACTTTTGGCACGTGCGAATGATGACTGTGGCGTCCGGGAGAGGCTTCATCCCCTCCGTCGGGAAGGGTGAAGTGGGGGGCGGGTTCTGCGTCCTGGTAGCTGCAAGGAACAAACTTGATTAGTATTGTAGGGTGTATTTCTCGGATATCTGGCGGGTCTGCATGGACCGAAGCCTTGAATTTCTTGAAGAAGATCCAGAAAAGAGGTAGCGGTGTAATAGGCAATGAAATCACGATGGACCAGCCTACCTTGCCTATCGCCGACGAGCTGAATCCGGGAGATGCTGCAATGTCCCGGATAGCAACACTTTCAGCACCCGCTTTGCTGTCAACGGACAACACTGGGGATTAACTCTGAATTCCGCCGCTCCTCCTGACCAGGATCTATTCAGACAGGGGACGGGGGTTGGAAGGAATGGATGCAAAGTACCGCCAAGTAACCCGAGTCACTGCGCGTGCCACTTGGCAAGGTGTGGGAGCGATCCGGCAATTCTGTGCCGAGGCGAGACATGTCCCAAGGTGTGCGGCGTACAGTGCGCCTCTACCCCCTGCGCCAGCAACCCAGGTTGTTGCTCGATGATCGACGCTTGACCGTTGCTCACCTGGAGGGCTGGTTCAGCCCCGGGCCAAGGCGCTTGACGAGTTGTCGACATGTTTCTAGTTGACAGAGACCAGCCGACATTCGGGTAATTTTGCCGGGCCAGGCTGGTACTTTGCCTCTTCCTGCTTGCTATTCTTAGAGAGATCGTCGCTGTACTATCTTCGTATGGGTGACATGAACTCTTGGCCCTCGTTTGGCCCCCTTTTGGGCGGGTAAACCAGAATAGCGCTGACATGTCGCCGGCCGCACGTCCGGAAGACTTGCCAAGGTTTAGAGTTATTTCCTCATCAGACGCCATGTAACTTAGGTATACCTGGTGGACCCATCCAGCCCTCTCAGAAAAGGCGCGCCTGGAGGTAGCAGGGGCATCGTGATCACGGGCTGTCGCGGTTGCAGTCAGATGCAGCATGTCGTCATACCTGCAACGCAAAAAAACCAACCTCAGAGGCTTACACCAGAGTGACCCAGGGGTTGGTTGGAAAATAAAGGAATAAATAAGCGTGTTTCCTGCTTCAGATTGCGGGGCCCTCTTGTTGACTAGCACAGTTGATGCCGCTAGTTCCACGAGGCCGGGATGTGCGCAACAACGCAACTCATAGTTACCTTGAGGTAGTCGCAAGGCAGGTACCTGTAAAGTACATGTGCAAAACAGCAGCAACGGGAACTGGGCTGGGATGGATTCACCATGTCAACACGCAAAGGATAAGATTCTCCGGTGGAGCCGCAGCGAATCGGTGTGCAGCAAGCAAGCAAGCAAGCCCGGTATTAGCAGATGAGAAATAAACAGGGGCACTCCTTGAAAGCAAGCTCACCATACCTACGCTTACTTTACGCTTAGCCATTGGGACGCTTGCCGGGCAAGATCAAAAGGCCAATCGTTCCTTCCAGTTTCCAGTTACTATGTGCGGTCATCTGGGACAGGGGTTTGGCTCTCTTGCCCCCTGCTTGCCCTGTTTGTGGTATCCATGTACGTAGCAAGCCACAACGAGGTTCCAGAGAGAGAGAGAGAGAAAAGGGCAACCGACAAGTAGGTACCGCGAGGTACCGTGCCCCATCGTGGGGGACCTGCCGCAAGGCCTCGAAATCAGCAGTCAGGCACGCGACCTGAACCAGGAGCCAACGAAAATCGCACTTGCACCAATTATTGCCGATGGCGCCATTCTTCCGCGCTCGGCGCCAGCCTCGCACTTTTTGAGCAGACACGCACTGTGCCCACATCGCTCGAGAAATCAAGTTGCAAGTATACATGTGCGCTCATCTCATGCTGCCCGGCCAAGGGTGGTTTCGATGTGGGCGCGACCCAACCCAGCTTGGTCACAAGTCCCCGTGATCAGAGAGAGGAGGATTAGGAGCGGAGAGATTCTCGATGACGTGCCCGATCTCATTTCCTGCTGCGCACAGCGGATCCCAAAGGCTGGAACCTTGATTACTAGTGACTCGCTGCAAGTCGCGATGCACCAAGGGCAGCATGACGATAAGCGAGATAGCGGAGTCGACCTGGTTGGTCCATCCCCCCCTGTCCTTGTAGTCTCTGAGCCCTGGGAGCCCGTGAGCAGGCGGCGTCAACAAGCTCCGAGCACCGAGGATCGTGAGAGCCCGTTGATGCTGGAACCTGGTCGTTCGTAGCGCGAGTGTAGGGTATCAAGTCTGGTGGTATCATTCATCATTATTACTAGCCAAGATGTTTCTCTAGGCCCTCTATCTCTCAGTAGTCGCATTGACTCAGTGACGACAAACACTGCCTCCCATATGATGCCCGGAAGGAAAACCCATAACCAACAAACTGTGATCAAACGAAGACGCTTTGCAATGCAGATCTCAAGAAATGCCCCGAATGTGAACATCACCTCCAATTCGAGCATGCTGGCTTCCCGACCCAAACCCATTTACATGGTCAGTCGAGATGACGAGGCAACACCAATAGCCTCAACCCGGAAGCCCATGTCCTCGAGAGCAGCTTTGTTGACCGTGTTGCGGCCGTCAAACACGTATGCGGGCTTCTCCATGAGCTCTCCGACACGAGCCCAGTCGACCTTCTCATGCTTTGACGAAGGCTTGCCGTTCGTGGCGCCGTTGGCAGTGCCGTTCGATGCGCCGGCCGCATCATTCGGCGGCGGCGCAATAGCCTTTGAGGCCTTGTTGCTGAACATATCCCACTCCGTGAGGATGACGACCGCGTGAGCATCCTGGCAGGCCTCATACGGGCTGCTGGACACTGTGATCTGCTTGTCGCCTCTTTCTACCTGCAAGTCGGCCATGATCTGCTCTTCCCGGACCTGGGGGTCGAAAATGTGGATCGAGGCGTTCTCGGCCATGAGGCTCTTGACCACTGTGATGGCCGCACTCTCTCTTGTGTCGCCCGTGTCCTTCTTGTACGCGAATCCGAGCACGGCAATCTTCTTGTTCGACAGTGTGCTGTACATGGAGTCGACAATGCGCTTAACAAAGCGAGCCATCTGGTACTCGTTGACCTCGACTACCATCCGCCAGTAGGCGGCCACCTCTGGCAGATGGAGCGACTCTGAGATGTAGACAAGGTTGAGGATGTCCTTCTTGAAACAACTGCCACCGAACCCTACGGAGGCGTTGAGCATCTTGGGGCCGATACGGGTGTCTAGGCCCACGGCGTACGCCAGATCCTGAATGTTGGCATCGACAGCCTCGCAGATGGCGGAGAATGAGTTAATGCTTGAGATCCTCTGAGCAAGCATGGCATTGGCAGCGAGTTTCGCCAGCTCGGAGGACCACAGGTTGAGGGTGATGAGTCTCTCGCGGGGCACCCAGTTGGCGTAGACATCGGCTAGGGCCTCGGCGGCAGCGTAGCCCGACTCAGTCTCGAGACATCCAATGAGGATGCGGTCAGGGTGCAGCAGGTTGCGGACAGCTGTGCCCTCGGCAAGGAACTCGGGGTTGGAGAGAACCTCGAACTTGACGCCGGGCTGGGCATTGGCAGCCAGGATCTCACGCATCATGTTGGCTGTGCCACAGGGCACTGTGCTCTTTTCGACGACGATGGTGTCCTTTGTGGCGGCTCTGGCGACGCGGCGGGTGGCGGACTCGAGCCAGCTGAGATCCGAAGCCTTGCCGGCACCGAGGCCGGTCTTCTTGGTCGGGGTGTTGACGCCGATGAAGACAATGTCGGCATCCCTGATCTTCTGGTCAATGTCTGTCGAGAAGACCAGGTTCGGCTCGCGGTTGTTGCTGCCATCGCGGGCAGGCTGGACGAGCTCGAACAGGTTCGGCTCGTATACGGGGAGCAGGTCTGAGTTCCACGCGGCAATGCGGCGTGCGTCAATGTCGACAACAGTGACGAGCAGGTGGGGGGCCTTGTTGGCAATGACGGCCGCACTGGGTCCGCCCTGAGAGCAAGGTCAAGTGTTAGTGATGGTGACGGAAGAGACAAGTCGATGTCACGCCGAGAGCCTGTCTGCGTGAGGAAGACATACCACATAGCCGCCGCCAATACAGCAGATGGACTTGACCTCGCGTTTGCGCGAAAGAGCTTGTTGTGTCATGGTTGGGGTTGTAAGTGGTTAAGAAGGTCTGGTGTCTTGGGCAAGCAGCTGGCTAAACAAAGACAAGCACAGAAGGATGGGGGTATCTTGTAGGCCAAGGAAAGAAAAGAGACAGGAAAGGGAAGGAAGATTGATATTGACCGAGTCGGGAGCGGACGGAGAGGAAAAGAAGAAGGACGAGATCAGATGCAGCCCTTGGGCCCGCCGAAGGTCGGCTTGGGGAAAGATCGAGGGGTGGAAGCAGGGCACTTGCAGAGAACGATGCGCAGGCACAGGGCAGGACTGTTGGGATCCAGGGACAATGCATCGGGCTCCACAGCATTAGCCGGCCTGGGCAGGCAGCAATGGGAGAACATCTGGGAATACTACGCGTACAAGGTAATTGACGGTATTGCATGCAATACTTGGTAGGGTGCTCGAGGTGGCTGTGCTATAACGATGGCGCGGCCTGGGGAAAATGTGTCGAGGCTGCGGGCGCCGGTGCGCCAACAGGGACGAGTGCTTTGCGCACGCGGCGGGCGCTCGAGGTTGACGTCGCTGCCTCTAGCTCGCCCGCGTGCGGGCACGGGCGACCCTGAATGGCCGCCGAGCGATGGCGTTGGCGAGTCGGCGCATGGGGCTTGCCATCTGCCGACTCTGGTTTCTGGTCTCATGGCCTCAAGAGGGCGGGCGACGCCATCCCCGCTGACCCTGATCAACGCCATGCCAGGCGGTGTAAGTGCAATACTCAAAGTTCTCGTGACTGGTGAGCCCCCAAGGATCATCATCGTGTCTGGACGGCTGCCATCAGCTCCAGCCGATCCCATTCCCTCGCGCCTTCCCACGAGGCTGGCGGAACTGGGTGGGTCGGCAGGGCTAGCGCACCTTGAGGTCCCTAGTCCAGATGCAGCGAGACCAAAGTACCCGACTTTGTGGGTACCCCACGAGCCTCAGGTGTTGCGCAAGTCGGACACGTACGGAGTACCGAGCATACTTGCGTGTGCCTTAGGCAGCTGTATAGCGCCTACGTTTGTGGCACGCGGGCGGAATTGGCAAGGACGGGATGGGAGCAGGGGTTGTCTGCGTCGGCTCATCATGACACGCAGTATGCGTGAGTTGCACCCATCGCCGACCATGATCGGCCAACAATGCAGATCCTGCTCGTCCTGGCACAAACTTCTCGAACTTGTCAGCTCGTGTTCCTTCCAGACACCCGTATGGTCGTCATGATTTCAGGCAGGATGCAGCTCGAACCATAAACGAGCCCAGAACCGAGAAAACGACGCCACTGCAGACGGAGACGACCAGTGACGTAGTTTAGGGTACTGCAAGATAATTAGGTAGAGACATGACCAAGCCAAAGAGATGATGACCAGGGGCACATAATAAACATTGAGCCGCGCCAAGGCCGGGCTTGCCGGCCATGCCCCGTGCCAAGGAAAGAACAACTCTTTCCTCAGCCGTGGGGAGGGAGGAGTCTGGAGATGGGCCTCGATTTGCGATTCTGTGAGATAGAGCACAGTGACGCTAGACTGTGCCGGGTCGTGTCCTGATAGGCTTCACGCCTGTCTCCACCTGCCCAAGGGGGCAACCTCGAAAGCGCACGAGCGACCGCAGCCAAGCCGCGCAGTGGCCGCCAGCCAGGCCTAGCGCCCATCTGCCGTCCACGGGCCCGGGATTGGGCTTCAGGCACCGGGAACCTCCTTTCCCGATGCAATACAACACTCTCGACAAAGAATAGGGGGGATCAGAGCCAAGAAAGAAGAGGTATGCCCATTTCAGTTGTCCGGTCGCACGGCGTCACTGCAGCGGCGATGTCAGCGTAGTTCCAGGCTCTCGGTGCCGCCTGACCGAATCAAGCCGGTCGTCCTCACCTCACCCTCGTCATCTCGGACTTAAGAAGCACCCAGGCTGGACTGTGCTGGGCACTGTACGCTAGCCTGCCGGGCCATGCGGCACTGACAGATGCACAGGGGGTGTCTTGGCACGGCGCCCAGTGGGGCCCCGCGGAGCCAACGGTCGCGCTGGTGTGCTTGCCGTGGTGCCGTAGTGCCGTTCCACCCGGCGTGGCGCTCCCTCACGGTGCCACCACTGTCGCAGCCCGCTGGCTGCACAGCACCTGTTGCCCGAAACAGCCCTCCGTGTGTGCGTAGTACCTTGCGGTACCCTCCTGCAATCCAGCTCGCTTGGCTGGACGAAGAGGCGGCCTGGCAGGGGCCGTCGGCGCTGCGCACGAAGCCACACCACTTGACGCTTCCATGACGGCAGAGCCTCAGCAGTGCTCCTGCAGTGCCATGCTGTGCTGACCACGACATGGCTGCTGCGTCGTTTGTCCGCTGTCGTTGCAGCAAGGACGCTCTCTCATGGTCTCTGCTTATTCCCGGTTCCTGCGCCCGGCGACCATGAGTGAGGACGAGGCCCCGTCCAAGCCGGGCAGTGCAGTATCATGCGTCTTCCGAAACTGATTGGCACGATTCAGTGACGGACCGTTGAATGCCATGTGCAGGGTGTCCAGGTCGCGTGCCCAGGCGGTCCACGGACGGAGTAATACATCGAGTACCTTGGGGGTACCTCCCCACCTAGGATCCCACAGATTGCCGTCACAGCTCATCTGCGACCCTGCTTGGCAGCCCTGGAGTGTCTGCACTGCACGGCAGGAGCGTCACCAACCACCAGGCACTTACCTTACTGGCAACCTTGAATTCCGAGAACCCGTCCAAGTCTTGCTTGCTTGCCTCCACTTGTCACAGGCGCCCCATTGCCCTTATCGTCCCTGTAAAACCACTTCTCCCACCCACCGCAGCACCCCATCATCGACCAAAGTCTCTTCCGTCACTGCTGCTTGGCTGCATCCCACCCAGACTCACTCCCGGCGGATCCATCCTTGACCACGTCGTGCCGCTCCCGGCTCTTTATTGTGACCACCACACCCGCCCTCAACCTCGGCCAGCAGCTTCAGCTGGGAATATCTCACCGTCGACTCACGCCTACTCCGCTGTGACCTGACTGCTAGCCCACCATAGACCACGGCTCCGCTCTCTGACAACCCATAACGGTCTGCCACCAACAAAGCCTCGCCTCTGGACAAGCGCGAGAGACATCGTCCACGACTGTAGGAAGTCATAGGGGATCACAGTCAACCGCAAAGCCAGCATCAAAGCCGCAGGCATGGCGACACGGCCAGTGTCACGCGACAGCAGCGACTCGTCCAGGCCTAGTCTGGACGGCATCGACGCCCTCGAGAAGGACAACCTCCTCAACGCGGACATCGAAGCGCAAAAGTTCCAGGAGCCTAAGCCCGCGCAATCGATCAACCACGAGGACACCGTCGCGACGAGGAAGAAGCTCATTGCCCTCGCCGGCTACTTTGTCTGCAACATTGGCCTCACAATCTACAACAAGGCCGTCCTAGGCTCCGTACGTTTTCCTCTACTGATCCTCAGCTGTACTGGTGGCGGTTTTGCTAATCAGACGTCAATCTACAGTTCCGCTTCCCATGGCTGTTGACAGCTCTTCATGCTGGATGTTCTTCGATCGGCACGAGCGTCATGCTCCAGCTCGGCCACTACCATACTGCCAAGCTCAACCACCGCGAGCACATGGCCCTGATTGCCTTCTCCTTCCTCTTCACGATCAACATTGCCATCTCGAACGTCTCATTGTAAGCACATTCCGAGTTCTGACGTGGCTGTCGCCTGCCGAAGCAATGTACTAATCACAAGCCCCGACCACAGAGCAATGGTCTCGGTGCCATTCCACCAGCTAGTTCGCGCCCTGACGCCTCTCTTTACTACGATCCTCTTCCGGCTCTTCTTCAACCGCAGCTACTCGACTGAGACGTACCTCTCGCTCATCCCAATCATCTTCGGTGTCTCGCTAGCGACATATGGCGAGCTTACATTCAGCGACCTCGGCTTCATCCTCACGTTCCTGGGCGTGCTCCTTGCGGCATTCAAGACCATTGTCACCAACAAGATGATGACGGGGTCTCTTAACCTGAGCTTCTGGGAAATCTTGCGACGCATGTCCCCGCTGGCCTGCATCCAGTCAATCATCTATGCCTGGCTCACCGGCGAGCTCGCGGCATTCTACAAGTTCTTCACCGAGGAGCTCCTCGCCCCTGGCTACAAGTGGTCGCCATGGCAGTTCTTCCTCATCATGGCTGGCAACGGTGCGCTGGCGTTTGCCCTCAACGTCTCGAGCTTCAGCACCAACAAGATCGCCGGTGCCCTGACCATGACAGTGTGCGCCAACATCAAGCAGTGCCTCACCATCATCCTCGGCAGCGTCCTCTTCGAAGTCAACCTGAGCATCATGAACATGTGGGGCATCCTGGTGACTGTGGCTGGCGCCGCCGTCTACTCGTTTGTGGAGCTTGATTCGAAACGGAAGCTGAAGGCAGCTGCCGCCGCGGGTCCCGCACGCCGCTAAACTTGCGCGTACACGATGTTTTCAACGCCGACTAGCGAGTCATGTTGAAGCTTTCGCTTTCTAGCATGACAGGCGACGTGCATCGCTCGTATACTGCCTTTGGCCCCTTTGGCGTTGGTCCGTCCACGGTTTCGGTCTCGCGCATCGCAACAGCTGCACGCGACTCCTGGAGCTGACGCGGCCACGTTATGCCACACATCATATCTCTCTCTTCCCGCCTCTCTAGCGGCATTCATTTTCTAGAAGTCGTGCATTTGCATCCGGAGTTCGACGGGGATATCATTTGTTTTTGTTCCGGGCTACACCGCCGCATTCTGAAGAGCACATATATCTTGTTGCGGAGAGTCATATACACACATAGCACACCAGCTTTTACTGCCACGGCAGTGGTCGGTGGATGAACAATACCCAGGCTGGCGGCAAGGCTACGGGGAGTACATAGTTCAATACGAGAGAAGTTCCTTGCCATGAATCACGATATTGTTGTTTGGATTGCCCTGTGTCTGAAAGAAGCAGTGCTTAGAACTCCGCAGGGGGGATGTGCGGGGAAAGTCGATCGTGACCCGACCGGGAGCGGGCAGTGTCGACAAAGGTGCACTGCGACAACAACGAGCGCGGGCTGCCTCCCGAAGCAACAAGGATACAAGGATACGCACTTTACGATAAGCAAGCACGCTTGACGACTTTTCAAAAGCTTGTCGAAGGTTCAGCCTCTGCAAACCACGCCGAGGCAAAGATCTCCACAGCGTGGCCGCCCGTCCACCTACGTACCACGTGTACGCAAGCAGGGGTTCGAAAAAGCTTATCTCCCACCCCCAAATCTTGCTGCCTGGCGCCACCTTCGTCGCCCCGGCCGACTGGACTACCGGTACGCTCGATCAAAAGGAAAGTAGGGTTTAATGCTCGAGAACCCTGTGAACTCATCCATGGGGGGATGTCGTGTTCGTCGTCCTGTTTTAGGGTTTATCCTGGCCTCGTGGGCCAACCGCCCTCTTAACCCAGTGAATCAGCTCTCTCGGGCGCTAGGGGCGATTGTGTGGTTGGCTGGTTGGCTGGCTGGCTGGCTGGCTGAGTTCGGCTCGGCTCCATGCATACATGCATGCATGCTGAACCCCAAGTTTCTCCTCCTGGCCTGGTTGGATACCTCGTGGGGTTTGCCCGCCCGCCAGGCCAGGCCGGGGACTGACGAGACGGGACGCGTAATAACTTCAGTTCAGACCGCACGTCCGCTGGGTTATTCCGTGTACCACCACCACCACCACCGGCAAGGGGGTGGAGCGGCCGCTTTCAGCCGCGGCAGACTAACCCCTACCTAGGTAGAACAAGGCTACTTTCGTCTATGCGTACCTATCAAACAGCTCGAAAGAGACGAATGACACGGAGGCGTTGTTTTTCCCTTCGAGGAAGCAGCGTCAAAGCTGGAGAGGGCACACGTCAGCTTTTGGGGCTTTGAGGCAAGGCTTTGACTGACTACCTACCTAGCTAGTTAATTAGCAGACTGCGCTATGCATAAAAGTTCCGACGTTTCGGTGGTCGGACGACGCCCGTCCGATGTCCCGATGTTTGGTAGTGGCTTGCTGCGAGGCTTGAGGTTCGGCGGTGGTCGTCGTCGCCGTGCACCGGTGTCATCGCTCGCCGTCGGCTGATGGGCTGTGCTTGCGTCGCTGCGTCCTTAGTTTGTGTGTGCATCATTGTGAAAGTCGTGACTTGGAGGTACATCGCTCACGGCGGTCCATGTTGTTCTTCAAGTCACACTAGAGGCACAAGACAAGAAATGTCACAGTAAAGCGAGCTATGCTCCTCTATTTCCCTTGTAAATGCCAATGCAAAAACTACTACATCAAACGGCAGAATCATCATGCAAGTCGGTCCCCTTGGGGAGATGTCTTCTAGCCCCAGTTGTTGCCAAACCCGAGCTCTGACGGGTCGAGCTCCTCCTCGCCCTGCAATTTCGCCTCAAACGGCGAGCACAGACCGTCCTCCCAGTCTACCCAGCCGCGCTCGCCGTTGATGAACGTCCACGCCCCGGCGAGCGCATCACGGTGCGGCCCCGTCTTGACAGGGCCCCGTTTCCTCAGGTTCTCAAGCAGCGCCTTCTGGTGCGGGTAGAACCAGCTGCGGCCCCAGTAGATCTCGCGGTACGCCTTCTTGCCCGTGAAGTGAACGACAGGAGGGATCGTCATGGACGCGGTGTTGACGATCAGCGGCACTGTCGACCACGAGAACAGCTCCTCGGACAGGTGCGCCCTCGAGTCCTTGTGGTCGTCGGCTCGTGCGCTCGCTGCCAGCGGCGAGGGCGAGAGAGTCACGAGGTCGTTGGGCAGGATGTAGTTGGGTTGCTGCCAGTTCCAGTCGCCCATGGTGGAGATGTAATGCTGGGAGATGTTGTGTCGTACCCACGCCAAGTATTCATCGTAGTAGGCAATGGTCTGCCACATGTTGGACTCGTAGTCGAGTCCAATGTAGTACTCGGCGCGCGTGCCCTTGGACAGCTGGGGAATGTCCTTGTCGGGCTGCTTGGGAAGCAGGTAGCCTTCTATCTCCGTGACGTTCTTGCCCTGGGCCTTGTCGGCCTGGAGCTTGAGCAGGCGGCGTTTGTATGACTGCTCGCCTTGCACGATGCCAAAGTAATACTGGTCCGAGTCGGTGACGTGGTTCTCCTCAATCTTGCGCATAGCAGCCTCGAAGACGTCGCGGACCTCGCGGACCGTTCCCATGATGGTGCCAGAGTTAAGCCACCGTGGCCTGGTGTGCTCCGACGGGCCGATGTCCGTGGCAGGGCCAAAGCCCTTTTTGGGCAAACGAGGCTCGGGGACAGCCCAGCAGGCAGGACGCTCCCACCCACCCGGCCAGCAGATCTTGTCGGAGCCAAAGATGACGGTATCCTTCATGTCGTGTTTGTCGACCAGGTCCTGGCCGTACGAGGCGACGTTCTGGCGGTAGCCGGCCTCGACTGTGTCGTAGTAGCGCTTGATCATGACATTGCCAGGCAGCTGGAACCAGGCATCGAAGCCATCCATCATGTAGACGAACTCGTCATCCTCGGACTCGGGCAGTGAGTGGAGGTAGTCGAGCACGCCCGAAACCTTTGTCAGATGCTGCTTGTAGTCGTCCTTGTCCTCTGGGGCGCCGTAGTTGATAAGGACCGGCGCTGGGTAGCCCATGAATGCTGCCGAGGTGAGGAGCTGGCATAGGTGGTGATTTGTGCTCGTGGCGGGAATGAGCAGGTGCATGCGCCTTGGGTCGTACTTTGACGAGCCTGGTGAGGGCTTGGACCATGGCGTGGCCGGGCCTTTGGCGCCGATGAGTTGGCTAATTATGACGGTAGCCAGCAGGACAGCGGCGATGGGGCCGAGGATCCTCAGAAGGCGGCGAGGGAAGGCCATGGCGACGACCATGATGGCGGCTGTGTAGAGCGAACTGACGCTGCCAGCATTGAAGGTCTGGCGGAGAGCGATGAAGTGCTGGTCCGCGGTACGAGTCTGATCTGCAGAAGCTGAGCAGGCAGGGGCAGACTGGCGGCAGCAGATGTGACGATGTCGACAATGCAGACCAGAGGCCCGATATCGATTGTGGTGCCTGCAAGTCTCGGCAGCGGTTTGTGAGACTCTTGTGGTCTGCGGGTAGAAAGGACCCGTCGTCGACGTCCAAGTACTGGCAAGTATACAGTCGACGGGGACTGTGCACTGTGTCCATGGCCCCCAGAGGCGGGACGTTGAATGTTGGCGGGCCACTTGCTCGAAAACACCCATCGTGGGCCATTGCAATCTTGCACGAGTCCGAGCCCACAAGCCCACAAGCCCAGCCAGGGGTAGCTGCCTATGACGCAAGGTATGGCATTCACCATCTGCGATTGCCATGGAGGCCGCCTTCGTGCACCAGACACCCCACCGAGTCAGGTGCGGTCAGAGTCTGTCCGCAGGGCAAGCGGCTGCCAATCTGACGTTCACTGGCGCAGTCGCGCAACGTGGCTCGCCAACAGCCTCGTGTCGGCATCAGGCATCGCTCGCATACCGCGAATGGCGGCCAAGGCGGAATTCTGTGACGGGCGATCCCCATCACAATGGCTTGGGATTTGTTGCGGCGACCTCCAGGCCGGGCTTGGCAGCCGCAGCCTGCCCCCTTGGCCCGGATCACGGCACACACATACACACACACACAACACTGCCCCTGAGCACCCAACCCTCTCGCCCCCATCACTCTGCTCGGTATTCTTGCGAAGCGCCCAGGCCGGCCCGGGCGTGTGTGATAGTGTCTCTGTCAGCATCCCGGTCGCACCTGTCTCGGCGGAATCAAAGGGGGGAAAAGCCGCCATCGCGACGACAGGCAACTCGGCAGGACACCCCGGCTGTTCTTATTCTCTCGGGGCATGAGCTTGCTTGCAATAAAGCACAATCTCTCGCCTGCCCGAGGCGTGCCAGTGGGGAGTGCTACAGGGCTGAGGAGAACACCACACCGTCCGAGCAGCACTGTGCAGTCCCATCTCGACCCGTTTCGGGTCTTCTACACCTTCTAGCGCTGTCGGCTTCCTTCACCAGCCTCCGTTATCATCACCGCTGCCGGCCCCGACTCCCCCGGTCTACATTAGCATACGTCACGGCCGCGTCGCTTCTCGTTGCTATCCTCCTGGTGCCACCACGCTACCACGGATTGTGTGGCCGGTTTCTTGCCAGCGTGCATCATTAAAGCTCTGTCTTTACTTGCCTGGCGCAACTGCGACCATCTGCGAGGATCAACACGGGCGCCACAATGGCTGCTCTTCGGAATTGGGGAGGCCGTGTCCTCGATAATATCGGTCTCAAAGAACTCAACTATGACCGCCTCAATCAGAGCGAGCTCCCCGAGCACGAAGATGGCGAAGAAGTGACCACAAAGGAGCCACCGTCACGCATCCAGTCCCTCGTCATCAAGGTGGCCGGTACAATATTTCTCGTCGTTGTTCTCCTCTTCGCCATCGCGAGAATGACGGCCACGAGCCCAGCAGGCCGGCCAATAGTTTCACAGCTGTTGGACGATGACGAGCCGCGGCAGTCGTACCTGCATGTCTTGTTCCCAGCGAATGGGCCGACTACGGAAATGTGCCAGACGACTTTCAGCGCTGCTGCGCTCGATTACTCGACCCTCCGCGTGCTAGGCTGGGAGGCGACACCAAACTTTGAAAACGTCAACGACAACTCCAAGGCGCTCTATGAACTCCACAGCGTGCTGAGCTGGCTCAACCAGCTCGACCGCGAGGATCAGGCCAGCGAGCTCATCTTCATCCTCGACAGCAGCGATGTCTGGTTCCAGCAGCGCCCAGCCGCCCTGATCAGCAAGTATCACGCCATTAATGCGCGCGCAAATGCACGACTAGCCAGCAGGCTTGGAAGCAAACTCGTCGAGGAGACAAACATCACCCAGACTATCGTCTTCGCGGCCCAGCGAGACTGCTCCACGGACGACGACAAGGCCCTCGAATGCTATGCCGTGCCTCCGTCGGAAGCCCGCGGCATTACTTACGGTGACAGCCGCGACGACGACATGCCACGCCACCTCCACGCGGGTTCAATCATCGGCCCTGTCGGCGATGTTAGGGCCCTTTTCCGGCATGCGCTCATCATGGTCGAGAGCACGCCATCCCGCACGTACAAGAGTGCGCAGGATGTATTTGCTCGTATATTCGGCGAGCAGAGCTATCAGCGGGAGGCGATCCGAGCACGCCACGTGACGTTCTGGTCCAAGGTGGTCTCTTTCTTTGGTCGCAATCCTCGCGACGACGTCTTGAACCAGAACTACGGTCGCGAACAGATGAGGCGCCGGGACGGCAATGACAGGGAGGAGGAAGGGGCCGAACCGGAACCGGAAAGCGCCCCTTACGACTTCAAGATCGGGCTTGACTACTACGGAGAGATCTCGGCCCCCACTATGGCACACAACAAAGAGTTTGCGTGGGTTGAGTACGGCTCACAGGAAAGCATTGACAAAGCCATCGAGGCCGTTGGCGTCAGAAAGGTCCACAAGCTTAGTGTCGCCAAAGAGATTGCCAGCTCTGCGCCGCCTTTCTGGACTCCGAGCTACACAGGCTGGCTGCCACTACCCATAGAGAAGACCTGGTCTCAGGTGCCAATGCTCACCAACATGTTCACCGGCGTTGCGCCCGTCACCGTACACCACAAGTCCATGCACAAGGGCGAGCAGAAGCAGCTCAATTCAACGTGGCAGGACACCTGGTTCTACCCGCACCTGAGACCCATGCTCACCGCCAAGGGCAGCACGGTCCGCCGACCCATCGCCGTCGTCAATGGCCCGAACGGTAGGGAGGAATGGTGGAACCCTCACGAGGAGATTGCCGGCCTGCGATTCGAGGACGGCGGCATGCCTGGCGTTTGGAGGGTGTGGGAGGATGTCTGCAACGACGAGCAGATGTCCAAGGAGCTCTTCGCCGACGGCCAGGGGCGATGGAGGCAGCCCGTATACGTACCCGACGACAAGGGACAGGCCCACGAGGTCTTGCATAGGTGGATGCAGATGACGGATGGAAAGCTGCTGCATGATGTGATCTGATTTGGCATGGAGGAAACTGGTAGCATCTTGTTCAGCCACGGGTCATGGCGCTTGGAGTACTGAGGCATAGCATCTCTGCATTTCATGGGGGTCGTTTCTAGCATAGCATTACTATACCGCAAGGTACATAGCATCAGATCTGTCATTGTATAGGACCACATTCACGAGCATTAGTGTCGGATCGACTGCAGTCTCAATAGCAACTGTTCGGTGCACTGAGAGAGTCGAAGAGTACTGATCACCGGGAAGAAACATTCCTGGAGTCGGCTGCGGGCCCCACAGTCAACCCCGGATTCTTGGCAGGCACCTCACCTCGCACGCTCAGGGGTCTCGTTACCTTTTGTCCGGAAAGCCCGGGCACCTCACGACCTCACGATTCCTTTTCTATCGCGGAAATCAGCACACTCGCGACAGCATTGCTCTATCTCCAAACTGGCCGTCTGAGACTAGCAGATTTCGACACATGGCGCCGTCCTCAGCCTCGTCGTCGTCGTCGTCATGGCTTGACAAGGTCTACCTCATCTATTTCGCGGTGCATATCCCCGTGATGCTCTGTACGTCCCTCTCACTCTCCAAGGCCTGCAAATCTCGTATCATAGATATCACCCACTGATACACACACGCGCGCGCGCACCACCGCCAACGTACAGGCGTCGACCTGGTGCCCCTCTACCCGGCGTCGCTCTGGCAGCCCGCCACCGCCCCCTTGCGCTTCCTCGGCGACCTGCGCGCCTACTACCTGACCACGTACGCGGACCAGTTCTTCGTCCCGCCGCCCGCCGTGGTCCCGGCATTCTTCAAGTTCTTCACCTTGCTCGAGCTCGTGCTGCACCTGCCCGTGAGCGTTTGGGCTGTGCGCAAGCTGTCCGGCAGCAGCAGCAGCAGCAGTAGCAGCAGCAGGCTCGACGGGCCCGGGGAGCTCGTGCTCCTCGTGTACGGCATCGAGACGGTGCTCACGACCGCGTGCTGCATGTACGAGGCGTACTTCTGGGACGTGGCGGTCATCACGAGCGAGCAGCGCGTCATGCTGCTCACCGCGCTGTACGGAAGCTACCTCGCCATCGGTACGTCTTGAAGTTCCTGGTCTGGTTTCTGCAACCTTTCCTTGTTGGGACCCGCCGCCCTCCATGTCGCTCTTTTTTGTCGTGTCCTGGGCTTTCACTTCGGCCCTGTCGCTACGAAAAGGACCAGTCTTGCTGATGATGTGTGAAACAGCAACCTGCCTGGCCGTCGATATGTACACGCGTCTCCTTCGACGCGTCAGTGGCCCCGGCAACGCCACGGCCAAAAAGCTGCAGTAGATTGTTTTGGTCGTAGAGAACCACGGGGCGACGGCAGTGGTTGTGGAGGGACTCGAGTATCAGCTCGGCTTCACACAGGGCGGGATTACGTCGCAGGGCGGTAGTTTCGACGGGTAAAAGGCGGTGGATGTGTCGTACTCTACTGAGGCGTGCGAGAAAGAGATGTATCTTAGATTTGCAACTTGCTTAGACGAGGCGACATGGGAGAACGGAGGGCGAGCGGCTGCAGCGTGGCTTGCTCATCTGTCCCGAAGCCAGGACCTCAGATTTGCGTGGACGTATAATAAATTCGCTGAGCTTCGCTTCCAGATGTCGGGGAGGACGCAGAGACGGTAGCTTGAACAACAATAATAAGGCTGAGAGAGGAAAGATAACACTGATTTCAAATCGTAACGCCTACAATCATCCCAATCTAGCTTATGTACAATATCCTGCTACCGGTGCTTCCACAAAGTCAGGCCTTTCTGCTGGCAAGGTTGATCTTCATCGGGCAGGCACTTAGGTGGATCCTCTAGTATTCGTTCCATCTTGTTACAGCCTGCTAGAAGTGCTGCAAAACGTGGAGTCCAGCGTTGAGCGGCTGATGCCGCACCAGTGACAATTCATCTGGTGGCTATGCTGCTGCCGTGGGATCACACGAGCGGTCGGCAGTCCCAGCACCGGTAAGTCGGAGGGTTCTGTACCGGACTTTGACGTGGCGCTTGCTGGAGTCTATCTCAGAGCAATCGCGCCCCGCCGGCTTTCGCGCACGTGGAGGTAACCCTGGAGGCCGCAGAATACCAAGAAGCCCTGAACAGAGAAGAATAGGCACTGTCAGCATGATCATGCACGGCACGACAAACGACCTGGCGTCATGACAAAGCCATCCTCCGGCAGCCGAGGAGAAGTCCGAGGGAAGAAACGAGAAGGAAACAGATCGCGGGCTCCTTTGACGTACAGCATAGATGATGACGGCAGTCCAGATGGTGCCAGCAACAGCTCCGGCGTCCTCGAGCTTCGGGTCGTTCTCGCCGCCGACGACAGACTCGTGCGACTGGGCGAAGAGGGAGCCGAGGACGGAGAGGATAACGATGGCGAATACGGAGATGACGACGCTGTTTTCGTGGAGTAGAAGGTCAGCATATGATGTGATAATTGCACGCTGCTGTCCCGTGTGCGCGCGATTCTCTTGCTGCGTCTCGCGGCCCATGGGCGTGGTCGTATTCACTCGACACGGGGAGGTGAACCCCGGTCTGCTGTCGGGCGGGAGGGGCAGACTGACCAAGACCAGGCTTGCATCGAGCTGACGACGGGCTTCATGGTGGGTGGCTGTTGGGAGGGAACGGTCGAGAAGAGCTGTTGGAAGGACCTTTCTGGTCGAGTGCGCGCGCAAGTGAGGTGGTGCAGCGGCGACAGCGGCGGCGGCAAGATCGTTTGTATAGCGCGCGAGTATGCTCGTGCAATCGGTCGATATCGGCGCGCAGGGGGGGTCTGCGATGGCGGTGCGGATGTTGATGGTAGTTGTCGCCGATGATGCGTATGATTGATGAAGAACACTGGATGCGGCACGGCGCCAGAGCTCGTTGCTCAGCGGCCGAGCTGGTGGCGCCTGCACAGGTTAGCGGCAGCCTGGGCTTAGTCATCCTCGACGCATTCCGCTCCAGCTTCAGACCTGTCCTGGGACAACGGGCGAGATCCTCCACTACAGTCCACCAAGCAAATTGACATATTTGAAGGGAACAGTCTCTGCCAAATTCCCGTGTCACACTGTCGTGCTGCGGATAGGCATCGCAGGCTGCCATTGTGTTCATTCCAGTGCGATGTCGCCAGGACAGCTCCAGAGTGCATCGTCACAAGTGTCCGCTCTCATTCTTAGGGGCGCAATCTCCAACATGGGTGTGATGGTATCTGCCACCTCAAATGGTGGATTTATCAGTACCTGAAGATGAAAAAGCCCCCGGCCGAGACGAGACGAAGGGCTGATTTGCCTGCCGGGAGCGAGCCGGAAAATGCGCCCCACCACGGAGCCGAGGGCCGGGGTGCGGACGCCGGTCCGGGAAGCTAGATCCGGCAACGACGTCTCTGAGGCTGCAGTGCGCTGCGCAGGTCGCCCTTTAGTCAAAATTCCAAGATGCGTAGACGGGCACCATTCTCGCAGGGCATTGGCGCTGGGCGTGCATCGAGATGCCCAACGCTGCCGCCGGCTGCACCACAGCAGGTGTCATCATGATGCGGCCCGCACAGCTCCATTGTGATGTCATCATTAACCTCTGCCTCCTGCACGCCGGAGCAAACGTCCGGGCGGCGCGACAACACGCGCGAAGCAGACATGCAAAGATCATACGGATGGAGGGGAAATGGATTGAGCTGGGATGCGATCGTATATAGGTTGAGTCCGCTCCCTCGGGCGGTGCTCACCGCAAACTGTCCAAGCCGTTCAGACACACACAACACATCGCTGCTTTCCACTCCCAAAGCCGCTCAACACATCCGACATCATGACTGACAAGTCCCAATTCGAATCAGGTGCGTAGTTCCTACCAGCAAGGCTCTTACCGGACCAAGGAACACACGGTTGACCAGTCGGTTTCGCAGGCTACGAAGTGCCCGTCACCCACCAGGACTTCCCTGGCAAGGAGAGCAAGCTGCCTGTTGAGGCGCAGTACGACCAGATCCCCACCGAGGATGGCGGCTACCAGAAGTACAAGCCCGCCAACAAGCTCAAGGGCAAGCGCGCCATCATCACGGGCGGCGACTCGGGTATCGGCCGCGCCACTTCCCTCCTCTTCGCGCTCGAGGGCGCCGACGTGCTCATCGTGTACCTGCCCGACGAGGAGAAGGACGCTCAGGAGACCAAGAGGCTGGTTGAGGCCAATGGCAGCAAGTGCCACCTGCTCGCCACCGACCTGACCGACAAGGACAACTGCAAGAAGGTCATTGACAAGGCGCTCGAGAGCCTTGGCGGCATTGACATTCTGTTCAACAACGCCGCCTACCAGATGATGGTTGACGATATCAAGGATCTGAAGGAGTGAGTTCTCATTGCAATTCTAAGACCCCCCCCCCCCCTCCTTCTTCTCAGATGACTCGCTTGAGATCACAGATTTACTGACCTCGGAGCAGAGAGCAATGGATCCACACCTTCAACACAAACATCCACCCCTTCTTCTACCTCTCCAAGTACGCCCTGCCGCACATGAAGCGCGGCTCCGCCATCATCAACAACGCCAGCATCAACGCCTACATCGGCCGCCCGGACCTGCTCGACTACACGTCGACCAAGGGCGCCATCGTCTCCTTCACGCGCGGGCTCAGCAACCAGTACGTCTCCAAGGGCATCCGCGTCAACGCCGTCGCCCCGGGCCCCGTGTGGACGCCCCTCATCCCGGCCACCATGAACGAGGAGGCCCAGAAGCAGTTCACGAGCCCCATGGGCCGCCCCGCCCAGCCCAGCGAGATCGCGACGTGCGTCGTGTTCCTCGCGTCGCAGGACAGCTCGGCGATCAGTGGCCAGACTATTCACTGCAACGGCGGCACTATTGTCAACGGTTAAAAGGAAGTCTGCTGTAAAAAGAAAGTAAACGATGGTAAATAGGCCGGTATCTAATGTCTTATGAACGAGTATAAATTGCGCAAGCATCTCTATTTTTACCGGTGCTTTCATGCTATGATTCGTCAACTAATTTTGCATGAAATGTCTGTGATGGTCTCCTGCGATGAACAAATGTGTGACGGAGAAGATAACTATGCCATAGTTTTTACCCGACAGAAGCGCACAACATTCGCATAGTTATCAGCAGCTAGAATAAGTCGTTGTATTTTGTAGCCTTGAGTACGACGGACTTGATGATCCTCAAAATCCAAGAAAATGCGAACAACCAAAATATGACATGTCTAGAAGATTACCACATCTGGAATTTCTCACCGGCCGTGATTGGCTTTCTAGACTCGTGGGGGTGACACATGCGTGTTGTCAAAAGCTCCGGGAGCTGGAGCCTGAGCTGGAGCGGGAGCTAGGAGTGGGATGCTACGTCATTGACATCCTCAGTGACGTTTGCCCGATCTCGGGCCTGGCCAGCACTTCAAAGGATTCGGCTGCCTTTATTCAATGGGAGTAATTGCCATTGGATTCACCGAGATACTTGCCAATTTCTTAGACATTTTAAACAAACAAGTGCGCCATCAGCCAGAATAGCCCGCCTGCAACCATTGCGAACCACACCTACACCACGAGATCATAGCCGTAACCACAACACATCATGGACCCCTCCGGACCGTCGCAGCCCTCTTGGCCCGCCGCCTACGAGACAAAGGGAAACCCAGCCGACTCGAACCCGGCCGAGCAGCGAAACGCCGAGCAGAAGCAGCAGAAGCAGCGCAGCCCGTTGACCGAGGACCGCAAGCCGGGCTCCAAGCAGCACTCGAGCACCGCCGACGCCCTGCCGTCGAGCCTGGGCCAGGGCAGCCGCGGCCCGCTGCAGGGCGAGGAGCGCCACGGCCGGTCCGACGAGGACGTCGGCCGCCACAACGAGCTCGACGGTGAGCAGATGCGCGCCCCCGGCGAGGGCCGCGTCGCGCAGGCCGTCGAGGACAAGCCTGGCGCCGGGCCGCTGGAGCCGGACTTTGCGAGTGATCTGGACCGGTAAGCCTGCTGACGACACATTCCAGTTGTGGTTCTTGCTATGCTGTGTGTGCTGATCATGTTGCTGCCATGAAACAGGAAGAAGCAGGAGCAAGCCCAGCTGCGGGAGGAAATGAAAAGCGCGCGGCAGCATGGCACGATCTCGGACGAGGCCAGCCTCGGACGGGGCACCGAAGGACTGCGGGATGCTTAGAGTGAAGTTGTGTGAAGTCCTGGAGATTTATATTTTTTCTATATGCGACCAGGAGGAATTGAAAAATGCTCAATTTGTCTGTTGTCACTTGTGTTGTTACTCGTGGAAATCGGCACGCATTCGGAATCCAGTTCCCCCCGTCTTCAGGCTCAGTGAAGTTGCTTTGCCTTGGGTAAGTATCAATCAGTGTGTTCTGAGACTTCTGGTCAGATGCTGTTGGTTTTAGTGGTATCTTTGGCAACCACGTATCAGTGATTATTCTACCAGGCAGGGGTTTATAGGTGGTTGCCGAGTCGGCTGGTGAGTGACATTTGAGCAATTCGTTGCTGGCCATGTGTCGGCATGATGGATGGCATTATGCGCAAGACCGAACCACTGATCGAGCATCAGCCCGGTTCGGGTAGAAAGTGAAGACAACTGGAAGAATGCAGAAAAATGCAGAAAAATGCAGAAAAATGCAGAAAAAAAACCCCAACGGTCATCCCCAACGGTCAACGCATGCACTGTAGCAAGCTCGAGCAAGGGCGTCAATGATGGCTGGACAATAAGCGATTCCATGGCTGAGTCCCGACCTGCTATCCGGGATGCACTCAGCTCCCAAGGAGCGCGCCCTTACTATTGACGCTACAACTCATCTACATCATGAGGCCGGATACCGTCAGCATGCATTGACACGAGCTCTTGACCCGAGTGCCGAGGCCGTGAACGACGCTGCATGCAGGCTGCACTCACTGCACCAGTGCCATGTAGCATGTGTCACGTCCCCGGCTGATGCCGGTTACTGATCTACCGGCTTGTCTTCGCGGGCGAGCGGGAGGATGCTCCCGGAGGCTTAAAAGCTTGGGCGGCCATTGGGGGGGGGCTGTCACATGCCAGAACCCCCTCAAACACCTCTGGATCCACGCGCTACTTCAGAATAACGCGACAATGATGTCATGCACGGAACTACCCACCCTCGCTTGCCGGCTCTGCAGGCGAGGGACGCGCACGTTGCCAACGCCATTGTGCAGCTTGGCTGCTGATGGTTGGGCGGCACATTGCTCATCCCATAGCCCGTGAGCGTGCTCGAGTCCTCAATTGGCTCGCTGCTAGCTGTCTCGGCCGAGAACTCAATTGCTAAAACCAGTGCCAGGCTGTTCTCAGTGTCTCACTGCCGACTCGCAATCCTTTTCCCTCAATCACCTCTCCACACGTACCAGCACACAAGATCACAGCTCTGCTTCTTGTGCCGCTGATCAACAACGACCACCATGCCGGCCTCTTCGGGCGACACGCGGGTTGCGAACCCCCTCTTCCATCCGATACTCTTCGCCTACCAGATCCTCCAGTGGCTGCTGGACGTGATCCTCTCACCGACTCCGCCCGCTCCGGGACAGAGCCTCAACCGCCCGCACATCGCCATCATCGGTGCGGGCATCACGGGAGTCACATCCGCTGCTCACTGCGTCGGCCATGGCTTTGATGTCACCATCTTCGAGGGGAGTGATGAGAAGAGCAGTGTCGGCGGGATCTGGAGCGTGAGTACTGCCCCATGGTGTTGCCATCCACCAAGAGTAACGACCGAGAGGATACCAAAAACTAATCACTGCCTCCTCCGTGCACGCAGAAAGTCAACAGCACCTCGAGCCTCCAGATCCACTCGGTCATGTACCGCTTCCACCCCTCGGTCAAGTGGGATCGGGGCTACCCGGACCGGCAGCAGATCCTGAGCCAGGTGCGGCAGCTCTGGGAGACGTACGGCCTGCAGGGCAAGACCAAGTTCGACACAAAGGTGGAGAAGGTCTACAAGGACGACAAGGGCCGCTGGATCGTAAACGACCCCAGCAACGGCTACTTTGCGGGCGTCATTGCCGCCGTGGGCACATGCGGCGACCCCAAGAAGCCGCATATGGACGGCATGGAACGCTTCCAGGGCCCAGTATACCACTCGAGCAAGCTGGACGGGTAAGACTTCTTCTCTTTCCCTGTAACCTTGTATTTGATATCATGTTATAAGGGAAAATGCTGATGACGGGACCCCCCCTGCAGTGTCGAAGCGGAGGGCAAGAACATTGTCGTTATTGGTGGCGGCGCCAGTGCCGTCGAGGCGCTCGAGTTTGCGGCCGAGGAGAAGGCCAAGAAGGTCTACATCCTCTCGCGCAGCGACAAGTGGATCATCCCGCGCAACCTTATCGTCGACGTCCTGCTGTCGCTCAACATCTTCGGCCAGGAGACCTTCCTGTCCTTCATCCCCGAGGGCCTGCTCCGCAAGTTCTTCTACCGCGACGACCTCGCGGACATTGCGCCCACGGACAAGGGCATCTTCGAGGACACGCCCATGGTCAACTCGGACGTCATGGACAAGCTGCGCTCGGGCGAGGCCGAGTGGGTGCGCTGCGACATCGAGGGGTTCACGGACCACGGGGTCGTCGTGAACCAGCGCGGCAAGGGCGTGCCCAAGGGAGGGCCCGGCAAGCACCGCACCATCAAGGCCGACATGGTCGTCATGGCCACGGGCTACAAGCGCCCGTCCCTCGAGTTCCTGCCCGACGACTGCTTCGAGGAGCCCTACGGCCCGCCGAACTGGTACCTCCAGACTTTCCCCCCCGGCCACCCCTCCGTGTCGGCCATCAACTGCACGTACGTCTCGGCCATCGGCACCGTCGGCAACTGGCACATTGGCATCTACACGCGGATCCTGCTCATGTTCCTCACCGACCCCTTCACCCGCCCCAGCGCGTGGTGGATGCGCCGCTGGATCGACATGACCAAGGTCCTCAAGGCCACGAGCCCGACCGCCGCGTTCGACTTCTTCACGTACCTCGAGCTGGTGTGGTGGTTCGTCTTCTGCATCACCTTCAACCCGTTCCGCTGGAAGTGGGCGTTCTTCGTCTTCTTCGGGCTCGGGTTCGCGCTGCCGAACAAGGTCGTGGCCGTCGAGAGGCAGGTCAGGAACGGGCTGGGCTTGGCGACGGGGGAGACTACTGGGAGGATTGGGAAGGACGAGGGCCACAGTTTCTGAGCTGGGAAAATTCCCGGATCGGACGGGCTGTGCACTGGAAGCAGGATTTGGCAAGAGCCCGGCTGGTACGCTGATGGGGAACCTCGACGACATACACGGCCGACTCATATGATGAGAAGAATGGGCCCAAGACTCACGCACATCAGGAGAAAAATGTCCGACGAAAATCGGCGTCTTGTTTGAACAAAGAATGGCATAATTTAGATTCCCAAAACACCGCTCGATGCAAGATGTGTGACTTTTCAAATGGAAGGCCTTGTGTACAATCACCTCCGCTTGCCCTTGTCTCTGCGGCCAGCCTCCATGACCTTGACGCGCTTGTTGAAGCGATCGCCAATCTCCCGAGTGCTCTCGTTGAGCCCGCTGCCTCTCGCGCTGTCCGTCGTCTCGCGGCCGCGCTTGCGGCTCTTCTCCAGCAGCGCCCGCGTGCCGCCCGAGCCGCCGCTCTTCCGACCCGTCATCCTCGAGATGCGATCCACACCCTCGCCCAGCTCCCGCCAATCTTCGCCACCAAACTGCGTCCGCGAGCTGCGGCCCTCGATCTTGCTGCGCTTCGCCCGGTCCTTCTTGCTCTCATTTGGCAGGCGCACAAAGTTGGTCTCCTCGTAGTCGCGCCGGCGGTCCTCCTCGGCCTTCTGACCCGCTGTCTTGATCTTGCGACCACCCGCCACAATCGTAGTGCCGACACTAGGCATTGCCAAGGGCGCCACGGACAGCTCCTCGGCAATGTACTCGTCCATCGTGGCCGACTTCATGGGGCGCCGGTCGCCACGGGACTCGCGCCGCTCGGTCGTGGGCATGACGGTTGGCGCGATCTTGGGAGGTCGGTAGACGCCAGACTTGTCCTCCGCCGTGGCGGCTGCAGCCATGCCCACGGCTGTCGCTGACGTAGGCTTCGCGAAGCCGTGGATGCCCGGTCCGAGCTGCTTCGCTGACGCTTGGCCTGGTCTTACCAGGCTGCCGCCGCCGTTGTCCGCCTCGTCATCCTCGTCGTCCGAGCCTGATTCTTCATCGTTGCTGTCGCCATGGCCAGCTGCCTTCTTCTGCGCGAGATATTCTTTCCGGCGGTCGGCGTCGTCGGCGGCGCGCAGCATCTTGTCTAGCTGGAAGCGAAGCTTATCCTCGAGGGGCCGGACGCCCTTGTCCATGAACAGGCGGAGCTCGACCAGTTTCTTGACCACATCGTCGGAGAGCTGCGAGCTGGCATCGTCGTCGTTGTCATTCGTGGAAGCAGCGCCGTTCTTTGCGTTGCGGATCTTGAGAAGGATGAGGAAGACGAGGTTCTGGAGGTATGAGAGGAGGAGCTCGTTCTTGACGTCGAGTAGTGACACGCCGTCCTGTGTGGGCTGGATGAGACCGGCGACTTTGGGGGTTGCGTCAATGGCCGAGTTCAGAGAATTGGTGAGAGAGTCGAGCAGGGCTGGGAGGGAGGTTTGGACCGCCATGGTGTGCAGTTGGTTCGTCGGCGACGAGCTTCAGCGTTGAGGGCTGTAAGTCCGGTCGCGATTATTGCCTGGCTGCAGGACTGGTGTTCAGACGAGGTGACCTGCAAGGGACCTCGAGTTGATGGTCCAGAAAATTATTGACGGGCGATAGCGATAAGCAAAAGCTGGGCTTGCCGGGATGCACCTGCCTGCTGGGGTCCGCCGCACTAGTGCCACCACGACGGAGCTCAGTGCCCGCCAGCTTACATAATGCAGGCTGCCGTTGGCCGTCACAGAACAATTGCTTGTGAGGATCCTGGCAGGCAGGGGCACTAGTCCCTACGCTTACCTTGCCTTACGCTGTCGTATCAACTGGCCAGTCTGAGGTGGGCAGTGCTGCATAGCTCCATCTTGCTGCTATAACTTTCTCGTCAGACCCAGGAAGCGATCGTGTCACGGAGCGACAGACAATCCAGAGCTCAGCTCGACAACATACGTACATCATCATACCTCGACATCGTATACCACGCCACAACGCCGGCCGCAGCTGCACGAGCCCCGGGCTGCAAGTTTCTTGCCCCAGAGGCCCTCGCCATCCACCAGCTGTGCGCAGCGAACCCCTTGGTAGTCTCCAGAGCCACAACGCTCGACAGCCAGTGACGCGCGTCTGCCTATCCAGTCACGGCCGAAGCTCGCGGGACTCAATGGGACATTGCTAGAGTAAGAAATAAGACTACGAAGATATATAGCATCCTTCTGACATTGTCGCCAATGCTCTTGCAGACCTCCACACGCTCCGCACCCCGAACGTTCCGATCATGAAGACGACAACCCTGGCGGCGCCCACGACGGCGCTGCTGACAGCGCTATGCGCCCTGCCGTCGTTCACATCCGCCTTCTATCTGCCCGGCGTCGCGCCCACATCCTACAAGCCCGGCGCGAGGGTACCGCTCAATGTTAATAGCATAAAGCCTCTCGCCTCCCAGCAGGATGCTCGCCTCTACTCCGTCATGGCGTACGATTACTACACCGAAAAGTTCGGCTTCTGCCAACCTGATGGCGGGCCTAAGTACGTGGCAGAGAGCCTGGGAAGCATCCTCTTCGGCGACCGGATCATGTCCTCTCCATTCGAGCTCAACATGGCCCGCAACGAGTCCTGCAAGTCGCTCTGCGAGGTCACCTACGACAGGCCAGCCGCGCACTTCGTGAACAAGCGCATCATGCAGGGCTATGCCCTCAACTGGCTGATAGACGGACTGCCCGCGGGTCAATTGACGATAGAACAGATGACCGACACAACCTTCTACAGCCCTGGTTTTGCGATAGGTCAGGGCTCAGCAACGGACCCGGATTCGGCGGCTTTCTTCAACAATCACTACGAAATCCAAATCGAATATCACGAGGTCAATGGCGACCCTGAACAGCTCAGAGTCGTCGGCGTCATTGTGCAACCATGGTCTAAGGACTATGGCGGAGCCGAGCCACGCTGCCAAGAGGACTACCCACCGCTTGTGCTCAGGGAGGACGACGAGAAGGGCACTCCTGTCCGCTTCACATACTCCGTGTACTGGACTCGCTCTGAAACTGCCTGGGCTACGCGTTGGGACAAGTATCTCCATGTCTACGACCCCAAAATCCACTGGTTCTCGCTCATCAACTCGGCAGTCGTCGTGGTCTTCCTCACGATCACCGTTTCTTCCGTTTTGTTCCGGGCGCTCAAGAAGGATATCGCGCGCTACAACCGCTTGGACCAGATCAACCTCGACGATCTCTCGGGTACATCCGCGCTCGATGAGGATGGCGTGCAGGAGGACTCTGGCTGGAAGCTTGTGCACGGCGACGTCTTCCGTGCGCCATCGCACCCTCTGCTCCTCTCGATCTTCCTCGGCAATGGGGCGCAGCTATTTGTCATGACCGGCTTCACCATCTGCTTCGCCCTCCTGGGATTCCTGTCGCCTTCCAACCGCGGATCGCTGGGCACACTCATGATCCTGCTCTACACGCTTCTGAGTTTCGTCGGGGGATACACCTCTGCACGGGTTTACAAGTCTCTTGGTGGTGAGAAGTGGAGACTGAACATTGGCTTGACCCCGGTCCTCGTTCCTGGCATCGTCTTTGGCACCTTCTTCTTCCTCAACCTCTTCCTTTGGGCGAACCAGGCGGCAGGAGCTGTGCCAATCACGACCATGTTCGTCATTGTCGCCATCTGGTTCGTTATCTCGGTCCCGCTGTCGCTCGGCGGTTCCTGGTTCGGTTTCCGCTCTCGCGCCATTGAGCCACCAGTCCGGACCAACCAGATCCCTCGCCAGATCCCACCTACGACCACCTACCTCAAGCCCCTTCCAAGCATGCTGCTTGTCGGCATCCTCCCGTTCGGCGCGATCTTTGTCGAGCTCTACTTCATCATGAGCTCGATCTGGTTTAGCAAGATCTACTATATGTTTGGCTTCCTCTTCCTCTGCTACGGCCTTATGATCATCACTTGCGCCGCGGTGACTGTCCTCATGGTCTACTTCTTACTATGCTCGGAGAACTACCACTGGCAGTGGCGATCGTTCCTGGCCGCGGGCATGAGCGCCGGGTACATATTTGCCAACGCTCTCATCTACCTGGTCAGCAAGCTCTCGCTTGGAGGGCTGTCTGGCACTGTCCTCTACATTGGATACAGCGCTCTGCTTTCTTTCTTGTTCTTCATCTTGACTGGTAAGTCCCGCATGCTCGCATATAGGCTGGTTAAACGGCTCGCGTGACTAACCTTTTTTGTCATCGGCAGGCTCTATTGGATTCTTCGCGAGCTGGTGGTTTGTACAGAAGATTTACAAGTCCATCAAGATCGACTAAATTTCCACGGACAGAGGGGCTACCAAGTAGCTATGGATCAGCGCAATGACCAGCATTGTGAGGTGGGAACAAAAGGGCAGCAGTGTAATGATGATACTGCCAGAGGCAGAGTATCTCTAGGTGTTGTGAAGAGGGCCACTTAGGAAAAAACAGGCTGCCCGAAGCTACGAGCAGAAACGACTCCGAGAATAGCGCGGCGTTGCATACAAACAATTACATAGATTTGCATTTTCGTCTGATGCTTTCAAGAATATCAGTGCCGACCGAACATGGCGCAGGCTTGACGTAGACAATTTTGAAAGTGGGCTCGGTCTTCTGCAGGACAGGTGAACTAGTGTACACCTCTTGTGTCTTCACAGACGAGGCTGAAGAAAGAAACCTGAATTGACACAGCAGTATATGCCTTGCCCCTGGACAGTTCAGGGGCTCGTAGAAAAAGACAAAAGGTGCCAGTGGTCGAATGTGGGAAAGTTCTGGTTCGTACAGATCTTGATTATGCTTTCTACCCTATGATCCAAAAGCTTTATACCTCTATCGTTCCTTCGTGAAAAATAGTACAAGACGGGTCCTCCTCCATTAAACTTTTATCGGGTGACTGTGCCATTATATGAAATTCGCCACCCCGGCGCCTCACCCCTTGACGAGAGTCCCGTCGTTCTTCACAACAGGAGCCCCTCTTTATCAGTCTATCCTCTTGGATATCCCCCAGCCGTTGCCCACTCCGTTCATGCCGTACCCCAGCGGCGTCGCGCCGCCCATGCCCCGGCCGCGCAGCCTCTTGGGCAGGATCACGCCAAAGAAGTACACGGCCGAGGCGAGCACGCCGGCGGTGAACGAGACGAGCGCGTAGAAGACGGTGCTGGCGTACACGTGCCCGCCCATGCCCTGCCACTCGACGGTGCCCTCGGTCTTGGGCAGCGCGGGCGTGGGGAACCAGCGCACGCTGAGCTGCAGGGGGAGAGGGTCGCCGATGACGAGCCGCCGCGAGGCAGTGCCGGCCATGTGGCTGAGCGGGCTGGTGCTGTAGGCCGCGCCCGAGTCGAGCACGCCGCTGTCGTGGTGGTGCAGGTGGTGCTTGGGCACGCTGTGGAGCAGCACGTTCAGGTGCGTGCTGATGTGGAGGTGGCTCTTCTGCAGGGTGCCCGCGAGGGCGAAGACGAGCGGGATGTACTCCTGCGGCGGGGGCGCCTCGCCGACGATCTCGACCTGGGCGGGCGGGCGCGCGGGCAGGCGGCAGGCGAGCGGCGCGTCGTTGTGGATGTAGAACTCGAGCAGGTGGAAGAACGGGCTTTGATTTGGCACGGTATATGGTTAGAAGGGAGTTCTGCTCGTCATCGTGGTGGGTGTGGAAGTGGTTGTGGTCGTGCCTTACTCGTCGATCATGGGGATGGTGCAGTTGAGCTCCGTCTCGATGCCGTAGCGGAAGTGCAGCGGTTGGCTCGTCTCCTGGCACGTGGGAAAGGGGATCCATTGGATCTGCTCATGCTCGTCGGATATATGCTCGCCTGTTTCTCTGTGTGTCGAGGAATACATATTTTGTGTCAGATGTGCCCAGGTACGCCGAGAGGTTGGGCGCTGGACGACGCGGGGACTACTGACATGCTCCTGTTCATGCATTCGACTGGGATCGTCGCGCCGTAGTGGTATGAGGGAAGCAGCTCGTCCTTTGTGTTGTCGGTCGCGGCGGCGGCGAGTTGCGGTATGGAGAGGAGCAGCGCACTGCAAAGAGCGGCACGGACGGCGGAGGGAGCCATCGCGGCCACGTGTGCCGAAGGGGCTGAATGCGCCTGTTGGCGGTTCGATTGCGCGGGCGGTGCAATTGGGGTTGGCTCAGCAGCGAGCTATCGGCCTGCCGCTGGTGCAAGGCTGTAGTAGAGCGAGGGACTCGACGTCGGCGACGGAGTGGTGTCGAGGGGCTGCGTGGGGGAAAGCCGTGATGGCGGTCGTGTGGAGGAGACGACAAGTTGGAGTCTGGTTGGAGCTGGAGCCATGCGGGTGGGAAAAAGTGACAGACGGATTCAGGGGTCTCCGCCTCCAACGCTCCTCCAACGCTCCTCCCTTGCAGGGGTCTCGCCGGGACCTGCCGGCGCCAGTGAGATCCGCCTTTCTGGCATGCATCTGTAAGTGATTCTGGGCGTCGTCCTTGGAAGCTCAAAACTAACTTGATGACTTCGTCCTGAGCCTCCGTAGCGGCATAATTGTGGCATTGATGGTCGCTGCCCGAGAAGGCCTACTAGCCCCCTTCCTCCTCCTAGTCCATCGTGGTAAAACCGGCGTGAAATCCGCAGTCACAGCCCAAGATCTCTACTAGAGGGCCAAGAAGTCAGACACGGACTGATCTTCCTTTGAATGATACAGAAGCTACCATGTGCCAAAGTCCGATCAGCTAATTCCGCAAGCTATCACGCGTTATTAACATCAAGATACATCAGCGAAGGCCTATACTCGCCAACGACCTCACCTCCGGCCCCATCTGACCAGCCTTCGAACTCGGCCATGTCAGCCACACCCGTCTCCACGACCGTGAACCCCAGGCTCTGGTAGAACCCCACGGCGCCTTGTGCCATCAGGTACACCGGCAACCCCAGCTCCCGCGCGAGATCGAGCGCCGGCTGTATCAAGCGCTTGCCGTAGCCCTTGGAGTGGTGCCGGGGGCTTACCATGAGGCAAGAGATATCTAACGAACCGTGAGTCAGTGTTGTCGTGGAGGGATCATATACCTTTAGCAGGGACAAGATCATGAAGGGCGGGGAAGAGATGACTTACAAACTGCCTTCTTCCCCGCGACGTGCCGCCCCCTCAGCTCATAATGCACAGCGCTCTGCTTGGCGTCGATGCGCTTCAACACACTCGCCTCATCCTCCTCGTCCGCCTCCTTCTTCTTCGCCGCCAGATCAACGATTCCACTGTCTGAGCCCGACTCGTCCCTCTGCTCGCCACCGCCAGCCGGGTGCGTGCTCGCAGACTCATAAGGCGGCTGCTTCCGCGCAGACTCGTCGTCCGCCCAGACGTAGTACCTCAGAAACCCCACCATCTGCTCCTCCTCCTCCGCCGCACCATCACCACCGCCGAGGCCCGAGCCGACGACGACGCCCTTGAGGTACCTGACCTGCGGTAGACCGAACGTCTTGACCTTTCTCGCGGTCCGCGACGCCACGAGCGCGTCCGTGATGCCCGCCGGGTGCTGCTGCCGCGTGTGCGCCGACGTCGCGAGCATGGCGGCGAGCTCGATGCGGGTGCACGCCTCCAGGTCCTCGAGGGACGCTGGGAGGATGGTGATTGCCATGTTGTGTGCTTTGGGCAGAGTGGAACCGGGGGTTTGGTTGGGATGACTTCGTTCAAAGTCTGGTCCGAGGCTCGGAGTTGAGTTGAGTGAAAGGTTGCGTAGATCCTTGGTAGATTGGGAGGTTTGCGGGAAGGTGGGGGTGGACGGGGATGGCAGCCTGGGAAATCTGAGGGAGACAATGGCTTTGTTCCTGCGCGAGAATCGAGCTAATATCACCAGCACCTATTTGACCAGGCACGTGTTTTACGTGAGCCTCTTCGAAAGAATGGTTGCGGCGACTGGAACGCGGGTCTTGAAAAGGACTTGCTTGCCCCATGGATGAGCCACGATGAATCATGCAACGCAGCTAAAGAGAACCGGCCTCCGTTCACGAAGGGCACACAGACTCAAATGCTGGGAGTCTTATCTCTGACGACTGTAACACCCAGGGAAACTGTCGTTATTCTCAAGGATGGACTCTATACTTTACCCGTAAGTCAAAGGGCAGGCCGAGTAAACAGTACCATGTTTCGGCGCCATAAAGTCTGATACAACACGAGGAATGAAACGCGCCCTTCGTTAAAGCGCGTCGTCGAAGAAGTCCCCGGAGCAGCACCGATGTTAGCTTATGGTTTCTAACGCCAAGATCAAGAGATACAAATGCCCAACAAAGACGCCACTGAAGCAGGAAGCCTGTAGAGAACCAGTTCAACAAAACAAAACAAAATCACCAGAGAACTCCCACCCCCATTGAAATCACAACACCCGTGCCATCCAAGCGAGCCGAGCTTTCCTGGCCAGAACTGAGATGGCAGCGTTGGGTGCGATCCGGTCATAGCCATGAGGGCCACCGGGCCAGACGTGAAGCTCGGTCGCCACACCACCCTCCCACAGCTTCGAGGCGAAAGCCACGACCTCGTCTCGAAACGGGTCCGCGGACGCCACATCCAGAAAGGTCGGTGGAAGCCCGGACAGGTCGTCCGCCCGAGCGGGAGCCTCATAGTACGACACGTTGTCGCCTCCAGCCCGTTCTCCCAGCAGACAACTCCAGGCGAATTTGTTGAAGGTCGAGTTGTACATCGGCCCGTTTGCGAACTGCTGGCACGAGACGGTCTGGTTCCGATCGTCGAGCATCGGACATTCCAGGAAGAGACCTCGCAGAGCTGGCCCGCCCTTGTCTCGTGCTAATAGTGCGGTGGCAGCAGCGAGGCCACCGCCTGCTGAAATCCCGTAGACCATGAGTCGATCCGGGTCTACCCCCAGGCTCTTCGCATTATCAGCCAGCCACTGCAGGCCAGCGAAGCAGTCGTTCACGGGATCTTGGCCTTGGTTCTCAGGGGCAAGGCCATACTCGACACTGACTGTGACTGCATCGAGGCTGCGCGCCCACTCGATGCTGCTGTCGAGCCCGGAAAAGCGGTTGCAGCGGATCATAGCACCGCCGTGTACGAACAGTATGCCTGGGCGGTCTGACGTTCGAGGTCTGTTTGGCCGGATGACGGTGGCTGTCAGGTTGCCACGGGGGCCTGCGATCACCGTGTCCTCGACAGTGATGTGCGGACTATTGCGGACGAAGTGGGTGTCTGCATGGACGCGATGAAGAGCCTCGCTACGAATGACCTCTACGTGAGTTCGTTGGGGACCATTACAGGCGGCAGCATTGATGGCTGGCAGGAGCTCGAGGTCGTAAGGAGGTCTCGGATGACGATCGATAGCTACGAGCATGTTTCCGACGGTCGAGTCGCCGAGTTGTCCGGTGATTCGAAGCGAGCGAAGTTGCAAGTCTCGGCTCTCAGGAGATCAGAGCGATGACAAAGTGGTGCGGAGTCGTGAAGAACAAAGACCGAGGGATGCAGACACCTGTGAGGCGAACAACCATAGCATTCCAAGACAATAGACAAGATGGAGTTACTTGTGTGCCAGAGGTCCGGAAAACGAAGTCGTCCGAGGTGGCCGCGCGTGCTGTTACATGCCTTTTGCGGCATAACCGAGCTCGCTTACTTGGGTAGAGTTCGATGCTCCGTCGTGACCAGCGCCGGCAACCGGAGTTGACCGGGATACCGGACTGGGCTGAGTGCTGGGAGGAGGCGCCAAGCTCGATCAGACCGGGCCAGGCCGAGCTGGGTCAGGGGTCGTTCTGGCATGGCACGATGGAAGACTCCTGTTGGTCGCCGTTTGGCTGCGTCGGAGAAGTGGTGGAGGACTGGCGGCTGGACGACCGAGGGGGACTTCTGTCCCGGCAAGATGATTTGTCGGTGGCAGTGTATGCCCTGAGGAGGAGATTACTCCGTGACTTGCTAGAACTCTCTTGCCAGAACTAACGGCGAGTGCTAGACCCTGGGGGGTGCTGGAGGCGGGACCGGGCGTTGGGCATGGGCCAGATCGGGCGGATGATCTGCCATGGGTGCAGACAGGGTGCCATCGTGGCGTGGGTGCACCTGCAGAGGACGCGCAGAACGCCAACTCCTGTGCGGCCAGAGTATCGCTCTGCATGCCGAGGTGATCCGTCAACATGCACGAGTCTGGCGTGCGGTGTCTGCAGGAGACTCGGCCAGGTGCAAATCCTGCGTGGCCAATGTGGGATGTCTGCGTACTCTATCGCACAAGAGACACCCTTGCGGCCATGTGCGTGGCGGCCGCATGCTCGCTGCTGTGTGCCCCCAGAAAGACGATTTCAGGTGGCTGCAGGGGCTGGGCGGTCCGGGCATGCGGTTCCTGCCTCCTATGGGACCGAGCTCTGCTGACCCGGCAGACTGGATGAGATGAACCTTGATCGTCATCTCCAAGCCGGGTGGAATGCGAGGCCCTCGCATCGCGGGTCATTTCCACAGCCACCTTGGCGACTAACTCAGGTGTCGAGAACTGGGACGGAGCTGTGCCTGGGCAGAGTGACGCTGCCCATGTTCTGACGATCCTCTTCATGCTCATGCAGTGGCACGTCTGCATGCACGATGCCTTTCGAAGCCCTATGACGCATGCCTGTGTCGTGATACAGGCTCCGTCGTAAGCACATGTGCGACATCTTCAGTGTCGTGACGAGCTGACCATGCTCACTTATCCGGTTCTGGTCTGTGGTCGATCGTCACGAGGCGTGGTCGTCCTCGAGGACTCTGGAGAGGAGAATATACGGATGACATGTCGCTTAATTCGAGCCGATCCTGGGTCCCCTGGGGCAGACTAGGTCGCCTGCTGACCCGTGTCGTCTACCCCATGGTGCTGAACAGTGTCGGTTGTGATGGTGGCTCTGCTGAGTGTCCTTGCCCCAACCGCGAACCATCTGAATTGCACCTGGACTCGGGTTGAATTGGACAAGCTCCCGTAAAGAGTCTATGCTGGATAGTCGTGCATGCAAGGAAAAGTCAGCGAGCAGTTCCAAACGGCGTCTCCAGACTCCGCGTCGTCTTGAAGATCCCGACGTCGTCGTCGAACGGCACGGACTTACGTGGGGATCCACTTCGAAAAGTGGGGGGGGCCTGGCTCAGACGAAATCGCCCGCCTGCTGATCAGCACTTTCCGTTTTCAAGATGCAGAAGAGTGTTTCCCTGGGGTACCTTGGGTAGGGTAGCAAGCCTCCGTTGTTCACGGTCCTGACTCTTTGGGCTGCCTAAACGACCATGTCGCACAGCCAGCCCGTGCCCAGAACCACGCAGGTCATCCCTGGCGCCACCGTCAACATTGTCCTCAAGGCCGACCAGCGCACCGGCCGGCAGGTGTCCGGCACCGTCCGCGATGTCCTCACCCGCGGCGACCACCACCGGGGCATCAAGGTCCGCCTCGCCGACGGCCGCATCGGCCGTGTGCAGAGCCTTGCACGCCCAGCCGCGTCGGGAATGACTGTAGCAGACGGCACAAGCTCCAGCCCCAGCGCAGTTGGTGGCGACGATCCTGCAACAGTGGCTCGGGATCTCCAAATACAGCAGTACACGCGCCGACCTGGCAAATATCGCGACATTAGGGAGGACGAACCCCTCGAGGCGCCTGCTGAGCAGACAGACTTGAGCGCATACATCAAGCCGGCACGGCCGAGGGGCAAGGGCAAGAAAGCGACCACGGCCTACAGCAACGGCAACGAGGGAGCAGACCTGCAGCAGCCGCCGCCACCAGGGGACGTCGTGTCTGCCACGGTTACTTGCCCAGTCTGCAGTGTCTTCGAGGGCGATGAGGCTGCGGTGGCTCATCATGTCGCCGAGCACTTCGAGTAGTTCTCGTGGCGGAACGACATTCCCCATGGTGGCGATCCTGCTGAACATCTCGACCAAAGGCGAGGCAATCTCGTCCAGAGGCAATATCGCAGTAATGGATTGAAAAACTGTGATCAGCTTGCCAGAGTCCTGGCCGTTGTTTGGGTTGTGACGCAGTCGAGATGTCTCCGTCAGCCGAGTGTCCATCAGGGTGTTTGGTCCCTGACCCTCAAGGTCCCCTTTGCGTCACGACGACCATTGTCAAGACGTGACCTCCAGATATGCCAGAAGCCTGTCTGGTCTATCTCTGTACAATTCGACATTGCTTTCTATAATTCAAAATCATGGCTGAAGGAGACGCCGCAACTCCCCATGTCCACGATGTCATCATCGTCGGCGCGGGCCCGTGTGGCCTGGCAGTCGCTGCCCGTCTGTGCGAGGGCATGCCCGCCGCCAACTTCACCGACGAGGAGCACCAGCGATACCACTGGATCCGCAAGAACAAGCACCAGGCCAGCGTCAAGAACTACAGGAACGGCAACGAGACTCGCCGGGCAAACACTGGTTTCAAGCAGCCAGACTTCCTGGTCCTGGACGCGACTGCCGACCGCTGGATGGCGAAGTGGGACAGGCTATTCAAGACTTTTGACATCTCGCACCTGCGCAGCCCCATGTTCTTCCACATTGATCCGGCGGAGCGCGACGGGCTCCTGGGCTACACTTACAGCCATGATCGGGAGCGTGAGTTGACCGAGATCCGTGGCTGTGTGGGCAAGGAGGTCAGCAAGTATCAGCGCAAGAAGAGGATCAAGTCTGGCAGACAGTGAGTTATGACGCTCCTTGTTGTACACCAGGACACCGTCTGACGCGGCCTATCAGGCCAAAGAATGAACCCACAGTCGATGAGCGAGACCGGCAAGATTACTTTGTGC
Organism: Microdochium bolleyi; assembly: GCA_001566295.1. NCBI lineage: Eukaryota > Fungi > Ascomycota > Sordariomycetes > Xylariales > Microdochiaceae > Microdochium > Microdochium bolleyi. The sequence continues at coordinate 647,068 of KQ964259.1, forward strand.
CGTCGACGCCGCTCTTCGCATCACACTGCGGCTGTCTGGTAGACAGGTATAGCCTGCGCTCCAACATGATCCGCAACGAGAACGTGCTAGATATCGCCTACGACTACGTCGATGACCTCTCGCAGAGCACCAAGCTCTTCACGATCACGACCGGCAAGGCCACACACTACGCCAAGACCGTCGTCCTCGCTCTCGGAGGCAACGCCCCGTCTCTCCCAGCAACAGTGCCCTCTGAAGCGGCCGCAGCCATCACCCACGCCATGCAGATCAAGGAGATGCCCTCGGCCCCAGTCCGTGCAAAGATTGCCAACAAGAAATCAACCAACATTGTCATCGTGGGTGGGGGCTTGACATCCGCGCAGCTTGCAGACCTCGCGGTCCGGCGCGGCGTGGGGAAGGTGTACCTCCTGATGCGCGGCCCGCTCAAGGTGAAGCCGTTCGACGTCGGGCTCGAGTGGGTCGGCAAGTTCCGCAACTTTGAGCAGGCCGCGTTCTGGACGGCCGAGGACCACGAGGAGCGCTGGCAGAAGATCATGGGCGCGCGGAACGGCGGCAGTATCACCCCGCCGTACAGGAAGGTGCTCGAGAAGCACATCGCCAAGGGCAAAGTCGAGCTGCTACTGTACACGACGATCGCGGAAAAGCAGTGGGATGCCGCGAGCAGCGTGTGGAGCGTGTCGCTGTCGACGACGTCGAGATCGTCGCCCGTCTCGGCGGCGGCATCGGACAGCTCGTCCGCCACGGACGACGACGAACTCCCGACCCGCTGCCGAGTTCTGCCGCCCGTCGACCACATCTACCTCGCCACGGGCGTCGCGTGTACCCTCGACGGCGTCCCTTGCCTGCAGACCCTGCGCGACACGCATCCCGTCCAGAGCTGCGGCGGACTCCCCTGCATCACGGACGACATGGCGTGGCGCCAGGACGTGCCGCTATACATCACGGGCCGGCTTGCGGCGCTGCAGCTCGGGCCCGGCGGTGGGAACCTGATCGGGGCCCGGACGGGTGCGGAGAGGGTGTCGTGGGCGGTGCAGGACTTCTTGAGGGAGGAGGAGAAGGAGGGCGGTGGTGCTGGAGGGACGGGCACGTTCAATTTCTTGACGGGGAGGTGCAGTCGGTTCGAGGCGCTGTCTTGTGATTGTGATGAGTAGATCCGCTTGAGGACGTTTGTCAATGTGTCAGAAATCTGCCTGCTCCCTGAACTCCCTAAGAACATGTACCTCGACTTCAAAGTGCTGCTCATGCTATCCCTCAAGACCATGCGTGCCGGCTAAGATGTCGGTAAGTCTAATCAAAATGCCCTACCAGTGTAGTAATACCTATCAACTCGTGGGTATATCGTCAGCCATCTTTGTTCTATCAAGTCGAAATCCCAACTCTATGGAACAAGGTAAGCATGTGCACAAGAATGTGGCCATTCCCTCGATCTCACCCTCCTTACTCCCCATGCCTATATACCTCCGGCCACGCTCAGTTCCCCTGTAAACCTTCTCTGAGAATTTCGAACACTCAAGCGCACGTACACATGTTTTATCAACATCTATGTAAGCCTCGGCCCGTGCTCTAGAAGAGCACTTTCTCGAACCGATAATACAGCGCGGGCCCAGCGAGCAGCGGCGCCAGCGCGGGGAACGCCCCGGCGAAGTCGCCGCGGCCCGTCTCGACGTAGCCCATGCGCTCGTACCAGCCGCGCAGGCGCTGCTTGAACGGGTGCGGGCGGCCGGCGGGGACGAGGAGGTGCAGCTGCAGCTGCATCGTCGGCCTCCTCACGGCGGCGTCTCCTTCTTCTTGTTCTTCTTCGTTCTTGTTGCTGCTGCTGCTGTAGTGGTTGCCTTGGGGTTCGTGGTCTGCGTTGCCGTTTGTGTCGAGGGAGGGGGAGGTGGAGGTGGACGAGGACGAGGAGGCAAAGATGACGTCCCGCGCGTGCTGCTCCGCAAACAGCGCCATCACCCTCCCCGCGCCCGTGCCGCGGTACGCCGGATCCACGGCGAGCATCCCGAACTCGGCGTGCGTCGGGGACGTGCGGGTGATGTGCATGCAGCCTATCGGCACCCTTGTCGTCGTCGTCGTCATCGCCGTCGTCGTAGCTTCCCCTCCTCCTCTGTTCAGGTACGCGACCGCGAGCTCCCCGGCGGCGATGTACCCTGCGACCTGGTCCGCGCTGGTCCGCTCGAAGCCGGGGCCCCAGATGTCGGCCTCGGTCTCAGTGTAGACGGCGTTGACGATGGATGTGAGGGTCTGCACGAGCCCGGGGTGGTGGACGTGGGTGTGCGATGGGGTGGTGGTGGTGGTGGTGGCGATCTCGACGGTGACGTTGCTGGCGGTGGTGTCGTTGGTACGGGGTTGTCTGCACTCGTCTGCCTGCGGGGTGTCGGGGCCGGGCGGCGTCATGGTCGCGCTCGGGAGGACGACGTCCGGCACTCCGGCCGTGGCGCCGGTGGTGGGCACAACAAACGCCATTAGGGTGAAGCGCGAGCGGAGTTTGCCTGCAAGATATCGCCCTAATGGACCAATGCTGATCGCAGTCTTTGGGTGCACAGGATTGTCGAGTAGCCGCAGACCTCATCTGCACACAGACGCTGTGACCTGCCGGCTTCTTCCAAAGCTCACAGTCATCGTGGTGTCGGGGCTCCGCCGCATGGCTCGGGGTAGTGGGGCCCGCGGCCGTCCGTTACCGGAGAACCGTCACTCCACGCCGTGCAGCCGCGTGCCCAGCTCAGCCCTGCAGGACATTGTCATCCTGGTTGGCAGCTTTCGAGCTGCTCTGCTCGAGTGGCCACCGACTTGGAACTCGGGACGCGTCATCGCGGCTGTGGACTCGCTGACATGTCAGATGTGCGGGGTGGCTGACGTGTTTCAAACATGCGATCCAGGACGCAGTCTCGTAACCAAGCACGAATCAAGAGAGGCGGCAGTCCCATACAGCTTGGTCCTGTGTCACCCAGTCGTGCTTTTTATTAATTTTACACTGGACTCGCAGCTCGAGTAGTGCTTAGGCCATGCAGACGCAGTGCCCAGGCATGAGCAGCAGGGTCGCGGAAAGCTCCGTGTCTAATTTGTCTTGCTGGTGGCACTTATCTGTGAAGGCCTCGATAATAAATATTTCGGGGAAAAACATGCGGAGTGTCTCAACCCTCACTTTGGCCTGAAGACAAAAAGCAAAGTACACAAGCTGCTGCCGCACGCGCGTGGTCTCATTGGCTGGCAGGTTGCCGTGTCAGAGGGAGGCGGTGGTGGTGGTGGCGCGTTTCCATGGTGAAAGTCCTGCAGCGTGCCAGTGCTTTGTCTCTCTTCCTCCAGGGCTGTCTCTCGGCTGCAAGGCTGGAGGTGTGCATGGGTACATGTACATTGCGTCTATGTGCAGGTCAGGGGTCGAGTTTTGACTCGGTTGCCAACGCAACGCTAGAGGTGAGCATTAGCTTCACACCGTCTGCCCAGAAACCTTCTTCGTTGTCGTCGTCGAGAGAGAGCCGGTGCTTCCGCGAACCGGCCGAACATACCGAAGTAAGCGCATGCCGGGAGGCAGGGAGGGTTGCTCTGGCTGTGGGGTTCATCTGCGGATTAAGAAATGCCAAGCCGGCCTTGAGCTGCAGGTCCCGAGATAACAACCAAATCCATGGGGAAACGGAGCCCCGCTTCATTCGGCCGACGAGTGCTCAGGCTTGAAGGTCTGGGGACGAGGCCCGGGACAACAATAGCGGAAATCCGGCAGCTCAAGATGCAGGAAGCGTGAGATGCGTGACACGATTGTTACACGAGGCTGTGAGCCCGAAATGCAGTGGGACACTGCTGCAGCGGCTGACATGAGCATGGCACGTCATGTCACGTCACGGTAGCAAGTTGAGGGATGAGAAACAGCGATAGCGTTGATCCAACGAGTATTCAATTCATAGTGTAGGTAGCTACGATTAATTAGGTGACACTGCAGGTCTTTTGTATAGTCCAATAGTCAACCTCTACGTGCCTTGGGACTCTCCCTTCAGCAGCGGAGAGCTTCAGCAAGACACTGCCACGACTCGCGCCGCGGTACTGCCGAAAGTGAATGTCATCAAGTCCATTACGGACACAGGGGTTCTCAAACTGCTTAGAGGACGATGGCACCGACAACGGCAGCGCCGGCGGCCAGGGCAGCAGCGATGACACCGCCCTGCTGGGAGACGGCGCCAGCAGTAGGCTGGGCGACGCCGCCAGTGGTGGAGCCAGTGCCAGTCGGGGTGCTGGGCTTGGAGGTGGTAGGCTTGGGGGTGGGAGCGCCAGTGGGGGCGGCACCGCCAGACGAGGCACCGCCAGTAGGGTAAGGGGCGGCGCTGCTGCTGCCGGGGACGGGGGCGCCGGTGGCAGTGCAGATGGGGACAGAGGCGGCGTAGGAGGCGAGCTCGGTGCACTGGCCGAGGGCGGAGAGCAGGACCGCCGAGTTGGCAGAGTACCAAGAGAGAACGGAGCCGGTGTAGGCGGCGTACTCGGAGCTGGCAGCGCCGGTGAAGGACGGGGTGGCGCAGGCGTCAGTGGGCAGAGCGGTGACGAGAGCGGCGGGAGGAGTGGGCAGCTGGTTGTAGAGCGGCAGGACCTGGGCGATGGCCGACTGGCACTCGGGGCCGAAGTTGCCGGGGATCTGGCGGGCGCGGAGGTCGGGGATGGTGGCCGAGACGGCGGTGGCCAGGGTGGCAGCGAGGATGGCCTTGTTGAACATGATGGCGGCTGTTGTTTGGGTGGTGGTGATGGTGGTGGTGGTGGTGGTTGATGGTTATTAGAAGCGAGTGTGCAGTTGTGCAAAAGCGAAGGATCCGAGATGTGGAATATTACAGTGGGCTGGAGGAGAGAGGAAGGAGGAGGTAGCAGGAGGGAGAAGGAGGCGCGAGACACAGTCTATTTATTCGTGAGCGCCGGGTGACGGAGGATCTGGCGAGGCAGCCGCGACCAGAGCTGGCCAGGCCGCCAGGCACTCATTGGTGCCAGGTTGCTGGGGCGTGGCGCAAGGGGCCGAGCGATCAGCCATGGGCTTGCCACCGCTCACGCACGCACCCGCAGGGGCTGAGCGTTCCTGGATGCATCCTGTCATCACACCCTCTCGACGCTCCAGCTCTCAGCCCTCCTTCGCCTCCACCGGGCGTGCAGCCATCGCCCATCCAGCCTAGCCCCGGTGCGTGCGCCCCTGAGCCCGTCGCACCAATCTGCCTCCGGCTCCAAGCTCCAAGCTCCAAGCTCCAAGCTCCAAGCTCTCGACCACTTGGGCACAAGCTTGGGGGGTTCCCCTGCTGTCACCTTCATCAGCCAGATGCCTCTCCGCACCAACGCGTTGCCTCGAGGGCGTCCCTCGGAGGAGAGGCAATCATGCCCGTCCTGCCATAGACTACCCAAGAACTCCCAACAGATATCTCCAGGGACAGCGGTTGTGCCATGCCATGAGTCGCATTCCAGCGGCACCCGCCGGTGCCGAGCCTCGGAATCGCCATCGCCTTCGCTGAATCATGCACCCAGCGCCGAGCTCGATAGCTGCTCGTCATAGCTACCAGGGCTGCCCATGTCAGGCTCCAGTCGCACCTTGGCAGCGTTCAAGTCTAAAGCTAAGGTTGTCTGAACCTTCCTGGGACTTGGAGCTCACCCGGCTAACCAACTCTAAACCACGTCTCCGGTAATGACTCTGCCAGTTTTGACTTTTTCAGCCATCGTCGTGCCCATTTCCAGTGCGCCATGGAGAGTTTCCAAGGTTCCCACGCCCAAGAGTCCCCGGACATGCCCGAGCCTTGAGCTGTGCCCAGATCCATGATGGATGTGAGGACACTGGCTCTAGACCGTCAGCCAGCGACGTCAAACACTCCTTGGTAGACGACAGCGCCAGAACGAGAACGAACCCCCCTGCGCGGCACTGGCCTGCTCCACACCAGCAGTGCCAGGCCTTGTTGGGAATCCCCCGCCTTGGCACGCTCTTCCCTGCCGGATTGGTCGTGCCCCCTTGCCGTCAATCCTCCTCGTTGCCGCCCAGCCTGGCAAATCGGGTCGCCGCTTCTGTTCTCGTTCGCCGTGGGCTGTGACGGGATGGTGCTCGATCATCGTTGCGGGGGTTACCTTCGCCATCCGCGGCTTTCCTGCGCAGCCATTCGAAGACTCAAGGTTTGTGTCCCAGCATCTTCCAAGTCACCTTCCCCTGAGGTGTAATTTCCCGAGCAAGGATGGGCAGACCGTTAATCGAGCAAGCACCGGTCCAGAGTACTTTTGCGTCCTTCTGCGTACACTAATCCGCAATCGGCTCCAGAACCTAGAACACTCGCCGACCCTGATGGCCCGTCAACCCTCCACGTAGAACGCTCTGTGCTCCATGCTGGCAAGTTGCTCCAGCACGGAGCACGGAGCACATCCTGGGCTGCGTGTGGTGGTGTCCCTCTCAAATCACAGGCCCAGGACGTGGGGAACAGCTCCGGTCAGCACGGTCGTCGCCTGTGGAGACTAATCAGCAAACCAGCCTGCAGGTCTGCGGATCTGGCTTCGCAGGGCTGAGCATTGCATGGCGGTCGTTTTGGTTGCAAATAAGTCGAGGCTAACCCACATGAATAAACCCATACCTTTGACAGGCCACGACTGCAGGCCATCTAGCTATTTACAGCTGCCTTTAGAGAGTGTTGTTTGCCAGTTCATCCAGGTGCTCTGAGTCAAGTCTGCACTTCCCGCGACTGGTGCGAAGAGGTCCACCGCGGCTGGGATGGCTTTTTTCAGCCTCGGAGAGTGGGCTGTGAGCGTGCAGAAGGACGGGGTGCCATGGTGGTGGCTGTCAGAACTTACGTGGCCCCTCATAGCTTAGTGAGTCCAGGCTCATGAGGCTGTGTCAGACATGCAGCTTATGCCAGGAGCATATGCACCGCGGATCTATTCCTGGAGAGTCGACACCGACTGTGGCCGCGGGTTTGCAGCCCAAGGACGGAGTCCTACTTCACTGGCCTACTCGACGATGACAGTGGTCTGGAGGCCTTCCAGATAAGCGGAAGGGTGATGGGCGTCAGCCTTGCGCCAGTCTTGGTCCCAGAATCACGGCAGCACCTGCGACCAAGCAGCATGTGGTACATCCCCGTTGGCCGGCGATTACGAGCACGGCGTGATGAGACCATAGGATGGGGCAGGAGTGCGAGGTCGGCCGAGTCACCACCTGTTCCGCTTCGCGCTCAATCATTGCGTCGAGCTAGGTGGCGATCGTCATCAGGGTCTGTCCGCCTGACGGATAATCAAGATGCCTCGCAATCCCAGACACACACAGTCCGCACACTTTGAGCTTCCTTGAGGAGGCCCTGGTATCTACGGGGCGGGCCCATCGCTGTCACCGATGAACTGGACGATTAGCGACGTGGACGGAAGAGGAATCGCTCGCCGTTAGCATCTGCGCGGAACCCGAGCCTGGCTGAAGCTAGCAGAGCTTAGCCAGAGCTTGGATTCGTCCCCTTACATATCCGTTCCGGTGATCATGTGCACGACGAGACGACCCAAGGCAGGGCGGTCTTAAGGCACGGCGGTCCCAAGGCACGGAGGCACATAGAGCGAGTTGTCAGGTTGTCCGCCCAGGATGAATGTAGTACTTCTCTTGCCACAACTCGGCATTTGAGACTTGCCTTTTTTCCGTCGCCATGTACTCCGTGGTGACTGGGCATGCCGCGTCTGCAGCTGTCTCACCCTCTCGCGCCAAGCCGGGGCGGCTTTGTTCAATACTCCGTACAGGTCTCACTTGAGCAGCGCGAGATGGCGAGTTTCAGACTGCCCTTCGCCACCGTCGGGCATTCCCGTGCGCCGCTCCAGACATTTGGTTTCAGAGAGAATCCTGCTCGAGTGTTGCGGGCTTGTTCGTGATCAATCGACGTGCCCAGAGACAGAACCCAGGGTTTTTTTGGCTGTGGGGAAGCGGCAGGCTCTTTTGACGTCTCGCAAGCCCTATCCACGTTGCAGTTGTCTTGGCTTCCTGGCTGAGTTGGGTACGTGTTTTGTCTGATAGTCATGTCAAGTGGAGTTTGTTCGGTAGTCTTGCTCCGAGGACTCGATTTTCCCGGCTCTCCTCGACTACACGCACAGAGCTTCCCCGCCGCCTCTTCGCGGTATCCTTTCGGGACTCATTCGTCCGGCTTCACGACATGGCGGGCACCCAGTGGCCTACTGCGGCGGTGAGGGCTCACCACCAGCAAGTTTTCTTCGCACGTGAGAACATGGAACGTCGTGTCTTCTACCGGGTTCAAAGTCAGGGTCCGAGCAAAGGTGAGGATCGGAGTCAACGTGGGGAAGAGATCGTGGACATACTACGACGAGCACCTCGGATTCGCAGCTCGGAGCCATTACCACATGGACTACAGCCACGATTGTCTGCCCCGCGCTACGGGCGTCCGTGATGAACATCAATTTCAGCAACTGCCTCGTGAAGCTGCCTGTACCGGAGCATCTTGACCCGTCCGCGTATGACGACGGTCATCTCGACTGCTGCCGTCCAGACACATCTGTGTGTAGAAACGGGGATTAGCCAGGACGAGGAGTGGTTCTTTGTTGATTGTATTCCGCGGAAGATGATCTCGCGGATCCAGTACTGCTAAACCCATCGGGACAACTATGTCTATCAAGCTGGATGACTGTGCTTCGCCGGTTGATGACACAATTACATGTATGCTTTAGAAGGTTTCATTCGTGGCACGGGAGACACTCGTAAGTAATGGATCGAGCTTGCGTGTGATGAACGTAACGAGGAGAAGAAACTGGTATCAAGTACCAAGGCGTAGTCTTGTTACATTCTATTCCTACCACATCCTTTTTCGAAGCCTCAAGATTCCAGGCAGCCGGAAGCTCAGAGGCTCAACTCTTTGCACCAGTCGCTATTGAAAGTTAGCACCATCCACAGTCCCAGCTTGAGCATAGATGAGTTCCCGAACGCCCTCCACCTCCTCACGCCGCAGGCTTCCGGGCCGTCGCAATCAGCATCCTCCACTCCAGCTCCCACGCCTTCCCCCCGTGCTTCTCATCCAGATGCCTGGCGACGTGACCCATGAGGTCGAACCCCTCCTCGAACGCCTTCCGCCTCGACTCCTCACTCCAGTGCGTCCCCGCGACCATGCGGATCATCATGCCGAACCGCTCCACGGCGTCGGCCCCGCTGAGGCACGGGCTGCGGTGCTCGGCCACGCGCACGCGGACGTCCTCGAATCCGTGCGCGCGCAGCGCCTGCTCGGCGCCGGCGGTCTCGGCCCACTCGGCCCGTCCGTTGGCCGTCATCGACAGCGGCTCCGGCAAGGGCTCGGTCGGGAAGGGCAGGGCGGAGAAGGCGCTGCGGAGGTCGGCGGACCAGCCGATCGTCGAGGAGTGCATTGTCGTGAGGCCGAAGACGCCGCCGGGCTTCAGGAAGGCCTTGGTGGCTGTAGAAACAGAGAGGGAGGAATGGAGTGTTAGCACATGTGCCACTCAGGATTTTGCAGGATCGAGCTGAACGACGTACCTCTCAGCACCGCGTCGGGGTCCGGGATGACGTGCATGCCAAAGTTGACGGTGCAGTGCGAGAAGGAATTGTCGGGGAGGCCTGGATTCTACATGAGAACATCAGTTCGTTAGTCTTCGGTGTTGAGATCCGGAACAAATGATGGGTCGCAGAGCTCGCATCCGCTTCAGGAGACAAAACGACAGAACTCATGACGCCGATTGGAAACTCACCTGCGCATCCAGCACGGCAGCCTCGACACCGACCCAGTGCTCCGCCTCGGCTCGCTGCTTGAGTATGTCGACAAAGTTGCCGTTGATGTCCGCACACAGGATCCGGCTCCGCGAGAGAAGCTCCCGCGGCAGATCCTCCTGGAGAACACCGGCTATCAGGCCCGGCCCGCAGGCGTTGTCGAGGAGCGCGAACGGCTCGTCTATCGGGGCTGATGTCGTATGTTCGCTGTCCTCAGGCGATGGGACGAGTCCCATCTGTGCGAGGAGCGCCCGGCCGGGGGTCTTCATGATGGCCTCGCCAGATGCGATCATCTTGACTGCCGCGTCGTCGAGAACGCCGCGGACGGTGGCGTACTGGGCCTGGAGGGCCTCATTTTGGTTGGCCATGGTGGCGCGGTGGTTTGTGTCGATGCCGGGGGTTTCACACGGAATATCGGACAATGGATGAGGTCGAGCGGGATGATGCTTGGAGCGTTCTGCGGATTGACTCGGTGCGCTAAGGTGCTTCTTCTCCTCGGGACGTGGTCACCATTTATATCGCCTGCCCTGAGGCATCATGCATCGCGTCGAGAGGCTTTCCGTTGTTGCCAGAGTGCCCTTCAAGGTCCTTGATGGTCGTGCTCGATAGTCCCCGGAAAGTCTCCGCCCCGTGCAAGTGGCCGCCACCTCGGAGACAAAAGGGAAACCAGCTCATCCATGCCTGAGCCCTCGCCAGCGTGTTCCCTGCACGCACTGCATGAGATCCAGCCATGCTGCAACAATTTTATGACAAAATCAAACGTGAATAGTCTGACATTGGGACATTGGCAAGGCACTCTGGGGATGTTGCACGCTGCAAGTGATGAATCACCCTCGAGTTGGGATTGGTGGAGACTTGTCCCCTCTTTCCGTTTCGGGCATCCATAGTGTCCACGGCTTTTCCTTGTGGCCAGTACGTACGGACACAGAAGCGGTTCGACTTCGATGTCGACTCAGGAGGTTCGAAGCCGATGAGATGTATCACTGGTCGAAATTGCACCAAGGCCTCAAAATTCGGGATTGCCACTGTTCATTTCCAGCGTACGGAGAGAAAAACAAAACCATAGAGACCAAAAGACTACCAGTGTGCCTCATCATGGAAGTCCAGTTCCAGAAGGCTCGCAACCTCCTTGGTCTTGCTGTCCTGTCTACTGGGGTCCTAATCGAAAACGCATGTTGGATATACTCAGGGGTATCAACGAGAAACCAACCAAAAATGAAAGAAATGACCAAGCCACGGCAACAATGCCCATGGAAGATGGAAACCTAACAGCACCGTGCTACGTGAATGGAGATCACCACTGCCCACGCTCCTACCGTCCTCGTTCGACCTGTGGCGTACGTATATTCAAATTTCCTGCTCCAGTTCTTCGGCGCTGCTGACAGCCGGCTGCTGATACCGCGCGTGTGCGCGAGGGGCCAAGTTGGCGCTGGGGTAAGGGGTGGGTGCGCGAGGTGGTATGGTGGCGGCAAAGGCGCGCTCGATGGTCGCGACACTGGCCGCCGAGCCCCCCGACAAGCTGGGGCAGGCGGCCGGGTCGTCGTCGGAGCCGTACGCGGCGACGGAGGCAGGGCCCTCGACGCCGACGAAGGAGTCGCTGTGGTCGCTGTGGTCGCTGGCGGTGCTGGTGCTGGCATACGGCGCCCCATCGGCTTCATGTGCGTGCAGAGGTGGAAGAGTGAGGTCCAAGTCTTCGCCGACGGGGGTGTCGAGGTTACCGGACTCGATGGTCGGGGTTAAGCCATAGGGCAAGGTGCCTGGGTAGGCGTTGCGCCAGTGGGATTCCGGATTTCCGGCATACACGGCCTCCGCGAAGCCCGGGAGCGCGGCCATGGAACTGGACAATCCAAAGATGCCATGAGACTGCGGGCCAGTTCCCACATAGAACTGATCTGGCTGATCCCAAGAGCTGGGAGCCGTCCAGGAATATGGATCGACAGCTGCGGCAGGCAGGATGCCAAGGTTCTGCTCGCGGAGGGCAAGCTGATGCTCGCGGTCATCCAGCTGACGCTCTCGGTCGTCCAGATGCACCACACGCTCGTTCAGCACCAGCTCCATATTGTCTAGCTGGTCCGCCTGGTCTGACAGATCATGGAGCTCGTGCTCCATGGCTTGAACGCGTGCCAGGCTCCGGGCCTCGTGGTTGAGGAGCGCGGTCCGCATTGCTTCCTGTTCGAGTTGGACGGCATCGAGCTCGGCCCTGAGCTCGCGGGCCTCCCGGAGCTGATCACTTGCCTGAAGACGGTCCCGGTGTGCGTCCTCTCTCTCCTGGATTGCGGCGGTACGTAGGCGGCGTAGGCTTCGGAGGCCGCTGAGCACGACATCTTGCTGAGCAGCGATTTCATCGGCCCGGGCATTGAGTTCTGCTGCTCTTTCATTGAGGACCTGGGCGCGACCGACGTGGTCAGCTGTGACTGATGAAGCGACGGAGGCCGCCCCGTCACGATCGACAGGAGCATCGGCCTCGGCAGGAGCATCAGTCTCGGCAGGAGCATTGTCCTCGGCGCCTGTAGCAAAGTGCAAACCACCAAAAATCATCTGTAGCGGTGACTGGCCGAAGATAACGACAATAGTACCACCGCTTGTAATGACACTCCGGGCCTCACGGAGGCTTTCCGAGCTGAAGACGGTACGTCTCCACAAAGTATCACCCATGGCGTCCACCAGGCATGGCAACCCGTGGGCACCGCGGCTTGTGCAATGGTCGGGCGTCTGGCACAGACTGGCAGGATCGAAAGGGGCAGCAGTTGTGTCGGGCGGCATCGTGTCTGCAAGTGGATGTTTGTTCCTACGAACGTGCGCCGTTTCGCGATGTAGTGGAAGTGGCCCCAAAGCTCTGCAATCGGGCCAACCGGCTGGAGATGGGATGTTGTGACGATGAAGAGACTGGCTGGGGATGGAAGCGGTATACTCTCCTGGACCAGGTGTAGCGGCCGCTCCGGGCGTGTCTCTACGGTACTGTAGAGCGTGTGGGATTAGCGGAGTTACGATGGATGATGGACTGAGCTCGAAGTGCTCCAGAGACTCTTGGGTAAAAGTGTGTTGGATAGGGCAGCAGAAGCAGGAAAGACTGGAAGGAAGACGGAGTTATAAACGATACGAGTCTAGCTACGATGGCGTGTGTTTCTGCAGATTGAGAGCGAGGCGGGACCAGCGCGTGGAGGAATGAGGGACCGCCTGAAATTGTCAGAACAAAGTACAACGGACCTTTCCTTGCCTTCGAAACAGGAGGGACGGCCACTCTGCAAGTGCGACACAGGCAGGCAAGCAGACAGGCCCTGCGGAGGTAGGGCCGCGATATCAGACCTCCGGACGAACAAGATTGAGGCTAACACGGTAGCTTGCATGAAATGCCATGTAGTGCCGCTGCAGACGATCTGAACCCCAGCTGTCCGTTACAATACCAGAACCGAAAGAAGACTGGGCCTCTCCAGCGGACTGGCCCGGGGCGGAAGCAATGTGGGAGCCCTGCACATTGCATCGTCTGGGTTGTGGTCATCGAGGCACCTCAGAGACACTCACTCCGCAAGGCACAAGCGAGACAGAAGTTTTGAGGGTCATGTTCCCTTTCTAGGAGACATGGACCAAAATGACGACCAAAGGGGAAAGAAGCACGCATCCTCCCAGTCCACCGACGACGCAGAATCCCAAGACAGACAGACCCCCGCCGGCGCCAGCTGGCGTCGTCGAAGGGCCCAGTAGCAACATAGCCTCTCTGCAAACTCGGTCTCTACGCGAGTATGCTGGAGCGTAGAAGCAAAGCACAGACGCCACGGATCCAGGCCCTTGATTCTCATGGGAAACCCCCCGCTCTCTATGTGCCTCTGTGGGACGCTATGTCACGCCGCTGGAGGAGAACCTTCTGAGGTTCCGAGCAAGCCCAAATCCGAGCGAGTTCCGGCGCGACAAACGTCATTGCGTTGAAACCCACTTGGCTCTGCCAGCCTACCTTGATACTTTATCCATGCACTGCTCTCGCGGGAAACTAACAATCATTGACTTCCCGTGGCCTTAACATAGCTGGTTGTGTCACAAGCTAAGGGGGTCGAAGCCTACGCTTGTGGACCTGCCAGCCATCCAGAACCGCTGCGGGGACGGCACAGGCAGCCCACGGGCGAGCATATTCCGGCTCATTATCCTCTGTTGCACTGCTCAGCACCTGGCTGCATTCCAGCCTTTACTCAGATGCATGTCCTTTGGTTCTCTTTTTGTGTGTGTGCCCTCGCCGTCTAAAGATCTATGCCGAACCTTTCAGAACCCCGTTCCGCATAATACAGACAAAAGAAGGAGAGAACAGTGTAATAGTAATATCGTCAAAGGCCAAAAGCCCCAAAATTTTGACACCTCCGCTTCAGGAAGCTCACTTCTTCTCCTTCGCGCCACCGCTCATCTCCTCCTTCATCTCGCTCTTGATCCTCGTCACGGTGCCGGAGCCGCTGTAGACGAGCGACGTGTAGATCATGGCCACGCTGGCGCCCGCGTTGAGGATCTTGAGCGCCTGCTCGCCGTTCGTGATGCCGCCAGTCGCAAAGATGACCTTGGGGCTCTGCGTCTGCTTGCCCAGCGGCGTCGACGGGCCGTTCTTGTCCTTGTGCGTCGGCGCGGCGTCCTCGACCATGCCTGTCACTGACCCCTCGATGCCCGGGAGGCTCGAGTCCACGGCCTCCTTGTCGACCGTCTCCTTCTGCCGGACCTCGCGTGAGTAGTTATCGAGCATCTTTCGGTACCGGCCGACCAGGTTCAGCGTGCGGTCGAACATCATGGGGCCCGAGTACCCGCCGACCTCGGTCATGGTCTTGGCGTCCTTGCTGTCGAGCTTGACGCCCGGCGGGATCACGCCGAGCCTATCCCGCGTGGTGTTGCCGACAATCACGCCATCGACGCCGCTGGTGAAGACGGCCTGCACGATGCCCTGCATTTGCGACTCATCGTCCTCGTCGGGCGAGACCTTAACCATGACTTTGGGCTTGGTCTTGCGGTCCGCACGGCGCGCCTCATCGACGACAGCCTTGAGGATCTTACTGAGCGGCTCGACGGCCTGTAGGTCGCGCAGGCCGGGCGTGTTGGGGCTGCTGACATTGACGACGAGCACGTCGGCGTACCGGGCGAGGCGCTCGACGCAGTAGACGTAGTCGCGCGAGACCTCCTCGACGTTGCCGCCGTCCGTATCCTTGTTCTTGGCGATCTGGACGCACAGCATGCGGCCGGGAAGCAGGCTGCCGGGCGGCACGTTGGCCTCGCCGTTGAGCACGCTCTCCTCGTCGAGCCCGACACTCTTGGCGTAGAGGCGCACGCGCTCGCGCAGCTTCATGGCCATGTGGTCGGCGCCGTGCGAGTTGAGGCCGTAGCGGTTGATGAGGCCGTCGAGCCCCGGGACGCGGAACATGCGCGGCTTGGGGTTGCCGGGCTGGGCGAGTGGTGTGCAGCCGCCAACCTCGACGATGCCCGCGCCGAGGGCGAAGAGGGCGTCGGGGATCTCGGCGTGCTTGTCGAGGCCCGCGGAGATGCCGATGGGGTTGCGCAGGTCCTCGCCGAAGACGGAGACGGAGAGGGCCGGGCCGTCGGCGGAGCGAGAGCGCTCGCGGGGGTTGAGGCCGAGTTCGTAGAGCGTGCCGAGGGCGGAGACAGCTATGTTGTGGCCATCTTCGGCATCGGGGACAACGAGGCGCAGGACAGGTGGGACGACGTATCGGTGGATGAAGGATCTCGTGTCGGTGGCGTAGAGGTAGATTGCGTAGCTAGAGAGTGCGATGGACGTCGACCAGAGGGCGATCTTGAGGTTCGAGAGAGGAGCAGACTCGGTGCTCAAAGACGAGGCGTGGCGACGAGGCGTGCGAGGTAGCAGCTGCAGGTTGTGGCGGTAGACGGGACGGCTGTGGGCGAAGAGGGTAGCCCGTGGTCTTGCGGTCGCTGTCGCCGTGGCGGCGAGGCGCCCAGCAAGACGTGCGCTGGAGGCCATGGTGGGCAGGGCGTTGTTTGTGATCACCGCATCAGAGAGCGTGGTGGTTGCTCTGTGGTCGGTCAATCGTCGAGATTGGAGGTCTTGAAGGAAAAGCAACGGCACGGGACGACGACACCGTGAGGTCCCGTCCGTAGTGGCGATCGTGGGTGGAGAAAGTGCCGCAAGCCCCAGGCTCCAGATCGGGGACGTTCCTGGTCGATCACTAGACTGGCAGGCACAACCAAAACAAGAGGCGGAAAATGGCAACCACCTGCTGCTGGTGTTAGGAATGTCGTGTTAAGGCCGTGGTGCCCAGGGTTGGCGATATTTGACCTGTGCCTGACATACACCCAGCCCCCTGCGAATGTCAAGTCCAGCAATGGTCCAACTTCTCAAGAGGCGATATTTTAAGCTTCGTCGACCCTTGCTGGTACCACCCTTGGATAGCTGTGCCCTGGCCATTGGCCAATCGCCGACAGGAGTGACAGCCTCCGAACTGAACGCGTGCCGTATCACGCCAACACATTGATAAAGTCACGCGGAATCCACACAACTACAAATCTGGAATCGCTTCATGCAATATCTCACAAGTCTTTGTACATTAGTCCTTTGTCCCCGTGATGCGCCAGCTCTAGTATATCCCCATGAATAAACAGGTGGTCGAGCCCTCATGTCCCAACCCCTCAGTGGCCGTTCTTCAGCACCCAGGGCTCCTCCCATTAGCTCGCATGAGCTCCAAGTTCTGTGTACTTCGTTCGCGCACCGGGGCTCAGTAGAAGCCTCTGCTTTGCCGCATGCCGCCAAGGCTCAGGCCCTCGATGTAGCCCTGGAGAGCCCGCCGTGTCTGTCTGACCTGCATCTGCAAGTCACGGATGTTCATTCCGCCCTCGTTGTTACCCTGGGCCGTAGCCATCCATTGCTCGCACTCAGCCACCAGCTCCCCGACCCATGGGTCCAGCCTGGCATCAGCTCGGCCGGCCCTGCTCAGCTCATTCATCCACCGCCCGATTGCATACAAGATCCACTCAATCAGCCGGCTCCTCGCCGCTCCACGGAAGGGAACCTCTTGCGCCTCAAACATCTGCTCGAGAATGCGCACAACCAAGTCGTTACTAACTCCAAGGTTGAGGAACAGCACAACCGGCCAGTTGACATCAGCGCCAACACGCTGGTCCTGTCCACACTCGTAGGCATACCCGCAGATCTCAGGGAGGAGTGTGTTCACAGGGAAGATGAACGAGTCCTTGCTGGTCCTGTGGCAGACATCCTGGATCTTGGTGACCAGAATCTCATATGGCAGCGGCGGTGAGTCTTCGGGGCCGGCTTGGCGGCCTTGCCGTCTTGCCTCAAACTCAGCCCATTGCTCCTGAACCTCTTCGTGGGTGTTTGTAATGAGAGCGCCCCACGTCTGCGCAATGGTTGCTGCGTTGCGGAAATCGGCAGCATGGAAGATGATGAGGCACAGGTCGTAGTAGGAGGCCTGATCCGCGTAGTCGTTATATAACTGTGACCCAAGTTAGCCATGGCAACTCCAGCAAGATGCTTGTGTATGAAGACGAAGCGTGCAGTTCCCATCAGACATTGATTGATTTTTACGGTTTTCAGCACCCGCAGTTACGCGTATGAGTGAGCTGGGTAAGCGTAATGGCGTCATCATTGGGAGGCATCACCGTCAAGCAGATCAAAACATCTGAAGAAAACAAAATACTCACCGAGGACAGGGACCTAACAGGACCGTCGAGCTCCTTGACAATGATTTCGCGCTTCTCGGTGAGTCGGGGGTCGACCTGCAGCCTTTCCAACAAATCATCCTGAATATGCGCGACCTCGAGCAGCTCGGTGACCTGGTGATTGAGGAACTGCTGCTCCTGCCGACCAGTACCTGCGCTCATCACACTGGCGTGCTGTTTGGCCAGACTGAGAAGCTCAAGGCGCTTCTTGAGCGGCAGTGGGAAGTCCGACTCGGCGATCTGGTGCTCAACCTGAGCAGCGTCGTAGTACATCTCTCTCATGCGGTAGTATTTGCAGAGAAGGTCGGCATGGTTGACGTCCTGCGATGCGAGCTTCACAAGGAAGGTTCTGACATGCTGAGATCCGATTACAAGAAGTCTGTCGACCCAGCCTTGCTCGATGTACCATTCGTACAGGTCGAAGTGGAACACCTCATCCGTGGAGTCGTTCACCACATCGTAGGCTTCAGCTCGTTTCGTGCCGAGCAACGTCGGCTTTCCATCAATGGTGTCAGGCTCCCGCGTGGACGCGTGGTCAAGGTCCTGAAGAACGTAATGAATGAGGCTGTAGCACGACCTGCGGTCTTCGAAGGCTTTTGAGCGGCTGTCGTTGGACGGCTTGCCGTCGTTGACCCATGAAAGAGCAGTGTTGCCGCGATCCTTCTCGTTCGCAACAGTCAAACACA
This sequence comes from Microdochium bolleyi, assembly GCA_001566295.1. Lineage (NCBI taxonomy): Eukaryota > Fungi > Ascomycota > Sordariomycetes > Xylariales > Microdochiaceae > Microdochium > Microdochium bolleyi. The sequence goes on from KQ964259.1 coordinate 665,107, forward strand.
ACTGGATCGCGCCGGCATAGTAGCGCAAGCCAATGTACTGCGAGACCGCAGACTCGAGATTAGCTTGCGTCAGGCTCGATGCGACCTTCTGGAAGAGTTTCAAACTCTCGTGGAGTAATGTGCGAGACGAGTTGGGGTTTACTGTAGGCTCTGAGGCGCGCTTCAGTTGCTCCTGCGCCTTGAAGATGACCACATCATCAGGGCTGCAGAAGCTGCCGCATTTCCTGCGGAGCGCATCCGCCACAGTCTCGACATTAGACCCATTCTCGATATTGCGGTTAACAATAGCTTTCACGAGAATTTTGGCCAGATCTTTCCCAGAAGACTGCGAGAATAGCCGCTCATAGGTGAGATCCTTGAGCTGCTGTTGGGCGTCCTCGCCAAGCCGCGTGAAGATGTCAACCACACGTTCGTCGAACAGGGTGGTCACAAAGGAGATGCCTTCGGTGATGCCAACCATGAGAACCTCCAGAGCATGCATAGCCTGGTGCTCTCCCTGGAAAGCGAGCTCTTCCTGCTTGTTGGCAGCTCGCTGCAGGTCCGCAGGCCCAGACAATCCTTGGATGAACGCGCGATTGTCATCCAGGAATTTTCTGAGACCCTCGACACCTTCTTGAGTCGCTTTGAGCTTTGATATGGAGACGGCACTGTCAATTACCAATGCGCCAGCTTGGTTGGCACCGATGGCGATGACTCTCGAGTTCCACAGAGAACGCACTAGGCGACTCAAGTACAGGCTAAGGGCAGAGTGCCGGGACGATGGACGGACGTTTTCGATGGTCGGTACCTGTCCATCTTGCTCAGGCAGTGTCGGGTTGCCGCCGAAAATGATGAAGACCTGCTTTGCCCGGTCGACGGTGGCCTGGTCGACAGCACTGCGAGTGGACGATCCTTGACGGCAAGCAACTGCCAGCGCTGACGTGATTGTCTCGACGCGACCGTACGAGGTCTGGAACCTGTTGACTTCCGCCTTGAGGCCTTCTTCGCCAGCTGCAGCACGGATCGCTGTGGCGAAGATCTCGATCAGGCGTCGCCGACGAATGACATGCACGCCGGTGTTGGTCAGAATGGCGAATTCGCTGCTCTGAGGTTCGTCGAATTGCACAGCCAGCTCGTTACCGAATCCGAGGGGACGTGCCGATGCCGCGAAAGGTCTAGAAATCAAACCGACATCTTCGACTGTGCTGCCCACATCAATCCAATTGGCCTGCTCGTAGAAGCGCAGTCCCTGTGTCCGGCTCGTGTTCTTGATACGGCCACTGTCGGGAGCGGACGCAAACACAGCATGCTCGCCGGGCTTGTCTTGCGTCACAACGAAGTCAAGGAAATAGCCAGGAGCAAAACGGATGCCTCTCGTGCTGATCTCGAGAGCGCGCGACCTGACATCGACAGGCTCGTTGAAGCCGAAGGGGTCGGTCCTCGCCGATCGATGCTGATTGTGTTCTGGCGGAGGGAACTTGATGGACTGGAGCTGCATGCTCTGCGGAGCGGAGGTCGACGCACTCATCATGTACGAAGAGGCACTCGTCGCACTCATGAACAGACGGCAGCCACTGTCGGTTAGTGCCATGAGGTGTACTTTGGCATCTTCGACGGCCGAGATGGGACTGATAGATACGATGTTCATGCGCTCCGTCAGCAGTGGAGAAACAACACTCAATGCGTGGGCAATGTCGCGCAAAAAGTCGTTCCTCGTCTTCTCAATGACCTTTGTAAGCTTGTCAGGGCCCTCGATGAAATATGTCCGGACAGTCGAAGCGTTGGACAATGTGTAGAGGAGGTTCCTGGAGTTGTCCACCTCAATCTGGATAACACGCTCGTTGGTAGCTTTCCCCCATATCATCTGAGACGGATTCGGGACGACAGCTGCCCACCCAGGCGAAGAGTGGTTGATCTTGCTGGTCCTACTGGAAAACCATTTCTCCTCTTGCTGGTAGAACAACTCGTGAATATCACTGTCGAACCGACCGGTGAAGAAGATGCGGCCGCTGGCTGTTGCTGAGATTTCACACGCCTCGATGCCGCGAAGAGGCAAAGCCATGCGTGTGCCGTATAGCTCAACGGACTGGGCGCCGCTCGGCGTGCCAGAAGCGGAGACTCCAAGGAGGAACATGTCTGACGTCGTGGCGACAACCAGGATGTAGTTGATCTTGGGCAGGAAGACACCGGGCTTCGGTGGGACCAGCTTGACAGCCGTGATGCTGTACTGGTTCTCCTCGTATCCGATCAGCTGAGGATTCGGGTGTGTGTAGTCCCAGAGGTAGAGGTTGTTGTCGATCGCGACCCAGGCGTGATTCAGCTCAGCGAAGAGGCCCATCGTGGTTGAAACTTGCGCATTATTGTATTGTGCGAACACAGCGTCGGGAATCGGGTACATGGTCGTCTTTTGGAACGGCGCCCACGCCGAGTCTGTGCTCGCGACATCGTATTCCGAGGAGTGCTCTGCAGCCAGGTTAGCCAGGGGAACAAATGATGGGCAGATCATCGCATCACGCGACTATCACGTTGCACAAAACCAAACAAACTTGGCATGGCGATGAAGGGTCAGAGTACATACGTCGGCAGTAGGTGTCAAGTTCTGGGTAGGTCTTGTCCTTGTCTAGGGCATTGTTGATGTAGCCTGCGGCCTTGGCCGTTGGCGACTGTGGTGGCGCGGATTGTGTGACAGCATTCATGGGGTTCGCAGGCTCTGCTGAGGGTGTACCGAAAACATCACCGCCGCTTTGGCTGATGCTTCCCGCCCTGCCAGACACACTACCTTGCCGTGTGAGCTGGCTATTGGATGGGACGGATGGCTCTCCGAACAGGCGTCTCCGAACGGGGTCTTGTTGCGCGGCAGCATTGAAGCGCGACGCGACGGCCGGTGTGTGGAGGAAAGCGCCAGGAAGGGCATGGCCCGGCGTGGCTTGGGTGAAAGCCATGTTGGCGATGAGGAGCGTCCTCTCGGATGCGGTCGCACGAAATGCGGAAAGTCGTCGTGACTACCAGGACCGGCCCCTGGAGAGAGATCCGGCGACGAGCGCGGCGCCGGTGGATGTAGAGGAAAGCTCTATTAGAAGCCCGACGGCAAGCTGCCGCGTTGGAAGTTAGATCATCAACGGCAGTGGCTGTCGTGGCGATCAGTTGATGATGCTGAAAAATCGGCGAGGTGGTGATGGGGAAAACACGACGCGATCAGCGAAGCACGAGAGCTGCGAGGCGCCAAAGCCTGTGTTTGTCGAACACACAGGATTATGAAGAAGGAGATGACTCAGGCAGAAACCCCTCGAGCCGGTGACTTAAGAGAGTGGAAGTGCAGCAGTATCGAAGCTGCGCGTAGGGGCAATGTTCGTCTGGCAGGGTGGTGGTGATGCGCGGCGCAGGGTTAAACAATAGGAAAGCAAGCTCGGAGTACAGCAGCGACGTGTGAGGCACCTGCAGCTCTCTCTCTCTCCTGCGTGCAGGAGGCTGGAAATATTTTTGGGTCGCCCACCCGGAAGAAGCTTGGGCCTGCCGCCCAGCGCCGAGCGGTGACGCGCTGGTGCTGGAGCAATTTGGCTGGGAGCAATACCGCTATGCCGCATTGGGCGATCACAGCTTCACCCAGCTTGGAAGCTCTTCAAGACGGCTCCGCCCTCAGTCTACGCAAACACATCATCCGCAGTCTCGGGATTGTAGCGTCATCAGTAAGGCAGCTTGGGTAAATTTGACACTATTGCGTGCTTTTCCGTTGCAACCTTCTTGTACATATACGCTTGTCAAGGTCCCAACGCGTGGGGTGTTCACCGTCGGCCGACACCTTCTACTCCTCTGTTGTACAATTCAAATTCTCTCCGTCAATTACATATAGTTCCATTGATCTCCATCATTTTTTGCACGAGAGCCATGACTACGGTCAGGCCAAGCTCACGTGAACTTATTCCTGCTTGGCGGCCTCGCGAGCAGCCTTCTTCAGGGCCCGCTTGCGGATGTCAATGTGCATCTTGAGGTTCTGCTCAATGCCAATCGACGAGCCGACACCGATCGTGTTCTCAATGAACCACGCCATGATGGCGTGAGACCAGTAAGGAGTGTAGGTCGCAGCGGTCTGCTGCCAGTCGCCCGTGCCAATCTTGCCAAGCGCGGAGCGGACAAATGCCTTGGGACCGGGGATCAGCATGTTGGGCTTGCGGACCTTGCTCATGGCCGAGACGACCAGGTAGCTCAGGCACAGTTGCACGTCGACCTTGTCGCGTCTGAGCTCGGAAGCGAGAGCCGCGGACCACTGCTGGAGGAAAGCCTTGCTGCCAGAGTACGTGGCCAAGTACGGGGAGGGCATCCAGCCGCCGAAGCTGCCCATGGTGAGGATGAGGCCACGCTTGCGCTCCTTCATGCCTGGTGCGACAGCCTGCGTGACCTTGAGCGTGCCAAGGCAGTTGATCGTGACGATGCTCTGCAGCTCCTTGCGGTCGGTTTCGACGAAGGGGACGGGGATGCTGTGGCTCTGGCCGACATTGTTGATGAGAATGCCGATGTCGAGGCCATCGATGATCTGGGAGAGGCGAGCGTAATCCTTGTCGCTGTCGGCGGCGAAGTCCATGTCGAGAACCTTGGTCTCGAGGCCAGGGTACTTGGCCTCGAGCTCGCGCGACAGGTCCTGAAGCTTCGAGAGGGTTCGGGAGACGAGGACAAGGTTGAAGCCCTTGGAGGCGAGCTGGGTGGCGTACTCCTTGCCAAGGCCGTCAGAGGCGCCGGTCACGACAGCCCAGGTGCCCTTCTTGCCATACTTGCGAAGCTGTGGGATTGATAAGAAACGTTAGTATGGTTCTCTAGGGTCTCGGATATAGGACCGGCTTTCCAGGGCGACATACGTTTGCTCCGGGAAGGACGAAGGCGCTGAGCAAGAGGCGAAGGAAGCCAAAGAGCTTGAAGTAGACTGCGAGAGCACCGATGACTATAAGAGCGGTCCTGGCCCAGTCGGGGGTGGCCTCGATGGCCTTGCTCAGGATCGACATGTTTTGTATCGGTTGCTGGCCACGGTATCGTTGACGGTCGCTGGTTGAGGTGTACTTGAGGCAGGATGCAGAAGTGTTCTCCTGGGCGACTTTCCGGTGCGGGTTGTGGTTGAGAGCCCGCCCGCCCCCGCGGACGCCGGCAGCTTCGCCTGGGCACTTTTTGTTGACGCCCATTCCACGTGGGGCGAGCCGGAAGCCAGCCAGTTAGCGGCATGTGCCTGGCTGCCATGTGAAAGGGGTCGTCCAGGAGCTTCTTGGAAAACAGGACCTCGAAAGCATCGCACCCAGTTTCTCCGAGTTGAAAAGAAGTCTCAAGTATTTGGGCAACGTTACTGAGTGCAGAAGTCATCTAAAGTCACTCGACCTGGTGTGCGATGGCTGTCATTATGCGGCATAACTACGTGAGGAACCCGGCAGTGATTGAGTTGGGGACCCTTCTGTCCAGCACCCGTACTACGTTGACTGGACGAGCAAGGCATTTCGGATGGTACGTTCCTCAAGCAGTCACCTACCGACATGTCAAGCTTCTGGATCGAGTCAGTGAGCCCTGTTTGAATGCTAGCAGTGTCCAAAGCAACGATCTGGTCACAATTGCTTGTTCGGTGTAGCCGTGTGTTCCGGAGCTGCCGTGCGGGAAGCCTGGCAGCTTTCGAACTGCCAGACTAGCTCTTTTGCTCGACTCGACTTGTACCCATTGCCTCAACCCTGCACAACACAGCCCCATTGTCCTTCGACACGTCCCTTGCCAACACCCATTGCTCCTCGACGACATCATGGCCTCGCTTAAGGACTATCTGCCTCCGGGCGACAGTGGCTACCTGCCATACTACATGTTCTCCGTACGTCCTTCGCGAGCCCTGCCCGGCGGCTCTGCTGTCAACAGTCATGCTAACCAGCCCGTCCTCTTCCCGCTCTTCACAGCTCGCCCTGATCGCCGTCGGTAACTCCCTCCAGAATTACACGACCCTGCACTACACGCGGCGCATGTACAACGGCCTCTTCGTCCGCAACAGGAACCTCCCCGCCGCCCGCGACGGCCATAACCCGGAGGACGCGACCGACAAGCTCGTCCCCGCGCCCGGCTCGCCCGTCGTCCCCAAGAACGGCCAGGCGCAGGACCAGGTCACGCCCCTCGCGGCCCGCCTGTTCGGCACGTACACGCTCATCTCGGCCATAGTCCGACTGTACGCGAGCTACAACCTGCACCTGGCCCCTATCTACAACATTGCGCTGTGGACGTACATTGTCGCCGCGTTCCACTTTGGAAGCGAGTGGGCCGTGTTCAGGACGACGCACTTCGGGAAGCCGCTGTTCTTCCCGTTCTTCTTCGCGTCCGTTGGCATCACGTGGATGGTTACGCAGAGGGACGCTTACGTTCAGATGTGAGCGTTGGCTGGCCAGGCATGATAGATACCGTGAAGATGTAAGCGGACAACGACAGTGGACAACAATCGTGGACCGGATGTTAGGCGTCGGACGAGAATGGATCATCGCTGTCCCAGGCCGTGGGATCAAGCTAGAACAAGGCAACGTAGAGAATAACAAGCTAGCAGCACCGAGGCCCGTGGTCACATCACATGTTGCAACGGTGATCCGACTTCGACCTTTTTCATGTTGTGGTATGGGACTTGCTATCTACATCTTCTTGCGGTACAACTCACCCGCGCACTCGCGCAGCTTGGCCGCGGCCTGCTCGGGCGTGATATCGCGCTGCGGCTCGGCGAGCAGCTCGTAGCCAACCTGGAACTTCTTGACGGTCGCAGACCGCAGCAGGGGCGGGAAGAAGTGCATGTGGAACCAACTGCTCTCGATTTCGTCCTCGGTGCCGTCGAGGGGCGCCTGGTGCATGCCCGCGCTGTACGGGAAGTGTGTCTCGAAGAGGTTGTCGTACCGCCTGGTCGTCTCCTGGATCGCGTCGGCAAAGTCGAGACGCTCCTGCGGCGTGAGGTCGACGAGCGCGCGGACGTGCCTCTTGGCAACAACGAGCGTCTCGTACGGCCAGAACGCCCACCACGGGCAGACAACGAGGAAGGTCTCGTTCTGGTAGATGATGCGCTCCTTCTTCTCGAGCTCGAGCTTGACATAGTCCGCGAGCAGGTGCCGTCCGCCGTGCTCGGCGCGGTACTTGCTCATCTGCACCATCTCGGTGCCAGGCTCCTCGGGCATTGTCGTGGTCGTCCAGATTTGCCCGTGCGGGTGCGGGTTCGAGCAACCCATGGCGGCACCCTTGTTCTCAAAGATCTGCATGTACCGCAGCTGCTGGGTCGCGGCCTCGATCCGGCTCTCAGGCGCGGCGGGGGCCTTGAGCAGCTCGAGCTTGGCGGCGACGGCGGACAGCGGGTTCGATGGCGCGAGGTAGGCTGCGTAGATGCGCGTCCAGGTCTCGACAACGGGGACGATCTGCTCGGCGGTCATGTCGGCGAGGGTGACGTCGTGTTTGGGCGAGAAGGTGAGCACGAAGCATTTTCCCTTGACGCCCTCGGCGCGGAGCAGGAGGGATGAGAGGTCTGTGTGCAACAACCCGCCAGGTCAGCCATGCTGGTCGCTTCGCAGCCATTGTTGCGGACTCACCATTCTCAGAGGGTTTCTCGTTGTAGTCCTGTTGATGTTCCTTCACAGCGCTGTAGTCGTTGACAAAGACGAACGGTTGGCTGTAGTCCGGATTCGCGTCGCCTTGCGCGCGAGGGTTTCTTGGGCAAAGGTAGCACTGTTGCGCGGAGTAAGCACGTTGACTTGAAGGACTCTCTACACGAGCTTCATCGGCGGCGGGTGATTTACCTTGGGGTCATAGTCTGGCAATGACGTGCCGGAGGCTGCCTCCTGGGCACCCCTGTGTGAGAGGCATCGCCCGTCAGCCTTGGTATGCTTAGGACCTCGCGTCCAGCTCGTTGGTTGATGACTTACTGCCAAGGCCGCTTCGTCCGGTGAGGAGAGACAAGCAGCCACGAGCCCTTGAGCGGGTTGTAGCGACGATGGGAGATGTCGTCCAGAATTTGTTCAGGCATGACGTATGAGGGATGCGCAACCTTTGGTGTGGATCGCAGACAGGGAAGTTTTGAGGTCAAAGGAAAGATGCTTCAAGCCAAGCTGGACGAGCCGCACGAGCACGAGCACGAGCAAGTCGTGTACGCGTGTACGGGGTATGGATTGTTCAGGTCACTGGACTCAGACTTCACGAAGGTAGATGGAAAGTCGCGCAAGATGTCGCACAGCTGGCCCGAGGCGCGTGGAATTTGCTTCGGGCGGATCGCACCTCGAGTGGAGGGGTCGTATCTGCGACCCTGGCAAGCTCCACGATCATCAGGCGGGGTGTTATTCCCAAGTCTACATCTCCTCCGCTGGTGAGGGAGCTAGTGCTGCTAGCCGTGCAAGTGGGAAAGCGTTTCGAAGGCTTGTCCAGGGTCTTGGTCCTGGGGCTCCAGATGAATGCTGTAAAGCTCTCTTGCGCCTCCCTAGGCGAGACTGTGCTTCTCTGTGTAAGGGATCAGGCTGGTGCGATGTGCCTCTCATGCCCCCCTGCATGCAGCCGCAGGCATGACGCAGCGTCGTTGTAGCATCGCCTGTAGATGTCCCGAGTCTGACCTCGGTGTAAATATCGGTGGAATCAGCGCAGCCGCGATGATCTAGGCAGACGGCCCAGGGCCCAGGGGCTCAGGGTCGCAGCTGACGCTAAGTTGCGGCAAAGGGAGATAGGGGCAATTCGTGGAAATGCTGAAGTTTTGCCAAAGCTATCGGCCGAGTGTAGTGTGCTCCCGGCGTCGCTCGCCAATTGACGGTTCAATGACCCAAGGATGCAATACTCAACTGATACTAAATTCTTTGGAGCACCCCGTATCCAGTTTGAGCTGGGCGCTCGCTCCAGCCTATCCGTCATGCGGCCCTCAAACATGCATTGGGCTTTACAGTTTGCCCCAGTCTCCTCGAGTTAACTCCCACGGCGGTCATCTGCGGGCTACTTTATTTTCCTCTTGGAGGCTCGAGACTTCCAAGGTTGCAAATTGAAGCTCCAGAGTCCAGCTGCCTGTCTGGCGAGTCTGACTTGGGATGACTTATGTAAGCTGGACTCGACCCACTGGGACTGGCCAATGATGGGACTCAGGCGCGCCCCATGATGATGGAAGCTCCACCTCCTCGTTGGAGCAGTGCTCCTGCTGGATTGGCTGCCGTCGTGCGTCGGGATCTGCGATGCTTGGTGAGCCCGAAGCCAGGCCAACGATCACTCTGCGACGACACCTGTTCCATCGAAACAACCGACAGCATATCACATTGTCATCACAACAACTGTACCGAGCCACCCTTGAGCCACAGAGCCAGAGATAACAATCGCATCAACCGATTCCCGCCATCTGACCTGCCCTCTTTGCTGCGCTCCGCCCGTCATAGCCACCGTCGAAGTCGACGCGGATTCGCGCACCCGAGGCAACCCTGGAAGCGAAGGACGAGGAGGACATGGGCGTCATCCGCAAGAAGACGGCCACCAGAGGCGGCGAGGGAGGCGTCAAGTATGTCTGCGACGTCTGCTCTGCCGACATCACATCGACCGTAAGTCGCCCTTTGCCGCGGCGCAACACCACTTCGCGTGAGGTTGCACAGTTCACGCGCTGTCCAGCCCGTCCCGCCTTAACTCCGCCCCGATCGCGGACTTTCCGCCCTACATGATCCCTTCAGCCCGCGACAAATGCTGCGCAACATTGTGCATGATATAGCGCCCAATGCTGTCAGTCTTCATCCGACTAATCGTAATGCTTTTCAATTCAGGTCCGTATCAGATGCGCGCACCCCTCCTGCAACGAATACGACCTCTGCGTCCTTTGCTTCTCCCAAGGCTCGTCTAGTGGCTCTCACCAACCTGCGACACATCCCTACAAAGTCATCGAACAGAACTCGTTCCCCATTTTCGATCGCGACTGGGGCGCCGACGAGGAACTGCTGCTGCTGGAAGGCTGCGAGATTTATGGCCTCGGATCATGGGCCGACATCGCGGACCACATCGGCGGATACCGCAACAAAGACGAGGTTCGGGATCACTACCTGAGCGCGTATGTCGAGTCGCCATGCTTCCCGCTTCCCAAGCGATGTCGGCCGACCGACATGGAACTCGCGCAGGAGATCTCCCGTGAAGAGTTCCAGTCGCGGAAGAAACGCCGGATCGAAGAGCGCCGGGATGCCCAGAAGAATGCTGCGCCTTTACCGCCCAAGACCAAGCCAACCGCCAGTGTCCCATCATGTCACGAGATTCAAGGGTACATGCCGGGCCGTCTGGAGTTCGAGACCGAGCATGCAAACGAGGCTGAAGAAGCGGTCCAGCTTATGCAGTTTGACCCAGGCGACGGCATCAATCCTCGCACTGGAGAGCTGGAGCCAGAGATGGAGCTCAAGCTCACCGTCATGGACATATACAACCAGCGCTTGACACAGCGTGTTGAGCGGAAGAAGGTCATCTTTGAGCACAACCTGCTCGAATACCGGGAAAACATGAAGCTGGAGAAGAAGCGCACGAAGGAAGAGAAAGATTTGGTCAACCGCGCCAAATCTTTCGGCCGCATGATGAACCACGACGACTTTGAGGCCTTCTGCCAGGGTCTGGTGGACGAACTCAATCTGCGACAGGCCATCACACAACTGCAAGAATGGAGAAGCCTCAAGATAGGCGACCTTCGCAGTGGGGAGAAGTACGAGCAGGATAAAGTGCAACGCATCCAGAAGAACGTCCCGATGGGCTCGATGGACCGCGAACGTCTCGCGTCTGCGCAGCGAAGTAAGCAAGCTGTGCAGCCTGAGCCCCCGAGTGGCGCGGCCACCCTTGTTGCGCCAGAGCTGCCTTTCCGCCCAGCTCTGGGAGGCACGGGTGCGCAAGGCCTGGCTGATCTTGCCAAGGGCGATCTAAAACCACTCACGAACGGCCTCTCGAATGGACACGCAAATGGGGCCGCAAATGGAGTCAACGGCACGACAACCACACGAACCAAATTTGTGGCACAGCCCATCTCGGGCATGCAGCCTCTGCAGCTGACCCAGGACACTGCACCCGACATGCACCTCCTGACACCCGAGGAGGTTGAGCTCTGCAAGGTCACGCGGCTCCAGCCCAAACCGTATTTGATGATCAAGGAGCAGGTGCTCAAGGAGGCACTCAAGGCCAACGGGACGCTCAAGAAGAAGCAGGTCAAGGAGATCTGCAAGCTGGATTCCCAGAAGGGCAGCCGTATCTTTGACTTCCTTGTTAACGCAGGCTGGATCGGCAAGGTCTGAGTCGACAGCCCTACACACCGTTTGGCAGGCCCTGCGTATTGCTGGAGAATGAACCCCTCCTGCGCATTTTTGGGGATCCCGCGGAGCACATTCCATTGTTTGGTCCGGTCAGTATGATATGAAATAGCGCTCGACAATTACATACCTGTTCCAATGCTACGACTTTGTGTGCTGAGCGGGATTGACCCAACTGCATGTGTCTGGAATCGGGCTTGTACTGGGCCGCGCACTGCTGGTCAGCAGCTTTGAAGATCACTGTTCTGCAAGAGCGTTGTTTGGTGACGTCTGATTGAATGACTACAGGAGAAAACAACAAAGCTCGGGAAGATATGAGTCGTTGTTCCGACTCGAGGCGTTGTGGCTGTTGGCCACGGAAGGTGCGGCGTCGTCAAAAGGAGGAAGGCCCGAATGCCGTTCCTGCCAAAGGCTGCGCTCAAGTCACTTCCGCGCGAGTAGCTGCTTGGCCTTCTGCTTGCGATCCAAGACATTTCAGACACAGGCCGCTATTGACTTAGTCCCGCACCGGCGCGACTGTTCTGCCTTGTTCGGCACAGGACGCCATCGGCCCTCTGGAATGTTGCGCTGAAGTAAGCTTCCGTCCTCTCCTCGATCATCAGCTGGCCAAGTGCGGTACATCGAACTGCACCGGGTGACTGAACACACCGCCGTGGACACCTCACAATCGTCCACAGTCTGATCTCTATGAGCCTCGAGAGACCGGCCAGCATTTCGCACCTACGCCTTCACCATCAAGTCGCCATGGTTCCTTGAAGTCGACTACTGACATACCCCAGATCCGCTGAGTATCCAGCACATCACAAACCGCTTCTCGAGCCAGGCGCCTGAGTGTCGCCTTGGCCGGAGCTGAGTACGACCTCTAACATGCATCGGCACGATCGATTGCTCCGTCGGTTGCCTGTCCCGGTCTTAGCACTTCTCACCATCAGCTTCCTCACTGCCTGTACTGTGCGCCTCTTTGCGCCGTCGATATTTCCCAACTCACAAAGCCATGGATGGGGCCTATTCTGGTCGAGCCCAGCTCCCAATCACGAAAACCGGCCGGACCACAGCCAGCACAACGACGTCGACCTCTCTGACCCAGAAGCACCCTTTGTCAGCTGGCCTTTGGCACGGGTGTGCGAGGAAACAGCCTGGGTCGAGGGCCTGGTCTTTCTCTGCGACAACAACTCTGGTGGTGTGGGCAACATCCGCAACTACATTCAGACATGCCTACGATATGCGCTCGAAGCCGGCGCCACCGGGCTTGTGATCCCCAGGATTCGAAAACGCAGTGACAAGAACCTGGCAGATCTGTTCACCGAATATCTGCCCCTGGACTACATGTTCGATGAAGCCCACTTTCGCCACGCATTCGGTACCTCATGTCCTCAGATCAGCCTGTACGCAAGCGAGAAGGACATCCCGAACGTGACACCAGAAACAGAGGTCGAGCTCATCAAGCCCAAAAGCTTCGGCGCTCGGAAAGGCGGTCATCCAATTGACCAGGATCGTCACACCGACCGTTTCGGCGACAGGTTTCGCAAGTGGTTGCAGGACGGCATTATGCCAGTTGCGGTGCTAAATGCCCAGGGCGTAGAACAGGCAAAAGCCAGCAACGGCCGCGACGCACCATCAATCGAGAAGCCAAGGCTGATACGTTTCGAATGGGGAGTCATCTGGGAGTGGCCTGTCTATCGCGACGGCCCCGAGTTCGCTGCTACTTTCGGCAGCATACTGAAGTTCAACGACGCGCTGCTGCGACTCGGCAGGGCAGCGCTCGGTCAGATGCGAGTAATTTCCAAGGAGAATGGAGGTGCGGGAACATTCCTCGGGGCGCATCTGCGAACAGAGTCTGACGCACTTGGGTTCTGGCCCAAATATTACCAGCAGGCGAGTGCTTACCTACAAAGAGCCAACCAGAAGGGATTTCGAGCTGCATACCTTGCCACCGGCAACACTACCGAGGCGACACGCTTCAGCAAAGATGCGATGGATTTGCTGGGCATGAAAGTCTTCACGAAGGAGGACCTTCTGTCCGGCCAGGACCGTGACGATCTGCTGGCGCTGAGCTGGGACCAGAGAGCGATTGTTGACTTTCTGATATTGCTGGGCAGCGACTACTTTGTGGGTGTGATGCCAAGTAGTTTCTCGGTGTATGTGGCCATGAAACGACATCTTCGAAAAGATGGCCTGTATATGCGGCCTTACAAGGTTGGAACTGAAGGGGATGGGCTGTCATATCTGACGGGAAAATATGACCACTATTGGGACGAGTGGCTGTTCATGTTTGATGGTATGTGGCCTTGAGAAAAGAGATCAAAATGGTAGAAAATAGTGGGAATATGCAAGAAGTAGCATCGCAAACAACCTCAGATAGGCGATCACGAGCCAATATCTATGCAATGTGGTTTCGCCTCCCTTGTAATGGAAAGGTTGTGGAAGGATGCGTGAAGTGTTTCGGTATCGTTGAGTTGCGAGGCATGCACCGAAGGTGGGGGTGCTTCACCCTGAGATTCCAGTCTTCAATGTCTACCACTCACCAAAACGCTTGCACACTCGCCTTGACAAGTCACTGACTATCGAGTAAGCAACGGGTAGTTCATTTCCGCCGCTCTTCGTCTTCACTGCACAATTTTGCCTCCGGTCTATGTGGCAGACCTTGCGCAGCGGACTCGTCTTAACTCCCTCCCGCTCTTCCACCATCACCACCAGATCATCATCAGCACGAGCAGCCGCAGCATCAACGAGACACAGGTCAGCCATGTCGATGGAGACGGTCGCCACGCTGAGGCGCATCCAGCCCGAGGAGCTCGCGCGGATGCTGAAAGAGCAGCAAGGCTCCGCCGACGCAGGGGCGGAAGAGTCGAAGATTGCAATCGTGGATGTCCGCGATGACGGTATGTCCAACCTCGTCCCGGTCCTTGTGTGTTTGCCTTTCGTACTATCCCTTCTCTGTGGCTCCATTGATGTTTGACATCGCTGTTGCTCTTGACTCAGTCACTCACTGGAAGCACATCTGATGACATTAAACTATTGTCCTTATCATTTCAACATTCGCAAATTTCCCCGAATACTTGACGTCGGCCGTTCCCACTCCTTGACCAGAGCTAACCAACTGTAAACGCAGACTATATCGGCGGGCACATCCAAGGCTCCATCCATGCCCCCTCCCGCGCGCTTGACACGTGGATGCCCACGCTCCTGCGGCGCCTCGCGGACAAGGAGGTCGTCGTGTTCCACTGCATGCTGTCCCAGCAGCGCGGGCCCTCGGCGGCGCTGCGGTACGTCCGCGAGAAGGACGCCGCAGCCGCGCGGAGCGGCTCCGGGGCGACCGCGCAGGGACTGAAGCAGCGGGTGGTTGTGCTGGATCGCGGGTTCCAGGGGTGGCTGGAGCAGTATGGCGAGGACGCAGCGCTGACGGAGGGCTACCGCAAGGATCTGTGGGACGATATGTGATGGCGGGGGAGGGCGACAAGCACAATACATTCATGCAATCAATCGGCTTAGACGAATAGAGTCTTGGCGTCGAAGAAACAGACGTGAGCCTTAATGGTGTATCTACAAACCACCTAAGTAATTGCTCCGCGGTTAAGAGTGTCTAGTCATCATCATCGTCGTCGTCATCCAGTGACGTGAACATGAACTGCTTCTTCTCACCGACAGGAGAAGTGGCCGGCGGGTTGCCCGCACCACCAGCGCTGACGCTCTGCCGCCGCCAGCCCTCGGCAGCCTCCTTCTCGCGGCGACGCGCGAGCTCGGCGCGCTGCCGTGCCTGCTCCTCGCGGAGTCGCTTCTCCCTCTCTTCGCGCTCGGCCCGCTCGCGTTCTTCCTGCTCGCGCCGCTCCTGCTCCTCGCGCTCCTTGCGCAACTTCTCTTCCTCCGGGTCGTAGTCCTCCGGGTCGATGCCCTTCTCCATGAGGATGGCCATGGACGCAAGTGATCCCTGCCTCACGTTGTCCTCATTGGGCCACGGGATGAACTGCGTCTGGATCGTCGACTTGATGTGCTCGACAATGTGGCCCGGTAGGTGGCGCTCTGCAGACTCGGTGGAAAGCTGCGACTGCGACGCCATGGGGTCCAGCGAGTGTTGCTGAGAAGCGTTTGCGGGAGCCGGAGTCGCGCCGCCGAGGACGGACTGGGCGCCGTTGGGCGTGGCGGCGGGGGTGCCCGCGATGCCGCCGGGCGTGGTCGCGGCCGTCTCAAGACCGCTGGTGATTGTGATCTCGGCATTGTTGCTGTTCTGGAGCTCGGTCTGGGCGTGGAGAGCGGCGACGGCGGCGGCGGGCGGGATGGTGGTGCGGCTGATGATGCGGGCGTAGTTGAGGAGCTGATCGTACTGGATGTCGTAGTGCGGGCCGTCGGGGAAGACGGTCGCGGGCGCGTTATTGAGCTCCTTGCGGGTGTTTGCGAGCAGGCTCAAGGTGTCCTTGATCTGGGCGTCGAGGCTGGCGGTCGCGGCGCGCAGCTGCTCGAGTCGCTGGTAGTTGGTCTGGTGGGCTTGCACTGAACGAAGTGGGAGGGATACAGTCAGTTACAGCTGTCTCGATGAATAGCCAGTCGTTGCGGGGGGGCTCACGCTCTTGCAGGCCCTTGTGAAGCTCCTCGTCGGCGGCAACATAGTCGTGTGCCTGTGCGATGGACGGGTTGTACTTGGCGATGGAGTCGGTCAGGGAGCCGAGGGCCCTCTCGACGCGGTCGAAGCGCGCATCGATCTGCTTGTCCATGGCGACATGTCAAAGAGACGTCTGGATGAAGCAGCGATGTAGCACGGCAGAGAGTCAAGCGACAAGAAGTCCAGCCGCAGAGAAGTGCTGCTCGAGAACGTGGGCCATCGTGAGGACGGGTCGGAACCAGCAAGCAAGCCAATTCACAGTCATGGAAGCGACAGGGGTCTCGGCGCTAGCTCTCCCGGCGGAGCTCAAACTGCCGTCAGCAAGGTCCGGCGAGTACGGAATGTGGCTGCTATTTGCACCAGCCACACCTCGACTTTGCCTCTGCCCAGGGTCGGCGTGGCTGACCTGCCGGGGCCACCCGAAGCCTGCTGGGCGGGCAGGCTCAAAGAATCTCGCGCAGCGCCGGCGTCACTCGAGCCTGCAACATTCGACTCTGCTCGAACATCACAACCCCATCGACGCCCGCGTCCGACACGCCAACCGCCAAGATGGTCCTCCCTGTACGTCCACGCCCTTCCGCCTCAGAAATTTCGACTCGGCCCGCACACCCAGGCCCACGGAGCACGCTCTGCGCCTGCTAGACCTTGCACAACAAACTGACAGCTTCGATGCAGACACCCCTCCGCATGGCGCCTCAGCCCTCGTACAAGAGCCCTTACGGCCCCAAGTGAGTGCTTTCCGACGACCAAGCGAAAGCCCAGAGCGAAGCGAAGCGAACCAATGCGCCAAATCTCCGAACCCGATTGCGAAAGCAATTCCACTGCAGCCGATGGTCGGCTGGCCAGCAGACGGTGCTCCGGCAACGCTATGCCGAGGGCAGACTCGCCGCGATGCAAATAGGAAATCAATGAGCTGACAGGAGGCGCAACGACAGGTACCACTACCAGCCCAACTTTGCTGGCTGGACCATGAAGCAGGGCGCTCAGCTGTAAGAGATCCCGCGCCCTGGAGAGATACAATGTTTGTGGGCTGGGCAACTAACGACGCGGTGCTTGTGTGTTACAGTGGCTTCAAGGCCGGTGCTTTCGGCGGTGTCGCCCTCTTTGCCGTCATCTTCTACGCCTCCGGTATCCCCCGTGTCCAGAACGACATCTTGATGAAGATCCCCTTCCTCGAGAAGTACTACGTCAAGGACATCCCTGCCTCTGACAACGTAAGTGGCCTGTTGCTGCGTCGACCTTGAGAAATGGCAAGCAAGACTGACATTGCCATACAGCCGTTCTAAGCAATTGCAATTGTCCGAAAGCGAGGTTTGAGCTGGGAGAAGGATGGTGTTGGAATGCGAGCATGAGCGTAGAGGCCGGATTCCTTTGTACAAAACCTTGAAACAATAGACGACACCAAGCCTTATCATTTGTCACGTTCTCCCCACACGTCCTCATCCTGTGCCCTTGGTTGCGATGTTGTTGTTGCTGCAATTGTCTGATGTTCGCAGTCAGCTGGTTTGACGGCTTTGTGATTGGGCCAGCACGGTCGTGACAGGCCCCATATGGACCGAGCTGCCACTTTCACTGGCACCAAACTCCACGTTTCATCATCTCCATGACCATTGAGTGCACAGTCATAACCTAGCAACCAAATAAAGATGCCAGCTCCGCGTCCGTGAGCCTCTTTTCTTCCACGATGGATGCTCTGCCACTGTCCGGTGTCGCGCAGCTGGGCACTGTCGCCTGCCTGCTCGCGTCAGTCCACGTCTACCACAATGGCGTGCCCACATCACAGGGTCTTGCCAGGATATCAGCCACCCTCACGACTGGCCTGATCCCCTTCATCTTTGGGACAGCATGGCTCAGGCTGGTCACAAAGTCGGTACCGGAGCCATATCTGGTATGCTCTTCTTGGTCAACGAACAATACCTAGACACGGTCTAACACGAAGCAGGACGAGGTGTTCCACATACCCCAGGCGCAAGTCTACTGTGAGGGCAGGTATCGCGACTGGGACGACAAGATCACCACACCACCAGGCCTGTGAGTCTCCCGACCCGATCAAGACGTTCACGTGAGCATCTGCCAGCTGACAAAGACTCGGCTCCAAGGTACCTACTGAGCATCTGGCTCATCCAGGGGACCGCTTGTACCGCCGAGAGCCTCCGCATGGTCAACGTCGGCATCGTCTCATGCATCGCCATTGTTTCTGCGATCTGTTTCAGCCTGCAACGACGACGGCAGACCATTGCGCACTCGCTGAACACTTTCTGGGCGGGAACAAACATCGCCCTGTTCCCCGTCATCTTCTTCTTCTCTGGGCTGTACTACACTGATGGGGCGTCGACGCTCGTCGTCCTGCTCGCATACTGGGCCCATCTCGTGCGCGCCCAGCAGGCGAAGCCATCGATCGTGTCTGACCTGGCCACGATCGTGGTGGGGCTTGCGTCCCTGCTGATGAGGCAGACCAACATATTCTGGGTGGTCGTGTTTATGGGCGGGCTCGAGACAGTCAACGCGGTGAAGAACCTACGACCAGAAAAGGCCAGCCGCCCCAAAAGCAACGCGCTGGTCGACCAGGCGGAATTCCACGCGTGGAGATATTCGGTTGGAGACATCCACGACCCATCACTCGATGTAGCTACTCCGATCGGTAGGCCTCCCAGCTGCTCCCATGGAAATACACTTCATAATGGCAGTGATACTGATATTGCCGTTCAGTGGACGTCGCACTCTGTGCCGTCAGCCTTATTATTGCCGGTACCTGCAACATTTTGCCCATACTGCAACGCATCTGGCCTCACCTCACAGTCCTCGCTGCTTTCGTCGGCTTCGTGGTTTGGAACGGCGGTGTTGTTCTCGGTATGTCCCTCATGTTCTCCTCAGAAATGTCCCATATTTGCTCACAATTTTCGTAGGGGACAAGTCGAACCACGTAGCGACACTGCATCTCGCGCAGATGCTGTACATATGGCCGCTCCTCGTCTTCTTCTCGGCGCCGCTCTTCATTCTGCCCGTCGTCCAGCTCATCCGACATGCATGGACAACGTTGGCGCAAACTAAGCAAGCCAACGAAAAATCCAAGCCTCCGGTGGCACCACCACGGGGTACACTGATCACGAGTCTCGCGACAAGCCACCTCGTCCAGGCCGCCGTCGTCCTCACCGCATTCGTCGCCGTGGCAGCGGCAATCGTCCGCTTCAGCACCATCATCCATCCCTTCACCCTTGCCGATAACAGGCACTACATGTTCTACGTGTTCCGGTACTCGATCCTGCGCGCGTGGTGGGTCCGCTTCGCGCTGGTGCCGGTGTACGTCGTCTGCGCATGGCTGTGCTGGGTCGCGCTGCAGGGTCGCTGGTTGGGAGCTGCGGATGCTGCCGAGGGACGGCGCTGGGAATGCAGCCCTTGGGATCACGGCGGTGAAGTGTCCGCGGCCAACGACAAGCACGGCACTGCGGCTTCTGCACAGCCGGCAAGAACAGACGGAGCGAACATGGCGGTACAAGCCGACTCATCAGCACCGAGCACATCCACCGTGCTCATCCTCCTCGTCGCCACCACGCTGTCCCTGATGACGGCGCCCCTGGTCGAGCCGCGGTACTTCATCCTGCCCTGGCTGTTCTGGCGGCTGCTCGTGCCCGCCTGGCCGCTTCCCACAACTGGCACGGGCAGCAGCAATGCCGCCACCGATGGTCGCGTGTCGAAGCTCCGACCGGCGGCGTCCTCGGCGTGGTGGCACGTCGACGCCCAGATCGTGCTCGAGACGCTGTGGTTTGCCGCGATCAACGTTGCGACCATGTACATCTTTCTGACGCGGCCGTTCTACTGGCGGGCGCCGGATGGCAGTCTGGCGGATGGGGGCCGGGTTCAGCGTTTCATGTGGTAGATGCGCACGTGTGGGTACTTGGCAGTGTGCATTTCGCAGGCAGGCCCAGTGCCAGGCGTATGGACGTTGCTGGTGGATGACTTGCCGTCCGCGGAGAGGAAGATGGATCGCCAGGGGGTACCAAGTCGATGCCGTCACAGCTAGATAGAATATATGTGCTTCACAAACTGGTTCGATCACAAGTGGCTTGTAATGTGTATGGGTTGTGTTCGTCATCGCGACAGCATGCTTTTATTGTTTGCAAAGTTCTGGCTTCGAGAAGTCCTGATCGAACTCCATGGCCAGTACCCAGATATCATCAGTCGTTCATATTTACCCAGCGACGAGCTGGTCCACCAGTGCGTCGTCAGAGCCCGTTATTTCTCGCCCAGACTATGGTTTACAGTCGGGAAGTTACCCAAAGCTCCAAATATATACAAACCCGAAAAGCAAGAGAGAACGCCGTTGGAAGTGAAAAGCACCGTGTTGGACCCTTACGCCGGTCCCCATTCCCAAACCAGTAGTGTAGTACAATCCGCGATACGCCCAGAGTGCATGTTCCTTGTTTTTTTTGGGCCGCTTGTGTTGCGTCTCGAGGCCCTTGTGCATGTCTTTAGATTGGCAACCGTGAGGTCAAATGTAGCATGCAGTCCGCGTGCGGGCCTCAGAGACATTTTGAGTCATCTCCAAGTCACAGTCTGCTCGGTTTCAGAGACTTAGCCGGTCGAGACTGAGGCGGTCCTGGCTGCGCTGCCTCTTGACGACGCCGAGCTTGAAGAACTTCTCCTCGCCCGCTGCCGTCCTGCCGCCGATGTACCACTTGTCGGCACCGAGGACATCGCGGAATCCTTCGCTGCTGCTGTCGCTGCCCCGCCGACGGCTGCTGTGTGCGATAGGAATGGGTCCGGGCCCGCCGTGGTGATGGTGATGCCCGCGTGGGGAGTGCAGGGAAACCTGATTTGTCACGCTGCCAGGCTGCTGCTGTTGTGTGTTTGAGGACATTGACCGTGTGCCTGCCGAGTTTGCCGCCGGGGCTTGTTGGGAGTGGCCATGCTTGCTGGGCTGTGACGAGGCGACGAGGGCTGTGGCGGGGCGCTGGCGGAACGCGGCGAGGAAGGAGGAGAAGAAGAAAGGGCGTTGTGAGGTTGACGACATTTCTCTGAGGCGGGTGCCGCTCTGTGCTGGTGGTGATGTGCCACCTGGGTGGCCTGGTCGAGGTGCGTGAAGTCGAGGGCTGGATTGGCGGTCGATGTCGTGTGCTTCGGGAGGCGGTCGGGTGGATCTATACTCTGTATGCGGGCTTTGTCGTCGAGGGTGTTGGCGGAGACGGGGTCGGTGAGGGACTGTTGGAATGGCGGGGTGGCAGCGGGAGGGTTCTGCTTGTGTTTTGTCCACGGACTGGGGCGATAGGCAAGAAGCGGAGATGCTGGCAGTGACGAGAGGATCGCAGATGAGCGGGCGAGCAGAGTACAGCTGGAGTGCAGCAGGAGATGATGCAGAGCAAGGAGGATATGTGTGTGGTGAGTGAGAGTGTGGGTGGGTGCCCGGATTGATGCAATGCAGATGGTGCGCAGCCTGTGATGCGTGCCTAATGCAGTCGGGTGTTGATGATGGCGGTTGGTGGAGGTGCCCAGGAGGGTACAGAGTGGGCAGCCCGGGCGGACCCGGGCCCGCCCTCCTTGCAAATGGAGGGGGCCTCAGTGGCTGCCAGCCCTGCAACTGCCCATGCGGTGTGCTGTGCGTCGCCAACTCGTGGAGGCCCACCCCCACCATCGTCACTGCAGCCGAGTCAGGCTCGTCTCATCGTCGCTTGACAAGCCCTTGACTGCTGTCGCTCTCTCTCCAGGCGATGCGAGGTCACCACCACGGTGGAGAGCGATATCGCTTTCAGTGTCCAAAGTCCCGCAGCTCCGCTCAAGTACCTCGAGGTTATTACCTTTACCAAGCTAAGTATCTGAAGGCAGCAAGGCTCCCAGCGTGGCCTGACCACCGTCATGGACCCGAAGCCCAAGGACCTGCCCTGGCCGATCACGAGCCCAGCGAGCCCGACCTGGAGACCAGCACACGCGCACCGTCATCGCCAGCGCCTAGTCCGAGCTCTGCCGATCAGCGCCAGCGCCAGCGCCCAGCTTCCAGAATGCCGGATCCGCTTCCACCACACCATTAATTCAACTGTTGTGTGCGTAGCACCCGGTCGTCCGGACTACACACTCTGCACACGCTGCACACGCTGCTTGCGGCTGACCCCAACGTGCGATTCGCAGTACTGCCGCAGGGACGTGCTCCCAAAGGGATGGTTGCACAGACTGGGTGCGCGCTGGGACTGTGACTCGCTTGAAGAAGGTGCTGGATAAAGCACCCTCCTCCTGTCGCAGTCAGAGTATATGACGAAGAGGACGGACGACCTTGGCAGCTGGCCCTACTGTCAAACCAAATCTAGCCCTCTGCCTTCCCCACGTTCTTCTCGCCTGATGGCGCCGGCTCTCGAGCTGATCTCCACCCACCCGCTCGTGAGGACTCAGCTGTTTCCTTCCAGTGCGCCTAGAGGCAGCCTGCGTCAAACATCGGCGTATAGAGCCGAACATCGCTGCGAACCGGACGCGGCCCTCCAAGGCCCTGGCATTTGGTTCAACAAGGTCAGGGATCATAATTCGCTGCGACTGTACGGGAACACCCATTCCTGCCCAAAACAATATGAACACACACCCGAGTTCAAGAGTGCAAGAGGTGGCTGATGCCTCAGGCGCCAGCCTCACAGGCGGCTCCTTCCCCATGGGCGCTGGAGTGGGGCTGGCTGGGCACAGCCGTGGGACTCCGCACTTTCCCCAACCTCGAGGCGGGCCGCGGCGCTTTTGCCTCGGCACCTCCGCGCCATCACCCTCAGCTTGTATCACCACAGTCAGTTGCCAATGCCTCCGAGAGAGCAGCGCCCTGCGTACCCTTGCCAATATACAACGAAGCATACAAAAATTCCACTGTAATCAGCGTCTTGCAAGGTCTCCGGCCCCAGTCGACTGCCTCCGCTGTCCGTCGCCTTGCAGCGTCCGGACATTCCGAGGTCCGTGGCAACTCCACACCACAACCCGCCGAGCACCGTTATCTAGATTCTTACTCCCTCTTGTCTTGCACTTCAGGAACTCGATCTCACTCTATCTCTCTTGTTCAACACAGCCGCACACACAGACAATAGCACAATGTCGACGCCGATCCCCTTTTCCGAGCCCTCGTGGCTGATGGGCCTGCCCTCGCCCTACTTCAAGGACACCCACAAGAGGTTCCAGGTCGCCATCCGGCCCTTCATCCAGAAGCAGCTGCTCGAGAACGCCATCGCCTGGGACAAGGAGGAGACCATCCCCGAGCACGTCTTTGCCGAGTTCGCAAAGGCCAACATGCTCATCCCCGCCCTCCCCGCGCCCTTGCCCGTCCAGTGGCTCAAGAAGCTCGGCATCCACGAGCTGCCTGGCGGCGTCAAGGTTGAGGAATTCGACTACCTCCACTCGTACATCTACGTCGACGAGATGATCCGCTCCGGCCTCGCGGGGCCCGGCGGCAGCCTGACCACGGGCATGGCATTCGGCGTGCCCCCAATCATCAAGTTCGGCAGCAAGGCGCTCCAGGAGCGGTTCTTGCCCGACCTGCTCACCGGCAAGAAGCGGTCGTGCATCGCCATCACCGAGCCCGACGCCGGAAGCGACGTCGCCAACATTACCACGACCGCCGTCAAGTCGGCCGACGGGAAGCACTGGATCATCAACGGCACCAAGAAGTGGATCACCAACGGCATCTGGTCCGACTCGGCGTCCATGGCCGTCCGCACTGGGCCCGAAGGCTCCGGCGGTGCGGGCTTGTCCATGATCGTCGTCCCCCTCAAGGGCTACCCGGGCGTCAACATGCGCCGGCTCAAGGTGCAGGGCCAGGTCTCGGCGGGCACGACCTACATCGAGCTCGACGACGTCAAGGTCCCCGTCGAGAACCTCATCGGTGTCGAGGGCATGGGCATGCGCTACGTCATGACCAATTTCAACCACGAGCGCCTCACCATCGCGGCGGGCACCACCCGCCAGGCCCGCGTCGCCCTGTCCGCGGCGTTCGAGTACGTCATGAAGCGCGAGGCCTTTGGCAAGCCCCTCATGGACCAGCCCGTCGTGCGACACCGCCTCGCCAAAGCCGGCGCCCTCCTCGAGTCCCAGTCCGCCTGGGTCGAGCTGTTCGCCTACCAGATGACCCAGCTGCCCAAGGACGACGCGGACCGCGAGCTCGGCGGGCTGACGGGCCTGCTCAAGGCCCAGGCCGGCATCGTCTTCAAAGAGTGCGCTGACACGGCGATGCTGCTGTTCGGTGGCAACGGGTACACTCGCAGCGGGCAGGGCGAGCTCATCGAAAGTAAGTTTTGACATGCCCCTCCCCCTTTTGGTTTTGTTTTGTTGTGTTTCGGTACCACATAAGTGCCCCTGCTGACCTGGTACTCTTCCACGCACGTGTAGTGCTGCACCGCGAAGTGCCCGGTACGAGAATCCCCGGTGGGTCGGAAGACGTCATGCTCGATCTCGCCGTCAGGCAGCTCGTCAAGCTGTACAAGACGAAAACGAAGGCTCTGGAGGCCGGCGCCAAGATCTGAAAAGGTGGAAGAAAGACGACAGTGGGGACGCGTGGGGGAAGCTGGATTTACCTGTACACAATCCAAAGCATGTACACATGAGTTAATGACATTTGAGCTGAGTCTGCACTTCAATTCGTGATATTTCAGTTCAGGTCCCTGGTGAACAATATTCGACCGTAGATCTTGGGTAATATATTGCTACATGAAGGCTCCCCACTACAGATTTGACAGACACCAAAGGTACGCGATGTCCCCATACCAACCTAGTCCCCATGAGCCCCAAGCTGCTGTCAGACACGATCTACTTGCTTCTCACTTTCAACCACAACCTCATTCCTCTTCTCTGAATCGTCCCCCCTGGACGACGGATTCTCTCCCTCAGCACCGGAGCTACCTATCGTTAGCGACGCCAGATCTACTGGCGTTGTTTTGAACTGGCGCGCAGGCACGCGGTTGGCGAAAAGCACGTCAATCTCCTCGAGGCTCCGTCCCTTCATCTCAGGGACGAAGAAGAAGGCCAGGACCGCTGCCACCAGCGCGGCAGTGCCGTAGATGTACCCCACCTTCCCGCCGAGATTCGCGTACTCCTCGTACAGTAGGTATGGTGCCGTTATGGACACGGTGAAGCCCACAACCACGTGCACCGTCGTGGCTACAAGGTTGACCTTCTCGACGAGCCGCGTGGGCGAGGACTCGGAGAGGAGAATGTACGAGAGGGGTGCCGAGGACAGGTTGAACGCGACGGCCCACAAGTAGAAGCCCGCAACCTGCAGGTTGAGAACAGTACGTGTGACGCCGAGCGGGGTGCTGACGGCGCCGATGAGCAGGAGGAAGACGGCTTGTCCAATGCCACCCGAGATGAGTAGTGGCCTGCGGCCGAAGTGATCGACAACAAAAGTCGTCAAGATAGAGACGAAGAAGGATAGGAGGAGCCCACCAGCCAGCAGCTCGAAGCTATTGGTGTAGCCTTGCTTCTGGTAGAAGAGCACGCCGTACTGCAGCACAAAGACCTGGCCCGTGATCTGCTGGCCGACCATGGCAAGGATGCAGATCAGCGTGCGCCGGCGGTTCGTGCCGGTGAAGACCTCGGACCATGTCCCCTTGACCCGATTCGAATTGGACGTCACGAGCAGCTCGGTTTCCGCGGCGATGCTCGCCTCTGAGACTGCGGCGCCGCGGAGCCTGCGGAGGGCTACGAGGGCGCGCTCTGTCTGGTCCTTGGAGACGAGCCACCGTGGTGACTCGACGAGCAGCGGATAACCAGCCGCCATGAGACTGGGCAGGACGAATTGAAAGCCTGTGGAAGGATGAGCAAAAATCCTCACAAAACATACGGAGCAGGGTCTTTGGGGGCGTGAAACAGTTGCTGCTTGATCCTATCGTTGCACAATGGAGCAATACTCACCAATTGGGATCATCCACGACGTGTTGCTGTCTATCTTGGAGGTTCCGGTATTGATCAAGGAGGCGACGATGTTGCCCAGTACGATCTGCAGATGCATCATGGCGACCAGCAGCCCACGCATCTCCGCTGGGGCTACTTCTGCAATGTAGGCCGGGATCACTGGAGCGCAGACGCCAGTCATGGCGTAACAGACGACTCGGCCGACAGTGAACTGGGCGACAGTTGTGGCGGTGATCTGTAGGATGACTCCAACGTAAGAGGTGAAGACGACGACGAGGAAGATGGGCTTGCGACCGAGCCTCTCGGCCAGAGGTGAAGCCAGCCAGATGCCAAAGAGCTTGCCGACAAACGGAGCCGCGTTCATGATGGAGACGGTGCCCCCAGGAATCGCGCAGACGGGGTTGCCGGTGGCCGAGACGTGGCATTCTCCGAATTTGATGTTGAAGTGCTTCATTGCGACAACACCACTGAAGACAAGCGTGTCGTAGCCCCAGTTGAACATGGCAATGCTGGTGAGGACAGCGATGTAACCGACGGGCCAGGTAAAGAGGCGGAGGCGCTGGCGGATGGTCATGGCGGGTGGAGAGGCACCGGCCAGAGTGGCAGCAGGGTCAGCCATGATTGCCATCTAATTGTTGGACAGGACGATGTCTCGATGGGAGTTGTTGATCTGGCGGAGGGCAGCTCCTGTCGATTGCGAAAGCTGTCTGCAGCGGGACTGAGCCAGGACAGATGCTGCTTGCGAGACGCCCCCGGGTGAGGGCGAAGGACATACACGTTATATCAACCACTTCCACAGAAGTGCTTGCCAGCTTCACATGGGGTCATGGCTGGCAGCCATGGATGTAACCTGGGGGAAGCTGGCGAGCGCTGGCGACAGCCAAGACTGGAGAGGAGGTTTGCGCTCTGGCCAATTGCAGGTTATGCCCAGGTTGCATTGAAGGCGGTATGGAGTCGTCGATCCTGGTAGCTGGCTGCTCAGTGCTGATGCTGATGCCAGCAGTGCCGGCGCAGGACGTCGCCAAGAGGACAGGTCCCTGCTGGACCCTGTCGTGGGCTGAGCTCTTCATCTCGGCGTTGGTTTGCCTCCAGCGAGGCCCTGCTCTGTGCCTCGGCACTGCTTCCCAAAAGTTTGCTGCGCTCACGATCAGCAGGTTGCATGGTGCAGGGCGTGTCGACTCCCTGCTGCTACGGAGGATGGGCTCGTCGGCCCACGAGATGGCAAGATCAGGACTCAGGGACTGGCAGCGGGCCAGCAGCGAGTCGGGTATTTCAGGGGGAGGTCCCGCAGATAAGTCGGCGGCGTGGGCGAGAGGGGCCGTGAGAGCGACCGAGAGGCGGCGGCGATGTGGAGTTGGAGATGGCTGAGGAGCTGAAACATGATTGTGACTGCCCTAACGGCTTGAGCGAGTTGGGAAGGAACAACCCGGCAATCACTGGGCTGCTCCTGCGGCAACGACTCCGCGCTGCCAAGCTCACGCAAACCGCACTCTCATAGGCACATCACCACTACTTCACCTTTCGGTACTCTATAACCCAGCAACCAAGCAGTAACAATGCCATCCCAAGACAGCCCCTTCCCCATCCCCACGACTCCGGACCCGGATCAGGCGACTCGGGTCCTTATCTTGCACTAGTCAGCATCCGACCGGGGCCCTTCTCCACCTCCGGAGCGCCTACATAGGTAGTAGAGATCCACGGGGGCCCGTACCTACATGGCAGGACGGAGTACGCAGTAGTCCCATACCTCGCGGGCTAAGCTGGAGCCCACGCGAGCAGCAGGCCGGCACTTGCCATCGGACGCGTGACGTGCCCCTGCCCGCGGCCGCTTGAGCTTATCAGTACAGTTGCCTGCAATCTCGAAGTGGCCCCGGTCGCCGGCTGGGGTTCGTGGGGTTGCGCCCGCACTCGCTCCAACCCGACCATGACTCCGCGTCCGGCCGGCCTCAGCTGAAAAGCCTCCCTCGCCCGCTCCTCTCCTTGTGCTTGTTTCCTTCCCAAGTTCCTCCCCAGTCTCCCTCAGCCACAGCAGCGGCTTCCCCAACGGCTTCCCCAGCGGCCTTACCAGCGTTCGACTGCCGACACGCTCGAGACTGTCCGTCACGCGACCATTCGAAAGACTACGACACCCACCCCCAGCCATGGCCGAACCACCGAGCAAGGCCGCGCTCCACGACGGGCCCGCGCCGAATGCCGCCGATGATGCCCTCGCTCGCATGGGCTACAAGTCCGAGCTCCCACGCAGCCTCAGCATGATCTCCGTCCTCGGCCTCTCCTTCGCCATCATGGCCGTCCCCTACGGTCTCAGCACCACCTTCTTCTTCTCCCTCAGCAATGGCGAGGCCGTCACTGTCATCTGGGGCTGGGTCCTCCTCTCCCTCATCTCCACCGCCATCGCCGCCTCCCTCGCCGAAATCTGCTCCGTCTATCCGACCGCCGGCGGCGTCTACTACTGGGCTGCCCTCCTCTCCACGCCCCGCTGGGCCCCGATTGCCAGCTGGGTCACTGGCTGGCTGACCCTTGTCGGCAACTGGACCGTCACATTGTCTATCAACTTTGGCGGTGCCCAGCTCATCTTGAGCGCAATTTCGCTCTGGGACGAGGAATACGTCGCGACGCCCTGGCAGACCGTCCTCATGTTCTGGGCCACCACGCTCCTCTGCTATCTCGTCAACGTCTTTGGCCAGAAGCACCTCGACCTTATCAACAAGATCTGCATCTACTGGACCGGCGCATCCATCATAATCCTCATGGTTGTGTTGCTCGTCATGAGCCCCTCAAAGCGGTCGGCCGAGTACGTCTTCACCCACTACGACGCCTCCGGCTCGGGCTGGCCGACCGGCTGGTCCTTCTTTGTGGGACTGCTCCAGCCTGCCTACGTCCTCACAGGGTACGGAATGGTCGCCGCCATGTGCGAAGAGGTCCAGACACCAGAGCGTGAGGTGCCGAGGGCCATGGTTCTCTCTGTCGTGGCTGCAGCCCTCACTGGACTGATTTACCTTATCCCGCTCCTCTTCGTCCTCCCCGAGGTCGCCACTCTTCTTGCCGTGGCCAACGGCCAGCCAATCGGAGTCATCTTCAAGACCGCGACAGGAAGTGCCGGTGGTGGTTTTGGATTGCTGTTCTTGATTCTGGGCATCTGGGTCTTCGCCGGCATCGGCGCTCTGACCGCATCGAGCCGTTGCACATATGCCTTCGCCCGTGACGGTGCGATCCCCTTTGCCCGCCTCTGGAGCAAGGTCGACAAGCGCTTCGGTCTTCCATTGAACGCGCTCACATTGTCCGCTGTCATCGACTGTCTCCTTGGGCTCATCTATTTTGGCTCCAGTGCCGCATTTAGCAGTTTCACAGGCGTGGCCACTATCTGCTTGGCTACCTCGTACGGACTGCCGATTCTGGTCTCTGTCCTGCGTGGCCGCAAGAAGCTCGAGCATGCGTCCTTCACGCTAGGCAAGTTCGGCTTCGTCATCAACATTGCGACACTGATGTGGATTTTTCTGTCCATCTTCCTGTTCTGTATGCCCACCACAGTCACTGGTCTCACCGCCTCGACAATGAACTATGCCAGCGCCGTGTTTGCCGGCTTCGCAGCCATCAGCATCATCTGGTACTTTGCCTGGGGCCGGAAGCACTTCTCTGGTCCGCCAGTGCTGAAGACGGAGTTCGCCGAGAATGGTGTCGGCGTGGTCAAAGGGCGGCCAGTGGATGAGGAGACCACCGCCAAGGGCGTCTCGGAGGAGAGCAAGGTTGAGAAGACTACTTAGTTCAGACTCCCAAGGCCTACTCATAAACATAGTAATATTGAATCCTGGGACGCAAGTCCCACAATGCCGTATCCTCAGACCTAGACCCGTCGCGAGACCTATCATGTACGTCCCTGTGCCGCGTTCACGTTCGCGTCCACCTGCCCCATGATGAACTCGGCGGCCTTGGCGGCACCGTTTCCTCTGGACTTGACCAGCTCAGCCATAGCCTTGGTCTTCTGCCGGCAGACTCTGGCTGTTTCGCCGAATAGACACCAGCTCATGGCATCGGCCAACTCGTGGGCCGCCCACTGCGGGTTGCTTTTCCTGCTACCCCATCTGCCGAGGCCATGCAGCTCTGCGCGCAGGGCGTAGTCGTAACAGTCGGTCCACGGGGGGAGGACGACATGGGGAAGACCGGAGCTGTGGCACGTGCATCTCAGTCAGCTCTCAGTTGCTAAGATCAAGTCACCTGAAGATTGCTGCGTAGTTGAACTCACATGACCGCCTCGTTGAACGAGTTGGCGCCGCCGTGGTGCACAGCGCAGACGACGTGCCCGGACTGCAGGATCGACAGGGGCTCGGGGATGAACCACTTCTCGATGCGCACCCTGTCGGCCTCGATCTCGGGTCCGAGGATGTCGTACATGGCACACTTTGGCTTCTTGGTCTCGTACTCGCCGAGCTTCTTGAGCTTCCAGATAACCTGTAGGCCCTTTTGCCCCTTGACGCCGCCCACTTCCTGCTCCTGCTGAGCGCGGTCCATGATGAGCTTGATCGCGCCCGCCATCTCGAGCGCAGACTCCTCATCCGTGGCGGCGAGGGAGCCGAGGTTGATGTACAGCGTCGGCGCGCGGCTGAGCCAGGAATACAGCTCCGGGTCCGACTCCTGGATGGGCTGCCACCGGCCGAGGATGGGCCCGCATGGGTGCACATGGTCGGGGATGGTCATCGGGAAGTCGAGCTCCGGCAGGCTCGCGACGAGGATCTGCATGCCGAAGCGGTTCTTGATCAGCTCCGCGGGCGTGCGCAGGGTGATGCCGGACGAGGACTTGAGGTGCCGCTCGACGGCGAGGCGGTGCGGGTCGGTCAGGAACACCTTGAGGGCCCAGAGCACGTAGAGGACGTTGATGGGCCTCTGGTACCACGGGATCGGGTACGAGAAACCGGACCACGAGGCCGGGTACTTCCAGAGCACGGCGCCGTACGGCTGCAGGCTGGCCGCGAACTCCTTGATCGAGTTGGGGCTCAGGATGCACGTCGGGAGCCCGGAGTGTATGGCGGCCGTGAGCCCGGGGGTCATGACGCTGTTGACGACGATCAGGTCGGGCGTGACGCCTGCGATGATGTCCAGGATCTGCAGCACAATCTTCTCCATGGCCGGGCCTGGCATGGGTACCAGGCACAGCAGCGTGTCGCGCAGGGCCCGCAGGGTGTTGCGGAAGCTGGGCTTGGTCAGGAACGACCAGGGCAGGTAGTTGGGCTTGCACGGGATGTCGAGATACTTGAGCAGCGAGTTCATCTCTTCCTCGGACGTGCCCACGCGGGCAATGTTGTGATACACGATTGGCAGCGCGGCGGGGTTCGCCTTGAGCGCCTCGGTGGAGACTTTGGAGATGAGCTCCTCGACGCCGGCAAAGGTGGCGATGTGCACCTCGACAGGCGTCTTGTCTGCGGATGACGACAGGGACGCGGATTCGAGGATGGCCTGCGCGGCCGCGACTGTGACGCCAACCTCCCCGCGGTCCGAGTTGGAGAGGAAGAGCACCTTCCGGCGGCGGGTGTCGGGTATAGGGTCTGCCATGTTCGCTATGACTTGGAAATGCTTACCGTTCTCAAGCGAGGTGCTGAGTAGATTCGTTGCTAGGAGGTGAATAGTCTGCGGCGAGGAGAAGGGAAGAGGAAGCAGGATGGAGCAGAGACCGGGTCACTTGATCTTGGGAGAGTCGAGCTCTCATCGGGCTTGTTTCCATGTCCACAGCCCGATGTACCTCATACCGTTGCACCTTCCCAGGCCGAGGCGGGCGTGGCTGAGACAAAGCCGGGGACTCAGTCACAAAGGTCTCACCTGCCAGGCTGTCAAAGACCGCCAAGCACAGCTTCGATAACGCGGCACGGGCCTATGGAGACTCGAGTTCCGAGATTGTCTTAGATTGCCCCAGCCACTGCTGCAATGGCCCGCTCGGACACATTGATAGATATCGGTGTCGGTTGAATGGAGATTCCCGAGATCGGCACGGGGTTTCACATGACGAAGGCTACCCTATCTTGTCTCTAAAGCGTGAAGAATAGCCATCCTAAGCCACGCGGCAAGCTTTTAGTTGCGCCGAGGAAGTGCAGAGCAACATGATCTGGTCTGGTCTCGAGCAGGCCCAATCCTCTGCTGTGACAACGCAGACTATGCTTCTTCCCTTGCCTATCAACCCAATGCACGCACAATTGGCTTGGCAGCCTTAGACACAGACAGGCAAGGGATGTTGAGCATGAGACAAGTAAGCAGCAAACCAGGTGCATGGGAAGTTCGACGGTGCTTGAGTCGAAGAGTCCATCCAGGCTGGCACATCTTCTAGGTGCAGCCACAGCGCCTGCTCCAAACTCTGAGTTGTTCCAGACACAAAGTCGGGATTCATTGAATTATACAGACAAGCGACGTGATTCTGGGCATGGAAGCTGCACTAGACGACTTGGAAAAACCCATGATTTGCCTGCATTCGCGACCTGTAATTCACGATACTGTGTAAATGTTGATGGCTCGAGGTCCCCCACACGAATGATTGCTTATCAGACTGGTAGTACTCGCGCAGTGGAAGCGAGCTAGCCCTGTGCAAGATTCTTCGTCGGGCTCACGCCCAGCTACAATCAACTGCACCTTTTACTGTGAAGGTGAAGGGGGATCAGTCCATGGCAACCTCCCTCAAAGCCTTTTCGGTCGCCAGAATACTGCCCACCCGCCAAACGCCGACGTCAGCCCCGTAAAGATGATGAGTGGCCCGTATCCAGACCCATATCCGAAAAGCCCCAGGCTCTGCTTGCTCCCAGCAGTCAGCAAAGGGACCGACGCGACACCACCAATGACATAGCCGATCCCCCGCGCGCCATTGAGCAGTCCGTACACCATGCCTGTGTCGATGGCTTCGTTGACAGCTGCCGCTTCGCTGGCCATGTCGTTGATGAAGCCGCCCCATATAGCACTGTAGCCGCCGGAGAAGAAACCAAAGATCAGCGCGAAGAGGACAAGCAGCGCCATGCTGCCGTTCGAGGCCATGCCCCAGAGCAGGAATGCCGACAGCGCCGAAGCTAGCGAGGAGAGGAGGCACACGGACGAGGTCGAAAGGGAGACCTTGGTGCTGTCGCTCAGGTAGCCGAAGAAGTACGAGGCAACGATGCCGGGGATATTGAACAGCGTGAGCAGCAATGTGGCTGAGGACGACGAGAGTGCGGCGACATCGTGGGCGTAGGTGCTGAGATATGTCTGCGGGATGCCGTAGCCGGAGCTCTGGAGGAGGATCGCCAGGCTGTAGACGTAGAAAGTGCGGTGTCGTAGGAAGTGCCAGGGGATGCTTCGTGGGCGGTATGCCATGGGCGTGTCAGCCGATGGCGGAGGAGGGATGACCATGATTGCGGCCACGCTGGAGGTCGACACGATGGCCAGCCACACCCTCAGGGTTGTCCGGAAGCCGTAGTTGTCGAGCAGCACGCGGAAGAGGAAGGGACATGCCGAGCCGACAATGTTCTTGCAGGATAGGGTGACGCCGTAGGCAATGGCGCGATTGTGAGACTGGTGCCACTCTCCCAGCGTCAGGGTCGTCGGGCTGAATATGAGCGCACTGCCGATAGCTGCCATGACGCCCTGTGTGACTACTAGATGCCACACGTGTGTGCTGAACGACGACGCGAGAAGGCCCAGCGTGAGCAGGAGAGCACCGGCCAAGGCTGCGGCCCGTCGCCACTGTGACCAACGTCTGACGAACATGGCGAAGAGAATAGGCATGGAAATATATGTTACCCCATTGAAGGTGGTGCCGATTGTGCCTGTGACTTCGACGGGTCCGTCCAGTTCCCAATTGCTTGTGAAGTATTCTTGGAGTACTCCATAACTCATTGCAAAGCCTGTGAGAAGGGGTCAGTATCAACTGTCGGGTTTGCAGCACAACTCAAATGCATTCAGGCGATGACATACCCCAGATCGGGAGCTGCAGGAGCGAGGAGCCAACCAAGGAAAGGATTCTCTTTCTGCGCTGCTCGTCTCGGCCCCTGTCTGATTGCTCTTCTGCCTCATTGTGGTCTCTAGCGGGGCCGTCGTCAACTTCGACAGTGGTTTGCAACTGGATGTCGCTGCTGGGCGATCCGGCTGTCGCCATGTTTGGGAGTCACAGTCGTGGACGGAGAAAGTGACGTTAAGGATCACACCCCTCTCACGGCTGCCAGTGGAACTTCGCTTGTATTCTAAGTCCGTCCCTGGTGCTCGATCGACCAGCCCGAAGTGTGATGTTCTCCAATGACGTCTTGCTCCGCGACCGGCGCCACATGCCAATCACAGTAAGCGCTGGGATGGCTCCATGTCACCACAGTGTCTCATGCAGCGCAATCAGCCGAGGTCGGACCCAATAGCTGACGTCCAGTATTAGGCAAGTGAAGACCGGGAGCTCAAAGGTGAGTGATTGAAGCCTGCTGAGATCTAGGTACCATAACTGCAGATACTGGCGTCTGATGATACCGCGCAAGAACCTGGCATTGCTTCTGCAAACAGTTTCAAGACGAGCGATGATCTATCTCAAGGTTTCTTTCCTTCCCTTTCTCTTCTCTTTCTTTCTTTTCCGGCACCGTGATAAACGGCACATTCCCGGTCATGCTTGACGTCTTGTGAAACGGAAACGGAAATCACCTATCGCGATTCGCGCCCTGATCATAGCCAGCTGGGTCCAGAAATTTGCACGCTCTAGCTGCCAGGACTATTTCCACTGCACACCTTGCAGGCTGATGCCGCTCGTAGGGCTTGGCCCCTAGACGAACCTCTTTCTTCGCATCCAGTGTGCTTTTATACATGAGTAGGACTGCCAGATGTGCTGATCAAGGGTTCTTTACGGCTGGATGTAAGCATAGCGTAGGAGGCTAATCCAGCCGTAAATTCTCGGACTAATGGTTGATTTGACCCAGGACAACTTCCATTCTGCTGCCATAGTCAGGAAACCTTGTCAAGGAGCACGGAACAGATGAATAGCACTTACCGTCGCAGACCCTCCGTCACAATGTGTCTCTCCTGGGTATACACTATTCTGAACCACCCCCAGCCGCCATGCTCCTCCTTGGGATGCAAGAAGACGCCTGCGTCTAAGAACTTTTGCGCAAGGGCGAACTCAGGGTCTTGCTCTTCCTTGCCTTCCGCTGTGCTTTGTATCGTAGTCAGAAATGGCGACAAGTCGACGTAAACAAAGAAGCCGGCGATTGCGGACACGAAGCTGATGCCCATCCTCGTCAACCCCGCCGTCACGAACGCGTACGCCTCGCCGATCTTGCGGCGAGATTCGGCGAGGAAGGCGTTGCACCAATTTCTGTCCTCAAGTATGGCACTGAATATGGCGACGGAGGCGCCGGAAGGATTGTGGAAGCGCATCGCCATCTGGACAACGTCGAGCACGCGAGGACTGCGCGTGATGATGCAGCCCAGCCTCAGACCGGCAGCCCCAAAGTCCTTGCTGAAACCGTATGTTACGTGTAGCAGTCGGTCATCGATGACGCCCGGCTCGATGGCTAGGACCGACGTAAAGTCCGGCAGCTTCGGGTCGTCGGTACTACGAAAGACAGATGACCCGTATATTTCGTCGCTGATGAGGTGGATCTGGTGTTTTTGACAAAACCTCATAATCTCCACGAGCGTCTCCCGGGGGTAGCACCGCCCGACTGGGTTATGGGGGTTGATGATGAACAGGGCGCGTACCCTGACTGGGGACGCGGCCATTGCTCGCTCGAATTTGTAGACGACCGGCGGATCGAAGGCGTTGCACCAGTTTGTGTCGTCAGCGTAGACCATGCTGAGACCAGCCTTGTTTCCAAAATCGAGTTCCAGCCGCCCGTAGGCAGGCCGAGAGGTCAAGATGCCATCACCCAGGTCGCCCACTGCCCAGCCGAGGATCTCGTGCATCGCTGTCGCTGCGCCTGTGACGCGGATCTCGCTGCCATTCAGAGCTCTGGCAGGCTTGAAATGCTCGTTCAGGTGCTGGGCTATCAGGATGGGCAGCCTTGCTCCGCCAGCTGTGCTGTACTGGTAAGTCAACGCATCTTGCGGTATGCGGACCTTTGAAGCTCGCCATGGTCAATACATCTCGGTGGTACATGGAGGAGGAAGGGGGGGGGGGGGGGGGGGGGGGGGGCAACGGCTTGCCGAGCCTTGTTAGAAAGGGAGACTCACTTTCTCACAGGTAAACTTGTCGAGCTCCGGGTGAATCAGAGTCTGGCAACATGGTCAGTCCAGCGAGTCAAGACTCGGAATTACCCGAGGCAACCACAGAATCCGAACGACTCCTTGGTCTGGAGATGCGACATGAACGTACATTCTCAGCAGTGGCAAATGTGACAAGGCCATCGGGGCTGTTCCGCGGCGAGTATGTGCCTCTTGGAGCCCATCGCCAGGGCACATCGAGAGCGTGGATGAGTTTCGACGCTCGATCCGAAATTTCGGCGGCCAT
The DNA here is from genome assembly GCA_001566295.1 of Microdochium bolleyi. Classification (NCBI taxonomy): domain Eukaryota; kingdom Fungi; phylum Ascomycota; class Sordariomycetes; order Xylariales; family Microdochiaceae; genus Microdochium; species Microdochium bolleyi. Next base: position 701,234 of record KQ964259.1, read on the forward strand.
GTTGAGGTGAAGTTTGGGGAGGAAGAAGCCCAGTATACAAAAGAGAAGGAACGGCGAGTTTTAAAGAGCACCTCGGCGCCATCAGTTGCAACGCGTGTTTCCCTGCTCGTCGCTTCGTCAGAACCAACTCGTGAGAATGTAGGTAATGCTGCTATTGGCCAGTCTCCCAAAGGGATAATGCTGGAGGAAGAACCCTGGGGGGAACTGACCCCGCCGGAAGCCGCAAAAAGTGGGTACAGGCATGGGGTGAAAGGCGGGGCGGGGAACTGTCGTGCACGCACCACCACCCAGCTCGAGTGGCTGGTCTATTCCCGATTCTGATAATGCTGAACTTTGACCAGAGCATCGAGCCACCCCGTTGTCTTGTGCCGGAATGAACGATTACACCCACAATGACACGTCCTACCCGTTGTTGGCCACGGGTCTTGACACTCTCGGCCCCAGACACGGATTGTGCCTTGCATCAGATTCCCACAGTCGCCCGCCGCCAATGGCAGGCAACGATTTCACCTTTGTCAGCCAGAGCGGCCATGCCGACCAAGACACGCAAGCGACCAACAAGTTCGTCCGGTCCCATGTCATGCGCGCCTATAAGCGCCAGCAGAAGGCGATGATGCGCAAAGGCAGTGACAAGGTGCAAAGTGCCAAGACGACGTCTCCCTCCAGGGGTCCAGAAAGTTCCGACGGGTACTCCGACTTGACATCGCCGTCTACAGACATTACTTCTCTGACAGAGACAACGAGAGCGAGTCTTCCCCGGCAGACCGAAGGGACTGGCCGAGGTCAAGAGACCTTTGCTGCCACGATGTTGCTCCGGCGTTACAGCCACCCGCAGACATGGCTGGACGGCGTGCCGGATCCCTTCGCCAGCCTTCCCATACAGATGAATCGTCGCTCGTTCACGCTGTTACAACAAAGTAAGCGCAGTTTAGATTGTGTATCCTCCCCAGTTCATACACCCGCAGGCCTCACACAGTCTCTGCCCATAGACGCGTCAGCACCCCTGCGCACGTCGGTTCACGCGGACCCGGACGGCAGCTATAGAAGAACCTGCAGCAAGGACCCCGCATGGCTGTTCATGCATCTTTACTATGCAGTCCAGCGCTTCGCCCAGCAAAACCACGGAGCCAAGGCCAAGAGTGAGGTCGAGGCAGCTCAGTACCTGTCGCGATCTCAGTCCGCCATCGGCAAGAGCATCTCGGAGTCGCCATGTGCAATTGATGACTCAACCATCGCAGCCGTGGCATGCCTGGCCAACATCGAGGTGAAAAGTGCCCATGTCCGCACTCGCAACCTACGCCGGCATGCTAATTGTTCTCAAGAACCTCAACGGCCGTTCCGCTACTGCTTGTGTGCACATGAATGGCCTGAAGCGGATGGTGCAGATCAGAGGGGGGCTGTCGAACCTGGGCATCCATGGCACCATCCGGCGCATGGTTCTGTGGCAAGTCGTCCGTCCCTGGCTGAGCCGCGCAGTGAGAATTTGAGCTAAGTAACAACACCCATCCAGGTCGGATTTACTTACCAGCCTGAGCCTCAAGATACCTCCTCACTTTCCGCTGGTACACAACGAGTCTCTCAAGCCGTTGTGGGAGTTCGTGCCGGCAGGCTCGCAAGTCTGGCTCGCTCGCTACCACCAGGTAACAGAAGACACCCTCCCCGTAATGTTGGACACCATCACCACACGCAGCCATTGCATCAGTATCAGCCACCTACTTGTCACTATGCATCAACTCGCCGTCTTTCTCGCCGCTCACAATGACTGCGAAGTCCTGCCGTTGGCGGCTGACTATCCCGACAGAGTATACGAGGTCGAGCACAACCTCTCATTGGCCCTTTACGACGACCAAGTCATTGTTGCGGATACCGGTGACGATAGAAACGGTGAGAGCAAGGTTCAAGTCGGCCAGCTGTTGCTGCACGCTGCACTCTTGTTCGTATACTCGCATCTGAGGCAGACCCCAGTTGGCGGGCCCATCCGGGCGGCGTTGCTCTCGCGCCTCGTGGGGCTGATGAATGGCATGGATCTCGTGCGTCTTTCCCTGACCTTCAAGTCGGCGGTAATTTGGGCATTGCTCGTGGGCGTCTCGGCCACGCCGCACCCTAACTCGTTGTTGGTGAAGGCCCTTCGGCAGGTGTGCGTCGAGAATGGGGTTCGGTATTGGTGGCAGTTGACGGACTTACTGGAATGTGTGCCGGCATTCGTCGATTACGAGCGCGCATCAAGATGTGCCGTCCTGCTATGGCCTGCAGCCGATGATAAACGGGCTAGAGCACATGGGCTTGATCCAGCAGACCTTGTATAACAATCTCGAAATCTCAAAGGATCTACCGCTGAGACTCCATAATAGCTGCAGAAAGTCTAGTCTCGCTGTCAGCAACCCCTGTGGGCCTCGCTCCAGTGTAGGCATAAAACGGAGATGGAAATCGCCGAGAACTGAATACGGTATCTTTGTAGCCCCAAGGTATCTTTGTCGTAGCCGACATTAAACACAAAATCCAGTGCAAGTTATCCACACTAACGATCGGTCAAAGACTAACGATTGGTCAAAGAACATCGTTCGGAGGTCGAAGTGTAGTCTAGAAGTAGTGTTGCAGCATCCCTCTTAAGTATGCCTCCTCGTTCGTGATGGTGGCATTGTGACTGCCGTTGAGGGACCGGAGTTGTACTGTGAAACAGTCGAAATTTACATGGACGGCTCATGAAGCGCTCCCATACCGTGCTAGTTTCCCCAGGCTGGAAAGGGAATTACACAGCCCTGTGAAAGCTCGTCCAAATGCCGCTGCTTCATTCCTTAACACTGCATGGCTGGCCTCAGCCACAGTCTGGCCAAGCCCCCAGTAAGCTGCCAATCAAGGTGCAAGAGGAGGGAGGGGTACGGGCTTACATGCATAGTAGAAAGGGCACATCTGCGCCTTTTCATCAGACTCCTATGGCGGCCTCCAGGCCGCAGATTTCTTCACCGGGCAAAGCTTGAAGCACCGGCGGCCTTTCGTCTTCCAACATCCACATCTTAGACCACAAGACACCGCATTCTTTTGGGAGGCTTCTCTTTCGAATCTACACTTGCGTGCTTGAAAATGGTCACCACGTTCGGTGCATCGAGTTCCCCATCGCAGAGGACGAGCTCCAATTCGCCGTCGCCTTTTCGACCGGCGACAGGCTACGCGGAGCAGGAGTTTGGGAGACCATCCTATGAGACCCCTGATCAATACCAAGGTGGTTTCCGCAGAAGCCCAACATCAAGCAAGCCCAGCAGCCCGCACGCACAGCAACTGCCGACAACACGCAGCAGTGTCTCACCGACGCCGCTCTTCAAATACTCTTATCAGCCGTCTTCACCCACGTTCAGCAGACCACGCGTCAGGAAGGCAGTTTCAAAGAGCTACCGCACACAACAATCGAGAGATCAAGGGCTGAAGTATGGGACAAGCAAGGGCAACGAGAACGGCACTGGACCTGCACCCGAAAAGTCTCAATCTGTCACGACGCACACTGATCCGAACAGGAACGCAACTGCCACTACATCCTCATCCGTCCGATTGGCAACGGAGGAGGATGCGCGGCGCTGCAACATACCAGCAGGATACTCATTGAAAAACTGGGACCCCTCAGAGAGACCGATACTTCTTCTGGGCAGCGTCTTTGATAGCAATAGTCTCGGCAAGTGGATCTACGACTGGGCAGTCTACCAGCATGGCCCGAGGAGCCGAGTCGCAGACGAGGCTGGGGAGTTTTGGCTTTTACTGATTCAACTCTACGGCAAAGTTCGGAGAGCGGATGACGTGGTTTTGCGCGTCCGCCTCGCGGAAGAGGCAGAACTGCTGGAGGACTTCATCGACTCTGGAAACCGGTTAACGGAGAAGATCTGCCGACTGGTCAAAGACTGCGAGAAAGCCATGTTGAGAGCCGAAGCCTTTTTCGAGAAGCAGAAGCCAGCAAAACAGGATTCCCCGGAGCATAAAAAAGATCAGGAAAGCCACGACACATCCAAGATGGACTTCTCATGGTCAGCATCAGACACGTCAAAGCGCAACAATCGTCCCGTGATGGGCAAGAAAGCAAGCGCTGCGTTCGTGGATACCCTACTCGGAGACGACGAGCTCCCAGCGAAGACACAGAAGCTGATGCTTTCTTTGAGGCTTTTTTCCCTCCGCTTTGATGCCAATTGCGAACAAATCTTGTCCGATCCGCAGGCTGTGCGGAGAACGATGGAGCATTGTACAAAAGACTCCCAGGATCAGAGTCCCCTTACATCTGGAGACCCTGGCGTCACGAAAGACGAAAAGGCTCATCCTACATCTTCAGGCGAGCCACCTGCGCAGACTCCGCAGGATACATCGACCCCTTCTTCACCTTCAGCAGCCGCAATAACCTCAGATGACACAGACGACGATACGGTCTGGGATCTACTGCCCTTCTCGAACCCCAGTGGCGACTTGATGCTTCACAAGGGCCATCCATTTAATCAACAACTGCCAGGTCTTGTGGATGCTGCAGTCAGACAATACACAGCCTGGCGCAGCCACAAGGAGTGTACTCAACCTTCCACAACAGGCAAGAGGCGACGGGGCACTGACGGAGAAAACAGTGGCCGTGCGGGAGGAGTCAGCAGCCGCCGTGGACTTGGCAAAGACAGCCAACGCGATGGAGATGATGACGAAGAGGAGGGCGATGAGAGCAAGAGTCGGAAACGGGCCCGTGGACCTAGCTCAGGAGACCAGCCCGAGCTCGACGACAACAACGCAACGCTTGCGTGTCCATACTACAAATACAACAAGCTTCGACACGATCGCTGTCTCTACCTGCAGCTCAGACGCATCAAAGACGTCAAACAGCATCTGCGCCGAGCTCACAACCAACCCCACTTCTGCCCAATCTGTGGCGTCGCCTTTGCTGACTCGAGAGACGATCTGAACGAGCACCTGATCGCTCGCACGTGCGAACGGCGGGAGTTCCAAGTGCCAGAGGGTGTGACGGACAGCCACCGGGCAAAGTTCACACAGCGAGTCGCGAGAACGCTCAGCCTCTCTGAGCAGTGGTTCACGGTCTGGGACATCTTGTTCCCCGGGCAGCCGCGGCCCGAGTCCCCGTTCGTGGAGGGCCCTGTGGCCGAGGTGTCGGCCGAGGTAATCTTGTGGTGGAACCGACATGGACGAAGTGTCGTGTCGGACCACATCGAAGCTAATGGCGGAGCTGAAGAGTTCGAAAGACGTGTGAGGAACTACGAGAGAGACCTCGCCACCTTGTTTGTGACTGTTGGCCGGGATTTGCTGGGGAGAGTTGTCGACAGGATGAGAGCGGGTCACGAATCCGGCGATGCGGCAACTCGTGACAGTCCTGTCGCCTCCGAGAAACACGCGACAGCGGAAACACAGACAGCACTGGGTGGCTCTTCTACCTCGGCAGAGGCACCATCGTCATCTCACGTTTCGCGAGACAGTTTGGACGAGGAACGAGAGTTTGGCAAAGCCCTCGATCGGGCATTCGCGCCTGTGGCAGCTGTCGCAGCAATCGCTGGACATGACGAATGCGCTGTCCCATGGCAGAACGGTCAGAGAAGCTCGTCTCCAGTCTCTCTCCTTGAAAGGAAGGCTAACGTGGCCGCTGAAGCCGAACCAGGTTTCGAGTTCTCAGCAGGGGCGCTGCCCATGTGGTGGGAAATGCCAGGTTTCGAGATGGATAGCTTCACGTAGACCACGTCTGCAAGTCATACTCCGGGAGTCGTTGCTGCAAGGTATGTTTGCTCGTCACGAGTCTATGAGACGGGAAGCATGCCCGCCCGCCCGCTCTGCGTAAGATGGCCGGTGGCAAAACAAGGGGCCGAGTCAGGGACCAACCAACAAGTGGTGGGGCCGGGCAGGCAGGCAGGCAGTCAGCACATAGCAATATGTCAGCACTGTCAGTTCCAGAGCAGTTCACCGTCAGTGTTGGTTGTTGGTCGTTGGTCGCAGTGTCGCAGCTTATCAAACCCTTGTCTGCTTACGCGTAGTTGGTTGCTTGCCGACCGTCTTGGATTTGTCCCCCATCTCACGGTCCCGATGTTCATTTTTAAACTTTCGCATCCAGCTTGGTTTCCTTCACTCCCACAGTGTCGTGAGTTGTAACGGCCTTGACACAGCTCCGTAAAGCCAGCCTCACCGCCGCAATGACAGCAAGACCATCCGAGGCGACGTGGGCCGACGAGCCGTTTGCGCTCATCCCGACGCCATCGCAGCGCATCAAGGATGACCACAGCTACGTCTTTGTCGCCTCTGAGATGGCCCACGTCCACAACACTCTCATCCGCGGCCTGAATGCCATCCTCCTGCAGGGCCCGCACGTCCCAGATGCCAGCGATCCCAAGGACTACAACCAGACCGATGTCCAGGACTTGCTCTACTACGTACGGTGCTGGTGCGAGATGGTCAACCACCACCACGATGTCGAGGAGGCCTTCATCTTCCCCGAGCTCGAAAAGTTCAGCGGCCAGCCAGGACTCATGGAGGATCCCCGCCACCAGCACTCCCTCTTTCACGATGGCATGGAGCGTCTGCTTGCGTATGCCACAGCCACCACGCCTGCCGAGTATCGCTGGCTGGGCGACAGCGGCATGAAGCACATCATCGATTCCTTCAGCAAGGCCCTGACTGATCATCTGTACGCCGAGATCGAGGTGCTGCTGAAGCTCGGCCACCTCGACAGCGAGGGGCTCAAGAAGACGTGGATCAAGGCAGAGGATATTGCCAAGGCCAAGGGTGGCCTGAGCCTGCTGGTAGGACACTTTGCTCCCATGACATCTCACCTCTTGGCTAGCGGTGCTGACCGCGATGTGATTAGTACACGGTATTCCCCTGCGTGCTCGGGTGTGCAGACAAGACCTACGAAGGCGGCAATGATTTCCCGCCGCTACCCTGGATCATGCCGTATCTGGTCAAGTACTGGTTCGCTCGCGGCGTGGGTGCTTGGAGGTTTAACCCATGTGACTTTTTCGGGCAGCCTAGACCGCTCTGCTTTGGACCGCACTCCGGCGAGTACACAGGACCTTGACACCAGACTGTCTCGGATGTCACCTAATTTTGCTAGAATAGTAGGCGCAACATCATGGAATCATCAGATGATACGAAAGTCCCTCTCCTCCCGGTCCTCTGGGCTAAGACTGTCATTCAATACCACTCCATCAACGTACGAATCTCAAACCAGATGCCATCCATGCTGAATGCCATTTCGCTTGACCTATCTCAGCACCACAGGAACACTGCAATTGTAGAATACACACACGTAGTCACCCACTCGTCCTTCCTGTGGGAGAAGGCCGACCATGATGTCGCCAGTGGACGTAGCGCGCTTCAATTCGGCACGTACGGCAGTCCCAGACAGCGTCCCTGACAACCTCTAGAAACTGTCTGACGTCCTGTGGCGGACACAATGTCATTCATTTCTCCACGTCGATGCCGTTGAATAAGTCCCAAGGAATCTGGCTGCTTGACTCGGGGCACTTTTCTGGCTGTTGTGAACCAAGCTGGAGCAAATACGCGAATGCCGGCGCATATGATGTGTGTGCAGGGCAGCCTCCCTTGTCGCGATCTGCACAGAGTATGCGCCATATTTCTGGCGGCGCGCTATTCCCAATAGGCGGACCGAGGTTTGGAAGGGCCATGACGAGTATCCTCAAGCAGTCTGCGGAAATGATGGCACTGCCCATCCTGATCGATGCCCGCGTCACCCGACCGAGGATGTGCCTGCTATATTGACGGATCCACCGAAGACAGGTTTGCCCTGGTCCGAGCCGCCATGTACAGGGCCACTGTCGGCGACAAAGTTGGCGGTCACTCGAGGGATCAAGCTGTTGTTGCTGGAGGCGGGTCGGTCATCTCGGACACCCTTGACAAGTGGCCTTGCGTGATGTTGAAGACTCGTCCTCTGTGACGGATCCTAGCAAAGCCACGAGAGCGGAGCCACGTAGGATAGGAGGGCCGATCGGCATTGGTGCCCAAGGGCGGCACAAGATATCTGTCGAGCCCGACCTGGCGCAGTGCTGAATGAAGTCCGCGTACACCTCTTCCGAGCTCTTGAGATAGTCTGGGACGATTTCTTGCGGCACCGATAGACCATCCCACACCTGAACGTCGCTTGCCATGTTGAGAAACGCATAGACCGCGTCTCTTTCGTCCGTGGTGTTGGTATACGTTGCCGCAGCCACAAGCTCTTCGAGAGGCAGATTTCTGTGCGGTCCGGAAGGGGATTCCATTCCCACCAGATGTCTCTCAAGTAAATCGAAAGTTTGCTCGCAGGAGACTCTCGGAGGTCTGTCACAAACCTCCAGAAAGCATTACTAATAGATGCTTATTGCAAAAGCATGTCTGCGTTGACCTTCGCCCGAATATAGGTCACCGCTGACGTTACCTACATGGAGCTCAAGCAGCCGAACTGATTCGGCTGAAGAACTGTGTAAATCTTGGTGGCGGCTTGTTTACTGACATCCGCCTGCTGTCAGCGTACAATGGCGTTTTCCTCCCCTTCATCACAAATTTTATCGATATGGAGGTCAAAAATGCCAATTATTGAGTATGCCGATCTTCGGGACGAGTGGCTTGTCGACGACCCATCCAGGACAATCGTTCGTCGATGCTGAACGTAGATGGTGGCTCCCCCCGTAGAGCCTCGACGGGAACTTTTGTGATCTCGTGGAGCACAGGCCTCAGAGAGACCTTATCGCCCAGTACGAAGTGGTCTGCCGAGAGGAAAGTGATCGAAGACGGGCAATTAGATCCTGGAGCGTCCATGCTCGGGTAAACCATCGACAGCGTCTCAGCTGATCTTCGGCCGATCGCACCCTGTCAGCCTCGTCGACACCACCGAGGTAGACATCAGATAATTTGACATAGCATCTGGCAGCATTCCGATACCAGCCAACCATTGAGTTAAGTGCTTCGTTCCGTTCCTGACTGCTGGACTCATCGATACAACATGTGTCTATCCAACAGTATTCCAAGTTGTCTGCGGCGGCTAGCTGTTGGAAGAACTTGATCTTGGCGGCACCGGGTTTGCCGTAGCCCGTGTTCTGTTGCACAACCTGAAAGCTGACTTCTGCATTCTCAGTGCCCCAGGTGTGGGTATGGGGTAGGGCGGGATCCCTTCGAAGAATTGCCTCGCCGGATTGGGATCACAGTAGCCGCATGATGTTATCGAATTCTCGTGGATCGACCAGTAATTGAGAAGATGGTCAAGCTTCAAGATAATGCCCGGGCCAAGGCTCGGTGTAGCACATGTCGCCGGCCTAGGCCCCTTGCTGTGAATCCACGGTGGAAAAGCACGCCCCTGTCAACGTGATGGCACGTGGCGCACGGCCACTTGCGTGCTTTTATTTGAAGTCTTCTGATGGAGAAGTTCAGATCTGGACGAAAGTCGCTAGGCTTCTGTAGCCAAGAAATATATTCATCTATCCGGAGTATTCGCTGAAATGCAAGGGTATGGCTATCTATCGATATGTAAATGGCACAAATTACTTCTAATACAATCTCCCTTGGTGTCGTTATTTGCTTATGACGCAGATTGCCTAGAGGCTGAAAGCAGAGATCGCCACCCAGCCAAGGATAAGCGAGCCGCACAGGTGCAATATGCTGAGGCTATGCACACCGGGCGACGCTGCTGACGGAGCACCGTTCGGTCCGGTTGGTACAGGCGACCACACAACAGTGGGCTTGGATGTCTGCGTGCCCGTGCTCGAGGCTGTCGAGCTCGTTGTGGTCGAGTTCTTGTCATTGATGACGGCGGTGTAGTCTTTTGCGACGAAGGCGATGGTCTCGGACGCATAGAAAGCCTCGACGCCGAAATGAATGCCGCCGAGGTAGGCCTTTGCCGGGATCAGCTTCTTCTTGGTGAGCTCCGTGATGAGCGGGACAATGTCCATCTTGAACTTTGTGGCGCCCTTGTCGAGGACCCAGCTGCACACAGTCTGGCCGACTGCGTTTTTGCCGACGTACAGAGTGCTGTGAAGGTCACGAAGAGGTCAGCGACGCTGTGTTGTACAATGGCTGAAGTGCTCGTTCTTCGGGTACTTACAATCCTTGCCCATCAACCTCAAGGGTTCCCGACGGCACAGAGGGATACGAAGAAGCTATCGGCTGCGCATCACCATACTTGCCGAGCCAGATCATGATCTCATAAGCCGCCTTGGATGCCGAAGAGGCCACGTCTGGGTCCTCGTCAATCCACAGGTCGTAGGCGATGGTGGCCATGGCCTTCGTCGCCACCAGCGCCGCTTCGTCAGCCCCCAACGTGTCGCCTTTTGGAAAGGTCGCGTTCGGGCCCATCCCCCATTCCACCGCCATGTCGGCCGTTTTGATGTCGTCGAGCTTGACGGGCAGGCGGGCCGAGCGAAGGTTGACGTGCGGAAACGAGTGCACAGCGAATGGGGCGCCACCAGTCCAATGCCAGTCTGCTTGGAACGATGCACCGTCCTTGGCAACGGCCAGACACTGGAAGCCGGTCGGCTCGGGAGCCCAGGCATTTGCGCAGACTGTTCAGACGAGGAGAGTCAGTTGGTGGCCTGCGTGCATTTCGAGTGCGGCAAATCAGTGTCAACTTACACTCGTTGTCGAGCGTGGGAGCATTGAGCGACGCGTGTGTTGTGCATTCAAAATCGCACACTTTCGCAGCCGACACGAGTGCCGCCGAGCCAATGAGGCATGCTGCTACTAACCGTCCCCTGGAGCCCGTCATGACGAGTCGAGCGTATCGTGGATAGTTCTTCGGGAGGAACGTCGTGTTAGGGGATTGCGCTCACTTGGCTGACACGCTGGAGAAATGGCTTTGCGATATTTAGGGCAGCCGAGAATCAAGCAACATCCAAAGCAACATCAGATGCCTCGACCGCAAATCTTATACACAAGAAGGGGTCCGGCACCGCCTGCCCTTTATTTCCTGCAGGCCCAACAGGGCTGAAAGGACCATGTGAATGCTGACATGATGCGAGCACTAACAGGGGTGTCTGAGGCGAAGCACCCTGCGCGTCAGCCGTCGGCTATGGCCCTAGTACCCGGACCCAGGGGGTGTGTTGAGGCTGAGGGTCATGTCAGGGTTATTTTGGGCGACGCAGCAGGGATCATGCGCGTATGGGCGTTCATGACAGGACAATCTTTACGGTGCTTTCTCTGAAAAGAGTCAGGCTGCCCAACGTACCTCAGCCACTTGCGGCTTGCCAGCGCACCCCAACATGAGCACTCTACAGAACACTGACAGGCATAAGCATGGCTTGTGGCTGGTGGCTATCCAGCTGGCCCGGAGGTTGGAGATGTGGCGTCAGCGCATTCATGTGTTATCTCGGAGGCATGCGCCCCTGTGATGTGAGCACCAATGCATGTCATCTGTGCATGCTGGTGGATGACCAAGAGGCTGCACAAACTCAGATTATCCGCACTTCATAATGAACGCACTTCAAAGACTTGGTTGCACCAAGATTGCGCTTGAATCCACAATGGTTTTGTACGACGCTCAGCCTTCTTGATGTGAATTTTAGAGCTGATATCGAGCAATGGGCATGGTACTGTGGTACGCAGCGTCCGGAGTATATTCCAGAGATGATGGTCCAAACTCAACCCCAAGGCAGATTGTAAAATACCCAAGCACGCTTTGGCACCTTATAAGGCTTGCGGAAACTCTCGATGGTGTCGTGATCGTAATCTGCCTTGTAGGTGGCTTCCCACGAGCTGGACGACAAGACGCAGCTCCAGGATCTGATCTTGGCCGTGCAGTGAGGCGGGAAAATACGGCCACCGCATGAGGACCATGATGGGGTGCTGATAAGTCTTGGTAAGCCTCTCTTTATTATCGTGGACGCGAGTCCACGAAGGTGCCGTGACCTAGAACAGAGGTTGTGAGGACATCTGTTGTATAAGGGTAACTACTGGTAACATTGTCAGAACCCCTCCTATTCCATCAACCCGCCCCGCACCGGCCCCCCCTCACGCTTTCAAAGGCCTTTTCCAGGCCTGCTTGCCGGTATGCGAGAGTGTGGGCAGCTTTAGCCGCTTCGCAAAAATTAACCCTACGCTTGATCATTCGTTGTAAGCTTTCCTTACTCCCTCTTAGCACTCGAAACAATGTTTACTCTTCAAACGCCGCTACGCCCTCAATCCGCTCAGTGAAAGCGCTCTCCCATTTAGCTTCCCTTTATTAATTCGAACCATTAACAGAATCAGCCGAAGACGGCGCGTACATTGAATGTTGTCTCCCTAGCACCCCGGTGTTAGGACGCTCGGCCAGAACCGCTCCTACAGCCAAACAGCATCCAACATGGAGACAGCGCCGGGACGAGGCCCACCATTCAGCATGGTATTTCACGACCGAATGCTGTGCGAAGACTCCCTTAGTAGTGGTCAGCTCGTTATGTATTCCTCGGAGTGGTACGACACACGAGGACTACGAAGAGGATGCTGCCTGGCTTCATTGTCCCAACGCAGGCCGCTGCCGGAAAACAACAGATGTCTACGAGCAGCTCCTACCAACGACCAAGGGTAGTGGCACTGCTGATCAGACAGTAGTCGGTGCGCGGTATCTGCCGCATCCTAGGATTGTCCATTACCTCAGCTCCGATCCCTGGACCCGGTCCTCCCTGCTTGAGATGCCACGCGGGTCGATGCCTCTAACGACTTTTCTCAATCAGCATTGAGCTGCGTTATACCCAAGCCAGGCGCCAACAAGAATCCACACGGCCTACCTGCCCTTGGTGTACCAGTGGGTGCTTCATATTGTCTCGGCTCTCTCCTTTCTGCACACAAATGAGATCGCCCTGGGTGACCTGAGCACCGAGTCGTGTTGGCTGTCGGCCGCCAGCTCGTCCTCCTCAGGGCACGCACTGCCACTACAACTCTCAATAGCCGGCTTCCCTGATGTACGGTATCGCTCCTACTCTCACAGAGGTAAGGACATTCATGGTGGCTCTACATCCAGTGTTTTTTTCACCCGCTTCTCGGGAGGTCAGAGACGCAAATCGCACTACAGATATCTCTCTAGTGGGTTGTATGATTCACAAACTCATGACGGGCGAGTGGCCGGCTCCTCCACACGACATCGATGAAGCAAGTCTGTTAGCCGGTTTGAGTTCCAAGAAAGGTGGTCTTCCAATAAGCAGCTGGGTCCGAGAGGGCCGCGGGCCGAATCTGGAGCGGGCTTATCTCGGTGACCTTGCGCGGAGATGTTGGAAATGCGACTGTGGCGATGGTATCCAAGCACTGAGGCGGGATCTGGCTCAGTTCCTTGCCGAGGAGAACTGGGTTGTTGAAGACGGCGAGGATACGCTGAAAGATTTCAGCCTCGCAGAGCTTCACTTGGCGATGACAGGGTAGTTGTGGTTCTGTAGCACGTCACGGAGAAGTTGTCGATCCGTAAGCGTTTTTCTACTAGCTCATTTTCCAAGTGACTTGTTTCCAAGGTTAGTTTCTCGCAGTCTGCCAACCCTACTCGAATCTAAAATCTCTAATGCTCACAGACTTTGTACTAGCTTTGCATAGTGGGCGTGTGTTTGTGTCTACGGCCGGCACGTTTAGTATCAAATTGTAAACACAACTCTCCTGTTAAACTCCTATGGCTATAACTACTACCCAGTGTAGGGGCCAACCGTACTGGCGGGCAGGTTTCTACACATGTCTGTCCTCTCCAACTTGACTTTCTGGATCTCGCCACCGATGACGGCCATGATAGTTGACCAAAGGGCAAGGTAGGGTGCTCCCGCTCTGGCTACTTTTTCTTCCCTATTTATCATCTTGAGGTCTAGTCTAGCTTGTTTGACGACCATGTCGAGATTGCCGCGGCTGAAAAGAGGCCACTCGTCAGCCAAGCTGCTCGAACTACCTGTCTGCCCTGGATACCAAGCGTTGAACTGCTCGAAAAACCCATAAATGCCGTTATACGAACACACTAGACGTATACTAGGAAGTAAGTAAGAAAGGCTGATATTCGGCTCCACCCGGCCATCTTGATAGATCAGAAGTACTAATTATCATCCATGACTCCTAGGCTCCTTGGATGCCTCCAACTTGTGCCGTTGGAGGAGGAGGCTCAATCTTTGGACATCCGGGTTGTCCGTCTTAGAAACAATGTCGACAGGCCATTGTGATGTGGCCTGCTCGAGATGTTCCTCTTGCCGCGCCAGCTCCGCGTCATCAAACTTGGCAAACCGCTGGAGCGCGTCGAGGTCCTCTGCCCGGATCCTGCTCCTGATCAGCCGGAACAGCAGCTTTCCGAGAAACAGGCTGCTGCCCTGGTCATATACTCCCTTGGAAAGCAGGATGACTGTCGATCGCATCTCGAGGAGCTTGTCGGAGCTGCTGCTGCTGCTAAGCTCCATGTCTCTGATACTCATGAAAACGCCTGTGCTCAGGAACGCGATCAGGTACGCATCCAGATACTCGAAGCCGTGCCGCAGGTAGTACACCCGTAACAGTGTCTCCAGGCATATCTTGCTGTGGAGGAAAAGCTGGTGTGGCGACTGCCCGGCTTGCTCGGCAAAAACCGCCGCTGGCGAGCCAGGCGTCTCTGCAGTCAGCATGGATGTGAGGATGCCGAGTAGCTCGTGGTGATAGCGCATGCTTCGACAACAGTTAGTGGAGCGGTATTGCAAAAGAAGACATGGGAGGACTTTTTGTGGGACAGGGCTGAACATACTGGAGCTTGAGGGCACAGGACAGTACAATGTTTCGTGGGGAGAGTGACCCTGGCAGCTGATGGTACCAGCCACGGAATCTCAAATAGAACTCTGCCGTCTCTGTAGCCGACAGGGGACGGGTACCTGGCTTTGACGTAAAGAGTCGCACTCCAAGATCGTTCATTATCTTTTCGTATTCGATCCTTGCGTTGAAGTATTGCGCAAAGTTGGCATTATACGGGGTTTGGCTCAACGGGTATCGTAGCAAGAGTTCGCCATACCACTTCGGGTCTTCCAATGGGCTGGGCAACGGCACGTCTGGCGTTTCTTTAAGTATTGGCGCACGATAGAAAGTGAATGAACAGAGACTAACGACCACGGCGGTTAGATGGAGCCTTTTTCTTCTTTGTCGAAGCCCACGAGACACCATCTCGACGCACCTTTGGAACAGAAAAAGATTCCAGGCTGTGAAGTCTCGCGCGTTGCGTAATCTTTGCTTGTAGAAGAGTCCAGATCTCTTGAACAGGCCAATCTCGTGTGCCATTTGGCATGCGCGTATCGTATAGACATATCCAAGTCTATCGGCTCCGTTCAGGTTGTATATGATATGGAAGACCATACCTGCCTGAATGGTGGTCAGGTCGTTGCCGGTCTGCGCGATTTCCCATAGCCGTCGAGCTTCCGCGAGAAAACGATATCCGTACGTTGAGGGATTCCAGAACTCGGCGCGGTTCCCAAGGTCACGGTAGTAGTTCTGGCGGCTGATCTGAGTAGCGGTTCTGCGGTTCTGAGACAGCATGTGATGTGGCACTTACGCAGCCGGCCGCGAGGACCACGTTCACCAGCAGGGGAGAGCAGAGCTCGTGGGACATTGCAGCCATGTCCTGAAGGAAGTAATCCCTGTGGAAAACTGGGAACCAGCTCCAATCCTGGAGAAGAAAGGCGCCGAGCAGCTTTCTCATCAATGCGTCGTCGGAACCAACCGTGGTCCATTTTGACGGCTGGACCGAGTCGAGGGCGACGTCGATCACCTCGGCCGCGTGGTACGGCATCAGGAAGGGAGCCTGAGGAATTCTGGGCCCCTCGGGCCACTGTGAGTGCGATGGTGGCGGTTGCGGACTCGGCAATACGTGTGCGTCTGGCACAACCCACTCGTAGAGTTGAGACTGGAGATATGGGTTTGTGCGCTGGCGAAGGGAGGTAGGCATGGTTCGAAGGAGTGGAAATTCGTAACGGTACCTTGTCTCCGGCACGAGGGAGAGCTGAAGCAGTAGATCGCCATGTCTGAGGCGGTTGGCCAGCGCGTCAATGGCATCGCCCTTTCTTAGCCGCCAAAGGATGGCATCTGCGTCGGGGTCGGGCCGGCTCCGCAGCGCCTCGACGACGTACTCGAGGTTGTCCTGTCGGCTCTGGAGGGTCTCGAACTTGCGCTTGCGCGCCTGCGTTCGCGTCTCTTGACCGTTGGTCTCGTAGTGGCACTGTTTCTTTTTCGAGATGCAGCGCGTGCACTCTGGGCGTCGGGCGTCGCACTGGAGCGAGTGTCAGCCCAGCCAGGATCACCCAAGCGTCCTGGCACCGGCCGAGGAAGTTTGGTGGCGAAGGAGCGGGGGGGGGGGGGGGGGGGGGGGGGGGGGGGGGGGGGGGGGGGGGGGGGTCACCTTGGCCTTGGCCTGGCGGCACGGCCAGCAGGCGACTGTCGGCCGCTGCTCGGCGGCGGGTGGTCGCGAGGGAGGGCTCTCTTGTTCGTCGGGCTTGGCAGGGAGCAGGCGGCGGAGTGGAGGAGGAGCGTTCAGATCATGGCGGTGGGCAGCCATGGTGGCGCAACTAGGCTGTTGACGACATGTGCAGATGCAGCATGGGCGAGAGCAAAGACCAGGGCGGAATGTCGATGTCGCTTTGGAAAGGGCCCGGGCCGCACAGACCGGTCTTCTGGTCGCGGCCGACGCCTCTGATTGGCGATGACGTGCGTCTCGGATGCTCCCACTGCCAAGAGCGTGGCCGGACCCCTCGCGGACGCGGGTGCCGTGCATACGCGCCCGCGTCCTTTGACGTGACATTGCCCACCTCGACACCGACGATCTTGGCCTGGCACGCGGCACTTGGTCCCGCCGTGGAATGACGACGATCGGACAGCAGAAGTTGCGCAGAGCTTTGGTGCCAAATGTCGGTCAATAGTCGGACCATCTAGCTCTGTTATACATGTGTACCTGGGTAGGTCGCAACGCTCTTCATCACCAGACCCAAAGGCTAGTTACATAGATGCGTGCCTTAGCTTTCTGCCCCCGACGTAGTCCAGCGCTGTGTCGACAAAGATGTTCCGGCCCTTCACATAATTCACCATCCATCCCCAAAGCTTCCACGCGCCAATCTGGCCTGTTCCGTACTTGGGGCCCAGCGACAGGAAGACCATCGTCTTCTTGATTGGCTCATACTCCTTGACCGAACCCATTCTCTTGCCTCCAAGCGCCCGATCTAATGCATCGGCCAGGTAAATGATCTGCGCATCCGTGTTGGTTACCTGTTTCGGCTCTAGATTGCCAATGTCACCGATGCCCCAAACGTTCTCAGTCCCTTCGACCCGCATCGTCCTGTCGAGCTTGACGTTGCCGAGCTCATCGAGGAGCTGTGATGGCACGAACTCGGTGTTGACCCGGACACCAAAGAGCGGCAGGTAGACGTCTGCTTTGAGGGTTGAGCCGTTTGAGAGGCTGAGTATCGTGGAAGTGCTCCCGTCCTTCGCCGTGCTGTCCGTCTTGACCACCTTGGTCCTCGCCAGGACCTTGACACCGAGCTTGCGCAGGTCCTGCTCAACCGTATGGGCCAGCGAAGGGAGGACATTCGATCCCGCAAGTACGTGCTCGTTGGCGTTCACGAGGGTGATCTCCTTCTTGCTGCCAAAGTGGGCAGCCAGCTCGCCGGCGGTCTCGACGCCTGTCGGCCCTGCCCCTGCGACGACAATGGACTTAGCTGTAGCGATGCGTTCCTGCAATGCGTGAAGGGCAAGAATAGTCTCTTCTGATGTGCCAATCAATTTCAAGGGCAGACCGCCTCCATTCATGCGCGAGCCGGTGGCGATTACAAGCTGGTCGTACGGGATGGTCTGCTGGACACCGCTGTTCAAGAGCACGTCTACAGTGTTCGTGTCGGGATTGAGGGAAGTGGCCTTGCCGAGGACAAATTCCCAGTTCTCTGGAGGGTAACGCGTGAGATTATCCTTAATGGGAATGAAGAGCTTGTCGTCTGGGACCGCCCCGGGAATGATGCCCCGTGTTGCCGCGAGATTCCAGTAAAACTTTGAGCTGGGGGAGACGAGGATGATCTTGAGTTTAGTGTAGGGGGCCGTGTAGGTGAGGAGCTTGTGAGCAAGTGGGAGGCCGGTGAAGCCCGCGCCAAGTATCACGACGGTCTGAGATGTCATTGTGTGTGTGTGTGTGTGCGTGCCAAGGCCTCCGTGATGATTTGAGCTGTTGGAATTGTCACCATTCGGCCAAGAGATCATACTTATACGAGCCCTTGGTTATCCATCAATCCTCGGCAGAGGTCGGGCTCCGGTGATTGGCCGGAACGAGCGAGGCCGGGGCCGAGCGTTCGGTCTTACAGCCAATCAAACCACGCCCAAGGCCGAGTGTCCGTCCGCTGAGGCGATGTGGCCGTGAAGTCCACTCGACCCTTGATCTGGAAAAGAAGCCACCAGTCTCAACAAAGTCCTCTGCTAGGACACGCGTAGCATCATGGCGAGGCCACTGAATTTTGGCGACGGGATCGACGGTCTGAAAATCTGGGTGAGAGATCCCAAACTCCCTACTGTCAGCTGGACCCCGCTCTGACGTCGCTTCTTCCCTTCACCTCAGAGCTGCACGAGCTGCCGGCGACGTAAAGTCAAGTGCGACAGGCACTTCCCCTGCGCACCTTGCCTGCGCCAGAAAGCCGACTGCATCTTCCCCGTTTCTGGTCGTGTGCCACGTCGCGGCCGATTGGGGGGCCAGGCGGTGTCCTCGCAGCGGAATGCAGGTCTGCTAGGACGGCTACGGCATCTGGAGGCCATCGTCTCAGAGCTTGGCTCTCAGGTAGAGGTGGCGGTCTCGGCTCCCATTGGCGAGGACCGCGACGACAACGGCACCACGTCGTCCTCGTATAGCACAAGAGGGAGCCAGGCAAGCAGCGCGTACTCGCAGGTCCATGACCACGAAGCAAACGTCAGCAAGAACAGCAACGCCAGTGCTAGTGAGGTAGACTGTGAGCAGCCAGTCCCGAGCATCGTTATCGGCAGCCTGATGACCCAAGATAACGGCGATATCATCGTTGAGGATCGATTCTGGACGATATTCTGCAGCGAGGTATTCCCCACTCATGCCCACGTCCAACACTCCTAGCTGACGTCCGATGTAAAGGTGGAGCAGATCTTCGACGCCGTTCGTGACCACAGCCGCCCCCCGTTCTTTTCTCAGCATGGTCCAGAAGAGCGCGCTCACTTGAGCTACTTCAGCTACCTCTTAGGCCGGGCGAGCCCTGACAACACCACCGCTCAGATTGAGCTGTACCCTATGCCTTCCCAATTACCATTTATCTGGCAGACATTTGAGGAGAGAATCGATCCTTTTATCAAGGTGCTTCACAGGCCGTCCATGCTGGAGCTCATCCGCAGCCAGACCGGCGACTGGTCCACGCTCGAAACTGGGCTGGGAGCTCTGATTCTGGCGGTGTCCTTTGCTGTCATCACTGTATTTAAAGACGACGAGGTAAGTGACATTGGTTAGATAGACTTCACGGCGCTTGCTGACGTCGGACCTAGGTTATGAGGAGCTTTGGCCAATCCAAGTCGCAACTCCAGGCCCGCTATCGGCTGGGCGTAGAACAGGCATTCCAGCAGTGTGGCTTATTGACAACAAAGGACCTCCGAATTGTGCAGGCATACGTCATCTACCTGAACGCACTGCAGCACAGCGGTGAAGTTGAAAGTGCCTGGCCTTTGGTCGGCGTGCTTGTCAGGATAGCAGTACGCTTGCAGCTCCATCAAGAACCTGGCGCATTCCCAGGGCTCGGGCACTTCGAGATAGAAATGCGCCGACGACTCTGGTGGAATATTTGTTTGCTCGACACACACTCTGGGGGAGCACAACGGTGCTCACCATTCCTCATATCCCAAGGCATGTTCACAACACACAAACCATCGAATGTTGACGACGCGGCTGTCGGCCTAGAATCAGGCAACTTGATAGAGGACAACAAGGCTTCTACGGACTTGACAACAACCCTCACGCGCATCGAAGTATGGACTGCACTCCAGCAATTCCGGTCTTTGACCAGCGAGCCCACTTCACTTGAGAGCCTGGAAAGCCTCATACAGCACGCGAGTGGTTTTTCCCAGATGTACACGGAGAGGATCTCAGCATCGCAAAAACCACTCGAGCAGTACACTGCCACTATGGCAAGGTTGTCTTTTGCAAGAATTGAGTTCTTCCTACGACAGCGTGCAGGAGCCGTCGACATGCAATGCGCGGAGACGATCCAGGCCGCCGTCCTCATTCTACATGACTCATTCGCCTTGCACCATGAAGCGTCGTGGAAGCGATGGCGCTGGCTTCTGTCTCGCTACAGTACCCCCTGGATCGCCCTCACCGTGTTGTTGAAGCACATTTGCAAGCAGGGCAACCGTGGCGATTTGAGCACAGCATGGTCTGCTGTGCAAAACACTTTCGCAGCTATATCTGAGGAAGATAAGTCCAAGCCTCAATATGGGCCACTGCTGAGGCTCGTGGGTGCAGCGCAGGCTGTGGCCGGAGCTCGTCTCCCGGCGACAATGGATCATCAATTCGTGGTAGTACCGCCTGCAGAGACAGAAGCGTTGCCGACGGTCGATATGCGTGAGTTCCTTGCACCAGAGGCAGATTCAACCCATTCACTTGATGAAATGGATATTCCATCCCTGGAACACATGGCTGCTGGAGGTGAGGACCTGACGGAGTGGCAACAATGGGGGTTTGGAGACTGGGCCGACTTTTGAGCGATACATGGATAATAAGGGCATGCGATGATCTCAATTCGTCATATATCACGCCACGGGACATTCCAGGCATCTTTTGCTTCGCATAGCGCACCAAAGAGACCGGGGTTCGTCTTCTGAATGTGAGAATTCTGGGCAGGCACTCTCTAGAGAGGATAATGTATACCATGTGAAATGTAGTAGAAATGCCGACAGGAGTGTCCATTGAGTCTAGGAAGCCTGCTCTGTTGGTCTGGTACGCTGCTAGCAATATAGACCTTAAATGGTCTTAAAGTTGTTTGCACGGTACACGACGGATGCCAATGCGCTCCTCCAGGAAAACCACTACTGCGATCCTCTTGCTGCGATGTACTCATGTAACCTCTGCGCTGCCGCCATCCCAGTCTCGATCTGTGTCTGCTCCGTCGCTGCACCGATATGCGGCGTGCTCACAACGTTCTCCATCCACAGACTCCCGTACCTTTCCTGTGTCGGCGGCTCCTGCTCGTGGCAATCGAGACCGGCTCCCCAGATGATGCCTTCCCGCACAGCACTCTCGAGATCAGCCTCGTTGACAATCCCGCCACGAGCTGTGTTGATGACAATGCCCTCCGGACCAATGAGCCGCAGCTCAGGGAGGGCAATCAGATTCCGTGTCGAGTCTGTCAACGGCACGTGGACGCTGACAATATCGGAGGCACGGAGCAGCTTCTCGATACTTGACACCCGGGTGTGGGGTAGATCGGACCAAGCGTCGGCAGGCATGTACGGGTCGTAGGCGATGATGGGAGCCTCGTAGGCGCCGCGGAAGATGGTGGCCACGGTCTTGCCAATGTTGCCCATGCCAATCACGCCAATAGGCCGCTTGTGGAGGATCAGGCCCTTGCATGTCTCCTTTGGCACAGGCTTGCCGGCATTCTGGCGCCGAGTGATGGCTCCTGTGCACCTGGCGACGGAGCTCGCCAGCGCAAGAACTAGCTCTGCTACGGCCCGCGCGTTGACGCCCGGCGTGTTGAAGATCTTGATGCCTCTTGCAGCGCAAGCGGCTGCGTCGATTTTGTCGATTCCCACACCCTGCTTGCCAATCGCAAGGAGGTTCGGGCAGTTGTCGACGTCTTGAGCTGTCAGATACGAGGATCGGATGAGCAAGTACTGCGCCTTGGCTCTCCAGTCCTGATGCCCCGGTGTTCCCGGAAGAATGGCATCGAAATGCTGCTGCACGAATTCGATGACCTGAGGCTTGAACGGGTCCAGGACGTAGACAGTCGGCTTCGGGGTGGCAGAGGGGCCAGTAGCGCCATCACCCGCATCGCTAAGCAGACCTGGTGCCATGTTGATCGCTTGTGTAGTAATGAAGATGTGTAGAGAGCTCAATGATGGCCAGAGTGGAGGATTCCGAGGAGACTGGTTCTGGCGGCTATTAAATCTGACACCTTCGGCGGCGGTTGAATCTTTATTTGTTCCGGCAGAACTCCGCCGCTCGCACAACACTCTGGACAGATTGATGTGATACCGAGGCATCGCTCAGCATGGTTGATCATGCCGCAAGGTACCTTCGACCAGCGCCGGAGGAGGCTCGGGCGGGTACCGGCGGAGGTGGAGCCGTCGGATTCTGTCCGAAGCAGACAGGGCCGGTTTCGGGATCAGCCCGATCACGGTGGAGCCCTCCGCGCCCCCGGCTGTGGTGCCGGACGTGGACTGCCTCGCAACGTCGCATGCATCTTCTCCCCTCCGCACACACTCCTCCGCAGTGCAACACGCTGCTCTCCCTCGGCCCAGACTCAGGACGCGCCTGCACTCCTCCCAGCTCCCTGTTGGACAACTTCCGAGCACGGGCATGCGCTTCCGTGTGCGACAACATCCAGGCCGGACCTGCTCCGACACATGCATGGTGCTGCGACTGCCGCTTCTGTGTTCGGCCCCGTCGAGCTCGGCTTCGTTGCGCCATGACCGATCATCCCGATCCGCTTTCGGACCCAGGTGCCGCTCACGAGCGCCGGCGCCAAGCATGCGAGAGATGTTTCGCTCGCAAACAGAAGGTATCATGCCCTCCCCGAGGAGTTTGCCCCGGCTGGCGCCAGCTGACACCGATACCATTGTCCAGTGTGATCGCCTTCTGCCGGCGTGTACCTCCTGTGCGAGCCTCGAGATCGAGTGCAAGGCTCGCAAGTGGGCATTTCTTGATGCCTCGGCTTCGGATGCTCTCGTCATCAATGCCTCCATTAGCGAGTACGTCATTGTGGTCATCCTTCCAGGCAGGGCTAATCCATGCAAACGGTAGATATGTCAAGAGCCTCGAGGAACAGCTCTTAGGCATCCAAGACGGCAGCGTGCACATGCCTTCGCCAGACAAGCGGCGCCGTGTGGATTCTCTGGGCAGGCCCTCGCCCTCGTCTGTCGGTGCAGGAGTGAGTCCGCTCAGCAGGGAGCCTTGTCCCGGTACCACGGATCGGCCGGCCACTGCACAGAACCGGGCTGAAGTCTCCGTTCGCGATACCATGGGAGACATAAGTTCTCTTTCCAGATCAGCGATGGCAGAGTCTAGAGTCCGTGATGGCGCATTCCCCAGGAACCTCGTCCTTGACAACATGCTCGCAGCTGCAACCTCCCTGCGAGGCAGCGATCCCACAACATCGAAAGTCGATGATGCAGCAGTGAACAGGAACAGAACACCTGCCCATGCCAACCGACTTTGCCTTGACCGAGAATCGACTCACCAGTACTTCGAGATATTTTTACAGACTGTGATGGTCCAGCACCTATACCTTGGCCAGAACGAGGCGATCGAGGAATACAACATCACCATGAGCAGTGACGCCCTGCGTCAAGGCGAAGTTCCACCAAATTTAGCTTTCACCTACTTCAATACCTGTCTCGCCATTGCGCTCGGCATTCTCAGCTGTAATGACGCGGATGGTCTTTCCGGTTTTGTTTCGACACTGCATGACGCTGCGACCAGTCAGCTCTCGGTAATCTTGAAGGTCGACGGCTCACTCGCCATGGTCCACTGTATGCTCACACTTGCACTTTTCTCCATGATTACCAATTCTGGAGGCTCAACGTGGCATATAGTTGGGCTCATCATGAATCAGTGCATATCTCTGGGACTGCACAAAGAGCCAGAGGCGGATGAGGATATGTCATGTCAAGAGCAGCAAAGGAGAAGAAACTTGTTCTGGAGCGTTTACGCCCTCGACAGGTAAGGACAGTCACTTGCTAATGTTGCGGGCCTCCATCTTCTATTCGATGCATGCTAAACTGTTTTGACAAGATTACTCGGCACCACGCTGGGGCGTCCCTTTGGCATCCCCGATGAAGATATCACAGTCAAGGTACGCTCCCACTCCGTTCCCACAAGCTGTAAATGATCCTGACCCCCACAGATGTCCGTCGCGTCAACAATCGCGGGTGGTGAACCGGCGGTTTCAGCACAGTCCGATCCAGCGGTACCGTTCAAGATCTATCTGGTTCAATATGCCCGGCTTATTTCTGGGATGCAATGCGACCAAAATAAGACAGCCTTGTACCATTACCGAAACTTGTGCTTCTGGCGAGAGGCGCCTGCATCTGTTGTGAGCTTCATGGCGACTCATCAGTCATCATTGAGTGGCCACATCGAATCCCTTACTTGCCGCGCCTTGATACTGCTAACCTGCCTACGCGACCAGCCTTGGAGCACAGCTACTCAGCCAAGACCCACATCAAGCATATCTGGGTATCCAGTGGTATCTTCATACACGAGCAGGGCCTATGCTGAGCTCGAGAGCGACACCAAGCTGTGTTGCAAGAGGTTGATTGATGCTAGCTACGAACAGTATGAGCAGGAAGGAAAGCCACGAAACTCGTCCTTTATCCACGCGTATGAACTCTTCGACGCCTGCACAACTTATGTCTTTCTTTCCCGCAACCACGCCCGGGGGCTTATGCTTGATGGAAGTCCAAGCTGCGCCATACGCACTACTTCATCTTCAACGGGTTTATCTCAGTCAGCATCTTCGCCGAACGATGGACTTCTGTCCATGGACCCTGTTGGGCTGGTTGTCCAGAAGTGTTCTACGCTCATCACTATTCTCAGCCTGCAGTACCCGCCGTTGAGGGCAATGCAGAGGTCTTTGATGGCAATCTCTGCACGCTTGTCTGGTTCGGTGAGTTCCTTACTTCTTTCCCGAAGACGCTACGTATGGACTGCTAAAATGTCACCCTTGTCTTCAGAGCTTGGACATATCGATCACAGACCTTGGTAGCATCCTCCCAAGACCCATGCTGTCGCTACTCCAGCAGATATGAACCTGTCAGCGGATCATGGCGAGAATCTTCTAGTGAATTGCTAATGGGAGGTGCAGTACCAGTTCTGTTCATGTTCAGTGATTCTTATCGTTCTTATATACAAAGAGCTCATCTGCAGTCTCGGCAAGTGCGTGCACCCATGCGCCACTGAGCCGTTCTATCGCTAATCCGCTTGGTTGTAAATGCCAAGCTCGTCATATTCATGAAGAACTCGCCTTGACCTTTTGTACGCGCTCGTTAATGGCTGTGTAGTTCTCACCAATCTTCTTGATGCCAGCCTGCAACATGGCCAGGTCGCCACCACTCAGTGCCCAGGTGGCACCCATACCAAACCACTTCTCGAGCAGGTCAAGGCGGCCACCAATCCCGCCAATGCCGATGGGCTTGCCAGCCTTATTGCCTGCAAGCACAATCTTTGTAACGGCATCCTGGTACAAGGCCGTGTCGTATTGCCCAGGGATGCCCAAGTCCGTGCACAAGTCGTTGGACCCAATAAGAATACCATCGACCCCGTCCACAGCGAGGAATTCGTCAACGAGGTCGACAGCGCTGGGAGTCTCGATCATTGGAATGAGCATGGTTTCGCGGTTTAGAATATCGTTTTGGATCTTCGTGGGCACCAGCTGGAAGTTGAAGAGCGGCTGCATGTTGGCGCAGCCGCGAACACCCAGTGGCGCGTATTTCGCGTGCTTGACGAGCTCTCGTACCTCCTCGACGGTTTCAACGTGAGGGACGACGATAGCTGCCGCACCAGCGTCGAGGACGCGGGAGATGTGCCAGTGTGACTTGCTGGGGATGCGGACAATGGCGGAGACGCCGGCGTAGTTGCAAGCCAGGATCTGTTGAGCTACAGCATGGAGGTCGAATGACGCGTGCTCCATGTCAATGAAGAGGCCCTTGACGCCGGCCATCTTGAGCACCATCGGCAGCTCGGCTGAAGTGCTCATGCGTGTTGTCATGGTAGGGCAGACTTGGCCAGCCATGATGGCATCGCGGAACGGATTTGAGATGGACCAGGTCTTGTCTGTGGGTGCTGGCGGAGCCGACTGGCTGGTCACCGCGGAGGTGTTGTCTACGGAACCCATGATGCTCGAGGCGTAGTTATGTGAGATGTGCCGGTATTTGCCTGCAGGAAACAAGCAGTCAGATCGCGTCGTGCCTTGTGATGGGGAATGATGGGAGATCTAGGCGAGGAACAGATGAACAGTATATCATGGGGAACTGATTACCGGGTCGAACCATGGTGAGTTACGCTTTCTTATGCATTGATGGCTGTCTTCTGGGGCTTCTTCGGGGCGTCATCGGAGGGCAAGCAGCAAGGAGGCAACTCTCTCGCTAATGTGGAGGCGTGAATCGGACCTGGTCCTTCTCCACAGGTTCACCCCAATTTCCCCTCAAGTGATGGCAGCGAGGGGTGTGGAGTTTGATCGGACGATGTCCGCCCCGCAGAGTCCGCCCTGCTCGGGATGTGTCCTAAGGCACTACTCGCCAAGACGCAATACATTATCTGCTCCGGCCTATCTGCGGATCATTTATTCCAGCCCGTTGAAGTACTGGCACCTATGCAGTATGGATTGTTGCAGACTGGAGTCATGAGTGGAAAGCTGCTTTTGATAGGCTGTGCGGGAAATCATGCTATCTGAGCAACAGCCAAGTCATGGCACGCTTGTCAACCACCACTTATTGCAGACAAGCCACAACCCCTTTCAACTGCAATGTGATGGCACAATGGGCTTCGGGAATGCTAGCCGTCATTTCTTTTTTTAAGCTAGAGCTAAGCCACATGGCCACTTTCGAAGACGCCGAAAGCCTCGGCCATGTCTCCGTACACATAGTTGCCCATATTCCACAAGACTTCGTCGTGCAAGAAGTCCCAGTTCAGCATCCCGCTCGCATCGTCTGTGAGAAATCTCAGACCGCCAGCTTGCAGATTTGCGTTTGCATCATGTGAGTACTGCTGCTGGTACTGTTGCTCTTGGTGGTGGATCTGCCCTTGTACAGGTAGAGCCTGTCCATATGCCCACACCGGTTGGTTGTCAAGCCCGTGAAGCAGCGTGCTGTATGATGTGGCATGCTGTGAGGTCCCCGAGCTGGCCGAGGTGGGGATCTCAGCTTGTAGTCCTTGGTCTGAGGGCATATGCTGGTGGTTTGCATTCGTGCCGCGTCCCGAATGGCCCGGGTTCATCTTTTCAGCAGGAAGGAGATCTGCAAAATGCAACGAATCGCTCCGGGAGCCACTAAGGTGGCCAGGAGCCTGCGGGTCGATTGTAAGCTCATTGCGTGAGCCGGGCGGTGATGGTCGGCGAGACTGCACAATCTTCAGCTTGTGCGACAAGTGGTGATGAAGTGCCTCAAAGACAGCCACATAGGGGCGCGCATTCGCGAGATCAACCGTCATACTCATCAATGTTGTACCACAACGCGACAGAATGGTCTGACACTCTGCTGCAGTCTCTGGCGTGAGTACGCCCGGCGTCGTAACCGAAGCGAAGTACAAGACTGAGAAGCCGGCGTTGATCATCAGCTGAAAGTAGCTCCTCGTGTGTGTGACGATCCCTCGCTCATACAGGTCAGAATACAGCTGGATAATATGTGTCGCCCACTTCAGACACTGCGTCAGGACGTATCGAGGCGGGACTCCATCGCGCTTCGGGCTAACATCGACAGCTTTGCGCATGGTATTGAAGATCTCGCGGGTCTTGAGGAGATCATACCACTCAGCACGCTCATATAGACTTCGTGGAATGTCAAAGACTGGAGCTGTGCTGCGCCATGCTTCAAGCCGATCGACAATTGCGTCCATGATTTCGCAGATACGCCCCGTTGCTGTGATGGGGCTGTCGCTGTCCATGTCGGTGTCTTTCAGCTTGGGCATAAACGAGAACATGGTGTTAACCTCCGACGATATCTGACGCAGTCGAATCGTTAGAAGTAACACGCTCGCTCCGCTAGGAGCAGAGTTGGCGGTATTGTAGGTACTAAAGTCCAGCTCGTCGAGGGTCTTGCCAGGCTGCTTATGCTGCGCGTCGATTATATCTGCGTCGTCTATGTCGATGACGAGTGGAACTTCTATCTCGGAGTCGGGGATCGCAAACGGCCTGCTGAGAGTGCTGGAGCTGTATCGGTCCATGAGATATGCCACCCAGAAGACTTTCCGGCGCATCTGATCCTGAACCGGCCGGACGACGTTTAGGGGGGCTTTCACGTGGAGCCGCTGTTCGACGCACATTCTCATGCACAACCGTCCGAGTTCCCATATCGAAGTACCTGTAGAATCCGTGAGTTGCTTGCTCGTACCATGACGTTACGCACGACTCACCTATATGGTAGTATATATCGAATCGTGCGACGAGCAGAAGATCCTGGATTGCCGAAAGATTGCTTGACAAGAACACAGGATCAAGCTCCTTCATGGCCGACAGGTAGAATCCGAAAGGGTGGTGACGGCACGCGTTGCGGCGAAATGGCATGATGGTGCCCACGGCCATGACCATAAAAGCGCGAAACTTGACTTCACGTGCGAGGTCTTGCCGAGGTGCGGCTGCCGTGCCATGGGGATATATATGGCTGAAGAGACCCTCCAACTCTGCGACGGACAGGATGGGCTTCTGTACATGGTCCTCGCGGAGACTGTGCGCGATTTGGGTCAGTCAATGCTGTTATATGTGCAACAAAGTCCACGGGGAACAACATACTAGCTATCAAAATATTCTCTCGCATCAGCTGCGGACTCGGGCAAGACACATGGCTCGACCTGGGGGCTTGCGGCAGCTGCTTGGGATGCAGTGGTGAGTGATTGCAGAAGATCGGAATGCGTGTTTCGCCATTCTGGGTCGGTGAAAAGGGAGCTCATGAAGCTGTTCCAACAACGTGAGCCATGGATCTGACCTCTCATGAAGTAAGAGGGTGTGACCAACCTGAGCCCTGCTCCATGTAAGGCTGCCGCTGGTGTGTCGCCAGTCCTCGACGGCGTGGTGATCTCGGGACCGGTGGGAGACGCATGCTGCAGGAAGGACGCCGACCGCTTCAAGTCAGACCGCTGCCGGTGGACCTTCTGTTCCAGCTCATAGATGTAGCTGCAAGGGCATCAGCAAGTCTAGTCGGAGCACAGCATGGTACAGACTGCCGTAGGACTGTCACTCACGCTCGGGATATGTGCTGGCCAGTTGAGGTGTCGACAACAATGCATTCAGTGTTGTTCTTCGCGCAAGGGCCACAAGCTGGGCGGGCACTGTCGCACTGAGCATGGCAAGGACGGTCCCGTCAGAAGACCTGTCAACCCCCATGGGGACTCTGGTCGGCACGTACCTTGACCTTACGTGTGGAGCAGGACTGGCAAGCTGGGAGTCGGGGAAGCTGGGGTTGGCGAGACGCCGTGCCTGCGGAGACCGACTCTGTGCCGGCGAGCGACGCCATCGAGTCTCAAGGGTACATGGAACCACTCTGGTGCACGGAGGCCACGGAACAACACCGGAGAAGTGAGACTTGTGGTGGGCAGGCAGGGAGGCAGGGAGGTGGATATGCACTAGATGGTCGAATTTCGCAGTGCTGGGTCAGCTCGGGCATGGTCCGATGCAAGGGCAGTCTAATCTAGCATAGCTTGGAACTTTGTCGTCACCCCACAACCGCCTCCACGGGCCAAGCCCGAGGCGCCGACCAGATCTGGCAACATGCCATGTTCCCCGCAAAGATTGTGAGTCGTGCCACGAGATTGTGGAGATCTGTGGGGAGAGAATTTCCCCCGCAAGGAACTGCAACCTCAGCCCGCCGTGAAGGCTTGAGAGACACCAGCTTCGTCGGTGAGTTCCCAACCGTTCCCCAGAGTGTCGCCAAGACTCGCTCGTCTCGTCTCTATATATGTTTGGGGCCATGTCCGCAGTTGAGATGATAAGTGCTAATCCATCCCACCCGACATTCCCCAGAGAGCAATCGGCACCAACTTTATTTCTCCAGCTTCCACCATCTCGCGACCATCAGTCCCCTCGCTGCCACGATGTCTCCCTCTGAATTGGACCGCAAACAGGACCCGGAAGACATCAAAGCTGCTCAGGATCAAGTCGAGGATGTCACTCTTGCAGACCGTCTCCTCGAGCAATGGCCACTGCTGCGCGACAAGACCTCCGATGAGCGAGCCGCAATCAACAAGCGCCTCCTAAGGAAGCTCGATTGGATTTTTCTACCCTGCATTACAATGATGCTGCTTATGAAGTGTGTTTTTGATGTTATCGTTGTCTGTGCGAGTCTGTTTTACCGTCCCAAACAAATGGAAAAGAAAAAGAAAAAAAAACCCGTTTCCTCCTCGTTTCCCAAGCCCAGTACACAAATGGCAGGCGACCAGTTTCCGTGTATCCAGCGACAAGCCTTCGATGAATATGCTCATGTACTGATGCTTTCACGTCACAGCTACCTCGACCGCATCAACGTCTCCAACGCCCGCCTTGCGGGCATGCAAAGAGACCTCGGCATGTCTGACACCGAATGGTCGGCAGGAATTTCTTTGTTCTACGTGGGCTACATTATCAGTCAGGGATGTCTCCCACGAGCATGGTCTTGCATTATCTCATTCTAACATTGCCGTACAGGTCCCAGCCAATGTGATTCTTGCAAAGGGCAACCCTCGTCTCCTACTGCCGCTTTGTATGCTCGGCTGGTCGGTGACGACGATCTGCATGACGGCACTTTCTTCCGGGTGGGGATTCATGCTCTGCCGCTTCGTTGTCGGCGTGACAGAAGGCCCCTTCGTCCCAGCAGTGTCCCTCATGACCTCCTCTTGGTACACGAAGCATGAATCGCCACTCCGCATGAGTATCTGGCATGCCGGCAACATCATTTCGAACGTCATTTCTGGACTACTAGCTGCCGCTATCCTGACGACAATGGAGGGCATCCGAGGCCTCCATTCCTGGCAGGTACGGTTGAGCTTGCAATATTTCGCACTCGCGGTATATGCTAATCAGACTTTGCGACTCTACAGTGGTTTGTCCTCATTGAGGGCATTGTCAGCATCGCGGTGGCTCTGGGCTCTTTCTGGTGTATCCCCAAGTGGCCAAACAACACTGGAACATACTTCCTCACCGCTGAGGAGTCGGAAATGGCCCAGTATCGGATGCAAGTCTCCGGCGGCGGAGTCACAGAAGACGACGAGGGAACCCGTTGGGGTGGTGTCATTCTTGCGGCCAAAGATCCCTTCACCTGGATGTTTGCATGCCTCCATTTCTTCGTCATCATCAGCCAATCCTTCAAAGACTTCTTTCCGTCCGTAAGTTACGCTCCTCTCGACAATGACCTGGAATGCGCCTCTCTAACATGGGATTGCAGATCCTCCAAACGTTCGGCTTTGACAAGACCGGGACCTACCTGCTCCAGGCGCCCCCGTACCTATTCGCATACGGAGTCTGCATTGCTGTCTCCTGGTCGAGTGGTCGTCTTCTCGAGCACTGTTACCATATTATCGGCTCCATGGCCGCTGCGCTTGTTGGTGCTGTCATTTTGATTTCCACCCTGGCACAGGCCCCTCGCTATTTTGGCCTGTTCCTGCTTTGCTCAGGACCTTTCATTGCGCTCAACTTGCACCTGTCGTGGGAAACCACGGTCGTGCCTCGGCCGCGCACCAAGCGTGCAGCGCTTGTAGCTATCGCCAACGCAGCCAGCAGTGTTACGCACTGGTTCAGTCCCTACTTCTTCCTCACAAAGCAGGCTCCACGGTATGAGATGGGTGGTGGTATCATCATGGTAGGCTGTGGCGCATCCATCCTGTCGTGTCTCATGCTCAAGTGGTGGGTCAACAAGAAGAACCAGGAGCTTGAGCGCAGACAGGCAGAGACTGGCGAATACAACGAATGGCGCTATGTTTCTTAAACAAGGGCGGAGTCTTGGGAATGATATCGGAGTAAAGAGATGCGGATTGCTACGACAATACCACAGTGCTCAGGCACCCAAATAGGCAGCATATCTAGGAGCTCAGCAGTCCAGAAGAATGAGACTTGATGTCAAAATTCAGTCGTGCAAAAATACCAAGAGTCATGACTGTATTGCTGGTTGAGAAGCAGGTCTCAATATGCTTGATAACATAAAAACTCAGAGTATCCAGCCTCATGTGCTGCACGTCGGAGTCTGAACCCTCCCGCAACCAAGACTTCGAAGCGGTTCTTGCCGAGGCCCAGAAAGTGTGATAGTGTACCGACGCAATGGTCGGAAGTCTTCACCACAAGACCAGGAGACGGCAGCCAAGGGGAGTCTGAAACAATCCACAGCACAAACTTGAGTGGCAACAACTGGCATTGGACGCCGTCGAGTGGACCGAGTGCCATGCTTGCGGTAGTTACTGCCGACAACCACAATGAAACTAGAAACCTCTGGGTCGAGCCTCAAAAGTACCGCATCGCGCGACTGACACGAGAAATTCGGACGCGCTCCGGCTGGGTGGCCGCATGCCGGGCACCAAAACGGAGCCGTCGGGAGCATTCCGATCCGGCTCCGCCCAATTTTGGAAGTTCCGAGGGGCGGCTGGGTTGTGGGGAAGTTTGGGGTAGGCTGGTGCAACTTCCAGGGGTTCCATAGGGACGCAACAACATCATTCTCTAACCAGCTGCATGACGATTGCCTCTCCCAAGCATATGTCGGATCACAACCGCGCCACGCGACTCCTTCAGGTCCTCCTCATCACAACAGCCGCCTAAACATGAATTTCTACGCACCGCCACCGACCGTCACGGCAGAGCTCTATGTTCGGATCCCCGACTCGCTGCGTTGCATTGGTCAGGAAACGGAATGGCGCGGTGGCTTTGCGTCAAAATTTCAGAACATTTTTCTGGAGGGGCCAGTAGCTGACACGGAAGGCAACCTGTTTGTTGTCGACGTACCATACGGACGCATCTTGAAGATCGACAAGACCAAGAATGTGTCTGTCGCTGGACAGTGGGATGGAGAGCCGAACGGGCTGGTCGGAAATGACGATGGAACTTTGGTCATTACTGACTACAAGCAGGTGAGACAATTTTTCATTTTATCAGGCTGTGGAGAGCGCGAACTTAGAGTATATCCGATCTCAGAAATGTCTCAAGCCAGGTTGGATGGATGGCCATCTTGAAAGGGGCATACAGCTGACGAGTACGCTTTGGCAGGGCATTCTGAGCTTCGATCCAACTACCGGCCAAGTCAAACCAAAACTTACGCGCAAGAACCTTGAGCGCTTCAAAGGTCCGAACGATCTGATTTACGACTCGAAAGGCAACCTCTACTTTACAGATCAAGGACAAACCGGCATGACCGATCCCACCGGTCGCGTGTTTCGACTCTCTCCACAGGGAAAGCTTGACACCCTGGTGGACAACGGTGTCTCTCCCAACGGGCTTGCTTTGTCGATCGATGAGCGCTTCTTGTACGTCGCTATGACTCGAGCAAATCAGGTCTGGCGTTTGCCAGTATTCCACGAGGACGGGACCACAAGCAAGGTTGGCGTCTTCTTTCAGTCCTTTGGCAACGCCGGGCCAGATGGACTAGCGGTCGACGAAGAGGGCAACCTGTTCATATGCCACCCGAGCCTGGGGTCGGTATTCGTCGTAGATACACACGGTGTGCCCAAGGCTCGGATCGTGAGCGGGACAAAAGGGATGAACTTGACCAATTGTTGCTTCGGCGGCCCAGAGCACAAGACACTTTTCATCACGGACAGCCTAGAAGGCAACGTGCAAAAGGTCGAGTGGCATTGTCGTGGGGCAGTGAAAGCTCCCACAATTAACCAGTGGCAGAAGCCCGGTCCGTAGACTTTGCTTTGTACAGAATATAAGCATATCTCAGCCACATCAGCTCTATGTTTCGCAGCCGAGATGTTACGTCAATGGCAAGAGAACGGTGCTGGGCTATTGGAAGGCCTCGGATCTGGTTGTAAGCACAGGGATTATCAGCTCTCAGTCTGCTGGCCCTTGGCAGTCATTATGACTTGGAACGCCTGCAGTTACGAATTTGCCATGACTCGTTTTCCATCTGTGGCCCTTGTCTTCTTACCAAAGCGGCCCCCCTCCGAGTCCTCCGGACCTGAGCCGCTGCAGGGGTTGCCGAGACTTGAAGCCCAAGCTTTGCGGGGCCCCCGGACTTCCTCCGAGTTTGCCACTGCAAGGCCAAGCATTGTCAAGCTTCTCCGCCTTCTCCAGGATACTGGTTGTTCGCCGCGGCCCACACAGCCCAAACAATTTTACCGGGGACCAGTTGCGGGCACAATGCCAGCCCGTGCTTTGCACAAGCAAGGACAATACGATCGGCAATTGTTTTTCTAACCGCGTTGGAGTCTCTGCGAGGGGAGCAGGCGCACCTCTCCGACCGCTTGTTTCTCAACTGAAAGCATAAATGGCCCACGATCCTGCTGCCAAAACCATTACATCCGCAGGACTGTAGCATCGGCTCATTGCGTCGCGCATATCAAATGATCAAATTTGTTAACACAATTCTGTCAATCCTGCTGAAACAGACACGTCAGACTGCGAATCGTTGCCCAGCATGGCGCGGCCCAACATGATCAAGGCCACCAAACAGGCCATCAAGGACAGCCCCAGAGAGATCTTCAACTGGTACCTGCTCATGTGTACTTGCATCTGGAGTTTCTCTGGTGTCGCCAAGGGTTTCGATGAAGGTATATTTTGACTCCGTGTGACAGTCGACTGCAACGTGCCCAGCTTAACACTCGACCCTTTCCTGTGCAGGAAACATTGCATCACTCGTCATCATGGATGTATTCAAATCACGATTCGGCATTGCCAACCAGACCGAGATGGAATACGCCAACACCAAGGGCTGGATCGTCGCCATCGCTACGGCGGGTGCTGTCTTTGGGTGTCTGGCCTGTGTGTGGATCACACAAAGGCTTGGTCGGACATATACATTTCAGCTTTTCACAGTTGTCTACATTGCCGGTGTTCTCGGCCAGGCTTTCAGCAACGGCAATCTCGGAGCCCTTTACGCCACGCGCGTGGTTGCGGGTATCGGTATTGGTGCCACGACCGTCCTACCATCGATCTACATAGCTGAGGTATGGCACTGGCGACGAAATTGCAGATCCTTGCGAGCAGAATGGCTTACAGTTGGTTGCTCGTTGGTGGACAGATTTCGCCTCAGCCGATTCGCGGTCTTTTGACCCTCCAGTATACTTGTTGTCAACAACTCGGTGTCGTCTTTGGTTTTTTCTTCAACTACGGAGTCACCCAATACCATGCCAATACAGACCTGCAATGGCAACTGCCCACTGCTCTCCAGGTTCTGCCTGCCGTCATCTGGGGAGTTGCGTCATTCTTTACTCCTGAAACGCCGCGCTTCCTCCTCAGCCAAGGCAAGCGAACTGAGGCTCTGGCAACTCTTTGCCGCTTCCGCAACCTTCCTGAAGGCCATCCTTACGTCCAGTCTGAGTTTCAGGGCATCGAGACCCAGCTGGATGTGGAGGTAGAGGTGGTGGCAGGGGCCTCCACCCTTGACTTGGTTAAGGAGACTTTCGCCGACCTCTCGAACCGCCGCCGCTTCATGCTCATGTTTACCTGTCACGTCCTTGGGCAATTTAGCGGGGCCAACGCTATTACCCAGTATAGTCCGACCATTTTTGGCTATCTGGGGATCGTGGGCACGGAGTCGCGATTTCTGGCAACCGGCCTGTACGCGGTTGTCAAGTTCGTGTCGGTGCTGCTGTTCTCAATCTTTGTGATTGACTTTATCGGCCGCAGACGTTCTCTGATGACTGGGATCTCCCTTCAGATTATCACGCTCGCGTTCGTGGGTGCGTATTTGCGGGCGACAACCGGCATGTCCGTTGCGGCAATTGAGGCGTCGGCCACCACCATGGCAGCATCCTGCGCAGCCATTGTCGCAATCTACATTCACGCCCTGGCTTGGTCGATTGGTTGGTTCTCAATCCCTTACCTTCTCTCGGCCGAAGTCTTTCCCATACGCATCCGCTCCCTCAACGTCTCAGTCCTCATGGCTGTCCACTGGGCCATGTACTTCGGCTGCTCGCGCGCAATGCCTTCCCTGCTCGCGGCCACGAACCGCTACGGCGCCTTCTTCTTTTTCATGGGCATCTGCTGTTTTTCGCTTGTTTACGTCTTCCTCGCGCTGCCCGAGACCTCGGGACGGTCTTTGGAGAGCATGGACAAGCTGTTTGATCAGTCGTGGTACAAGGTGCACAAATACGCGTACCCTACGGCCGAAGATCTCAAGCCTGCCACTCGAAGAGAGTACGAGCCTGATGTAAAGAACATTGAGGAGATGGGGCAGGCAAACCACAATGAGCAGGCTGGAGTGGTGCCAGGGCAGCAGCAGGCGAGCAAGGCTTGAGTATTGCGCAGCGGCTCTAACGCGTCAGGGACCCAGGCCACGTATGCACCCCATTAGGAGTAGTGAGAGAACACGAGCTAGATACCTCAACTCCTAGGTAGAATCTTCCCGGCTATCGTAGAAGCTCTAGTTCAGGCTATAGTCCAGGAAAAGAGCCCGTTAAGATACTCGTCAGTGATAAGGAGACCGGGGTCCTAGGCGTGGTTTCGTCCGCGGCATCCATATACCAGGGGCCTCCTATAGAACCAGGGCCGTACTCCAGCAGTCCCATCAAGCTCATGTCCAGCAAATCATCCTGTGGTGGCTCTGTGCCACCGCCTGGGCTGACCACCTGCAGGATACCCTGCCTAATCTCTGTGACGCACGGCCAGACGCCTTCGATGGCCTGCATAGCGCTCAAGAGCTGGCCGAGCGGCTGAGCAATGTCCTTGTCGTCCCATGACGACCTTTCCAAATACCGCTTTAAGAGCACCACGCCCGCCGCCGCCGATAGAGTGTGGACGAAGTCGAGAGGCAGCAATTCGAGGCGGTAGTACTTCTCGTAACTTCGAATCAGCCGCATGATTGCGGCGAGCGAGCCATAGCAGACGTCGAGGTCCTCACTGTTCCGCACGCTGTCGTCATCAATATGCTGGCGAGGCGGCCGGTGCAAGATGATCATGCCCGTGTGGAACAGCATGTGTAGATGGAGTACGTAGGGCGGGACCTGGCCGACCGTCCACTGGCTCCAGTGCAACTTCTGCGGTAGCATGGCCGCCCATTTGGCCAGCGACGTGTGGATGCGCTGCGCCGTCACCGCAAATACCTCCGTGTCAGACCGGAGCAGCCGGTACTCAAAGACCTCAGTGATCATGCTGTGGAAGATTTTGGCGAGCTCGACTTGGTGGATGAAGCAGAGAACGAGGCATACGCCGTCCTCGAAAGCCGTAGCCGATGTCCCTGGCCTCACGTACTCGTCGAGTAGGCTCTCCCACTCGGGCGGGTAGGGGATACGGATGGTGTTCTTGACGTCTGCCGCGTGCGGGTAGAGCGCGGGAGGGCGGCCAAAGTACAGGCTAAGCTGCTTATCGACGACGAAGGCGGCCCAGTAGACCCGTCGCAGCACCTCGCGGTCTATCGATGAGTCTTCCTTGTTCTTCCAATTGTTTGGATCTAGGTGTAGTCCCATCTCGTATGTCAGCCTGCACGCCATGCCGCAGAACAGCCACCCCTTTGACCCGCGACCCTGGCCTATCTCCATTTGGCCCAGCACGAGCAGCGACTGCAACGTGGTAAGCTCTGGGAGTTCGAGAGACTGGTATAGCAGGTGTTCGGCATGCTTGGCGAACAAAGATGACATGGAGGCGTGGGAGGGGTCCTGGGATATCAGTGCGCCCATAGAACAAATGGTATATAGCAGAGTATCCGAGTAGTAAGGGCCTGCGCCTGCAGCGTAGTCTCTCAGGAAGTACTCGCGGTAGATGCACATGTTGTACTCGTAGACGTTCTGGAAAAATATGGCCATAAGGCAACGGCACACGTCGCCATGAGGCTTGTGGGGAAAGACGGCCGAGAGCTCCATCGTCCCATGAGTGGTTGCCGTAGCCGGCGTACCGAGCTGCGGCAGTGAGTTGCCCGCCCCGGCAGCACGGGGCGCCGTCTCAGACAGTTGTATCTGGAAAAGAGAGGTGCCGCCGTAGAACTGGGATGATTTCCTCGTGCAGAGCTTCCGCATGCGACACTCGCGAGCTCTGGCGCGAACCAGATCACCGGTTGTCGACGACGGTGTTGGTGAGTTGGAGCTGACTGATGACGGTGCCCCTTGGATAGGCACCGCGGCAGAGACTGGGGCTGGCTGTCCACTGAGACTGAACGTTTCTTGGAGGCCGGGCCGGACTGGTTGCGGGACTGGTTGCTGGGTCTCACCAACGGAATTGGCGGCGAAGTCGGCCAGAAGCTCGGTCCTGGACGACTCAGTGGACTCGGCCAGCTTCTGAATAAACGACTGGAGAGATTCAACCTGGGTCTGGAGCGCTTCAATGTGCCGTCTTGCGACCGGCCTAAGACGACGAAGCATCCGTATGAGATCAGTACACTTCGCTTTGATAGCATCACATGTACGCACCGCTGCCTTTCCCCTCGCGAAGGAGAGGAACAGTGGGCACCAGCCGAAGTGCATTTGGAACATGGTATACGTCTGTCACATTTGATCTACCGAGACGCGCGCCAAGGATGGGGTCAGTCATATGCGCAGAAGCAGCGTGAGGAGCTTGCTGGGGTTGCGGCGTCTGGTGTACCTTGCGCTTGCGACATCTCTCGCATCTAACTTGGTGTCAGCAAGAAGAGACAAGGACTTTGGCCGCTGGTGAAGGCCCATCCCCTGGCAGCCGGGCAAGTGGTGGCTGCTTACGATATGCTGGTCAATTCCCCATCCGCCATCGAATATGCCTGCTGCGGCCTGGGGGGCTTCTTCCAAGGGCTGAGTCGAGGCCCCAATGCGGGTAATTGTACCAAAAGATAGACGTTGAACACGGCAGGCCGGGAGGAGTGTGCGCGCCGTGATAGGAAAGACTCCCGTCCGTGATGACTGTCCACTCTGACGACGACGGCGACCGATAAGGCAGGCCGCAAATCCCTATCAGCTTTGCTCGGAGCCCAATCTCGTTAGCTGCGCTAGTTGACGGACTCTTGGCTTCCGTCTTATCCATCGCTCTCTCAGCTGGGGGCCCCACTGCCGTGTTATCTGCTAACTCATGTCAGGTACCAGCAGACTGGCTAGCTTCTCGACCCCAGAAACCCCATTTGAATGGGCTCTTGAAAGAAACGTAGTTTGGTGTCTTGTCGTGGACCCGAGCCGGGGATTTGGTTGAGTCTGGGGTGAGTCGGCAAGCCGAACGCCTCTAATGACACTATCGCACACACCGATCCACCTCAGCTTCGAGGTACTCTCCATCTCAGCCCCAGCCTCTGTATAAGACTGTCCAGGTCGCACCTCGTCTGCCCCTACAAGATCTCGTGCCAGATAAGCCAGTGCTCTAAACTGCTCCAACCTTTCTTCTTTTCACCAAGACTGCGAGTGGCTCGACAGTCTCTTGACACATCGACATCTCCAATGGCGACCGACGAGAAGTTCGTGGCTGACCCCGAGCTGGCAGCTGAGGTGCCAGCTGGTGAAGCCAAGCTGGGCACCCAGGATGATGCTGATAGCGAGTCTGCGGCCAACGTCGTGGCCGTCGATGCCGCGCTGCAGAAGCGGATCGTGCGCAAGCTCGACATCCGTATGGCACCTCTTTTCTGCGCCCTCTACTTCTTCTCGTACCTGGATCGCAGCAACATCGGCAATGCGGCGGTAGCCGGGCTAAACGACCAACTCAAGCTGTCAGGCGCGCAGTACAGCACAGCCGTGAGCGTCTTTTTCGCCACGTACGTCCTCAGCATGGTGCCGTTGGTGCTGCTGTTGCGTAAGATCAAGACGCACCGCGCCATCACCGTCATGGCTGCCGCCTGGTCGATTGTCACGATTGGCACGGCGTTTGTGCGCTCCTACGAGTCCCTAGTAGCCTGCCGCCTGATTCTCGGCCTTTGCGAGGGCGGCTTCTTCCCCTGCATCAGCTTGTACATCACCATGGTCTACAACCGCGAGGAGCAGGGCATCCGCTTCGCCTACCTCTTTGCCGCCACGGCTTTCTCGGGGATGTTTGGAGGCCTCATCGCGACTGGCATTACCCGCATCGGCCAGGCGGCCGGGCTCCTTCCGTGGAGCTGGCTCTACATAATCGAGGGCATCATCTCACTGGCGGTCGTCCCGTGGGCTTGGTACGGCCTGCCAGAATACGTCGCAAAGGCCAGATGGTGGACTCCAGAGGAGAGACAGGCCATGGAGCTCGGCGAGGGCATGCGCCGCGAGTACATGGGCGAGGAAGAGTTTGATTGGACCCAGGTGCAGTCTGCGCTCAAGGACTGGCGGCTGTACACAGGGTAAGTACCTCCTTCACGACCCTGGCTTTCGAGTGACCAACCGAGGTTCTGTTCTGTGCCTGACCAAGCTGGCGTGACAGTGCTCTTATCCAGTTTTTCCAGGACATCATCCTGTACGGCTTCAGCACCTTCCTACCCTCCATTCTCCGCAACGGCCTGGGCTACTCGACGCTCGAGGCGCAGTACCTCAGTGTGCCGGTCTACTTCCTGGGCGGCGTGGCCTTTTTCGTCGGTGCCCATATCGGCGACAAGTGGGGGTTCCGCGGCACTACGCTTCTGGTTCTCGACATCTTCGCTATCGTCGGCTACGCACTGCTGGCTACGGTCGACAACAGTGGCGTCAAGTACATGGCGTGCTACCTCATTGCCCTGCCACTGTACTGCGGCCCAGGGTCAGGGTCAGGGTTAGGGTTAGGGTCAGGGTTAGGGTTAGGGTCAGGGTTAGGGTTAGGGTTAGGGTTAGGGTTAGGGTTAGGGTTAGGGTTAGGGTTAGGGTTAGGGTTAGGGTTAGGGTTAGGGTTAGGGTTAGGGT